>JAZKJV010002042.1:0-720702 GCA_037367405.1 Ottelia alismoides | reverse complement strand
TCCACAACATATTACCTTCCTCGACCTATCCTTCGATTATCACCATCTACCTGATACATCGATCATCATCACCCTTATCCGATGTCAGTTTCCCCCGCCTCTGCCTCCACCTCTGCCTCTACCTCCGCCTCGGCTTCCGCCACCGTCGCCACCACCTCAGCTTCTACCACAACCACATCCACCACCGCCAGCACCTCAGCTTCTGCACAACCACCGCTATCACCATCACGGAGAGGTTAGTCGTTGAGGGGTTAGGGATTGCTAGGGTTCTCTGAAGAAATGAGAATATATTTTTTTTGAGAAGCAAGAGGGTGAAGTCTCAAGGCGGGATCCACCATAAAAATTATATTAAAATCAGATCAAGAGAGATACATTATTTAGAAGACCAGAGCCTATAAGGGAGAGGCATAAGGCAATTACATCTTCAGAGTAAAACTTCTTGTTGTTAAATATTTGATCATTCCTTCCTCCCCAAATAGACCATAATGCTGCAAAAGGAAGAGCACAATCATCCATCGAAATGCCCCCAAGCGACCTTGTCATCCTCCAGAAATCACATTCACCACCAATAGAGGCCCACGGTGTCCCCATCTCCTTCCATACCTGAAGCGAAAAGGGACACTTACAGAAAATATGTTCAGCGTCCTCCAGATGCTCGCCACATCTATCACAGCTTGTGTCAGCAATCCCAAACAATCTTTCCCTTCTCGCTTTGTCACAAATCTTGTCCCTCCTGAGACACCAGAGGAACACTTTGACTATGCTATGGATCTTGCTAGCCCATATAATCTTCATGTCCTGAACCATGTCTGAATCGACGAAATCCGAGCTCCCCTGAACATGTCGTAGGCCCTTTTCACCGAGAATATGCTCCCTTCCCAAATAAAATGATCCCTTCCCTACGTAAAACAAGATGTGGGTTGCATCTCCGCTCTCAGTCTCGTTAGATCCTCCAACCTCCGCTCTGGGATGACCGAAAAGAACCGAGGATCCCACAACTCAGAGTTACAAACATCTGCCACAGAACAACCCTTGTCTGCCGCCAAAGCAAAAGTTTGGGGAACCTAGCGCTAAGGATCCCCTCTCCGGTCCAGTCATCCAGCCATAATATGAAAACCTCCTCGGACCCTACCTTAGGCATTAATTTCTCTCACAACATCGGTAGGATGTCTCCAATATCGCTCCAAAGTGACGATTCAAACCTTATTCTCCTAGCCTCAAGATAGCCACCTACACCATAAATATTCCGAAGTAACCTGATGACCAAGCTGTTATTGTTGCCCCAGATCTGCACCACCCACATGGCCAGAAGGGCCTTATTCATACTGCAAATATCTCTAACACCCAGCCCTCCCTTTCTTTTCTTCTGCGTGATCTCCTCCCATCGAACAAGGTGAATGCCAGACCTCTGCTGCCTTCCATCCGACCAGAAGAATCTTCGCATATTTTTCTCAATCTTTTTTCTTATACCTGCCGGCATTAACCGTGTTGATATGAAAAATGCGGGTATCGTCGACAAGACATGCTTCAACAACGTCAATTTTCCGCCTTTTGAAAGTGTCACCGTCTTTCAACTGGTCAATCATTGCTCAATCTTTTGGAGAACCACATCCCGAGCTTGGTAGCAGGAGCTTGTAACCCATGCGGGGGCATTAAGGTGGTTGGATGTTGGATCTTGACTTCTTCTGTGGGTCTGTTCATGGCTCTCTCACGACTCGCCCATTCCAAGTTAAATGTTGAGCTTTGGATTCTGCACGAAAGTTCGGATCCCATTCCTCCTAAAAGCGGAGGGCAATGCCTGAGGCTGGTTTCACAAAGAAATGAGAATTTAATGGATAGTTGACGGTTGGGAATTCCTTTTATAGGGTTTTTTGGGCATGTTCCGTAGGGTTGGATGGGTTTTTGGGTGATATCGTGGGCCTCATGAGCGGAATAAAGATAACCACAAGAAGGGCACCGATTTTTCGAACATCAACTAAACATGAAATAAGAATCTACAACTTTTTCTATAATTTCAGGGCAATTTTTATAATTTTACCTTGAAAAAGACTATGGTGACATTAGTTCGTTGTCTCAAGTTTCAGTTGCTAAAAAATAGTCACTACAATCCTTTTTCTTGTAGTGGAAGGGTTCGAGCTCTCTTAGGGTCGGGCCCGTGGGCCGGGTCGGGCTGGACCAAGCCAAGCTTGAGCCCGGCCCAAAAAAATTTCAGGTCTTAAAATTGAGCTCAAGCCCTGCCCAATGTTTGTTTGGACTTGGACTGGATCGGATTTATTGGGCTGAGCTTTGAGCTGGACCGTGCCGGCCCAGCACAATGCTCATCCCTACCTATAATAATTAGGACTGACGAATCGTATAGATTACGTCCATGTCATAAATATGGACGTGAATGTCCAGTTCATGCCAACCACGACAAGGTTTTTGTTAATGAACACTTGCTTTCGTCGTAGCATCAAGTAGTGGTAGTGCCGCCAAAACAAGGGCATGATACAACTTTTGTCTTGGATCCTGAAATTCTAATCTTTGCCAACTTTATTCGTCTCTCATTAAACAAAACATGTATGTATATCACTTTAAATCGCATTTATTGTATCTCAACAATCTTAATTAATTATACTTTATATCTGACCCTACCGACGTATTATGTACTCAACCGAATCACTCGAGCATTGACGTCTGGTTCACCTTGCCTCAATTCACTGGTGCTTGCTTTGCAGTTGTCTAGACCGAGAACGCCATGCTACCGATGTGCGTGGATCCGGACGTTCATCCTCCTCAGCCAGACCGAATGAAGCAACATGTGGAACATGTCGAATCGCTTCGGAGGCGTACTCACCACGAAATGCCTTTGCACTAGCTTCACCCCCTTTTGCATTTGAACGTACTGCTCGTTAGGTATCGCCGTCAATATGTTCTTGAGGTTGGCTATGTCCTTGACGTCAACCTGGATGGAGAAGGCACTCCAGTTCAGGACGTCGGAGAAGGGGAGTGAGTAGTTATCGGATATGATCACGGGCACACATTCGAGATAGATCGCCTCCACCACACGTGGGCTAGCGACCTCGAACCCGCTTGGGCAGAGGCAAAACTTGCTTTTCTTCATCATGTCATAGTACGATATACCGCTCGGTAGATACTCGTAGACCTGTTATAAGTAGGGATGCAAATGGATCAGATATAACCAACTTAGGCACTAAAATCCACAAATCAAGTTTTTTAAAAATATAATTTGTTTATCTTGGCTGATTATATAAAAGGACATAGAGTTTAATAAAACAATTTTAGTATTATAAGACTTTGTTGGTTACTTTCTATTTACGGATATTTACCCCACGAATCTAATAAATCTTGTAAATTATCTCTATGATCTTTTGCGTAAAGTAATTATATCGTCAACCCAATAAATTATTCTAAGAATTCTCACGAGCTTCAAAATGATTAATCGCATGATTTATGATAAGAGTTAGTAAGTTTACTTGGTCGACGACGGAATTACGTTGTTTCAAAGGTTGAGAGAGTAGTTTACAAAATTTATAGGATTCTTGAGGTAAATATCCCTTCTATTTATCCGTTCTATTTATTTCAATGTTATTTCTGTTATTGTAATTCACCTTTTTTTTATTTACACCCTCACCTGCAAGTCACTATCCTTGCCCTTCCAGTGTTTGAGCAACACCGGCCGGATGGGTCCGTGAACACCTCCGGCGAAAAAACCGAGCACAGTACGCTTCGAGGCATCCGGTCCGGTGCCGATGATCTCCGTTGTGGCATCCGTCCTGAGATTCATCTCCGGTAGAGCTACGTCCTTGGAAGGGTTGAAGCCTTCGGAGATGTTGGCATTGCAAAGGATCCTGATGGAATTGTTGTACAACTCCTGCACTGCTGCAGTAGATCTCGGCGCCTGCATGCAAATCCACATCATCAACATTAATCTACTCGATTCCGTTCCATCTAGCCCATAACAATCAAGAAAAAAATTCCAACTTCCGCGTACCCAATCGTGGCATGAGATCATGAAGTGATCAGAGCCGAGGCTCCTATTCCAGTAGGGGTGCTTCTGGGAAATCAAACCGATATAGTCCTTGATAGTACTCTTAATGAGATCGACGTCGTACGTATTGGGCTCCCGTATGTATTTGATCATCTTGCCGATGCTGAATGGGAGGAAGTGGACGTGTGCTTTGTGGGGATCCCTCGTTCGAAACCTGGTGTCCATCTCCAGGTTGTAGATGAACCTCCCCTCCGTGGAGTATATGTTCTTGCATGGCCCGTCGTGGAACAGCGGCGGCTCGCCTTCTTCGTACACGTACACCTTTAGCGTTCTCTCCATTTCTAGATAGCTCCTGCAAAATATTAATGGGAAAGACTAATGTTAGGATTCTCTACATGTGAATGTGGAGAGCATATCCTTTGTAGTACTGGAAGTACGCTGAAAATGGGACTACGCTCGATCCATTCGATCAAGATCGAGCAATTCACATGGTATGAATTCAGAAAAATCCGGATTTCCTGTGAACTTCTCGATCTTGATCGACCGACTCGGATGTGGTCTAAATTTACAGCAGACCTCTGCCATACTGCAGAGTATCTACTCGTGTGAATGTGACGGTGTTGGCTATACTTATCAGAAAAGATGTGTTGAGAAATCTACCTTTGGAATGCATTGGCATTCCAGTAGATGGGGCCTTTCGGGACGTAATCGGGATCAAGAAGCATGGTTGATTGATTCATCTTTCGAAGAGAATTCCGAATCATGGCGCGAGCTCGCGACAGACCGAGTTCGATCATGCCCATGCTAGGGTTCAGTCCTATTGTGCTCGGAACCACGTTGTTTTTCGTAACCTGCAATTTTAATGAGAATTTCGAGCTTATCATGCACACTAAGGACGGGTAAAATTAACAAATTAATTGCTATAAATACAAATTATTTTGGTAGGTCATGATCAGGTTGGTTTTTGTTTTCTATGATTCAGGACAAATATGAGACACATGAAATATCACCACGCTATTAGTAGTATGAAAAAATTGATTGACGGCAAGTTTGTTGGCCACATTATCTAGAACGGCTATTTTTGCAGGACAGAATATTTAGACATCAATCAGGCAAAATAGACGGTCCAAAAAAAAATCTGTGTATAAATATATGCATGTTGTTTAGACGAGAATCGATGTCGATTACCGACAACTCATACTATTAGGGTTGGCAGATTTTAGATCCATGCATACCCACTTGAATAATTGATCGGAAGAGTCACAGCTGTTACTACCTGATTTAGGTTAGACAGGTAGCAGGGTCCAGGACCGTGGATATATTAAACGCCATATAGTCCTTGTGAGCAATGTGAACAAAAGTAGTAGCGAGATCTACGAATGGACGGCGGGAATCGTCTCTGCTGGTTATATTTATATGGTTTATGGTACAATTAATATATCTGTCAAAGCCTAGAATCAGAACAAAGGACAACATGCGTGCATTTAAGATCAATTTCATGAGACAGTAACAGAGATGATCAATATGTTGTGATATATCACCAAACTTCGTATTTTAACGACCAAATTGGTTTCTGGTCTAAATTTCTTGGTTTTTTTAAACTTTGCAATATGTAAAGTACTATTTGATGGTTGAGATTCTGGTTCTTCAACTAATTAAGCAGGATTATAAAAGTAGAATATGCTATAGGGCAGACAAAAATTATGTATTTATTTTTAAATAAACAAAAAGGTATAACTTTTTTAATGTGTATAGTCGATATATTATATCCTTGGAGTGGAATATGTTTTGAAAGGAGTAAAATTGGGCCGTGGCCTAATTACAAAGATTACGGATGTTACAGACACGACTTTAAGGGCATTAGTGTAAAAAATCCTATTATATTTTTTCAGCAGATTTATAATTAGTACGAAGCTTTTGCCAGCAATCCTCGAATAGACCTCACCTTTTTGATGATATTTACAGTAACAGTCGAACATCCGTATCAATCTACTTTTGAACATCCTCGAATTAGTCTTGGTAACTCAGTACGATATGAACATAATCAATAAAGTTTTAACACTGTGTGTGCATTTTTCCGAAGAAATCCACGTCATTCCATATATAGGGAATTCAAGTATATGTATCTGTACGTATATATCTTGAAACGACTAAGGGTATAAACGCACATGCATCTGATAATCATACATTCGAGAAAGAATATGTTGTAGTTTAATATATGGTTTAAACACGCCTTTTTATTTAGAATACAATGTTCGAAAAAACTATATAGAATAGAGAAAAAATAAATAAAAAAATCCAATGTAAGATTTTCTTCTTCAAGAAGGCAGATTTTCGTTATAATAATTATTTTTATTTCAATACAAAAAAAATCGTTAAATAAGATTCCTGCAAGAACCCCAATAAGTGGTATCACAACAGGAACTGCAGTGATCATCGTAACCGTCCATTCCCCATCTGAGGGTTGACATGAGTAGGGAAAACAGAGCTCGTGGAGGGGGAGCGGATCAACAGCCACTCACGGAAGGGATCTGTTCTCTTTAAATTATTCATTAAATGAAATCCTTTTTTGCGGTATATAAGAATAAAATAGGGTTTAAATATAGTTAATTGCGATTTTTAAGTAGTTATTTTGGTGTCCGTGTACGAAGCAATGTTTTTAAAACCGAACCAGACACCGAACCGGAAACCTTATCAAAATGGTCGGATCGGATTGAACCATGTAATTAAACCGGTTCAACCGGATGATGACATCATCATTATTTAAAACCGGATTAAACCGGACCGGTGAGAAAAAAGTGGTTGAACCGGTTAATCAAACCGAAATGAAATAAAAATATATATAATATATACTTAAATATAAATAAAATACATAGACAATGTATATATTTCACACTATACATAAAATATTGTTCATATACACCATCAAATACCATACACATCATATATATTATTTGGAGTAGCTACTCTATAACATTTTAGTAGTATAATATATTTAAAACGTAATATATGCAAAAAGTTGTGTTAGTGTAGTTGGTTAAGAGGTTGAAATAGACAATCAAAGGTCATGGGTTCAACTCCCACCACTAGGATTATTTTTAAAAAAATTAAATGCGGTTCAACTTCGATTGAACCTGGTTAAACCGGGTTAAAAATTATATTGAACGGACGGATTAACCAGAATTTGAATGTTTGAACCGAACCATTATAAACCGATTAACCGGACCGGTCCAGGCCCGGTTCACCGGTCGGACCGGTCGAACCAGCCTGTCCGATCCGATTTTCAAAACACTGGTACGAAGGACTTGAAGTAAATTACTACAGTTGAAATAAAATCACAGAATTCAAATAAAAGAGTAATAATAATGAAAAAAAATAAAAAATGGCCTTACGCCAGGGAGAGGCGGGGAAATCGGTGCAACGTCGGTGATCATGGGGCGCGTGCCGTTACCGCCACGAGGCAACTTAGGTCGAGGCGGAGGAGCGGAACTCAAGGTGGAGCGTGGAAACAACGCCCGGAAAGAGAGGGAGAGCTCCTCGTGGTCGGTGACGAGAAACATGAGGGTGAGGGCAAGCAGAGAGAGGAGCACGACCGCAAAGACCGTGAAACGACGAGAATAACCCATATGTTGAGGAGTAGGAATAGGAGTAAGAAGAAGAGAGTCTGTACGTACGTCCTTCCTTCTGAGAGATGTAGAGGTCTTTGCTACTTAGAGAGGGAGAGAGGCAGAGATAGGGACGTGGAGTAAGGTTGAAGGGTCAGCAGATGACTTTCGCTGTTTAATCCTTTTGTAAAGCATTTATCTAACTTCCATTCAGATTTGGTCTCCTCCTTTCATATATATAATAAATGTGCCTTTCAAATTGACAAGAAAAAAAAAACAATTTTCCCGCACCAATTCAAAACCCACTGTTCTTCATTCTCCAGCATACACCCATCTCCTGCAACTTGAAATCTGGGAGGGAGAAGTAATTCAAAGCATTAAATATGGGAAAGACAAGTGGAAGGGTAGAGGTAGTGTAAGCAACACGGGTAGCACACATGACAGGAGGTGGAGAGATCCGTTGATGGCGTTATATTATACAGGTGGTGAATGGGTTAAACCCTCTATACCTTGGGGACGGATGTGTGCGTATATTGTAGGAAAAACAAGAACGTTGACAGGAATACAAAGGAAAAGTCATGGTAAAAATAATGGAATGATTAAAGAATTTCATAAAGGAAACTAAAAATCAGAGGACGCTTCTGTCCCTTTTTCCTTCGAAGACCGCTTCCCTGTTTACAGGAGAGATTATCACACGAATCTGATGTCTATTGGCGGATAAAATATTATAAACCAAAAAGAATAAATCAAAATTGACGTTTTTCTTTGCAATCAGAGGCAGCGAGATGTCTTACAGTTGGAACAGTTGAGATCTCTCCACCATGGCTGCTGCCAACCTTCGGAGCTCTTTCCTTCACGTCTCTCCCGAACTCCAAGGAAGTCCAAAGAGGAGAGACCCATACTAGATTTCCCTCGCCGGAGACGAAGACAACCGCGGAGATGGCGAGGAGGGATGCCAACAGTAGAGAAATTGTGGTCACCAATGTACAGAGAAAGCACGAGGACTTCTTCCCCACGAGCAAACTGCACAAAGATCCGTAAGATGATGTTGGGAGGGGATAAGGAGAGAGCCGCATAGTTCTCTTCATCTCTCCTTCACGTGAGACGATTCCATGATTTGTTATTTGGTGCTTTAAAGGGAGAGAGGGAGAGAAGAGGAGACGGAATAGGATTAGACAGTGATTAGAGTGCGAATAGGAGAAGTACAGTATCTTTTTTTGATGTACCAAACTACCAACCAAACATTGTCAACTGTTATTTATGAACCATACTTTTGGTCGCCATGCATGATGCACGTAAATAAAATTAAATTAAAGAGTCATGTGTGGAATTGGCAGTGGTTCGTATTCGGGGTCGAGTTCGGAATTCTAAGCTCCGACTGAGTCCAAATCTACCAAATATTTACGTGGAATCGGTGGCACATCACAAATCGGTCGTACTGTACGATTTCCTATGGGCTCACATCCTCATTGGTCCAGTGATAATTATTGGCGGAGTTCTCTTGTAATACTTTCGATGCCAATGCAACGTCGATTTGTCCTCTCCTTGTGGGGAAGCTGGACAGAGGAACAAGACATCATGTCCTCTTCTCCTCGATTTCTACTTATTCCTGCAAGTTGAGCAATATTCAAAATAATTATATGAGAAGTCTTTTGTTATGAAAACGTAGTTTTAAATAGTTTGGTACTGTTGAGTTCCTTATTAGCGACAGCGATAAGGACGTGGAATGGAGTAAGAGGGCCTTAAAGAAATTGCAGATGATGATAAAGATATGTAGGAGCTGCTTTGGGAGATGATGTACCAAGTCATCGCTGTCAATGTAAGTACACATAGAACAAGGTAAAATGCAACACGCTTGAGGTGCAGGAGGAAGCATCGATTGATCACTGCTTATTCCACGTAGACAAGTGGAAAACGATTTCTCCAACTGCCTTGTTGACCGTGGAAGGCAAACATTATTGATGTGAACATGTCGAAATCGCGTTAAAATCAATATCAATAAATATTTACTGGGATTTTGATGTGGATGAGGCAAAGGACTCGCACTCTTTTTATTGCTTTTAAGATGCAAACTTGAAGGATGGTGCTGAAGCTTTGAAAAATCAACTGTCATCTAAAAAATAGACAAATACGATGTGGTGACGGGTTGAATTTTATCAGAAAATTTATTTTTATTATTAGTTATACTTCTAAACTCAAAGGTATAGCGATAAGTACGAGAGCGTCGAACTCAAGGAGGCAAATTATGGGAAACTAAGGTAAAATAATAGAGGAAATAAGGTAAAAGAGTTTCCTAATTTTTAATTATTTTAAAGAAATTTTTCTAAATTTTTATTTCATTTTATGAATTTTATATTATTTATGTCGTCTTATATACCTAGAAGTAGAAAAATATAGGTATTTGATTTTATTTTTTATTTAGTTTTTATTTTTTAATTTTTATGTTTTTAAATCTATTTCCTGTTTTGCAATTTTTAAAGGTTGTTAAGATTTTTATGGATTTTGAATTATTTTTAAAGTCAAAAATTAAGTTGTATTGAAAACAATGATTTATTTCTTATTTAGAAAATAGTAAACAGAAAGAAAATATTTTTATTTTGTTTTTATCAAACATTAGGTAAAAATACCTTTCCAATGAGGTATTATATGTATTTTTATTATTATTGTAAAATTAGTTATGAATTTTAGATGTCTTTAGGTATTTTGATTTTTTTATTAATTTTAATATTCAATTTTTTATTTTTTCACTTAATATGTCAAATATACTAAAATATACCTAAATTAATTGTTATAGGATTTTTATAGATGTTTATATATTTTTATGATTTTAAAGTTTGTTATATTTTTGTATTCCGTTCTTAAATTATTAAAAATAGAAAATATTTTTATTTTTCAAAACTACTTTAATATTGTATATAGTATAATACCATGTATTTTTATGTATTTTTATTATATTTTATATTTTTATTTTGGGATTCTACCCAACAAACCCTATAATCTTTGTCAATTACCTCCACAACCTTTGAAACAACCCAATTCCCTCTCGAGCCTATAAACTTGCTCCGTCTTACCCCATGAACTCTACTGTTAAATTTAGTTCAGTCAATATCTTGGGTTAATCTAACCAGAGGAGCATTTCATGGTGGATCTCTCACTTCATCATCTCCTTCCTCTTTTTCTTCTTCTTCCATTCATCTTCTTCTTCCTCCTCTTTATTCTCTCTCTCTTCACCTTATCTCCATCCATCCACCAAATTAAAAAAATTAATTTCACAGATAAACCATGCCTTTCGATTATGAAAATGATTTTCCCAAAATTTTTGAGATGATTTCTTGAATCGATTTATGGAATATTTGAGACTCCTAAACAAATACATAGCTGAGTACGCTTGGAGTGGAGGAGCATGTGCTTCATTCTCTGATTGCGTACGAATCAATGAGGATGAGATGCATGATAGTGATTAAAAATTCAGAAGCATTAATTGTAGACAGAATTATAAATGAGGGTAAAGATAACCTGTAATGGATTGTAATGAAAACCTACTTCTTTGACGTAAATAATGCGTTCCCTTTGCATTTGAACAGACAAGTTTTTGGAAATGTATTGCCAACACCCACTGTCGCTTCTGAAGAAAAAAACCTTTGGCAGGTATTATACATGGTTTAAAATACGAAAGAAACTTGCCGGTCTCGCATCCCTAGAGCTCCAGAAATTGTTCAGAGCAAGACCCCAAGGCTGATTCGAGCTCAAGAGCCTTTTCTGATGCCAATTCCGTGTCAAGCTAACAAGTAGTCAAATGAAGAACAAGAAGCAGAAAGATGGTATATTTAATAGAAAGCAGAATAGAACAAGTGGGAGAAAATATGGTGTTGGAAAATAACAATTAACAATGGTAAACGGAGGAGTGCACCTTGCTGGAATCCTCTCTAAAACCAATCTTCTGAACAATAGTCTAAGGGTTGAAGTACCAAACGAAATCGGATGTTGTTAGTGGTGGAGGGGGCGGAAGCAGAGTGGAGCAAGGAGAGGAGGAAGAGGTTGCTAAGGGCGGAGCAAAGGAGGAGGAGCCTGGGGGCGAAGGTGGAGGAAGGGGAGGAGGTGATTGGGGGCGAGGTGAGGCATAGGAACAAGGGGAGGAAGGAGGAAGAGGAGGGGAAAGAAGAGGAGTTGGAGGAAGATGGTGTTTTTGTAAAATTATCAAACAAAGAGGGCAACTCACATCTCTTTTCCATGTAATCCGGTTAAAATTAACATGTGAATTGATGGGAGTTAACTACAGGGTTCGTGGGGTAATGATGACCGAGAAATCCACGAGAGACTAAGGGAGATAAATATCACGGGTCGTTGCGACCTCAATCCCTCGAAAATCGATCAATAAAAAAAGTAGACCACCAAATAAAAATAACCAGTCAAAAAGCCGAATAGCAGTCTCGCTATTTATTTAACCTGGTATAGCGACCGGGTCGAACTTAAGGAGCACAGATTGGCTCAAAAGAGCCTACGAAGTAGTCAAAAAGAATGAAAAAAGATAAAATGTATTTTTAGTGGATTTTTATAAATTTTTAAATTTTTTGTATTTTTAATTATAAAGGATATATAAGAAAAGGGCTAGAAAAGGAACAATTCAACAATTTATTAAACACTCAAAAATGCTCAGAAAATTCAAATAAAATTCTTTTTGTGTTTTTTATATTTTTAAGTATTTTTGGTAATTTTATCAAGATTTTATGGTTTTTAGTTGATTTTATAAAAATCGAAAAAGGCAAAAACAGTAAGGAACTGTGCAGTCAGATTTGAAAGGCTAATTAAAAATACATAATTAGCCTATAAAATTCTTAAGGTAATTTTATGAAAAGTAGAAATGAAAACTAAACTACATAAACCAAAATTGCAATTTTTGATTTTTTTTATAATTTTAATAATTTTTATGAGGTTTTTAGGGTTTTATGCTTTTTAGGTGTTTTATAAATCCAAAAAGGCTGAAAATTGGACAGAAACTCGAAGACAACAAAACAAACAATAGCTATTTTTTGTAATTTTTAGAAAAGTTTTTATATTTTTAGTTGATTTTCTATTTCAAACAGTAGCAAAAATGAAGGTTTTTGATTTTTTAAAATAGCAAAAAGCAACAAAATTGTCCCTAAAATTTAGTGAAATTTTTACACAGTGACATGAGCCACATCCAAATTTCACTCGATTTCGATTTAATTTGATATTTTATTCAACCAAAACTAAAGCCACAAAACACAGGGACCTATATGCAAAGAAACACAGTTTCAGGGCTAAATAGATAACACGTGTGAAAACTAGAAGGGCATCGTTGCAAAAATCACACAAAATCCACACATGTTCCAATACTGTACGCAAAGGCGTATAAATGTAATTTTTAAAACATAAATTTCATTCCAGAACAGCCACAAAACCCCATCCCAAATAATGCAAAAAGCCCAAATATCACGTGCTTGGCACGTGATTCACATTCAGAAGGACTAAAGTGTAAATCCTATTTATAAAAATGTAAACTGTAACAACCAAAAACTATAGGATTAACACAGCAAATGTTCCAACAAAGCACGTGTCGAAGCACGTGTTCCACACAAATAAGGACTAAAAAGCAAATACAATAACCTCGAGGTCCAGATGTGCAATTTAACCAAGTGTGCAAATTTATTTAAAAGACTAAATGAAAACTAAAGCAAACTGTAGGGGGTTCGGGCGCAAATTACCCAGCCAAGGCACGTACGGGGCGCGTGAGTGGTGACGTGTTGTACGGTGGATGGCTGGCGGGTGCACGGTCCTGATGACACCTCCTGGAGAAGCCAACAGTGCTGGCGCAGAGGAGAACGTGGGGCGCACGTGGCCATCAGAACATGGATCTGACGGTCGGACTGTGGTAGGCTACGTGCGGCTAAGATGCGGACTGGCAGTGAAGGACGATCCGACGGTAGAGAGATCAGTTGGAAGAACTCCTCCTGGGCGAGCTTCTCTGATGATATGGAGGCGATCCAAACGGTCGATGGAAGATCAGAGAGGGGGGTTCTCCTCACGATGACAATCCGCGTCGGGTGGTGGCCTCCGATGAAGCTCCCAACGATCCGATCCTCCGGCAAGGGAAGACGGACATGGGCTGCTCCGGCGAAGGGGTGGGAACGGCCAAGGGAGGTATCATGCATTTATTCACCTGCAAAACGAAGCTCGCTCTTGGAGGGACGCTCCAGCATGGGTTATTGGCTAAAAGATAAAGAGAAGCAGTGTGGATGGTCGACGGGGAGTTCCAGCGAAGGTGACGAGAGGAACCCAACTCGATCAAGGCTCAGATAGCCTTGCTCGAGGTGATCAGATTGTGTAAAGAAGATGGCGACGGGTCGAGGAGTTGATTGATACGGATGGAATGAAGCGGCGGGGCTCCAACCACTGGGGTGGATCTGGCGAAGCTAGGTGAAAACGATCGGAGCTAACTGACGAAATGGAACCTAAAAGTGATACCTGATGGTCGGAGACGACTGTGAAGGAGACGCTGGTTCTCCGATGGTCATCGCCTCGATGGGGCGTCGCCTCCAGAGACTCGTGCTATGCTGGCGACGGAGCTCGACGACGAGGGTCACCAGACCTAGTCTACACACCTCCAAATCCTCACTGCAACACTCGAAATCTCTAGCTGTCACTCAAGGATGACGGTGGAGGTCCTGGGAGTCGAAGACGGGAGCCAAAGGTGCCTCAAATGGCGGAGGAAGATGAGACTATATAGTGGTAGGGATCTGGCAAAGATGGTGTCGGGCATGGAATTTTGGTGCACGGATCCCTAGGAAGATGATGAATGTAAAATTCACCTCTTTAATAAATCGGTAATTGTCATAGTATAGGAGGCAAATTCGGTTCAGCAAAAACCACAATCCCTTTGAATGATGTGGAGTATTTATACTTGGCAAGTCTACCAAGGTCGAATGCAAGGACACAACTACGTAATCGAATTTTGATTCATGAAGCACATGTGTGAATTATTCTCAATTTCAAGTCCACATGATGAACTATGCAAATTAAAATGCAATACTAAGATGCATGCAATTTTTAGTTGGTTTTTAGGCAATTATAAGAGAATGCAAGAAAATAATGCATGAGAATTCATAATCAGACTAAAGATTACATATATACCCTAAAAATTATGAACAACAGAATAGAATTGGAAATCAGTGTCATTTTAGTCACAATATTAAAAACAGCCATCAAATCAAAGGAATAACAAGGATAGCAAGGTCTTCATTTATCACAAAAAATACTTTATTTAAAACAGTGGCAAACGAGAAAATTAGATATGCTATGATGTAGAGGACAAAACCATGATCAAAATGACACTAAAATCATGCAATTTGGACCTACGATGCTCAAGTTACGAAGAAAACAATACAGGGGCATAATTGTAATAAAATGCAAGAAATAAAAGGACATATATTGAATTTAGGACCCTGAAGGGACCTAAATGCAAATAAGAAAAACCGCCTAGGCCCCTGTGAAATTTTTCCATGCGCGGGGGCCTTTTTGTAATTTCTAGAAACTTTGAGGGCTTCCCTGTAAAATACCCAGGCACGCACATGAGGCACGTGCCTGGGGACCATTTTGCAAATCTCGAAAATACTAGTGCCTTTCATGCAATTTGCCCAGGCCCTCACCTGCGGTGCACGTAAGGCGCCTATGCTCGGGAGGCAGCTGAGGTACAAGCCACATGGCAACAACTGGTGGCTCGGGCTGAGGTTTGGGGGGACCCGAGCCTGTAGCTTCGGCTGGAGGTTCAGGGTGCCACGCGTCATCATTACAACCGTCCGATCCGCATAATCGGACGGTACCTGCTCTTCGTGCTCCTCCGCAGGTTACCGTAGAAGGCGGGGCTCCGATGACTGATGAATCCCAATTCGTCACTCTTTATTCCTTTATTTTAGCTAAAAACTTGAGCAAAATACCTTCTAAATATGTGTAAATATCATAAATTGCCAAACACACATGCATCTTGTAAATATGCATAATTAGCATGTTTTTGTGCCAAAATAAAGGAATAAAGAAACACAAGAAAAAGAGGGAAATATTTAGAATAAATATTGAGTGACCTAATCCCAAGGGAGGGCTCAGCATGGGCCTGACCGCAAAAGAACCCAAGTAGAGAGAGAGATAAGGTCATTCATACATGTACATACCCCAATGTAAATAAATAAAATTTATTTTCCTCAAAATAAAAATTAAAAAATATTTCCTATATTTTTTACATATTTATAAAAGTAAAACTAAAATAAAAATGAGAAAAACAAAATAAAAATAAATAAAACCTCTCTCATTAGTGTATATAGACCATGTATATAAAATAACACCCTTATTTATTTTATCCTTGTAAATAATTGATAAATATCCCATAAAATTATCTCTATATTCCAGATTTCATGGTATAAATAAATAAAATTAAAATAAGGAAAATAAAAATAAAATAAAAAGAAAAATAATAAAAACCATTTTTCACCTTGTGTATATACCATGTACATATGTATATAACCCTATTTATTTAATCCATGTAAATATGTCATAAAAATAAAATAAAAATACCTTATTATTTCAAATTTTATGTTGTAAATAAATAAAATATAAAATTGGAATAAATATACGAAAATAAATAATTAAAAATAAAAATAAAAAATACATATATGTATATACCTATATACAATAATAATATAATGTAAATACATAAATTATCTTTCAAAAAAATAAAATAAAAATCTCTAAAAAATAATTTGAAAATAAATAAACATTTTTCATGTTTTAACTTTTTCGAAATAAAATCATTATCCATTTTATTTTGAATTTCTAAAATAATTTCCAATGGGGGCTTCTGATTGGTCCACGGGGGATGTTGAGCCCCGGTCAACTCCCCCCCGGACCATTCCACCCGGATCCGTGTTCGAGTACCCGTTTTCTCATATTTTTCTACACACGATTCGATCACCAATTAGCTAAACCCCGGGCCCCGATTCCCATGCTAACATCTGAGACCCTCGCCTGGGGATCTACCTAGGGATCCGAGCTTCACCGAGCTCCGCCCGACCCCATCTTCTCGGACCCTTCTCACTATAAAGCTCCACCTCCGCCGCACATTTCCCGCTATCTTTGGCTCCGCCCTTTCGTTCCAGGACATCCACTCTCATCCCTAGAGTGACAGCTACCGATCAAAGTGTTGCAGTGAGGAGAAGGGTGCCTCCAACCACTGATCCGGCGATCTTCGTCGCCGTGCGCCGCCGCGAGGTGCGCCAAGCCTTGGACCTCGACGTCTCCTTGAGGCAAAGACCCCCAGAGCTTCTCCAGCTCATCCCCAGTCGACTTTCTCCACCAGGTAACTTCGATACCCCGTAGATTAGCTTAATTTCCCTTTACGCCCAAATCACTCTTTCGCCGTCGCCGACCGATTCCCACCGATTTGCGCACCCATTCCCTCATCCGATCATCGAATCATCTTCACGAGACTTCCCTCCACCTTCTGCACCCACTCAATCAACTTGGTTTGCCCTGGAACCAAGAGTCAGACCTCCCTCACCTTCGCCTCACCGGAGGTCTCCGCTTCGATGCACCCGACCACCTATTCCACCCCTAACCGGGTCGAGGCAATTTGCCCTCGACCCAGGAGTCTTTCTGTGCTACATTTCAGGTCAAAGGACCCCATTTGGGGGTCGAGTCACTCGCGCACAGGAGCTCGGCTCCTCCGTCATCGCCGGACCACTCCGGTGGTTCTCGGTCTCATCGGAGGACTCCATCAGCTGCGGACGAGTCCATGCTTCATGTTCCCGATCTCAGCAACTCCAGAGGAGGTCCCGTGCGCCAGCAGTGATTCGGCGAAGTTCGCCGGAGCTCAGCTCATCCAGGATCCTTCTTCACCGTCCGATCAGCCCCCCTCGCACCAGTAGAGATCATGTCCATCCGTTCGTGAGGAGTTCGCAGCCGTTCGATCTTCATCTGGGCTCGGTTTGGACCGATCACATATGAAGGGGTGCCCTCGTTTCTCAGTCGTTCGATCCCACACGTGGCGACCCCTTGTCCGTCAGATCCGAGCCTTCGATCTTCGAAGAGACATCAGCGCTTCTCAGTCGTTCGATCCCATACGTGGCGTGCCTCCAGCCGAAGATCTCAATAAGGGGTAAATTTCTTATAGGCCCCTATGTTTGTCGCTTTTATAGTTTAGTCCTGTAAATATTAAGTTCAGTTGTTTTTATTTTTGGATATTTTGCATTGTGGACCTCGATGTTTTCTTTATTTGCATTTTAGTCCCCGTGTATGTGAGCCACGTGCATCGACACGTGAGGATTTGGGTATTTTGCAGTTTCGATCCTGAGGTTCCTTGGTGTTAATGTTTGCATTTATTTAAATAGGAATTACATTTATGTCCCTCCGTGCCTGATTCACATGCGTTGCACGTGTATTTGTGGAATTTTTGTGCAAGGTCCTCTGAGCTTTAGTTGCTTCTTACTGTTTAGCCCCTGGAACTATTTTTCTTTGCATTTAGGTCCCTGTGTATTGTGTGCCTTATTTTGATTGAATAAAATAGCAAATTAAACCCAAATTAGGTGAAATTTGGAAATGAGGCTCCTGCCACTGTGTAAAAATTTCCTTAAATTTTTGGTACATTTTTTAGGCTTTTTGATATTTTTAAAAATTCATAAACAATGATTTTTGGTACTGTTTGAATTAGAAAATCAAAGAAAAATATAAAAACTCCTTTAAAAATTCTAAAAATATATTTTAAGTTAGTTTTAGTGTCTTTTAAGCTATCAAATTTTCATGCCTTTTGGATTTATAAAAACCTTAAAAATGGCAAAACCCTAAAAATCTTATAAAAAATCTAAAAAATTCTATAAAAATCAAAAAATACAAACTCTTTTTCTGAATCTTAGTTTTTGTTTATATTTTTCATAAAATTGCTTCTAGATTTTATAGATCAATTTTAAATTTTAAATTGATCTTTCAAGTCTGGCTGCACAATAGCTCCTATTTTTCATCTTTCTTGATTTACAAAATCATATAAAAATTAGAAAATGCTTATAAATTTACCAAAAACACTAAAAAACCTAAAAACATAAAAATAATTTTGTTTGAATTTTTGGAGCCCTTTTGAGTGATTTAATAATTGGTTGTATTTGTTTGTCTTTACATTTCTTATAAAATTTAAAATACAAAACATTAAAAAAAATTATAAACATCCACCAAAAATATTTTCTTCTCATTTTTCGATTTCTGACTACTTCGTAGGCCGCAAGGCCATCACGTGCTTCCTGAGTTCGACCCTGGTCGCTATACCAGGTTTAAAAAATAGCAAGGACCGCTATCGTGTTTTGATTGATCTTTTTGATTATTGGTGGCTCCTGATTTTCTTGATCGACCAATTTTGCTCGATCCGAGTCGCAACGACCTGAGTGAGATTATCTTTACCTAGCTTGGATCTTGAGTGTTCTGATTTATCGGTCATCAGAATGGGTCCGTTGTCGAGGAGCACGGCTTAGTAGTCATCTTCGATTTTTCTGCGGCTTTTCTTTTTCGCGGCTTTTTGTCGATATTTTTGTAAATATATATTCTCTGCTTTATTTACACATTTTTCAGGACGGACACTTTGGTTTCTCTTTCTTGCGAGGGCTCGAGGACCGAGGCAGCTTCTTCGGAAGCCGAAGCAACCACAGGAGTTGGAGGCGGCTTCCTTCTCTACGAAGCTGTAGGAGAGCGCGGGGAGAAAAGCCGAAGTTCGGGAGCCGTGGAATAGCCGTGAGAAATAACCGTAGATTAGATTTAGCTTAGTTTTTTTTGCATTATTTTATTGTAATAATACAGGAACAGAGACTTGGACACTTGACATTTCGGGGTCTGTTTCGCCGAGCACCGGTGTGCTCGGGGGACTTCACCGAAATTTTCGCAGTTTTCGCGGTTTTTCGGCTTTTGACCGTTTATTTACTGCTTGTTTGATTTACACGGTTTTCAGCCCTAGCTTAGGATTTTCCTTGCTTGTGACATAATTAATTAGGATCTAAACACCTAATTATTTGCCTGTACCTATAGCTCGAATAATTGGATCTAATTGATTAATTCACAAAGAAAACGTCGGCTTATTTGAGCTCTAGTCCACGTGCCTTGAGGAGTCAATACAACGCGTGCAGGATATGTTGTGGCAGACGCCGAGTGGCTCCCAAGATAGGACTCCGGACCTAGGCTCGAGTACACGACTACTGTTCTCTCGTGTAGAAATTGCTCTACTAGGACCAGTTTTCCGCGTGCATCATATAGGTAGTTTATATTCAGTCTTTTATTTATGCGCAGATCACCCTGCATGTAGATTGTTGGAGTCAGGTACGCATCTCTTACTCTGCATGCATCATTGATTCCCATGCATCGGCTTTTTCGTCTTCTCCCCCGATTTTTGGACTAAAAATATTCAGGAGAACCGAAAAATTCGTTAGGCGTTGTTTGCTTTGAAAAATACTTAAAAAGAAAAACTATAAAATTGGGATTGCTAAACAAACTTGACCCTAAAAGACACTTCACATAAAAATCTCTCTTGGGGAGAGCAACCCCCTCATTGCCTGGTTTGATTGTGCGAGAGAGTGACCCGCACACTAGTCTAGAGCCACATCCGACACCCGATCGGACTACCAGCCTTTTATACGGGACAGTCTGGTTGGCGGATTGGATTCCTACCAGGTCTCATAACCGCTCTAATATCCTGACATGATCACCTAAATAAATTTGATAAGATAATTGACCAAACTCTTACGGTCTTCAGCTCAGCGTGGAGTAGGTGAATTCGGGGTTTGTTTTGCTCATCTTGTTTGTTTCCAGATCTCATCCACAAGACTCACCAGATCGACATGATGGGCAGGAGGTCCCTTAGGCAGCCTCTGGCTGCACCGCTTGACCGCACTCCAGCCCGTTCATCTAGGTTGGTTCGTGAGAGCTCAGACCCGCTCTCCGAATCTGAGTTCGATTCCACCCTGTTCCCCCTTGACCATCCTTCTTCTTGTCCTGAGATGCCAGTTCCAGATGCGAGTCGATAGACAGTAGATATTTCGGCACCTGAGTTTGGGTCTTTTGCCTTTGCAGAGACCATGGACAACAGCGAGGATCACACCGAGGGTCAGAGGCCAGAGACGACCACCTACGTTCTGGACCAGGGTGCGATCAATACCACCATGCTAGCCTCCCTTGAGACGATGCAGAGACAGATACGAGACCAGGGGGCTTTCATGGTGGAGATGAGGAGAGAGATGGAGAGGCTCCAAGAGCAGAGAGAGCAGCCGCGAGCCGATGGACGCAGGGGTCCAGACCAGCCAGTTCAGCCAGACCAGCCGGCCGCAGATCCGAGACCGATGCGGGAGTTGTACAACCCCGGATCGACACTGACACATCGATGGGTGGTTCTTCCGGCGATCGTGGGGACTTCAAGTTCCCCCTGAACACACTACAGCTTCTACCCTGCTTCCACGGGCTCGCTACTGAGGAGCCCCATCTTCATCTCCAGGAGTTTGAAATGATCTGCAGCACCGTCCACGGTCGTCAGGTGGACGAGGATACCATCAGGATGATTGCTTTTCCTTTATCCCCGGTAGACGGAGCAGCCAACTGGCTGAAGCACTTAGGGAGATCTGTTTATAGCTGGGAGCAGCTCCGTACCGAGTACTTGAACAAGTACTATCCACTCGGGCAGACGAATGCAGCGAGGGCTCTAATTAGCAACTTCTCCATGCTCCCCAACGAGCAGTTCCAAGAGGATGGGAGAGATTCAGAGAGCTGACTGACAGATGCCCGCACTACGACATCACGAATCCGAACCTAGTTCAGAGCTTCTTCTACAGGTTGACACCAGAGCTGCAGGGCCTGGTGAACGCTTCTTGTGGCGGTTCCTACTTTGCCAAGGATGAGGATCAGGTCTCGTAGATGGCCGAGAACTATACAGTGATGTCCCAGACTCGACTCTACACCCAGGGACGCCCTCAGCCACAGACCGTGCAGTTTCAGAGGATAGCACGGGTCGACGCTGGTCCTTCCACTTTGTCAGCGGCAGCCGCACAGGCAGAATCCACAGCCGCCGATATGTGCATCATCAGCGAGAAGCTGGACCGGATGGATCTGATCGAGAAGAAGCAGTGCCATAGCATATCGCAGATAGAGCAGATGGTACAGTTGCTGAGTGATCTGAAGACACATGTCATGTGTCTCTGATGAATACCCATTCATCACTCTTTATTCTTCTATTTTAGCTACAAAAACCTTTGCAAATACATGTAAATATGTGTAAATACAAATAATTACCAAAAGCATGCATTGTGTAAAAAGATATAATTAGCATGTTTTTGTGCAAAAATAAAAGAATAAAGAGTAAAAAGAAAAAGAGGGAAATATTTAGAATAAATATTGAGCAACCTAACCCAAGGGAGGGCTCAGCATGGGCCTGACCGCATAAAAGCCAAAGTAGAGGGAGATAGGAGCTCATGTGTACATACTTTTGAAAATAAATAAAATTATATATTCCTCACCCAAAAATATGCCTGTATACATTTTGTATATATTTAGAAACTATTAAAAACAAAATAAAAATTTAAAAATCAAAATTCCAAAAAATGCCCTTTCACCATGTACATAGACCATCATCCTTTATTTATTTAACCCTATAAATAAATGTATTTATTTTCAAAACTTTTCGTGAATATTCTATGGTATATTTTGTAAATAAAGCAAATAAAAAGAAACACAACAAAAATCAAATAAAAAGAACAAAAATTAAAAATACAAAAATACAGTGTATATATACTATGTATATAAATATATATAACTATTTATTCCACCCATGTATATAAGTGATAAAAATAAAATAAAAATATCCTTTTATTCCTCAATTTATTCTATAAATAAATAAGATATAAAACAGGAATAAAATTGTATAAAAATAACAATAAAAAAATCAAAAATAAAAAGCCTACATAGTGTATATATTCCTATATCATGTACATACATTATTCTTATTTCCAAAAATTAATTAAAAATCACCAAAAAATAGAAAAAAATAAAAGAAAAATATTTCATGTTTTAAGTTTTTCTTAATTCGGCCATTTTCTACCTTAAAATAAATAAACAAAGAAATCAATAATTGGCAGCTCCTGATTGGTCCACGGGGGATTGTTGACCCCGGTCAACTCCCCCGCGGACTCTTTCCTTTTGGGGAGACCCGCGCCCAACCCGACTTCGCCGATTTCTCCACGCATCTCCAGCCTGTCGCCTCCGCAAACCCCGTGCCCGGATCCTTCGCCAATCATCCGACATCCTCGCCAGATCCTTCGCCAAAGGATCCACGCCTTCCATAGCCGTCTCCACCCAACCCTAATCGGCCCTGCCTCCATATATATCTCGACCTCCGCCGCCTCTGCGCCTCATCTTTGGACCTTCTCCTTCTTCCCAGTGACCTCCAGAAGCACCGCGAGAGTGACAGCAAGCGATCGCCCCTGTTGCAGCGAGGCGAGGAGGCGAATCCACTGATCCGGCGTTCTTCGCCGCCGTTGCTCCGCCACCAGCGTGAGCACCGAGCCTCGGGCCGAGACGACCCTTGAGGCTACGACCAGGAGCACCCCCTGCTCTTCCCCAGTCTCTCCGACCACCCAGGTAGATCACTTAGGCCGTAGATTAGCGTAGATTTCGATTTTTAGCTTACTGGTAGCGTAGCTCCGCCGCAGTCGCCAGCCACCTCCGATCTCCCATCTGCCATTCCGACCCGACCATCATCTTCGCCAGACCTCTCCGCATCTTCTTCACCCCTTCGCCCAACCCAGCTCGCACAGGAGCTGGGATTCGAGCTCCTCCGTCCATCCCCTCGCCGGAGCTCGCCCATTTCGCCTCCCCGATCACCTTCACCTCGCCTAACAGGGTCGAGGCACTTTGCCCTCGACCCGCGAGTTTGCTGGGATACTTTGCAGGTCTATCCAAGCCCATCTGAGGGCATGGACCACTTGGTCCAGCTGCTCCACCTCCGCCGACCTAGCCGGACCTCCCAGAGGATCGGTTGGGCCATCGGAGGGCTCCATTAGACGCGGAGGGCTCGCAGCTTCCTTCTCCAACCTTCAGCGAGCGTCCACGAGGAGACCAGCGCCGCCACGAGTCCGACGAAGTTCGTCGGAGCCCTGCTCGTCCACCATCCTCCTCCGCCGTCCGATTGACCCCCGAGCTCCAGATTCAATCACGTTCGTCCATTTGAGGAGCAGCTTCAACCGTCAGATCCATTCGAGGGTCGATCTCCACCGTCGATCCAGCGCAGCTCAGCCTCATCGTCCGTCCACCGTTCGATCTGCAACGTGGCAGCACCTGAACCGTCGGATCACAGTCGAGGACCGGAGCCCTGGGCGTCACCCCCTTCTCAGCCGTTCATCTATCCACGTGGCGTTCATCCATCGGTTCGACTTAATAAAGGGGTAAATTACCTTAGGCCCCCTCGTAGTTTATGTGTTTGCTTTCAGTCCTGTAAATATTTTAGGAATTTTATTTACGTTGGGATATTTGCATATTAAACCTCGTACTTTCTCGTATTTGCATTTATACCCCTGCTAGTTGTGGACACGTGCATCGACACGTGATATTTTGGTTTATTTGCAATAGAGACCCCTATAGTTCTGGATGTTCTTTAATGAATGAAAGCTTTTACTTATTTGCATTTATACCCCTGTGCGTGATTTATTTCCACATGTGCGTTTTATTTTGGGTATTTTGTAGATAAGCCCCTGGACTTTTGGTACTTGTTACCAATAAGTCCTCGGAACTTATTTTTATCACATTTGGGTCCCTGAGTGCCCCAGGCACGTGCTTGGCACGTGTTTTGCTGGGTATTTTGCACCAGACCCCCCAGAACTTTGGGTATTTGCATTTCAGTCCCTGTGCACAGTGCCCCCTTCTCATTTTTGAATAAAATATCAAATCACCTCCAAATTCGATGAAAATTTGACACATGGCTCCTGCCATGGTGTAGAATTTTTGTGAATTTTTGAGGACATTTTTGATTTCATTTGCTATTTTTAAAATTTCAAAAACCCTTATTTTTGCTATTGTTTAGAGTCAAAAACCCCAAAAAAATATCAAAACCCTTTTAAAAATTCCATAAAAATTTGTTACTATTTATTTTGTGTTCCTTGATTTTCTAGCCAATTTTGGTTATTTTTCATTGCGTAAAAACCATAAAAACTTCAAAACACCTAAAAACTCATAAAAATCACAATAAATAATCTAAAAATCCAAAAACAATAATTTTGGTGCTCAAATTTTCCTTATTCTCTCTAGAATACAGGAAAATTACCTCCAGGGCCTTCTGAGATCCTTAAATATTTTATTTTTGGATTTTGCGCCTGGCTGGACAGTACCTTCTATTTTCTTACTGTTTGATTTTTAGAAAATAAAGTACACATTATAAAAATCCCAAAAATTCACCAAAAACACTTAAAAACCTAAAAAACATAAAAATATTTTTTTCCTGAATTTTTGCTTGCTTTCTGATGCATTAAATAATTTGATGAAGTGAGCTTGCTTGTGTTTTTCCAATTTTCTTCATGTATTAAAAATTCTAAAAAAAAATATAAAAACCCTTAAAAACACTAAAAAAAATACTCTCTCGGATTTCTGACTACATCGTAGGCCGCAAGGCCAATCTGTGCTCCTTGTGTTCGACCCTGGGAGCTATACCAAGTTAATCCCATAGCTAGGACCGCACTTCGTGTTTCATCCCTGATTTATTTCGCGGTTCGATTTTTTTTCTTGATATACTTAGCCCGAGTGATTGAGGTCGCGACGACCTTCATTTCTTTACCTTTACCTTAGTCGTTCGGGTGGTTATCAGAATGGCGCCGTTTCCGGGGAGCACGGCTTTGTAGTCATTTTTCCATATTGTCTCTCTATATTATCATTGTTTTCTGACACTCTCTCTCTCTTTGATTTTTGTGCGAGGTACTGCGTGGACAACTTGGAGTTTATTTTTGAGGACCCGCACGGGAAGAAGAAGCAGGGAGAAGAAGAAGGAATTCTTATTTTTGAGAGAGAACAATATTCTTTCTGTAATAATTAAGAACTTGGACATTTGTGGACACTTGTAACTTAGCGGGTCTGTTTCGCCGAGTACCGGTGTGCTCGGGGGACCCATTTGGATTTTCGCGGCTTTTTCTGCAGTTTTGATAGCTAGCTGCCTTTTCCGGTGTTTACGCGGTTTTTCTCGAGCCCCTAGATTTAGGAATTTCTCTTGCTTGTGCCGTAATTAGTAGGGTCCCCACACTTAATTGCTTATCTGTTCCTATAGATCGTTAATTGGACCTACTAATAATAAATAATAAAAATAACTTAGTCGCTTTCCTGAGAACCTACGCGCCGCGAGCCTGCCCCGCAAGCGCTACTCCTGAACTCGACCTGTCGAGAAGAGGAGGGGTGGGCCAAGACCAGACTCTTTGGATCAAGGGCGAGTGACTGAGTTAGACGGTTCTGTGCTAGGATTTGCTCATCTAGGACTCGGTTTTTCTTCGCTGCACCATTTAGGTAGTTTTATTCTGTCTTTAAATTCTGCGCGGATCACTTGCATGTAGAGTGCTGGAGACAAGGTACGCATTTCTTTCTCTGCATGCATCATTGATTTCTTCGCGCATCGGCTTTTTCGTTTTCTCCCTCTGTTTTTGACTTAATCATCAGGAGAATCGGAAAATTTGTTAGGCCGCTTGTATTTATTTTGAAAAAAAAAATTAAAAAGAAAAACAAAAAAATTGGGACTGGATAACACTATTGACCCTAAAAGACACTTCACCTAAAAAAAATTGTCTTGGGGAGAGCAACCCCCTCATTGTTTGGTTTGATTGTGCGAGAGAGTGACCCGAACACTAGGTAAAGCCCTCCGGTGCTCATCTCGACTGATTACCGACTCTTCAGTGCGGGACAGTCGGTTGAGAGAGTATCGGGTATCCCAGCAGGTCACGTAATCGCTCTGATATTCTGTGTGTTCACCCAATAAAATTGACAAGATAAATTGACCGAGCTTTCACGGTCTTCAGATTGTGTTGCGTTGGTGAACCGGGGGATTGCTTTGCGATCATATTTTCTCCAGATCCCATCCGCCCAACTCGCCAGATCAAGATGATGGGTAGACGATCTCTTAGGCAGCCTCTGGCTGCACCGCTTTCAGGCGCGTCTACTTCACCATCTAGGTTGGCCCGTGAGAGTCGAGATCAGCTCTCCGGGCCCGAGTTCGATTCCACCCTGTTCCCCCTCGATCCCCTTTCTTTTGCTACTGAGAGACATGAGCCCGAGGAAAGACGAATTAATTTGACAGAACCTGAGTTGGGCTCATCTGATTTTGCAGATGTCACTATGGCCGGAGCCGGCAGTTCAGATGATCGCCAACCCGAACATTTTGTATTAGACCAGGGAGCGATCAACTCCACCCTGATCGCATCATTAGAGACAGTACAGCAGCAGCTACGCGATCAGGGAGCTTTTATGATTGAGATGAGAAGGGAGTTGGAGCGACTTAGAGAAGAGAGAGATCAGAGCGAGCCTGAGGACATTCCTGATGCTGATGCAGAGGCAGCAACCGCAGCAGCCGCAGCAGCGGCTGCCGCAGCGGCAGCCGCCGCCGGAGCAGGACCACCGAGAACGATGCGGGAGTTACACAATCCCGGATCTACACTGATGCACCATTGGGTGGTGGTACCTGCTATCGTGGGGGATTTCAAGTTCCCTCCGAATACCCTACAGATGCTTCCTCATTTTCACGGACTTGCCACCGAGGAGCCCCACCTCCATCTCCAGGAGTTTTTGATGATTTGCAGCACTGTCCACGACCGTCATGTGGACCAGGATACGATTCGGATGATGGCCTTCCCTTTTTCACTGGCAGATAGAGCAGCCGCCTGGCTGAAGCATTTAGGGAAGTTTGTATACACCTGGGAGCAGCTCCGCACCGAGTACTTGAACAAGTACTATCCACTCGGGCGGACGAATGCAGCGAGGGCCCTGATCAACAACTTCTCCATGCTCCCTAACGAGCAGTTTCATGAGGCATGGGAGAGGTTCAGAGAGCCTCTGGATAGATGCCCACACCACGACATTTCCAAGCCGAACCTAGTTCAGAGCTTCTTTAGTGGGATGACGCCAGAGCTTCAGGGTCTGGTGAATGCTTCTTGCGGCGGGTCCTACTTTGCCAAGGACCACAACCAAGTCTGGGCCATCTACGAGGAGATGGCCGAAAATTACATGGTGATGTCCCAGACTCGGTTATACACACAGAGATCTCAGCAGCCGCCAGGACCCGTGCAATACCAGCGGATAGCACGGGTTGATGCAGGTCCATCCAGTTCGTCCACAGTTGCAGCCGCACAGGCAGAGTCGGCCGCTGCGGACATGGGGATTATCAGTGAGAAGTTGGACCGCATGGAAATAATAGAGAAGAAGCAGTGCCAGGGCATAACTCAGATGGAGCAAATGGCACAAACTCTGAGCGACATGAAGACCCATATCTTGTGTCTTCAGGAGGCACAGACGGCTTCTCAGCCCCGTCTTCTGTCGTGAGGCGATTCCGGTGGCAGCCGCAGCTCGTCCCAGCGCTCCAGCTCCTTGCAGCAGCCTAGACAAGTTCACCTTGTATAGGCGGAGCCGTACCAGCAGCAGCAGCCCTCTTACCAGTCACCACCATCTCCAGACTTACAGATGGTGGTATATCAGCCGGATCAGCCTCTGGGAGTACTCCCACCAGACCCCTTTGATGCTGAGCCGTTGATGGATGTCAACGGGATTTGGTATGACCGTCCTCAACCTGGAATCCGACGAGACCATCCCGGATTCAGGTGGGGGAATGGGGGTAACCAGTCCCAACAGCAGCCAGCCGGTCAGGGAGGGCAGTACTCCCAGCAGAGAGATCACCAGCAACCCCCAGCATACCAGCCACACCAGCCATCATCCTTCGTACCTCGTCCCTACCAGCAGCAGGGACAGACTTGGAGACGTGAGCAGCAGGCTCACCAGCAGCAGCATCCTTCCTCTTACCCCTCTCAGCCGCAGCAGCACCAGGTCCAGCAGCCTCATTACCAGAGAGGCAACCCGTCGGGCTCCCATGAGAGCCCCGCCTTGGATGATCTAGCCCGCATCTTCACAGAGCAGCAGGCTACATTTAGACGGGAGATGGACGAGTTCCGCCAGGAGATGCGGGACCTGATGAGAGGGAAGGCCGCCATCCCTGCACAGATCGAGCCTAATCCGAATAGCTTGAAGAGGAAGTCTGAGCAGGTAGTTCACACTGAGCCTACCACTCCTAGTGACTCATTTGATGATATATCGTCGGATCTATTTGATGCTGATTTTGTCACACTTAGGAGCGGTAGAAGACCAGCAGGCGGCGCCTCATCTGAGCGACAACGCGAGGATCCATCTAGAGCGCCAGATGAGGAAGAGGAGAGCGGTACTGAAGCCGCACATGATGATGACGATGGTACTGATGCCACCCGAGATGCTGATTCCGCCGGCGGTACTGAGGCCGCCGCTTCACCATATCGAGGAGGTGGTACTGACGCCACCAGCAGAGCCGAGCCAGCCCGCGGTACTGAGGCCGCAAGACGTCTAGAGCCAGCTAGAGGTGGCACTAAGGCCACCAATATTCATTCTGATAGAGATGTTGTCTTTTCTCGTGTGGATGTATCTCAGAACTCTATTTTGAATAAAGGAAAAGGTTTAGTTTCTTCTGATCCCACTGTGGTGAATGATGTATGTGAGGATCCGGTCATCGAACCGTCTAGGCCTATTCCTAGTCCTTCATCTGAGAAGGACCCTGTGATCCCCTTTCCTAGAGCCCTTGAGTTGGGGAAGGGGAAGAAAAGAGAAAAAGATCCAAAAAAGAGAGAGCAGGAGGAGTTCAGCCAGAGCATGATAGACCGATTTCACATCCAGCTGACCCTCCATGAGGCTTTGCAACACATCCCTCTTCTTCAGCGATCCTTGAGAGACAGAACCACAGTCAGGAGGAAGAAGAGGAACAAAACCGCAGAGATTCATGTGTTGACAAAAGCCACGTGTTACGCGATCAAGAACCATCTGCCTACCAAGAGGCCAGATTTAGGAGCCCCATATGTCAGATGTCAGATTAGTGAGCAGAGGTTCGACCGTACTCTATTAGATAGCGGATCGTCGATCAACCTTCTTCCGGCAGCCCTTCTCAACCACTTAGAGTTGGGCACTCTTAGACAGAGCAGGACATACCTTCAGTTTGCTGATCGGTCTGTCAAGAGGCCAAAGGGGTTGTTGCGAGACGTTGTCGTCACGATTCAGGGTTTGAAATTCCCCGTGGACTTCGTAGTGCTGGACATGGAGACCCCTGACTCGTTGACCGATTCCCCCATCATCCTCGGTCGCCCGTTCTTGGCCACAGCCAAGGCAGTGACTGACCATGACAGTGGAAAGGTATTCTTTCGCGTCCAGGGCGAGAGTATACAAATAGAGACGGTTAAGGACCACAGAGCCAGAGATAGATCCCGCTCAGAGGGCAGTACAGATTCGGAACAGCTGATAGATACAGAGCCAGACATACACCAGGACTGTGATTTTGTGATCACAGATGATGAGGCAGCTTGGGCAGATCCTGCAACACAGACCATCCTCTCATATTCAGATACAGCTGATGCAGAGATGATAGCAGAGGATAGTCTGGAGAGCACAACCCTGGTTCAGGATACTATTGAGTCAGCAGAGTCGGACCTTGATCGCGACACGATTTTCAGTGATGGTGGTACTGAGGCCACCCTGCTCTACGGTGGTACTGATGCCACCGCAGTTGATACAGATCCCTCGGATTCAGAATCTGATTGGGCAGATTGTGATGATCAGATACCAGACCTGGATCCACCTGAGCCTACAGATGAGGAGGAGGTAGAGGCAGAGCAGATCAGAGACAATGTAGAGGACCCACCTTCTCCAGATCAAGTTTGTGAGAGTTCTTTATCATTTTCCCAGGCAGATTTGGCAAAATTGTCAGCATACACACATCTTCTTCAGAAGCCAGATTTGCCAGCACCCAGCTGTCCAGAGCTAAAGCCGCTCCCTACTTCGCTGAAGTATCGATTCCTTGCGGGAGAGTCTGAGATGTACCCAGTCATCATCTCTACCGATCTGACTGGAGAACAAGAATCCCGTCTGATGGGGGTTCTTGAAAAGAACCGCAAGGCAATTGGATGGAGCGTAGCAGATCTCCATGGGATTAGTCCCTCGTTGTGCTCCCACCATATCTATCTCGAGGAAGGGGCAAAGCCGTCGCGTGAGTTCCAGCGGCGACTGAACCCCAACCTACGAGAGGTTGCCATGAAGGAAATATCAAAATGGTGGAGTGCAGATTTTATTTATCCCATTTCTGACTCCAAGTGGGTTAGCCCCTTGCATGTGGTGCCCAAGAAGACGGGCATCACGACTGTGATCAGTGAGTCGGGAGAGGAGATTGCTACACGAGTACCCACCTCTTGGCGGGTCTGTGTTGACTACAGGAGACTCAACCAGGCCACCAAGAAGGACCATTTCCCCCTGCCTTTTATTGATCAGATCATAGAGAGACTGGCAGGGAAGAGCCATTATTGCTTCCTGGATGGGTACTCGGGCTATAATCAGGTGGCCATCGCTCCTGAGGATCAGGAGAAGACCACCTTTACCTGTCCCTTCGGTACATACGCCTTTCGACGCATGCCATTTGGGCTATGCAACGCCCCTGCGACTTTTCAGAGGTGCATGCTGTCGATCTTTTCGGACATGGTAGGGGAGTGTTTGGAGGTCTTCATGGACGACTTCTCGGTTTACGGCGACAGATTCGATTCCTGTCTTGACTGCCTAGACCGAGTGCTCCAGCGATGTATTGCTACCCGCTTGGTTCTGTCTTGGGAGAAGAGTCACTTCATGGTGACTCAAGGGACGGTGCTTGGCCACATCATCTCCAACAGGGGCATGGAGGTTGATCCGGCCAAGGTTGACGTCATTAGAAAACTCGCACCGCCGTCCAATTTGAAGCAGCTACGGTCATTTCTGGGGCACGTTGGTTTTTATAGGAGATTCATTCATGATTTCAGCAAGATCGCCCGACCGTTGACTGATCTCTTGACGAAAGACACCGAGTTCCTTGTCGATGACAAGTGTCTTTCATCCTTTGAGACTCTCCAGCAGTGTGTTATTGAGGCTCCTGTCCTTCAGCCACCCGATTGGTCTCTCCCATTCGAGATCATGACGGACGCCTCCGATTTTGCCGTGGGGGCAGTGCTGGGACAAAGGAGGGATGGAGTTCCATTTGCCCTACACTATGCTAGCCGCACATTGGATTCCGCCCAGCGGAATTATACGGTCACAGAGAAAGAGATGCTAGCAGTAGTGTTCGCCCTAGATAAGTTCAGATCGTATATCATTGGATCTAGAGTGACTTTGTTTACAGATCACACCGCCATCAGGTACCTCATGGCAAAGAAGGATGCCAAGGCCAGATTGACTAGATGGATCCTTCTACTCCAGGAGTTCGACATTGAGATCAAGGATAAGCCTGGAGTCAAGAATGTGGTGGCGGATCATCTCTCCCGATTAGAGCAACCTGAGGATTCTGAGCAGATTGATCCTATTCGAGATACCTTCCCAGATGAGGCGATCCTTTCTATCGCCTCACTCCCGTGGTACGCCGATATTGTGAACTTTCTCGTTGCTGGGAAAGTCCCACAAGATTGGCCCAGGCAGAGGCGTGAGACCTTCCTTGCGAAGGCCAAGTCCTACCACTGGGAGGATCCCATCCTTTACCACGAAGGAGGGGATAGCATCTGGCGTCGGTGTATTCCTCAGGAGGAGCATCATAGTGTCCTCACTTACTGCCACAAGCTTGAGGCAGGAGGACATCATTCTGGGAGAAGAACGGCACAGAAAGTGCTCCAATCCGGCTTGTGGTGGCCTACCCTCTTCAAGGACTCTGATGAGTTCGTGAAGAGGTGTACTGACTGTCAGAGGATGGGCACTTGTGGACAGCGTGATATGATGCCGATGCAGCCCATTCACTTCTGTGAGGTTTTTGACGCATGGGGCATCGATTTCATGGGTCCATTCCCTAAGAGTCAGGGGTTTGAGTACATTCTGTTGGCCGTAGATTATGTTAGTCGTTGGGTTGAGGCTATCCCCGCCCGAGCCGCTGATGCGAGGACAGTTTGCAGATTTTTGAGAAAACACGTCATCACGCGGTTCGGGGTTCCACGAGTTTTGATTTCTGATGGGGGGTCTCATTTCGTCAACGACCAGGTGAAGGCCCTTGCTAGCGAGTTCAGTATAGACCATCGTGTTGCCACACCTTACCATCCACAGACAAATGGTCTAGCTGAGGTGTCGAATAGGGAAATCAAGAATATTTTACAGAAAGTCGTCTGCCCTGATCGAAAGAATTGGTCACAGCTTTTGGACTCGGTCTTGTGGGCATATCGGACGTCTTTCAAGACTCCATTGGGCACATCTCCCTTTCGCCTCGTTTATGGCAAGCCATGCCATCTACCTGTTGAGCTGAGGCACAAGTCACTTTGGGCAGTCACAGATATTTTGATGGATCCAGATGGTATTGGAGACCAGAGGAGGGCAGAGTTAGCTGCCCTGGAGGAGCTTAGAGATGCAGCTTTCTCAAGCAGCCTACATTATAAGGAGAAAGTAAAGGAGTGGCATGATTCTCATATCAGCCACAAGCATTTTGAGATTGGACAGAAAGTATGGCTGTTTGATGCGAGGCTTAGATTATTTCCAAGGAAGCTACAGAGCAAATGGAAGGGACCTTACTTGGTCAGAAAGGTACACGATAACGGAAGCATTGATATATCTGAGTTATCTTCTGAGAGTACCTTCCGAGTGAACGGCCAGCGGCTAAAACCATTTCTAGATCATGAGCCGCGGGACGTTATTATTTGTGCCCCTATTCATTTTGCGTGAGATGTGGTCTTTTGACTCACATCTTTTGCATCTCACGCCTGATTTTCACTGTTCCTCCGCCTGTATAGATCCAGTTGTCCATATCATTCTATTCTTTAGTCCCACATCCCTTTTCTCATCCTGCGATTATGCTATACTTAGGGTGTACTTTACCCTAAGTATAGGGGGGAATGTCGGACCTGCGAGTATTCTTTTCATTCTTTCTGCTCCTGTTTTTGCTGCCTATACTTAGGGATATTTTACCCTAAGTATAGGGGGGGCAGATTCTGTATCTTCTTCACTCGTCTTTCCCTTCATGTACAGCTTGCTATACTTAGGATTAGTTAATCCTAAGTATAGGGGGAGACCACCGAGTTCCTCTCATTCTATTCATTTATTCATTCCGGTACTTAGCCATTCCTTTTCACTTCCCTTTTACTAAGCACGAGTTATGTCTTCTTCATCGCTCTTGGTCACTCTGAGGACATCGTTCGAGCTAAGTATAGGGGGGGTGTGTATATATTTCATATATACTTTAGCCATAACTCGTACTTTGTGTGAGTGTTAATAAATAAAATGGCTAAAAATCACAAAAATTTAAAGTTTTTCATGTACATAAACCTCTTTTATCTTGCACATACATAGCTAGTGTACAAAGTATTTTTGTAAAAATGATTTCAAAAATCTTTTGTGTAAAGCTTGTGTAAATATTTTGTATCAAAATTATGTATATAGTACAAAATTTTTCCAAAATGTTTTGAAAATCAAAAGTTTGCAAAAATCTTGTGTAAATGTTTGTAAATATCTCTTTGCAAAACTTGCACCTCATGCATCATTTATTCATGATTTCAAAACATTTTTCAAAAATTTTGCATAGTTGTAAAACATTTGTAAATAGCATCTTGTGTACATATATGTATATAGTTTTTCCTGGATAAGAGTTGACATTTAAACTAAGCCTGGAATTAAATTGAGAAATGGAGCTTGAAAAAGATCTTAATCCACTTAACTTTAAGAGGAACCTTATAGGACTTAGGGTTAAGGCTTTTCAGGTCCATAAGGACTTAATTCTTTGAGTCCACTAGGCTATGAGCATATGTCATCTTGATGAGCCTAAGTAGAGCACTTAACAACACACGCATGACTCTTAGAGACAATGGCTTGACTTGCACCTGCACTTACACATGGCTCTCCACGGATGAGGTGGTGAGGAGGCAGTTTCCTTTGGCTTGGGGTAGCATATGAGGGTAGTACTTCTAGGCGGAACCTCTCTTCTTCTTATAGTGAAGGAAGTGCGCCTCAACTTGGTCTAGTGGTGATGAAGGCTAAAGACAGAAGCTGTGGGTTGCAATAAAGCTTCAAAAGAGGGATAGTCTACTGGCTCAAGAGGAAATTTCTTATATGCTGCACCATGTAGATATGCTGTACAGAAATCCTTGAAAAAAAAATGCAAAAATGCAAAAAGAACTCCAAAAAAGTGGTGGGTCGGATTGAAAATTTAATAACCCCACCGGAGTGTATATAGTCAAATAAAGCAAAGCTTATGGTATCCATGTTACATCTCATGAAGCTTGCAGCGGGAGACTTAGCTACACTGTCTAAGCTTCCAAAACTCTATACTTCTACCCCCTCTTCTTGAGCTGGTTGCACATGAACTTAGAAGGGAATACCCCGCTTCTCGAGGAAAGAGTTGCTAGACTGAGGCATTAGAGTTACCAGGTTGAGGGAGGTTGTTTCTTTATTACTTCTGAGGTGGGGAGCCACATATCACTTACACCGCATGGAAAAATTCATGGTCATTAGAGTTTGTGTATGTAGACTTGTTCTGATCTGGTTTATTAAGGAGTCTTGCCCATAGATTGGTGAAACTTGGAGACTGTTGAGTTTTAAGCTTAAGTCCAAATAAGGTTCCGACACATTAATAATCCAAAGATCTGATCGAGCTCCATATTTCAAGTTAATAAAGGAAAGTTTAATAATTCAACCTTGATCCATGTACATCCTCTTTTTCTTTTTCTTTTTCTTTCTTTTTCACTTCTTTTTCAAATAAGTGTTTGCTAAGGGACTAGCAAAGTTAAGCACAGGGGGGTGATGAATACCCATTCATCACTCTTTATTCTTCTATTTTAGCTACAAAAACCTTTGCAAATACATGTAAATATGTGTAAATACAAATAATTACCAAAAGCATGCATTGTGTAAAAAGATATAATTAGCATGTTTTTGTGCAAAAATAAAAGAATAAAGACTAAAAAGAAAAAGAGGGAAATATTTAGAATAAATATTGAGCAACCTAACCCAAGGGAGGGCTCAGCATGGGCCTGACCGCATAAAAGCCAAAGTAGAGGGAGATAGGAGCTCATGTGTACATACTTTTGTAAATAAATAAAATTATATTTTCCTCACCCAAAAATATGCCTGTATACATTTTGTATATATTTAGAAACTATTAAAAACAAAATAAAAATTTAAAAATCAAAATTCCAAAAAATGCCCTTTCACCATGTACATAGACCATCATCCTTTATTTATTTAACCCTATAAATAAATGTATTTATTTTCAAAACTTTTCGTGAATATTCTATGGTATATTTTGTAAATAAAGCAAATAAAAAGAAACACAACAAAAATCAAATAAAAAGAACAAAAATTAAAAATACAAAAATACAGTGTATATATACTATGTATATAAATATATATAACTATTTATTCCACCCATGTATATAAGTGATAAAAATAAAATAAAAATATCCTTTTATTCCTCAGTTTATTCTATAAATAAATAAGATATAAAACAGGAATAAAATTGTATAAAAATAACAATAAAAAAATCAAAAATAAAAAGCCTACATAGTGTATATATTCCTATATCATGTACATACATTATTCTTATTTCCAAAAATTAATTAAAAATCACCAAAAAATAGAAAAAAATAAAAGAAAAATATTTCATGTTTTAAGTTTTTCTTAATTCGGCCATTTTCTACCTTAAAATAAATAAACAAAGAAATCAATAATTGGCAGCTCCTGATTGGTCCACGGGGGATTGTTGACCCCGGTCAACTCCCCCGCGGACTCTTTCCTTTTGGGGAGACCCGCGCCCGACCCGACTTCGCCGATTTCTCCACGCATCTCCAGCCGGTCGCCTCCGCAAACCCCGTGCCCGGATCCTTCGCCAATCATCCGACATCCTCGCCAGATCCTTCGCCAAAGGATCCACGCCTTCCATAGCCGTCTCCACCCAACCCTAATCGGCCCTGCCTCCATATATATCTCGACCTCCGCCGCCTCTGCGCCTCATCTTTGGACCTTCTCCTTCTTCCCAGTGACCTCCAGAAGCACCGCGAGAGTGACAGCAAGCGATCGCCCCTGTTGCAGCGAGGCGAGGAGGCGAATCCACTGATCCGGCATTCTTCGCCGCCGTTGCTCCGCCACCAGCGTGAGCACCGAGCCTCGGGCCGAGACGACCCTTGAGGCTACGACCAGGAGCACCCCCTGCTCTTCCCCAGTCTCTCCGACCACCCAGGTAGATCACTTAGGCCGTAGATTAGCGTAGATTTCGATTTTTAGCTTACTGGTAGCGTAGCTCCGCCGCAGTCGCCAGCCACCTCCGATCTCCCATCTGCCATTCCGACCCGACCATCATCTTCGCCAGACCTCTCCGCATCTTCTTCACCCCTTCGCCCAACCCAGCTCGCACAGGAGCTGGGATTCGAGCTCCTCCGTCCATCCCCTCGCCGGAGCTCGCCCATTTCGCCTCCCCGATCACCTTCACCTCGCCTAACAGGGTCGAGGCACTTTGCCCTCGACCCGCGAGTTTGCTGGGATACTTTGCAGGTCTATCCAAGCCCATCTGAGGGCTTGGACCACTTGGTCCAGCTGCTCCACCTCCGCCGACCTAGCCGGACCTCCCAGAGGATCGGTTGGGCCATCGGAGGGCTCCATTAGACGCGGAGGGCTCGCAGATTCCTTCTCCAACCTTCAGCGAGCGTCCACGAGGAGACCAGCGCCGCCACGAGTCCGGCGAAGTTCGTCGGAGCCCTGCTCGTCCACCATCCTCCTCCGCCGTCCGATTGACCCCCGAGCTCCAGATTCAATCACGTTCGTCCATTTGAGGAGCAGCTTCAACCGTCAGATCCATTCGAGGGTCGATCTCCACCGTCGATCCAGCGCAGCTCAGCCTCATCGTCCGTCCACCGTTCGATCTGCAACGTGGCAGCACCTGAACCGTCGGATCACAGTCGAGGACCGGAGCCCTGGGCGTCACCCCCTTCTCAGCCGTCCATCTATCCACGTGGCGTTCATCCATCGGTTCGACTTAATAAAGGGGTAAATTACCTTAGGCCCCCTCGTAGTTTATGTGTTTGCTTTCAGTCCTGTAAATATTTTAGGAATTTTATTTACGTTGGGATATTTGCATATTAAACCTCGTACTTTCTCGTATTTGCATTTATACCCCTGCTAGTTGTGGACACGTGCATCGACACGTGATATTTTGGTTTATTTGCAATAGAGACCCCTGTAGTTCTGGATGTTCTTTAATGAATGAAAGCTTTTACTTATTTGCATTTATACCCCTGTGCGTGATTTATTTCCACATGTGCGTTTTATTTTGGGTATTTTGTAGATAAGCCCCTGGACTTTTGGTACTTGTTACCAATAAGTCCTCGGAACTTATTTTTATCACATTTGGGTCCCTGAGTGCCCCAGGCACGTGCTTGGCACGTGTTTTGCTGGGTATTTTGCACCAGACCCCCCAGAACTTTGGGTATTTGCACTTCAGTCCCTGTGCACAGTGCCCCCTTCTCATTTTTGAATAAAATATCAAATCACCTCCAAATTCGATGAACATTTGACACATGGCTCCTGCCATGGTGTAGAATTTTTGTGAATTTTTGAGGACATTTTTGATTTCATTTGCTATTTTTAAAATTTCAAAAACCCTTATTTTTGCTACTGTTTAGAGTCAAAAACCCCAAAAAAATATCAAAACCCTTTTAAAAATTCCATAAAAATTTGTTACTGTTTATTTTGTGTTCCTTGATTTTCTAGCCAATTTTGGTTATTTTTCATTGCGTAAAAACCATAAAAACTTCAAAACACCTAAAAACTCATAAAAATCATAATAAATAATCTAAAAATCCAAAAACAATAATTTTGGTGCTCAAATTTTCCTTATTCTCTCTAGAATACAGGAAAATTACCTCCAGGGCCTTCTGAGATCCTTAAATATTTTATTTTTGGATTTTGGGCCTGGCTGGACAGTACCTTCTATTTTCTTACTGTTTGATTTTTAGAAAATAAAGTACACATTATAAAAATCCCAAAAATTCACCAAAAACACTTAAAAACCTAAAAAACATAAAAATATTTTTTTCCTGAATTTTTGCTTGCTTTCTGATGCATTAAATAATTTGATGAAGTGAGCTTGCTTGTGTTTTTCCAATTTTCTTCATGTATTAAAAATTCTAAAAAAAAATATAAAAACCCTTAAAAACACTAAAAAAATACTCTCTCGGATTTCTGACTACATCGTAGGCCGCAAGGCCAATCTGTGCTCCTTGTGTTCGACCCTGGGAGCTATACCAGGTTAATCCCATAGCTAGGACCGCACTTCGTGTTTCATCCCTGATTTATTTCGCGGTTCGATTTTTTTTCTTGATATACTTAGCCCGAGTGATTGAGGTCGCGACGACCTTCATTTCTTTACCTTTACCTTAGTCGTTCGGGTGGTTATCAGTCTCCAGGAGGCACAAACGGATTCTTAGCCCCGTCTTCAGACACGAGGAGATCTGAGCAGCAGCGGCAGCTCGTCCCAGCGCTCCACTCAGCCTAGACAGGTTCACATTGTATAGGCAGAGCAGTACCAGCAGTCGTAGCCGTACTACCCGACACCACCATCCCTAGACACTCAGATGGTGGTCTACCAGCTGGATCAGCCTCTGGCAGTACTCCTGCCACCCCCTTACGAGCCGGAGCCATTGATGGATGTCAATGGGATTTGGTATGACCGACCCCAGCCCGGTATCCAATGAGACCATCTCGGATTCCGCTGGTCAACCGGAGGTGCCAGTTCCCAGCAGCAACCTCCAGTTCAGGGTGGCCAGCACGACCATCAACGAGAGCAGCACCAGCAACCCCAGCCCCCAATACAGCAGCAGCAACAGTCATCCCAGTATGGTCCTCATCCCTATCAGCAGGGACATTCTTGGAGGCATGATCAGCCTCCTCAGCAGCAGCATCATTCCCAGCAGTACCCCTCTCACCTGCCTCAGCAGCAGCAGCCTCACTACCAGCGAGGCCACCCGTCAGGTTCTCATGGGCCAGCGTATGAGAACCCCGCCTTAGATGACTTAGTCCACCTCATGACTGAGCAGCAAGCTACATTCAGACGAGAGATGGATGATTTCCGCCAAGAGATGCGGGAGATAGTGAGAGGGAATGCCGCCATCCCTGCCCAGATAGAGCCTAACCCGAACAACCTGAAGAGGAAGTCTGAGCAGGTAGAGTTTACGGAGATTACCACCCCTAGTGATTCTTTTGGTGATTTGTCTGCATACATGTTTGATGCTGATTTTGTCACACTTAGGAGCGGTAGGATGCCAGCAGGCGGCGGCTCGTCTGAGCGACGATCCCACGCCACACCAGGAGCGCCAGACGAGGAGGAGCGCAGTACTAACGCCGCGAGAGATGATGACGGTGGTACTCATGCCACCATGGACGTTGATCCAGCTGATGGTACTGAGGTCGTCGCTTCACCAGTTCGGGGAGGTGGTACTGATGCCACCACAGTTGCTGAGCCAGAGCGCGGTACTGATGCCGTGAGACATGCCGAGGGTGGTACTGAGGCCATCATTACTTTTGCTAGTCCTGTTGTCTTTCCATTTGTACATGTATCTCAGGACGTTTCATGAAATAGAGGAAAGGGTATGTTATTTTCAGATCCACATGTGTTGATTGATGATGTTTGTGTGGATTCTGTTGTTCATGAGCATGCCAGACCCTCTCCTAATCCTTCATATGAGAAGGACCCCGTGATCCCCTTTCCACGAGCACTTCACATGGCAAAGGGGAAGAAAATAGAAAATCTCAAAAAGAATCACCAGATAGAGTTCAACCAGCAAATGATAGATTGATTCCATATTCAGCTGACTCTACAGGAGGCCTTGGAGCACATCCCTCTACTCCAGAGATCACTCAGAGACAGGACCACAGTTAGGAGGAAGAGGAGGAACCATCAGTCTTCGATCCATGTGCTTACCAGAGCCACTTGTTTTACGATACAGAACCGTCTGCCAGCCAAGAGGCTAGATGCAGGAGCCCCGTATGTCAGATGCCACATTCATGAGCAGAGGTTCGACCGCACTCTATTAGACATCGGTTCTTCGATCAACCTACTTCCAGCAGCCCTTCTCGACCGCTTCGAGTTGGGCACTCTCCGACAGAGCAGGACGGTCCTTTAGTTTGCTGATCGATCAGTCAAGAGGCCGAAGGGGTTGCTGAAGGATGTTTTCGTCACGATTCAGGGCCTAAAATTCCCTGTGGACTTCATTGTGTTGGACATGGAGATCCCTGAGTCAGTGACCGATGCCCCCATCATTTTAGGACGCCCGTTCTTGGACATAGCCAAGGCAGTGTCCGACCATGATAGCGGGAAGGTGTACTCTCATGTCGAGGACGAGAGTATACAAATAGAGATGGTCGAGGAGACTAGATCTAGAGATTCAGATTGCTCAGAGCCGACCATAGATTCAGAGCAGATGATAGAGGCAGGGCGAGATATCCACTAGGACTGTGACTTTGTGATCACAGATGATGAGGCAGCTTGGGCAGATCCAGTCGCACAGGCCATCCTCTCACCTTTAGAGTTCGCTGATGCAGAGATGCCAGCAGAGGAGAGCTTGGAGAGCATTCCTGGTCCAGGATACATTTCAGGCTGCAGACCCGGTTCTTGATCGCGATACAGATTTTTGTGAGTATGATCCCTCGGAGTCAGATACTGATTGGGCAGAGATTGTTGATTTGACACCGTGTCTAACTTCCAATGAGCCTACAGCTAGAGAGGTTGATTCTAAGCAGAGCAGAGACAGACCATCCAAGTAGCCTTCTGCAGATCCAGTTTGTAAGCGAGAGTTCTCATTCTCCCATGCAGATTTGGCCGCATACACTCGGATTCTTTAGAAGCCAGATTTGCTAGCACCTACTTGTCTAGAGCTGAAGCCGCTACCAGCGTCGCTGAAGTATAGATTCCTTGCGGGTGAGCATGAGATGTACCCAGTCATTATCTCCGCTGATTTGACTGGAGAGTAAGAATCCCATCTGATGGGGGTTCTTGAAAAGAACCACAAGGCGATAGGATGGAGTGTAGCCAATCTCCAGGGGATCAGTCCGGCTTTGTGCTCTCACCACATCTATCTCGAGGATGAGGCAAAGCCGTCGCATGAGTTCCAGCGGCGGCTGAACCCGAATCTTAGAGATGTTGTCATGAAGGAGATCTCAAAGTGGTGGAGTGCCGATTTTATCTACCCCATCTCCGACTCCAAGTGGGTCAGTCCATTGCATGTGGTGCCAAAGAAGACGGGCATCACTACAGTTGTCACGGAGTCTGGAGAGGAGATCGCTACCCGGGTACCCACTTCTTGGCGGGTCTGTGTAGATTACAGACAATTGAAACAGTCCACCAAGAAGGATCATTTCCCCTTCCCTTTATTGATCATATTATTTAGAGGCTGGCAGGGAAGAGCCATTATTATTTCTTGGATGGGTACTCCGGCTATAATCAGGTGGCCATCGCGCTCGAGGACAGACAAGACCACCTTCACCTGTCCATTCGGGACATATGCTTTCAGACGCATGCCATTTGGATTGTGCAATGCTCCGACGAGATTCCAGAGATGCATGCTGTCCATCTTTTCAGACATGGTGGGGGAGTGCTTGGAGGTCTTCATGGATGATTTCTTGGTATACGGCGACGGATTCTATTTTTGTCTTGACTGCCTAGAACGAGTCCTTCAGCAATGCATAGAGGTTCACCTTGTGTTGTCTTGGGAGAAGAGTCACTTCATGGTTACTCAAGTGGCGGTTCTTAGCCACATCATCTCCAACAGGGGCATGGAGGTTGATCCGGCCAAGGAGGATGTCATTAGAAAACTCGATCCACCATCCAACTTGCAACAGTTACAGTCTTTTCTGGGGCACGTCGGTTTCTACCGATGCTTCATTCAAAATTTCAGCAGGATTGCCCGACCATTGACTGATCTGTTGACGAAAGACACCGAGTTCCTTGTAGATAATAAGTGTCTATCGTCGTTTGAGACTCTCAAGAGCTGTGTTATAGAGGCTCCTGTTCTCCAGCCACCCGATTGGTCTCTCCCATTCGAGATCATGACGGACGCCTCCGACTTTGCCATGTGGGCCGTGGTGGGACAGAGGAGGGATGGAGTCCCATTTGCCATTCACTACGCTAGCCGTACATTGGATACCGCACAACGGAACTACGCAGTCACTGAGAAGGAGATGCTAGCTGTAGTCTTCGCCCTAGATAAGTTTAGATCTTACATCATTGGATCTAGAGTGACCATTTACACTGATCATACCGCCATCAGGTACCTCATGGAAAAGAAGGATGCCAAAGCTAGATTGACCAGATGGATCCTTCTACTCCAGGAGTTTGACATAGAGATTAAGGATAAGCCTGGAGTCAAGAATGTGGTGGCGGATCATCTCTCCCAATTGGAGTATCTTGAGGATTCTGAGCAGATTGAGCCGATTTGTGAGACCTTCCCAGATGAGGCGATCCTTGCTATCGCCTCACTCCCATGGTATGCCGATATTGTGAACTATCTTGTCGCCAAGAAAATTCCACAAGATTGGCCCAGGCAGAAACTTGAGACCTTCCTCACGAAGGCCAAGTTTTACCATTGGGAGGATCCCGTCCTTTACCATGAGGGAGGGGATAGTATCTGGCGTAGGTGCATTCCTCAGGATGAGCACCACAGTATCCTTACTTACTGCCACAAGCTTGAGGCAGGAGGACATCACTCAGGGAGGAGAACGACATAAAAGTGCTCCAATCCGACCTATGGTGGCCTACTCTCTTCAAGGACTCGGATGAGTTCGTGAAGAGGTGTACTGACTGTCAGAGGATGGGCACTTGTGGACACCGTGATATGATGCCGATGCAGCCCATACACTTCTGTGAGGTTTTTGACGCATGGGGCATCGATTTCATGGGTCCATTCCCTAGGAGTCAGGGATTCGAGTACATTCTGTTGGCTGTGGATTATGTGAGTCGTTGGGTTGAGGCCATCCCCGCCTGAACCACAGATGCTAGGACTATTTGCAGATTTTTGAGGAAGAATATCATTTCACGGTTCGGGGTACCTCGAGTGTTGATATCTGACGGGGGGTCACATTTCGTCAACGACAAGGTAAAGGCCCTTGCTAGCGAGTTCAACTTGGACCATCGAGTTGCCACTCAATACCATCCTCAGACGAATGGTCTTGCTGAAGTGTCCAACAGGGAGATCAATACTATATTACAGAAAGTCGTCCATCTTGACCGAAAGGATTGGTCACAGCTTTTGGACTCGGTCTTGTGGGCATATCGGACGTCTTTCAGGACTCCTTTGGGTACATCTCCCTTTTGCCTCGTTTATGGCAAGCCGTGCCATTTACCTGTTGAGCTGTGACATAGGTCACTTTGGGTAGTCACTGATATACTTTTGGATCCAGAGAGTGTAGGAGATCAGAGGAGGGAAGAGTTAGCAGCCCTGGAGGAGCTTTGTGATACCGCCTTTTCAAACAGCCTACATTATAAGGAGATAGTGAAGGAGTGGCATGATTCTCATATCATCCACAAGCAGTTTGAGCCATGACAGAGAGTATGGCTGTTTGATGTTAGGCTTCGTCTATTTCCAGGGAAGCTACAGAGCAAATGGAAGGGACCGTATTTGGTTAGAAAGGTGCATGGCAATTGGAGTATTGATACATCTGAGTTGTTTTCATGCCACCTTTCGAGTGAACGGCCAGCGGCTCAAGCCATATCTAGATCATGAGCCACGGGTCGTTGATGTTGCCCCTATTCACTTTGCGTGAGATGTGGTCTCTTGATTCACATCTATTGCATCTCACGCCTGATTATCACCGTTCCTCTGACTTGTATAGATCCAGTTGTCCATATCACTCTATTCTTTAGTCCCACATCCCTTTTCTCATCTTATGATTATGCTATACTTAGGGTGCACTTTACCCTAAGTATAGGGGGATGTAGGACTCTCGGGTATTCTGTTGATTCTTTCTACCCCTATTTTGCTGCCTATACTTAGGGATATTTTACCCTAAGTATAGGGGGGTAGACCCTGTACATCCTTCTACTCGGATTTCCCTTCATGTACAGCCTGCTATACTTAGGATTACTTAATCCTAAGTATAGGGGAACCACCGAGTCCTCTTCATTCTATTCTTTTATTCATTACTTGTATATACCATTCCTTTTCACTTCCCTATACTAAGAACGAGTTATGTCTTCTTCATCGCTCTTGATCACTCTGAGGACATCGTTCGAGCTAAGTATAGGGGATGTGTATATATTTCATATATACTTTAGCCATAACTCGTACTTTGTGTGAGTGTGTTTATAAATAAAAATGGCTAAAAAAACCATAAAAAATTTTCCCTTGTATATAAAATTCATCTTGCACATACCTATTTATGTATAAAATTATTTTTGTACAAATGATTGTAAAAATCTTTTTATGTAAATAGCTTGTAAATATTTTCATATCAAAATTATGTATATATTACAAAATTTTTGTAAAATGTTTGAAAAACAAAAAGTTTGAAAAAAACTTGTGTAAATTTTTGTAAAATTTTGCAAAACTTCACATTCATGCATACATCCATGTTTTCAAACATTTTTTTAAAAGATTTTGCACAATTGTAAATATTTGTAAAATAGCATCTTTGTAAATACTTGCACAGTTTTTCTAGATCATAGTTGACATTTAAACTGACCTAGAATCAAATTGACAAATGGAGCTTCGTTAAGACCTTAATCCACCTAATAATAAGAGGAACCTTATAGGGCTTAGGATTGAGACTTTTCAGGTCCATTGGGACTTAATTCTTTGAGTCCACTAGGCTATGAGCATATGTCATCTTAGTGAGCCTAAGTAGAGCACTTAAACAACACACGCATGACTCTTAGAGACAATGTCTTTACTTGCACCAACACTTTACACATAGCTCTCCACAGATGAGGTGGTGAGGAGGCAGTTTCCTTGGGCTTGAGGTAGCATATGAGGGTAGTACTTCTAGGCGGAACCTCTCTTCTTCTTCTAGTGAAGGAAGTGCGCCTCGACTTGGTCTGGTGGTTATGAAGTCTAAAGACAGAAGCCGGGGTTGCAATAAAGCTTCAAAAGAGGGATAGTCTACTGGCTCAAGAGGAAAAACTCCTTGTATATATGCTGCACCATGTAGATATGTTTGTAAAGATGCACATGAAAAAGGGAAAAAAAGAAAAGAACTCCAAAAAAGTGGTGGGTCGGATTGAAAATTTAATAATCCCACCGGAGTGTATATAGTCAAATAAAGCAAAAGCTTATGGTATACATGTTCCAATCTCATGAAGCTTGCAGCGAGAGACTCAACTACACTGGTTAGAGCTCCCAAGGATACATGACTACACTGGTCATGGTCCATTCTCTTCTTCCCCCTCTTCTTGAGCCGGTTGCACTTGAACTTAGAAGGGAATACCCTGCTTCTCGAGGAAAGAGTTGCTAGACCGAGGAATTAGAGTTACCAAGTTGGGGGAGTTTGTTTCTTTGTTACTTCTGAGGTGGGGATCTACATATCACTTACACTGTACAAGGAAAGATTCATGGTCATTAGAGTTTGTGTATGTAGACTTGTTCTGATCAGGCTTATTGAGGAGTCTTGACCATAGATTGGTGGAACGTAGAGGCTGTTAAGTTTTAATCTTAAGTCCAAATAAGGTTCCGACAAATTAATAATCCAAAGGTCTGACCGAGCTCCATATTTCAATTTAATGAAGGAAAGTTTAATAATCAACCTTGATTTCTCCTCTTTTTCTTTTTCCTTTCTCTTTTGCACTTCTTTTTCAAATAAGTGTTTGCTAAGGGACTAGCAAAAGTAAAGTATAGGGGGGTGATGAATCCCAATTCATCACTCTTTATTCCTTTATTTTAGCTAGAAACTAGAGCAAAATACCTTGTAAATATGTGTAAATATCATAAATTGCCAAAACACATGCATCTTGTAAAATATGCATAATTAGCCTGTTTTGGTGCCAAAATAAAGGAATAAAGAAACACAAGAAAAAGAGGAAAATATTTAGAATAAATATTGAGTGACCTAATCCCAAGGGAGGGCTCAGCATGGGCCTGACCGCAAAAGAACCCAAGTAGAGAGAGATAAGGTCATTCAAACATGTACATACCCCTATGTAAATAAATAAAATTTATTTTCCTCAAAATAAAAATTAAAAATGTTTCTTATATTTTGTACATATTTATAAAAATAAAACTAAAATAAAAATGAGAAAAACAAAATAAAAATAAAATTAAAAATAAATAAAACCTCTCTCATTAGTGTATATAGACCATGTATATAAAATAACATCCTTATTTATTTTATCCATGTAAATAATTGATAAAAATCCTATAAAATTATCTCTATATTCCAGATTTCATGGTGTAAATAAATAAAATAAAAATCAGGAAAATAAAAATAAAATAAAAAGAAAAATAATAAAAACCATTTTCACCTTGTGTATATACCATGTACATATGTATATAACCCTATTTATTTAATCCATGTAAGTACATCATAAAAATAAAATAAAAATACCTTATTATTCAAAATTTTATGTTGTAAATAAATAAAATATAAAATTTGAATAAATATACAAAAATAAAAATTAAAAATAAAAATAAAAAATACATATATGTATATACCTATATATAATAATAATCTAATATAAATACATAAATTATCTTTCAAAAAAATTAAATAAAATCACTAAAAAATAATTTGAAAATAAATAAACATTTTTCATGTTTTAACTTTTTCGAAATAAAATCATTATCTATTTTATTTTGAATTTCTAAAATAATTTCCAATGGGGCTTCTTATTGGTCCACAGGGGGATGTTGACCCCCGGTCAACTCCCCCCCGGACCATTCCACCCGGATCCATGTTTGAGTACCCGTTTTCTCAGATTTTTCTACACACGATCCGATCACCAATTATCTAAACCCCGGGCCCCGATTACCATGCTGACATCCGAGACCCTCGCCCGGGGATCTACCTAGGGATCCGAGCTTCACCGAGCTCTGCCCGACCCCATCTTCTCGGACCCTTCTCACTATAAAGCTCCACCTCCTCCGCACATTTCCCGCTATCTTTGGCTCCGCCCTTTCGTCCCAGGACCTCCACTCTCATCCCTAGAGTGATAGCTACCGATCGTAGTGTTGCAGTGAGGAGAAGGGTGCCTCCACCCACTGATCCGGCGATCTTCATCGCCGTGCGCCGCCGCGAGGTACGCCAAGCCTCGGACCTCGACGTTTCCTTGAGGCAAAGACCCCCAGAGCTTCTCCCGCTCATCCTCAGGCGACTTCCTCTACCAGGTAACTCCGATACCCTGTAGATTAGCTTAATTTCCCTTTACGCCCAAATCGCTCTTTCGCCGTCGCCGACCGATTTGCGCACCCATTCCCTCATCTGATCATCGAATCATCTTCGCGAGACTTCCCTCCACCTTCTGCACCCACTCACTCAACTTGGTTCGCCCCGGAACTAAGAGTCGGATCTCCCTCGCCGTCGCCTCGCCGAAGGTCTCCGCTTTGACGCGCCCGACCACCTATTCCACCCCTAACTGGGTCGAGGCAATTTTCCCTCGACCCAGGAGTCTTTCTGTGCTACATTTCTGGTCAAAGGACCCCATCTGAGGGTTGAGTCACTCGCGCACAGGAGCTCGGCTCCTCCGCCGTCGTCGGGCCACTCCGGTGGTCCTCGGCCTCATCGGAGGACTCCAGCTGCGGACGAGTCCAGGCTTCACGTTCCCGATCTCAGCAGCTCCAGAGGAGGTCCCTGTGCGCCAGCAATGATTCGGCAAAGTTTGCTGGAGCTAAGTTCATCCAGGATCCTTCTTCACCGTCCGATCAACCCCCCTCGCGCCAGTAGAGATCATGTCCATCCGTTCGTGAGGAGGTCGCAGTCGTTCAATCTTCATCTGTGCTCGATCTGGGCCGATCATAGACGAAGGGGTGCCCTCGTTTCTCAGGCATTCGATCCCACACGTGGCGACCCCTCGTCCGTCAGATCCGAGCCTTCGGTCTTTGAAGAGGCATCAGCGCTTCTCAACCGTTCGATCCCACACGTGGCGTGCCTCCAGCCGAAGATCTCAATAAGGGGTAAATTTCTTGTAGGCCCCTCTGTTTATCGCTTTTATAGTTTAGTCCTGTAAATATTAAGTTCAGTTGTTTTTATTTTGGATATTTTGCATTATGGACCTCAATATTTTCTTTATTTGCATTTTAGTCCCCGTGTATGTGAGCCACGTGCATCGACACGTGAGGATTTGGGTATTTTGCAGTTTCGATCCTGAGGTTCCTTGGTGTTAGTGTTTGCATTTATTTAAATAGGAATTACATTTATGCCCCTCCGTGCCTGATTAACATGCGTTGCACGTGTATTTATGGAATTTTTGCACAAGGGCCCCTGAGCTTTATTTGCTTGTTACTGTTTAGCCCCTAGAACTATTTTTCTTTGCATTTAGGTCCCTGTGTACTGTGTGCCTTGTATTGATTGAATAAAATAGCAAATTAAACCCAAATTAGGTGAAATTCGGACACGTGGCTCCTGCCACTTGTAAAAAGTTTCCTAAATTTTTGGTACATTTTTGAGGCTTTTTGATATTATTAAAAATTCATAAACAATGATTTTTGGTACTGTTTGAATTACAAAATCAAAGAAAAATATAAAAACTTCTTTAAAAATTCTAAAAAAAATAGTTTAAGTTAGTTTTAGTGTCTTTTAATTTTTGTCAAATTTTCATGCCTTTTGGATTTGTAAAAACCTTAAAAATTGCAAAACCTTAAAATGTTATAAAAATTCTATAGAATTCTATAAAAAGAAAAAAAATACAAACTCTTTTTCTGAATCTTAGTTTTTGTTTATATTTTTCATAAAAATTGCCTCCAAACTTTTATAGATCAATTTTATATTTTAAATTGATCTTTCAAGTCTGGTTGCACTGTAGCTCATGTTTTTCATCTTTCTTTATTTTTAGAAAATCATATAAAAATTTGAAAATTCTGAAAAATACGCCAAAAACACTAAAAAACCTAAAAATAATAAAAATAATTTTGTTTGAATTTTTTGAGCATTTTTGAGTGATATAATAATTGGCTGTATTTGTTTGTCTTTACATTTCTTATAAAATTAAAAATACAAAAACATTAAAAAAATTAATAAATATCCATCAAAAATATTTTCTTCTCATTTTTCTATTTCTGACTACTTCGTAGGCCGCAAGGCCATCATGTGCTCCCTGAGTTCGACCTTGGTCACTATACTAGGTTAATAAAAATAGCAAGGACCACAATCGTGTTTTGATTGATCTTTTTGATTATTGGTGGCTCCTGATTTTCTTGATGGACCGATTCTACTTGATCCGGGTCACAACGTCTCGAGTGAGATTATCTTTACCTAGCCCGGATCTTGAGTGTTCGTGATTTATCGGTCATCAACGACCTGCCCTTGGCTCCGCCTCGCCTCACGAGGCCTTCTGATGGTCATGGAAGCTTGTTGGAGGTCCGACGGAGGCCCTGGAGCTTAGGCGGAGCTCCGTGGCTAATCAGAGGTGACGCTCGGTGTAGCTTCGCCATAGGAGAGGAGCCCAAAGTTGCTCCGACGCGAACTTCGACCATTGAAGATCATGCAAGTGTTAGACAATAGCCGAAGCTCGTGCCTTTGCGTGCGAAGTGAGATGTGGGTGAACGGGGTCCGTGGGGCGTAGAGAGGTGGTGGCCTAGAGTGCATCCTCCGGCGGAGAAGAGGAGGAGGTGGCGGATAGTGGTTAAGGTCATGAAGAAGGGAAGGGGGTGATCAATGGGTAGCGCGAGGATGAGCGATGAGTGGCGAAGATCGGGAGGTGGTCAAATGGGAGTGGTGGTGAGTTACTGAGTCGGGAAATTAAAGAGAAATCAAAAGAAAAAAGAAAGGGAGAAGGGACCTCGTCGGAGAGGGGAACCCTGGTGGAGGAGTAATGAGCCGCCCGAACGACTAAGGTAAAGGTGTCACTACGGTCGTTGTGACCTCAGTCACTCGGGACTCAGAGCTCAACAAGAAACAAAAATCGGATCACCAAATAAAGATAGAAACACGAGAAAACTAAATAGCAGTCCTAGCTATGGGATTGACCTGGTATAGCTCACAGGGTCGAACTCGAGGAGCACGAATTGGCCTTGCGGCCTACGAAGTAGTCAACAAATGAATAAAATATAAACAAATATTTTTTTTGTGGTTTTTAATATTTTTAACTTTTTTTGGATTTTAGTTATGAAGAAAAATAATAAAAAGGTGAAAACGAGCACAAACAACAATTTATTTAACTACTCTAAAAAGCTCCACAAATTCAAAAAAAATATTTTCATGTTTTTTTTATTTTTTATTGTTTTTAGTGAATTTTTGATAATTTTATGATTTTTCGGGAATTTTCTAAAAATGAAAGAAGGAAGGAAAACAATGCTACTGCCCAGCCAGGCTTCAAAGACCATTTAAAAATATCAAATGGTCTTTTCAAGGGTTGGAGGTATTTTTATGAGAAATATAAATAATAAGGAAAATTCAGAAAAAGAGTTTATTGTTTTTGGATTTTTCTACTATTTTTTAAAATTTTTATGAGTTTTTCAAGGTTTTTCAATTTTTAGGTTTTTTATATACCAAAAATGGTAAAAAATGCACAGAAAATCAAGGACACTAAAACACACAAAACTTGATTTTTTTGTAATTTTTGAAAAGGTTTTAATATTTTTTATGAATTTTCAATCTGGGCAGGCAGAAAAATGAATGTTTTTGAATTTTTAAAAATAATAAAAGGGCTCAAAATTTTTCCCAAAAATTGATGAAAATTCTACATAGTGGCATGAGCCAAGTATCCAATTTTCACTCAATTTGGATGAAATTTGATATTTTATTTAAAACAAACAAGAGACCACAGTGCATAGGGACCTGTTTGTAATAATAATATCTTCTGGGGGCTAAAATATAACAGAACCAGAAACTCAAGGGGTCCTGGTGCAAAAATTCCAAGCCTTCATGTGCAAGGCACGTGTACTGGGCACACAGGGTCCAATCTGCAAATAACTTAACTCCCCAGACTTATTAGCAACAGGTGCTAAAAGTCTGGAGGCTAAGTTGTAAAATGCCCACGATATTCAACACATGCGGAATTAAATCATTCACAGGGACATAAGTGCAATTATACAAAAAAGATATTTCATTCATTAACAACCAGAAACTACAACCCACAGAATGCAAATTCTCCAAAAACTCACGTGACAAAGCACGCGTCTCACATTAACAGGGACGAAAATGCAATAAAAATAAACAACCAGGGTCTCTATGCAATTTTACCAAACTCAAATAAACTCTATAAAATATTTACAGGACTAAATGATAAAAACTAAAAGAGAGAGGGCCTAAGGGTAAATTACCCTTTATTAACCGAGGGGCTGGGTGCACGCCACGTGGTATATCCAACGGCTGCAGTAGAAGATCATGCAAATTCAATGTTCTGCAGTTCAGGGACTAAAATGTAAATAATCAAAAGTTTTGGACTGAATCGTAATAAAATAAATGTCAGACTGAATTTCACAAATTACCTAGTATCATGTGTATTGCATGTCAACTGATTTGAAGCCTGGATGTCTCTGCAATATTAAAAACTTCTGGAACCAATACTGCAATTTTCTCAATAAATTATTAGACGGAGGGGCGGCGCATATGGCGGCTTGGCGTGTCGGGCGCTGGCGTCGAATCGCATGAGAGCTTTGGGGGGGGGGGAGGCGGCCTGGCGCAGCCGCGAGCGGCGGGTCGGCTGGAGATCGGCGGAGAAGGCCGTCGCGCGGTCTGGCGGCGCGCGGATGGAGGGGTACCCACCGCCGCTATCCTTCTTCTCCAAGTCGGTGGGCGGCGCCACCACTCACAAGTGGTTTGCGGGCGGCGCGACCGAAGGGAGCAGCACCGGGCGGCGGTAGCGGGGTTCGACGAAGGAGGATGGCGAGGCGGTGAAGCGTGGCTCGGCGTAGATGCGGGAAGTCAGTGGTGGAGGAGCGTGCGCGATCAGGACGAACAACGGTTGGCGGAGGAGGGGGAGACGGCGCCTGGAGAGCGATGGAGAGGCGACGACGCCTGGGGGCTGCCGTCCCTTCTGTGTTTTTTTTGTTTGTTTTTTTTAAATTTTTTTGTAATTTGATTGTAAACAGGGAATCAAAAAATGAATAAAAAAACTTTTTTTTTTATTTTTTTAAATCCGAAAATAAGAAAAGAAAGGATAAAGAATTTTTTGTTTATTTTTGTTTTTTTATTTTGTAATATTTCCCTGCAAAACAAATGTTAGAAATAAAGGAAATATATATTTTTTTATTTATCTACAAAATCGGAACGTGGATGGGGATTCGGCGAAAATGAGGGATTTGAATCTGACTCTCCGACCACCGTACGCGGCCGGAGTTGAGAGATCATGGGCGGTAGAAATAGAACGTGGAGAGATCAAGAAAATGAGATGAAAAATCGAGTCGGTGGTGGAATAAATCGAGATGGAATATTTTAAAATCTAGAGAAAAAATGACAACGAGACGAAAATGTGAAAAATAAAACTACGATTGAGCTAAGATAAAAATGCGAAGAAAAAGTTGGATCTCACCTTAGGAGCGGAAAATGGACCGTGATCGCCTCGACAAGGCCGACTCGCTGTCACCGGATGGCTCGGAGGCTAGGCAACTTCCTCGACGAAATTTCTCTCGGAGATCGGGCTCCTCTCTCTAAAGATTGATCAAGTTGGAATGAGGGAGAAGGAGCCATATAAATAAAGAAGAGACGAAATTTGAATTTTTGATTTTTTTGGATAAAAAGATAAGAGAGATGAAAATTAAAATGGATTTTTGAATTTTTGGTGGAAGAGATAACATGAGATAAAGTAAAAGAGATAAAACTATTTACAAAATTATCTAATTTTTTTAATTTTCGTCACTTCATTTATTTGAATTAAAAAAATGTTATTTTTTTATTTTTTATGGTTGTTAGTTAAAAATAGCAACTATATACATATACTATATACATATATGACATTATATAAAAGGGTAAATGAGGAAATTAACTTTTTTTGTTTTAAAAATTTTATTAATTTTTTTTATTTTTATTTTTATTTTAAATAATTAGTAAAAAATATTTACAAATATATACAAATACAATATGCACAAAATACATGTGAAAATTGCACAAACCACCCTAGAAAACCGACTTTTCAACCGTAACTCCAAAAATTATGAAATCATAGCCATTTTGAAGATAATTTAACTTAGAATTCAATGAAAGTGATATTGCTTCAATTTGATATCATATGGAGTCAGAATTGATCTTTCAATTAGTGCTTAGTGGCTTTTTCCAAGTGTGGCTACTTTTATTCTATACATGATTTAATTGTGCAATCATTTTTATTAATTAGCACGCATTTTGATTTACAACTTTGGTTTTGAATGTTATTTGATTTGGGATCAATTAAGGTACAAATAAATTAGTGTCAGTCTTATACAGATATACACAAAATAAGTGAGAAACACATTTTTTTGGATTTCCTGGTTGAGGACCCTATCTCCCCCTACTTTATTCCTGGTCGATCAGGTCAAGTCTTGACCTTCTCTCGGGGTTCGGGTCATCCTGTATACAGTCTTCCTTTTTTTTCTTTTCTTTTCTTTTTTTATTTTCTTTTCTTTATTTTTCCTTTCTTTATTTATTTATTAATTTTAGGTTAAAATTAGTAAGAAATGTACAATATTTACACAAATGCAAGTTAGTAAGAATATGGGGTTAGCGTTATATGCATGTGTTTTATAAGGGATTTTAAGCTAAAATAAATGAATAAAGATGACGAATCACAGATTCGTCAGCGGCGCACCAACGAAGGGTCGCCACGTAGGATATCTGACGGTCGAGAGTCAATAGCTACCCTTCGCTGGATAGTGGGCGGAGAAGAGGCCATGTGTCGATCTGACGATGGCTGCTACTGGCCTCTTCTTTGCCTAAATCGAACGGTCCGTATAAGATCTGGCACGACGAGGGCGAATGGACGGCTCTGGAGGGTCCTCCAAGAACAGGTGGTCGACGAACATCGTCGGCCCAGATCTAGCACGGTGGACCTTCCCTGCCGCTGCTAAGATGCGGAAGAGCTCCGTCGTGACGTCCCGCGGCTGCTGCTGGTCTCCGATGAGGTCGGGAACGTCAGAGACGCTCCGGCGACGGCGGTGGCCTGAAGCTCCTGTACTCGAACGTGAAGACCTCCAGATGAGGCCCTTCTAACCTGAAAAGTGGCACAACAAGCTCCTAGGTCGAGGGCAAAGTGCCTCAACCCGGTTAGAGGTGAGGTGGGTAAGCGGCGAGGCGATATGGTCGATCTCCGGCGAAGCGACGACAGTGAAGATCGAAGTCCCCGCTACGGGGCGATTTGGGGGGTGTGAGTGGGTGCAGAAGGTGCGGAGGAGTCTCGTGGGTGTGAGGGTCGAGTCCGATGGTCGAAATGGGGACTGATATGGTCGGAATCGATGGTCGACGGCGAACGGGGGATTTAGGCGTAAATGGAAATTCGAGAAAAATAGAAAGAACTAGGCATACCAGATGGCTGAGGTCGACTGGGAATGAGCTCCTGGAGCTCCTGGTCCTTGCCTCGAGGGCCGTCGATGCCCAAGGCTCGAGCGCTTCTCCTGGGCGGCGCACGACGGTGCTAGGCTGCTGGATCAGTGGCCGGGGCACCCCCTCCTCACTACGACACCACCCACAGCTAGCTGTCACTCAGGAGAAGATAGTGGAGGTCCTGGGATGGGAAGGAGAAGCCAAAGATGGCGTGAATCGTGCGGCGGAGCTGGAGATTTATAGTGCTAGGGGTCCGAGAAGATGGGGTCGGGCGTGGATATCGGAGCTCGGACCCCGAGGAGAAACCACCGGGCGTGGATCTCGGTTGATGAATCTCTAATCAGGACCCAGGGTTTTGAGATTTGGTGTTTGGATCAACGCTAGAAAAGTGGGCGAAATCGGGTCAGAAGCGAGATCTGCTGGAAACGGTGGTCCAGGGGGGAAGTTGACCGGAGGTCAACATTCCCCGTGGACCAATCAGGTGCAGCCACGTAATATTTATTTGGGAATTCATTTTAAAATAGAAAATGGCTTATTTTCGATAAACTCAAAACATGAAAAGTGTTTCTTTATTTTTAAACTATTTTTTAATGATTTTTATTTATTTTTTTGAAATAAAAATAAGGTATTTACAATATAGTATTATTATATATAGGTATGTACACCATGTATTTTTGATTTTTAATGATTTATTTGTATACATTTTATTTCAATTTTATATTTTATTTATTTATAAGATAATATTTGGAATAATATGGTATTTTTATTTTATTTTGTTAATTATTTACATGGGTGAAATAAATAGTTTTATTTATATACGTATGTGGTATATATATAAGGTGGCTTTGATTTTTATTTTTATTTATTTTTATTTAATTATTGTTTTTTGTAATTTTTATTTTATTTATTTACATTATAAAATAAGGAATATGTACAATTTTTTTTGGAATTTTATTGATTTATTTACAAGGTGACATAAAAACATAAGTGGTTTATATACACATGGCCTATGTACAAAGATGAAGGAGATTTTTATTTATTTTTAATTTCCTCATTTTTATTTTGATTTTATATTCACAAATATATACATATAAATACAACCCATTTTTATTTTTATTTAGAGGAAAATATTTTTATTTATATACAGGTATATATGTACACACATGAGCTTCCTCATCTCTCTCTACTTGGGTTTTAATGCAGTTAGGCCCATGCTGAGCTCTCCCTTGGGATTAGGTCGCTCAATATTTATTCTAAATATCTCCCTCTTTTTCTTTTATTTCTTTATTCTTTTATTTATGCACAAAAACATGCTAATTATTCATTTTTATACAATGCATGCTCTTTGATAATTATTGGTATTTACAGAAATATACATGTGTTTTGCATGGGTTTTGTAGCTAAAATAAAAGAATAAAGAGTGATGAATGGGGGTATTCATCACCACCCTATACTTAACTTTGCTAGTCCCTTAGCAAACACTTATTTGAAAAAGAAGTGAAAAAGAAGAAAGAAAAAGAAAAAGAGGAGAAAAATGCATGGATCAATGCTGATTTTTAAACTGGCCTTCATTAAATTGAAATATGGAGCTCGATCAGATCTTTGGATTATTAATGTGTCGGAACCTTATTTGGACTTAAGCTTAAAACTTAACAGCCTCCAAGTTCCACCAATCTATGGGCAAGACTCCTCAATAAACCAGATCAGAACAAGTCTACATACACAAACTCTAATGACCATGAATCTTTCCTTGTATGGTGTAAGTGATATGTAGCTCCCCACCTCAGAAGTAACAAAGAAACAACCTCCCCCAACCTGGTAACTCTAATGCCTCGGTCTAGCAACTCTTTCCTCGAGAAGCGGGGTATTCCCTTCTAAGTTCAAGTGCAACCGGCTCCAGAAGAGGGGGGAGAAGAGAATGGACCATGACCAGTGTAGCCATATATCGTTGGGAGCTCTAATCAGTGTAGTTGAGTCTCCCGCTGCAAGCTTCATGAGATGGAACATGTATGCCATAAGATTTTGCTTTATTTGACTATATACACTCCGGTGGGATTATTAAATTTTCAATCCGACCTACCATTTTTCGGAGTTCTTTTATTTTTGCACATTTTTTATGTGCATATGTACAACACATCTACACGGTGCAACATATATACAAGGAGTTTTTCCTCTTGAGCCAGTAGACTATCCCTCTTTTGAAGCTTTATTGCAACCCACGGCTTCTGTCTTTAGACTTCATAACCACCAGACCAAGTTGAGGTGCACTTCCTTCACTAGAAGAAGGAGAGAGGTGTTCCACCTAGAAGTACTACCCTCATATGCTACCCCAAGCCAAAGGAAACTACCTCCTCACCACCTCATCCGTGGAGAGCTATGTGTAAAGTGCTGGTGCAAGTAAAACCATTGTCTCTGAGTGTCATGTGTGTGTTGTTAAGTGCTCTACTTAGGCTCATCAAGATGACATATGCTCATAGCCTAGTGGACTCAAAGAATTAAGTCACCATGGACCTGAAAAGCCTTAACCCTAAGCCTTATAAGGTTCCTCTTATAATTAAGTGGATTAAGATTTTAATCAAGCTCCATTTTCCAATTTAATTCTAGGCTAGTTTAAATGTCAACTATAATCCAGGAAAAATTGTACAAATATTTACAAAGATGCTATTTACAAATGTGCAATTTACAAATTTTTACAATCGTGCAAAATTTTTGAAAAATGTTTGAAAACATGGATGTATGCATGAATGCAAAGTTTTGCAAAATATTTACAAACATTTACACAAGGTTTTTGCAAACTTTTTGTTTTCAAAACATTTTACAAAAATTTTGTATTATATACATAGATTTTGTTATGAAAATATTTACAAATCCTTTACACAAATCATTTTACAATCATTTGTACAAAAATAATTTGTATAAATAAATAGGTATGTGCAACCTAAATTCTATATAAAAGGGAAAATTTTTATTTTTTATGGGTTTTTATCCATTTTTATTTATTTACACACTCACACAAAGTACGAGTTATGGCTAAAGTATATATGAAATATATACACACCCCCCTATACTTAGCTCGAACGATGTCCTCAGAGTGATCAAGAGCGATGAAGAAGACATAACTCGTGCTTAGTATAGGGAAGTGAAAAGGAATGGCTATATACAGAGATGAATCAAAGAATAGAATGAGGAGAACTCGGTGTTTCCCCCTATACTTAGGATCAAGTAATCCTAAGTATAGCAAGCTGTACATGAACGGAAATCCGAGTGAAGGATGTGCAGGGTCTACCCCGCCTATACTTAGGGTGAAATATCCCTAAGTATAGGCAGAAAAACAGGGGTAGAAAGAATCAAGAGAATACCCGAAGGTCCTACATCCCCCCTATACTTAGGGTAAAGCACACACTAAGTATATCAAAATAATAAGATGAGAAAAGGGACGTGGGACTAAAGAATAGAGTAATATGGACAACTGGATCTATACAAGTCGGAAGAACAGTGATAATCATGCGTGAGATGCAATAGATGTGAGTCAAGAGACCACATCTCAAGCAAAATGAATAGGGGCAACATCAATGACCCACGGCTCATGATCTAGATATGGCATGAGCCGCTGGTCGTTCACTCGAAAGGTACTCTCAGAAGACAACTCAGATATGTTGATACTCCCATTGTCGTGTACCTTTCTCACCAAATACGGTCCCTTCCATTTGCTCTGTTAGCTTCCCTGGGAATAATCTAAGCCTATCATCAAACAACCATATTCTCTGTCCTGGCTCAAAATGCTTGTGGCTGATATGAGAATCATGCCACTCCTTCACTCTCTCCTTATAATGTAAGCTGTTTGAAAAGGCGGCATCACGAAGCTCCTCCAGGGCTTCTAACTCTGCCCTCCTCTGGTCTCCTACACTATCTGGATCCAAAAGTTTATCAGTGACTGCCCAAAGTGACCTATGTCCCAGCTCAACAGGTAAATGGCATGGCTTGCCATAAACGAGGCGAAAGGGAGATGTACCCAAAGGAGTCTTAAAAGACGTCCGATACGCCCACAAGACCGAGTCCAAAAGCTGTGATCAATCCTTTCGATCAGGGCGGACGACTTTCTGCAATATATTCTTGAACTCCCTATTCGACACTTCAGCAAGACCATTCGTCTGAGGGTGGTATGGAGTGGCAACTCGATGGTCTATACTGAACTCGCTAGCGAGGGCCTTTACCTTGTCGTTGACGAAATGAGATCCCCCGTCAGATATCAATACTCTAGGCACCCCGAACCGTGGAATGATATTCTTCCTCAAAAATCGGCAAACAGTCCTAGCATCTGCGGTTTGGGCGGGGATGGCCTCAACCCAACGACTCACATAATCCACGACCAACAGAATGTACTCAAATCCCCGACTCTTAGGGAATGGACCCATGAAATCGATGCCCCATGCGTCAAAAACCTCACAGAAGTGTATGGACTGCATCGGCATCATATCACGCTGTCCACAAGTACCCATCCTCTGACAGTCAGTACATCTCTTCACGAACTCATCAGAGTCCTTGAAGAGAGTAGGCCACCATAGGCCGTATTGGAGCACTTTCTGTGCCGTTCTCCTCCCTGAGTGATGTCCTCTTGCCTCCAGCTTGTGGCAGTAAGTAAGGATTCTATGGTGCTCCTCCTGAGGAATGCACCTACGCTATATACTATCCCCTCCCTCATGGTAAAGGACAGGATCCTCCCAATGGTAAAAGTTGGCCTTCACGAGGAAGGTCTCAAGTTTCTGCCTGGGCCAATCTTGTGGAACTTTCTTGACGACAAGATAGTTCACAATATCGGCATACCATGGGAGCGAGGCGATAGCAAGGATCGCCTCATCTGGGAAGGTCTCACAAATAGGGTCAATCTGCTCAGAATCCTCAAGATACTCTAATCAGGAGAGATGATCCGTCACCACATTCTTGACTCCAGGCTTATCCTTAATCTCTATGTCAAAATCCTGGAGTAGAAGGATCCATCTGGTCAATCTAGCTTTGGCATCCTTCTTTACCATGAGGTACCTGATGGCGGTATGATCAGTAAAGATGGTCACTCTAGATCCGATAATGTACGATCTGAACTTATCTAGGGCAAAGACTACGGCTAGCATATCCTTCTCAGTGACTGTGTAGTTCCGCTTCACGGCATCCAATGTACGGCTAGCGTAGTGAATAGCAAATGGGACTCCATACCTCCTCTGTCCTAGCACGGCCCCCACGGCAAAATCGGAGGCATCCGTCATGATCTCGAATGGAGAGACCAATCAGGTGGCTGAAGGACATGAGCCTCTATCACACATCTCTTGAGAGTCTTTAATGACAAAAGGCACTTGTCATCAACAAGGAACTCGATGTCTTTCGTCAGCAGATCAGTCAACAGTCGGGCAACCCTACTGAAATCATGAATGAATCACCGGTAGAAACCAACGTGCCCCAAAAAAGACCGTAGCTGCCGCATGTTGGACGGTGGATTGAGTTTGCTAATGACATCCAGGTTTGGCCGGATCAACCTCCAAGCCCCTGTTGGAGATGATGTGGCCAAGCACCATCCTTTGAGTCACCATGAAGTGACTCTTCTCCCAAGATAATACCAAGCGAACCTCAATGCATCACTGAAGGACTCGGTCTAGGCAGTCAAGTCAGGAGTCGAATTCGTCACCGTAGACCGAGAAATCATCCATGAAGACCTCCAAGCACTCCCCCACCATGTCCGAAAAGATAGACAACATGCATCTCTGAAAAGTCGCAGGGGCATGGCATAGCCCAAATGGCATGCGTCTGAAGGTGTATGTGCCGAAGGGACAGGTGAAGGTGGTCTTGTCTTGGTCCTCAGACGCAATGGCCACCTGATTGTAGCCGGAGTACCCATCCAAAAAGCAGTAATGGCTCTTCCCTACCAGTCTCTCAATGATCTGATCTATAAAGGACAGGAGGAAATGATCCTTCTTGGTGGCCTGGTTGAGTCGTCTGTAATCCACACAGACCCGCCAAGAAGTGGGTACCCGGGTAGCAATCTCCTCTCCATTCTCCGTAACCACTGTAGTGATGCCCGTCTTCTTGGGCACCACATGTAACGGACTTACCCACTTGGAGTCGGAGATGGGGTAGATAAAATCGGCGCTCCACCATTTCGAGATCTCCTTCATGACAACCTCTCTCAGATTCGGGTTCAGCCGCCGCTGGAACTCATGCGACGACTTTGCTTCATCCTCGAGATAGATGTGGTGAGAGCACAGAGCCGGACTGATCCCCTGGAGATCTCCTACACTCCATCCTATCGCCTTGCGGTTCTTTTCAAGAACCCCCATTAGACGGGATTCTTGCTCTCCAGTCAAATCAGCGGAGATAATGACTGGGTACATCTCATGCTCACCCGCAAGGAACCTATACTTCAATGATGCAGGTAGTGGCTTCAGCTCTGGATAAACTGGTGTTGGCAAATCTGGCTTCTGAGGAATCTGAGTGTAAGCTGTCAAATCTGCTCAGGAAAATGAGAACTCTCTGTCGCAAACGGGATCTGGAGAAGGCTGCTCAACTGGACTGTCTCTGCTCTACATGGCATCAACCTCCTCCTTGGATGTAGGCTCAGTGGAAGTCAGATCTGGTATGAAATCCTCAAACTCTGCCCAATCAAAATCTGACTCCGAGGGATCTATATCATCCATGGCGGCCTCAGCAACACTGATGATCGATAAAAATGACCAAGACTCGGGTGAATAAAAATAGTGCTAGGGTCGTTGCGACCCAAGTCTCGGAAATCAATCAGTCAATCAAGAAAATTATGGATCAGACCACCAAAACAAGATAAAAATCAAAGAAGATCAATAGTGTCCCTGGCTATTAGATTAGCCTGGTATAGCGACCATGGTTGGACTCAGGGAGCACGTGATGGCCTTGCGGCCTACGAAGTAGTTGAAAGTGAAAATAAACAAGAGAAAATTATTTTTGGTGGATTTTTAATAAATTTTATATTTTTTTGGATTTTTGAATAATAAAGAAAGTCGGAAAAACAAGGAAACAAGCAACTTCACATAATTATTTAACTAATCAAACTTTATCCAAAAATTCAAACAAAAATGTTTTTATATTTTTTATATTTTTCTATGTTTTTAGTTAGTTTTTGGGGTTTTTCTGATTTTTATGGAATTTTATAAAAATAAAACAAGACTAAAAAGGCAAGACAATGTCCAGTCAGGTTTCAAGGGCCAAATTAAAATGCAAAATGGCCCTAATAAAACCTGAAGGTAATTTTCCTGTAACGTATGAAATACAAGGAAAATTAGGCACTGGATTTATTATTTTTGGATTTTTCAATTATTTATTAGAATTTTTATGGTTTTTTAAGGGTTTTGTAATTTTCATAGTTTTTATAAGTCCAAAAATGACCAAATTGGGTCAAAAAAACAAACACAACAAAATAAACAATATCTAATTTTTTTTCTAATTTTTAAAGTTGTTTTAATAGTTTTTTGTGATTTTTATAACTGGACAGCGAGAAAAATGCGTGTTTTTAAATTTTTAAAAATAATAAATGGGCTCTAAAAATTTCCCAAAAATTAGTGAAAATTCTACACAGTGGCAGGAGCCACGTGTCAAATTTTCACTGGATTTGGATGATATTTGGTATTTTATTTACAACAAATATAAGCCTATAGTCACAGGGACCTATTTGTCATAAAAATATACTTTGGGGGCCTAAAAATAACAATCCAAGAAATCTAGGGGGTCCGATGCAAAATCTCCAAGATTTCACGTGCCTAGCGCGTGAGCTGGGCACTCAGGGACCTATTTGCAAATAAATTAAGTCCCTGGACTAAATAGTAACACGTACTAAAAAGTCCAGGGGCGAAAGTGTAAAATACCCACGAAATTCAGCACATGAGGAATTAAAACGTTCACAGGGGTATATATGCAAATACTAAAAAGATACTTTCATTCATAAACACCTTAAAACATCAGGCCCATACATGCAAATATCCCACTAAATCACGTGTCAAAGCCCGTGTACCACAACGTACAGGGGTATAAATGCAAATAAAATAAATGACAAGGTCCACTATGCAAAAAGACCAAAAAAACAACTATATGCGATATTTACAAGACTAACTCATAAAAGCAATAAACAGAGGGGCCTACAAGAAATTTACCCCTTATTATGATCCGAGGGCTGGAGTGGCGCTACGTGGCTAATCGGATGGCTGGGAGTAGCGGGCGCCTCCTCGAGTAAACCCTCGCTATGATCGACGGTGGAGGATGTGCCACGTGGAGAATCGGACGACTAAGGAGCGATGTGGAAGCCTCGCTGAATCGACGGTCACGATCAAGCCTCCAAAGATCTGACGGTGATGGCTGCTTCTCAAATGGACGGATCTGATCTAATCTGGAGCGTCAAGGAAGATCTGACGGCTATGGAGGATACTCCAAGAACTCGTGGCCGACGAGTTTAGCCGGGCTCGTGTGCGCGCTGGGGAGCTCCTCGGCGGCCACTGATGATCGGAGAAGAAACGCCCGGGCCTTCCGCATCGAAAGAGAGCCTCCGATGGTGCAACAGAGCTACGGAGAGCTCAGGCGACACCAACGGAGGTGGAGCTGATGCTCCAGAACGTCGAGCCTTCAGATGGGCTCGTCTTGACCTGCAAAGCACAGCAGCAGACTCCTGGGTCGAGGGCAAAGTGCCTCGACCCGGTTAGCGGTGGTGTAGGTGATCAGTGCGTCGAGATAAGTGGGCTCCGGCGATGCGACGGCGGTGGAGCCCCAATCCCAGTTCCTGTGCGAACTGGGTTGGATGGTTGGGCAGAGAAGGTGCGCGGGGGAAGTGCGAAGGTGACGGATGACTCCGATGATCGAGATATGGGCGAGGGTGGTCGGAATCGAAGGTCGTCAGCGACGGGGTGATTTGGGCATAAATCAAAATTAGCTAAAGAGAGAAGGGAAGAAGGCTACCTACTGGTCGAGGTCGACTGGGAATGAGCCGGTGAAGCTCTACGTCCTAGCCTCGAGGGCCGTCGATGCCCGAGGATCGAGCACCACGTCTGGGCGGCGCACGGCGGCGTGAAGCTGCCGGATCGATGGTCTACACGCTCCTTCCTCGCTGCAACACCGTCACTCACAAGCTGTCACTCAGGCGAGGACAATGGAGGTCTTGGGGTGGAGAGATAGGAGCCAAAGATGCGTGAAAATGGGGGTGGAGATCATACTATATACATCTAGGGGTCCGGCTAGAGGGGAGTCGGGCGTGAAGCTCGGAGCGCGGATCCCAAGGACCCCTGCCGGGCGTGGATCACGGATGCAAGAGGAAGAAGTAGACCCCAGGGTTTACGGATTTGGGTGTCGGATCGAGTGGGGATAAATGGGAGAAAATGGGTTCGGGCACAGGATCCGCGGGGGTTTGGTCCAAAGGGGGGAGTTGACCGGGGGGTCAACATCCCCCGTGGACCAATAGGAGACGACCACAAGGAAATGATTTGGAAATTCAAAATAAAATAACAAATGGCTGAATTAGGAAAAACTTAAAACATAAAAAATGTTTATTTATTTATAAACTATTTTTTTGTGATTTTTAATTAATTTTTTTGAAATAAAAATAGAGTATGTATAATATAGTACTATGCATAGGTATATATACAATATAGATTTTTATTTTTTTGATTTTTAATTAATTTTTTTGTGCATTTTTATTCCCATTTATATTTTATTTATTTATAGAATAAAATTAGGAATATTGTGATATTTTTATTTTATTTTTATTATTTATGAACAAGGGTGAAATAAATATTTATATACATATATATATACATGGTAAGTATACATTGTTTCTTTTGGTTTTGATTTTTGTTCTTTTTATTTGATTTTTGTTTTTATGATTTTTATTTTATTTATTCACATATTAGGATATGGAATATGTACAAGATTTTATGGAATTAAATATATATATTTACAAGGTGAAATAAATAGGGAAAGGTGTTCTATGTACAAGGTGATATATACAGGTGAAGAAGATCTTTTTACTTCTTTTTAATTTTCATATTTTTATTTTGATTTTGATTTTGCAAATATTTACAAATATATACAAGCCTATTTTATTTTTATTTTTAGCGGAAAATATTTATTTTTATTCAATTACAGGTTTATGTACACATGAGCTTCCTTATCTCTCTCTACTTGGGCTTTTATGCGGTCAGGCCCATGCTGAGACCTCCCTTGGGATTAGGTCGCTCAATATTTATTCTAAATATCTTCCTCTTTTTCTTTTGTCTCTTTATTCTTTTATTTATGCACAAAAACATGCTAATTATTTACTTTTATACAATGCATGCACTTTGGTAATTATTTGTATTTACAGAGATATACATGTATTTGCAAAGGTTTTTGTAGCTAAAATATAAGAATAAAGAGTGATGAATGGGTATTCACCACCCCCCTATACTTAACTTTGCTAGTCCCTTAGCAAACACTTATTTGAAAAAGAAGTGAAAAAGAGAAAGAAAAAGAAAAAGAGGAGAATATACATGGATTAGGGCTGATTATTAAACTTGCCTTCATTAAATTGAAATATGGAGCTCGATCAGATCTTTGGATTATTGATATGTCGGAACCTTATTCGGACTTAAGCTTAAAACTCAACAGCCTCTAAGTTCCACCAATCTATGGGCAAGACTCCTCAATAAACCAGATCAGAACAAGTATACATACACAAACTCTAATGACCATGAATCTTTCCATGCGGTGTAAGTGATATGTAGCTCCCCACCTCAGAAGTAACAAAGAAACAACCTCCCCCAGCCTGGTAACTCTAATGCCTCGATCTAGCAACTCTTTCCTCGAGAAGCGGGGTATTCCCTTTTAAGTTCAAGTGCAACCGGCTCAAGAAGAGGGGGAAGAAGATGAAGAATGGACCATGTCCAGTGTAGCCACGTATCCTTGGGAGCTCAACCAGTGTAGTTGAGTCTCCCGCTGCAAGCTTCATAAGATGTAACATGTATACCATAAGCTTTTGCTTTATTTGACTATATACACTCCGGTGGGGTTATTATATTTTCAATCCGACCCACCACTTTTTTGGACTTCTTTTCTTTTCGCACACAATTTTTTTCATGCGCAACTGTACAACATATCTACATGGTGCAGCATATATACAAGGAGTTTTTCCTCTTGAGCCGGTAGACTATCCCTCTTTTGAAGCTTTATTGCAACCCACGGCTTCTGTCTTTAGCCTTCATCACCACTAGACCAAGTTGAGGTGCACTTCCTTCACTAAAAGAAGAAGAGAGGTTCCGCCTAGAAGTACTACCCTCACATGCTACCCCAAGCCAAAGAAAATTGCCTCCTCACCACCTCGTCCGTGGAGAGCTATGTGTAAAGTGCTGGTGCAAGTCAAGCCATTGTCTCTAAGAGTCATGCGTGTGTTGTTAAGTGCTCTATTTATGCTCATCAATATGACATATGCTCATAGCCTAGTGGACTCAAAGAATTAAGTCCCGATGGACCTGAAAAGCCTTAACCCAAAGCCCTATAAGGTTCCTCTTAGAATTAGGTGGATTAAGATCTTAATCAAGCTCCATTTCCCAATTTACTTCCAGGATAGTTTAAATGGCAACTATGATCCAGGAAAAACTATACAAATATTTACAAAGATGCTATTTACAGATATTTACACATATGCAAAATTTTTGAAAAATGTTTTGAAACCATGAATGTATGCATGAATGCAAGTTTTGCAAAACATTTACACAAGGTTTTTGCAAACTTTTTGATTTTCAAAACATTTTGGAGAAATTTTGTACTATATACATAATTTTGATATACACATATTTACACAATCTTTACACAAAAAGTTTTGAAATTATTTTTACAAAAATAATTTGTATAAATAAATAAGTATGTGCAAAATGAATTTTATATACAAGGGAGAAAAAATTTTAAATTTTATGGGTTTTAGCCATTTTTATTTATTCACACACTCACACAAAGTACAAGTTATGGCTAAAGTATATATGAAATATATACACCCCCCATACTTAGCTCGAACGATGTCCTCAGAGTGATCAAGAGCAATGAAGAAGACATAACTCGTGCTTAGTATAAGGAAGTGAAAAGGAATGGCTAGATACAGAGATGAATGAAAGAATAGAATGAGGAGAACTCGGTGGTTTCCCCCTATACTTAGGATCAAGTAGTCCTAAGTATAGCAAGCTGTACATGAAGGGAAATCCGAGTGAAGGATGTACGGGTCCTACCCCCCTATACTTAGGGTGAAATATCCCTAAGTATAGGCAGCAAAACAGGGGTAGAAAGAATCAAAAGAATACCCGAAGGTCCTACATCCCCCCTATACTTAGGGTAAAGTACACCCTAAGTATAGCATAATCATAAGATGAGAGAAGGGATGTGGGACTAAAGAATAGAGTGATATGGACAACTGGATCTATACAGGTCGGAAGAACAGTGATAATCAGGCGTGAGATGCAATAGATGTGAGTCAAGAGACCACATCTCACGCAAAATGAATAGGGGCAACATCAGCGACCCACAGCTCATGATCTAGATATGGCTTGAGCCGCTGGCCGTTCACTCGAAAGGTACTTTCAGAAGACAACTCAGATATTTCAATACTCCCATTGTCGTGTACCTTTCTCATTAAATATGGTCCCTTCCATTTGATCTGTAGCTTCCCTGGGAATAATCTAAGCCTAGCATCAAACAACCATACTCTCTGTCCTGGCTCAAACTGCTTGTGGCTGATATGAGAATCATGCCACTCCTTCACTCTCTCCTTATAATGTAGGCTGTTTGAAAAGGAGGTATCACGAAGCTCCTCCAGGGCTGCTAACTCTGCCCTCCTCTGGTCTCCTACACTATCTAGATCCAAAAGAATATCTGTAACTGCCCAAAGTGACCTGTGTCTCAACTCAACAGGTAAATGGCACGACTTGCCATATACGAGGTGAAAGGGAGATGTGCCCAAAGGTGTCTTGAAAGACGTCCTATATGCCCACAAGACCGAGTCCAAAAGTTGTGACCAATCCTTTCGGTCAGGGCGAACGACTTTCTGCAAAATAGTCTTGATCTCCCTATTCGTCACCTCGGCTAGACCATTCGTCTGTGGATGGTATGGAGTGGTAACTCGATGGTATATGCCGAACTCGCTAGCAAGGGCCTTTACCTGGTCGTTGACGAAATGAGACCCCCCATTAGATATCAATACTTGAGGTACCCCGGACCGTATAATGATGTGCTTCCTCAAAAATCTGCAAACTGTCCTGGCATCTGCGGTTCGGGCGGGGATGGCCTCAACCCAACGACTCACATAATCAACGGCTAGCAGAATGTACTCAAATACCTGACTCTTAGGGAATGGACCCATGAAATCGATGCCCCATGCGTCATAAACCTCACAGAAGTGTATGGGCTGCATCGGCATCATATCACACTGTCCACAAGTGCTCATCCTCTGACAGTCAGTACATCTCTTCACGAACTCATAAGAGTCCTTGAAGAGAGTAGGCCACCATAGGCCGGATTGGAGCACTTTCTGTGCTGTTCTCCTCCCTGAGTGATGTCCTCCTGCCTCCAGCTTGTGGCAGTAAGTAAGGACGTTGTGATGCTCCTCCTGAGGAATGCACCTACGCCAGATACTATCCCCTCCTTCATGGTAAAGGACGGGATCCTCCCAATAGTAAAACTTGGCCTTCGCGAGGAAGGTCTCAAGTTTCTGCCTGGGCCAATCTTGTGGAACTTTCTTGGCAACAAGATAGTTCAAATATCGGCGTACCATGGAAGCGAGGCGATAGCAAGGATCGCCTCATCTGGAATGGTCTCACAAATAGGGTCAATCTGCTCAGAATCCTCAAGATACTCCAATCATGAGAGATTATCCGCCACCACATTCTTGACTCCAGGTTTATCCTTAATCTCTATGTCAAACTCCTGGAGTAGAAGGATCCATCTAATCAGTCTGGCCTTGGCATCCTTCTTTGCCATGAGGTACCTGATGGCGGTATGATCAGTATACAAGGTCACTCTAGATCCATTAATGTACGATCTGAACATATCTAGGGCGAATACTACGGCTAGCATCTCCTTCTCTGTGACTGTGTAATTCCGTTGTGCAGAATCCAAGGTGCGGCTAGCGCAGTGGATAGCAAATGGAACTCCATCCCTCCTCTGTCCCAGCACGACCCCTACGGCAAAATCGGAGGCATCTATCATGATCTCGAATGGAAGAGACCAATCAGGCGGCTGGAGAACAGGAGCCTCAACAACACATCTCTTGAGAGTCTCGAAGGACGAAAGACACTTGTCGTCGACAAGGAACTCGGTGTCTTTCGTCAGTAGGTCAGTTAACGGCCGGGCAATCTTACTGTAATCATGAATGAATCGTCGGTAGAAACCGACGTGCCCCAGGAATGACCGTAACTGCCGCAGATTGGACGGCGGTGCGAGTTTTCTAATGACATTTACCTTGGCCGGATCAACCTCCATGCCCCTGTTGGAGATGATATGGCCAAGCACCGTCCCTTGAGTCACCATAAAGTGACTCTTCTCCCAAGATAGCACAAGGTGAACCTCTATACATCGTTGAAGGACTCGGTCTAGACAGTCAAGACAAGAATCGAATCTGTCGCCGTAGACCGAGAAATCATCCATGAAGATCTCCAAGCACTCCCCTACCATGTCCAAAAAGATCGACAGCATGCATCTCTGAAAAGTCGCAGGGACATTGCATAGCCCAAATGGCATGCGACGGAAGGCGTATGTACCGAAGGGACAGGTAAAGGTCGTCTTGTCCTGGTCCTCAGGAGCGATGGACACCTGGTTGTAGTCCGAGTTCCCATCCAGAAAATAATAGTGGCTCTTCCCTGCCAGTCTCTCAATGATCTGATAAATAATAGGCAGGGGAAATGATCCTTCTTGGTGGCCTGGTTGAGTCATCTGTAATCTACGCAGACCCTCCAAGAAGTGGGTACTCGTGTAGCGATCTCCTCTCCGGACTCCGTAACCACTGTAGTGATGCCCGTCTTCTTGGGCACCACATGTAATGGACTGACCCACTTGGAGTCGAAGATGGGGTAGATAAAATCGACGCTCCACCATTTTGATATCTCCTTCATGACAACCTCTCTCAGATTCGGGTTCAACCGCCGTTGGAACTCACGCGACGGCTTCGCCTCATCCTCGAGATAGAATGGTGGGGGCACAAGGCCGGACTTATCCCCTGGAGATCTGTTACGCTCCATCCTATCGCCTTGCGATTCTTTTCAAGAACTCCCATCAAACGGGATTCCTGCTCTCCAGTCAAATCGGCTGAGATAATGACTGGGTACATCTCATGCTCACCCACAAGGAACCTATCTTCAGCGACACAGGAAGTGGCTTCAGCTCTGGACAACTGGATGCTGACAAATCTGGCTTCGAAAGAATCCGCGTGTATGCTGCCAAATCTGCCCGGGAGAATGAGAACTCTCTCTCGCAAACTGGATCGGGGGAAGGCTGCTCAACTGGACTGTCTCTGCTCTGATCGGCATCTACCTCCTCCCTATCTGCAGGCTCAATGGAAGTCAGGTCTGGTATGTAATCGTCAAAGTCTGCCCAGTCAAAACCTGACTCCGAGGTGGCCTCAGTATCACCATCATCACAAAAATCAGTCTCGCGGTTGAGAACCGGCTCTGCTGCCTCAAAAGTATCCTAGACCAGGAATGTGCTCTCCAAGCTGTCATCTACTGTCGTCTCTGCATCAACGGAATCTGAAGGGGAGAGGATATCCTGTGCGTCTGGATATGCCCAAACTTCCTCATCATCTGTAATCACAAAGTCGCAGTCCTGGTGGATGTCTGACCCGACATCTGTCATCTGCTCTATGTCTGAAGTAGTCTATGAGCATGATCTGTCTCTGGCTCTGCTGTCCTCGACTGTATCTATTTGTACACTTTCGCCCTCGACGTGAAAGTATACCTTCCCGCTATCATGGTCGGTCACTGCCTTGGCTGTGGCCAAGAACAGGCGACCTAGAATGATGGGGGTATCGGTCACTGACTCAGAGATCTCCATGTCCAACACTACAAAGTCCACGGGGATTTGCAGGCCCTGAATCGTGACGACAACATCTTTAAGCAACCCCTTCGGCCTCTTGACAGATCGATCAGCAAACTGAAGGACTGTCCTGCTCTGTCTAAGAGTGCCCAACTCGAAATGGTCGAGAAGGGCTGCCGGAAGTAGGTTGATCGACGATCCGCTGTCTAGTAGGGTACGGTCGAACCTCTGCTCTCTGATATGGCATCTGACATATGGGGCTCCTGAATCTGGCCTCTTGGCCGGCAGACGGTTCTGGATCGCGAAACAAGTGGCTCTGGTCAGCACATGAATCTCCGAATGGTGGTTCCTCCTCTTCCTCCTGACTGTGGTCCTGTCTCTAAGTGAACGCTGGAGTAGGGGGATGTGCTGCAAAGCCTCCTGAAGAGTCAGCTGAATATGGAAACGGTCTATCATCTGCTGGCTGAACTCTTCTTGCTGCCTCTTTTTTGGATTTTCATTTTTCTTCCCCTTCCCCATCTGAAGGGATATAGGGAAGGGGATCACCGGGTCCTTCTCAGATGAAGGACTAGGAAAGGGTCTAGACGTCTCGACGACCGGATCCACACATACATCATGCACCACAGTGGGACCAGAAGAAAATAAACCCTTTCCTTTATTCACAGAAGTGTTCCGAGATACATCAGTGACAGGAAAAACAACAGGAATCTCAGAAGAACTGAAGGCATCAGTACCACCCTCGGCTGGAAGACTCACGGCCTCAGTACCACCTCCTTCAACTGGTGTAATGACGGCCTCAGTACCGCCGGTGGGATCAGCATCCGTGGTGGCGTCAGTACCACCGTCATCATCTCTAGCGACCTCGGTACCGCTCTCCTCCTCGTCTGGCGCTCTGGAAGTATCCTCGTGGTGTTGCTCAGACGAGGCACCACCTGCTCGCTGATAAATCCACGATTCATCATCTCAATATATTGATCTTAGCAAAATCCCCGAGTAAAATCCCAGAAAGATGTCCTTAAAATAAATAAATTAACAAAATGACTCTTGTAAATAAAACTCACTAATTATTGTATATTAGATTGTACAAAATAAATTAACAATAAAAAGCCGCAAAATCAAAAGAGTTTTTCACCTGTAAATAGCTCAAAACTTCATTTATTTTTATAATTTCATTTCGACTCTTTTTTTCCTAATTCTTTCTCTAACTTGTTCATATCAATGTATATAAAAATACAAAAATACAAAACAAATTTTACCTCAAATAAATGCTCCTAGATCCCAAAGGGAAAAAGCCGTAAAGACCAACTTCCAAGCCAAATTCCCGCTCCGTATGAACTCCAAATTCACCAAACTCACTTTTAAAGTTTAAGTTAGAAAATTATCTATCCAACGGAAGTGGTTTCATTAAAATCGGAGCTCATTTGCAAAAGTGGTTTTGGGACCTAGATGTACATTGTATATTATGTATACGATCATTCTTTCTTCATTTTTTATTTTTCCTTTTTTTAATTATTAAAATACAAAAAAATAATGGTGGTGTTGTATTTTGATTGTAGTATTTTATTGTATGTTCTTATTGTACATAGCTACTATTAAAAAGATAAAAAATTATAAAATAGAAAAGCAAACAAAAAATTGTACATGTTGTATATCTTCTTTTGTAAATTCTACACTCTTTTTGTATCTTTATTTTTATTGTATTTTAGTAGCCTACATTATTTATTTATTTATTTCCTATTCTCTACAATAACTACTCTTCTACCACCAACCTCCCATTCAACTCCACCATTTTTAATAACATCCATTCCACTCCATATTCTTCATACAACTTCCCATTCAACACCACCACCATTCTAACCTCCCTTCTTCTTCTCTTTATATTCATCTCCTCATTCACATTTTTTCCCCATCCACCATTCTTATAGAATAAGGAGAGAGCTTGGAGTGTTTTGTTGGTGACAGCGGCGAAGCGTCTTCCTCAAGCGACGACCTCCTTCAGGTGAGATCCGCGGAGCTCCGCCCCGCGTCACGAGTTCTCCATCGAGCTCGCTTAGCTTCTCCGATTTTATTTCGCCAATCGGATCGAAGCGACGACAGGAGTTCAGCGTAGCTGCTCCGCCAATCCGGTGAAGATCAGGTAAGTATTCCTCCTCATTTCTCTTGTTATTTTATTTTATCTCATATTTTGTTTCTTTTTTTTACTTCACATCAACACCCCTTAATCACCATGTCATTTTAATATTTCATCATCACGACCAACCCACAACTATATTTGCATTTGTTCATATTACAATTGCATTTGTTTATTTTCTGTTCTCTAAAACAAAAAATTTAAAATCTAAAACAAAAAAAACTTCTCTTTTATTACAGCAGTAAAAAATCAAAAAATAAAAAAATAAAAAAACAAAAAAATAGCCGCAACAGCGGTGGGGGGAAGTTCCCACCGCCGTTGCCGCCCCCTCATCTCCATCGCGCCGCCGCGCGCGCGCCGCCGCCCCCCAGCGCGCGGTCGCGCCCCGCCGGAGGCGCCGCCCCCTCTCCTCGCCGCCCTCCGCCGCTCTAAGCGGCCGCGCAAGGCGGCGCCCCTCTGCCTTTCTCCGCAGCCACCCGCAGGTGGCCGCCATCTCACTGCCGCCGACCCCGCTGCTCATCGCTCCCTTCGTCAGCCCCCGGCCCGCCGCTCGCGCCCTCCCACACCGCGCGCCACCGCGGCCGACCAGCCATCCTCCACGTCCACATGCCCACCGGTAACGTCGCGCGCCGTCTCATTGCACGCCGCGCCGCCTCCAGCCCCCATCGGCACCGCCGCCCTCATCCTCACTTTGGGTTCTCCACCTGCGTATGCGTAGAAGGAAGAAGAAAGGGGTAGTTTCTTTTCCTTATTTTTTTTATGTAAAAATTGCAGTTTTTATTTTCATGTTTCTGTAATTACGTTTCAGTCCTTGTGCATGTTTTATCTTATCAATTTCATTTTCTACTTTGCAAGAACACCCCTGTCTTTTGGATTAATTTGGACATCTACTGAGCATCATTTTATTCAAGAAAAATTATTATTATGTTGAGCAACTTATTGTCTACCATCTAATTATTTATTTGTATTTTTGTGAGATATGGGTAATACACTAAAATTGTTCAACTAAAATTTTGCATAGTTTACCCATTCCGTGCTCTTAAAATTATATCTCACACACAGTTGCTCTAAAAAATCCAAAAAAATTTTCTATGATGCCTTAATATGTGCTTAACTTACTGTCCAAATTTCATCCAAAACGGAGTTATTTTGTGCCTGAAATAAATTGTAGAGTGATTTTTGTATTTGATTTTTAATTAAATCCACAGATATCTTTTTTACGAAATTTCAAATCTCCTGTATTGTACGTTTAAATATCTACTTGAGATCATTTGCACTTTTATTAGTTTGATAATGTGGATTAATTAGGAATTAATTACTCATTGTCACTCTGTTTCCACTAAAAAATACATAAAAATATCATATTTTGTCAAAAAATTCCAAAAATATTACTGTAGCTTCCTTGCATCATGGTTATGTTCCAGTAAATTTTTCATGATTTTTGATTACTGCTTCTGTGATAAATTGTGAAAAAACCCATAAAAAGTGTACATTTTTAGTTACTGCATTTTAACCCCTAAAATTCTAAAAAAATGTGTTTTGTATTCATCACTGGATTAGGATGCTAGAAAAAATATAATTTGGTTGAATTGGATTAATTTAACATTAAAATTAATTTGGCCTTGTTGTGTGTTTTCTTAGTGTTTTAATTCAACCGCATCTTGCATTGGTATTTCTTTTTGCATTAAAAAAAATCAAAAAATACCGCGTGGAAATCTAGTCCTAAGTTTTTAATTTAACCCCAAGTTGTTCCTTTGCCTCCCTGTGTTCGACCCCGGACTTGCCCGGGATATAAATCAAAGCCGAGACACTCTTCACAGAGATCTTCTCTCGGTTCTGACCGAATCGCTAAGTACACGTATTACAACGTGATCAAATTAAACACCGTATTTAGCGACTCGTCATTATTACACATAGCGATTCGGTCATTAAATACGATGTTTAATTTGGTCAAGTTGTAATACGTGTACTTAGCGATTTGGTCAGAACCGAGAGAAGATCTCTGTGAAGAGTGTCTCGGCTTTGATTTATATCCCGGGCAAGTCCGAGGTCGAACACAGGGAGGCAAAGGAACAACTTGGGGTTAATTTAAAAACTTAGGACTAGATTTCCACGCGGTATTTTTTGATTTTTTTTAATGCAAAAAGAAATACCAATGCAAGATGCGGTTGAATTAAAACACTAAGAAAACACACAACAAGGCCAAATTAATTTTAATGTTAAATTAATCCAATTCAACCAAATTATATTTTTTCTAGCATCCTAATCCAGTGATGAATACAAAACACATTTTTTTTAGAATTTTAGGGGTTAAAATGCAGTAACTAAAAATGTACACTTTTTATGGGTTTTTTCACAATTTATCACACAAGCAGTAATCAAAAATCATGAAAAATTTACTGGAACATAACCATGATGCAAGGAAGCTACAGTAATATTTTTGGAATTTTTTGACAAAATATGAATTTTTTATGTATTTTTAGTGGAAACAGAGTCACAATGAGTAATTAATTCCTAATTAATCCACGTTATCAAACTAATCAAAATGCAAAGTATCTCAAGTAGATATTTAAACGTACAATACAAGAGATTTGAAATTTCGTAAAAAAGATATCTGTGGATTTAATTAAAAATCAAATATAAAAATCACTCTACAATTTATTTCAGGCACAAAATAACTCCATTTTAAATGAAATTTGGACAGTAACTTAAGCACATATTAAGGCATCATATACAATTTTTTTGGATTTTTTAGAGCAACCGTGTGTGAGATATAATTTTAAGAGCACGGAATGGGTAAACTATGCAAAATTTCAGTTGAACAATTTTAGTTATTTACCCATATCTCACAAAAATACAAATAAATAATTAGATGGTAGACAATAAGTTGCTCAACATAATAATAATTTTTCTTGAATAAAATGATGCTCAGTAGATGTCCAAATTAATCCAAAAGACAGGGGTGTTCTTGCAAAGTAGAAAACGAAATTGATAAGATAAAACATGCACAAGGACTGAAACGTAATTACAGAAACATGAAAATAAAAACTGCAATTTTTACATAAAAAAATAAGGAAAAGAAACTACCCCTTTTATCTTCCTTGTACGCATACGCATGTGGAGAACCCAAAGTGAGGATGAGGGCGGCGGTGCCGATGGGGGCTGGAGGCGGCGCGGTGCGCAATGAGGCGGCGCGCGGCGTTGCCGGTGGGCGTGTGGACGTGGAGGATGGCTGGTCGGCCGCGGTGGCGCGCGGTGTGGGAGGGCGCGAGCGGCGGGCCGGGGGCTGGCGAAGGGAGCGGCGAGCAGCGGGGTCGGCGACAGTGGGATGGCGGCCACCTGCGGGTGGCTGCGGAGAAAGGCAGAGGGGCGCCGCCTTGCGCGGCCGCTTAGAGCGGCGGAGGGCGGCGAGGAGAGGGGGCGGCACCTCCGGCGGGGCGCGACCGCGCGCTGGGGGGCGGCGGCGCGCGCGGCGGCACGATGGAGATGAGGGGGCGGCGGCGGCGGTGGGAACTTCCCCCCACCGCTGCTGCGGCTATTTTTTTTGTTTTTTTATTTTTTTATTTTTTGATTTTTTACTGCTGTATAAAAGAGAAGTTTTTTGTTTTAGATTTTAAATTTTTTTGTTTTAGAGAACAGAAAATAAACAAATGCAATTGTAATATGAACAAATGCAAATATAGTTGTGGATTGGTCGTGATGATGAAATATTAAAATGACATGGTGATTAAGGGGTGTTGATGTGAAGTAAAAAAAAGAAACAAAATATGAGATAAAATAAAATAACAAGAGAAATGAGGAGGAATACTTACCTGATCTTCACCGGATTGGCGGAGCAGCTACGCTGAACTCCTGTCGTCGCTTCGATCCGATTGGCGAAATAAAATCGGAGAAGCTAAGCGAGCTCGATGGAGAACTCGTGACGCGGGGCGGAGCTCCGCGGATCTCACCTGAAGGAGGTCGTCGCTTGAGGAAGACGCTTCGCCACTGTCACCAACAAAACACTCCAAGCTCTCTCCTTATTCTATAAGAATGGTGGATGGGGAAAAATGTGAATGAGGAGATGAATATAAAGAGAAGAAGAAGGGAGGTTAGAATGGTGGTGGTGTTGAATGGGAAGTTGTATGAAGAATATGGAGTGGAATGGAGGTTATTAAAAATGGTGGAGTTGAATGGGAGGTTGGTGGTAGAAGAGTAGTTATTGTAGAGAATAGGAAATAAATAAATAAATAATGTAGGCTACTAAAATACAATAAAAATAAAGATACAAAAAGAGTGGAGAATTTACAAAAGAAGATATACAACATGTACAATTTTTTGTTTGCTTTTCTATTTTATAATTTTTTATCTTTTTAATAGTAGCTATGTACAATAAGAACATACAATAAAATACTACAATCAAAATACAACACCACCATTATTTTTTGTATTTTAATAATTAAAAAAAGGAAAAATAAAAAATGAAGAAAGAATGAACGTATACATAATATACAATGTACATCTAGGTCCCAAAACCCAACTTTTGCAAATGAGCTCCGATTTTAATGAAACCACTTCCGTTGGATAGATAATTTTCTAACTTAAACTTTAAAAGTTTGGTGAATTTGGAGTTCATACGGAGCGGGAATTTGGCTTGGAAGTTGGTCTTTACGGCTTTTTCCCTTTGGGATCTAGGAGCATTTATTTGAGGTAAAATTTGTTTTGTATTTTTTTATTTTTATATACATTGATATGAACAAGTTAGAGAAAGAATTAGGAAAAAAAAGAGTCGAAATGAAATTATAAAAATAAATGAAGTTTTGGGCTATTTACAGGTGAAAAACTCTTTTGATTTTGCGGCTTTTTATTGTTAATTTATTTTGTACAATCTAATATACAATAATTAGTGAGTTTTATTTACAAGAGTCATTTTGTTAATTTATTGATTTTAAGGACATCTTTCTGGGATTTTACTCGGAGATTTTGCTAAGATCAATATATTGAGATGATGAATCATGAATTCATCACCCCCATATACTAAAACTTTGCTAGTCCTCGAGCAAATAAAGAATTAATAAGTTAGGTTAACCCCTGACTGTGCATGTGAATACTAGACTTGATCCGTTCAAGAACTCTCGGTTTTAGAGATCCTAAAATTCTAAGCTGAACCAAGCTCTAGTCAAAAGGTATCCAATTTCCCTAATCATCAAACTCTCTTCGTATACATATATAGTAGGGATATGACTTTAAGTGTTGACCGCAGTTACAAGAGTAGAGTCACAACGTCACCCAAGGTTCCAGTCCAAGAGACTCTCCTAAGGACCCGATCCTCAACACTAGGGAATAAATCATTTCTTGCATCCAATCCACTGTCTTTTTAGTTGTCAGACTTAAAAGTGTAGATGGAAGGCCAGTTGATGGAGGGCATAGGATTGTGTCATTTCTTCTCTCCCTCTCATTGGAACAAGGATCCTCTCAAGTGCCTTATTACTCAACGCATTTTTTTTGGTGTTGATCAGTGCGTCCGTCAAGAGAAGTTGGAGCCGTCTGCACTTGTTTTCCTAGGAGTACACTGGGGTGTGTCTTTTTTGAGTATCTATTATACCTTCTACACCCAGACTTGTAGCATTTACGATGCAGAGCCCTTTTTTGGTGCAAGCCCGACTCCTGGTCCTAATAGCGGTGGTCCAAGTGGACACTTTTGAAATGGTTGGGAGCGCTCGCCTTTGGTGGAAGCTCTTTGATATTTGACTTTGTATGGAATGAGAGCTTTTCTTTGACATTTCATTGATTTGTAGTATTTTTGGCTAGCTCCACTGCTTTTACCAAGAGTTGGCGTACACTGATCAACATTTTTTTTTATTTTATCACACCCTGGCACATAGGTAGATGTCAAGAGAAAGTACAAGAACCATGTTCTCATACTGGCTAAATGTGCTGACACTCAGGTTTCATGAAGCCTTCATTGATTTTATCCCATCCTCGAGCATCATTAAATCAAGTCCAAACTCAAATCCCTCATCCCAGATCCTCAGGTGAAATTTCAACTCATCTCATCATAACTGCAGTCGTGTATGTGAGGTGTTGATCATATTCTTAAGGTAGAGACTAAGCATGCAATATAGCACACAAATCTTTCAAACTAGGGAAATGTGAATAATTAAGTCCAAGACCCTAATGACTAAGGCTGGTTAACTCAAAATCTCAAGAGCTCATAAACCAAGTGTTCTTGAACATCACTAGTCTTATGTGAAAGTGAATGTGTCAGGGGTTAAACCAACTTATTAGTTAGTTTTTTTTAGTTTTTTTAGTTTTAGAAAAAGTTTTTTTTCAAAAAGTTTTTTTTTGACAAACAAAGGTAAAGATGTTTTTTTAGAAAAGTTTTGCTCTTTTTTTTCAAGAGTTTTTTTTGTGTAAGAAAAAGGTTTTTTTCTTTGAAAAGTTTTTTTTGAAAAGATATAGGTAAATAAGAAAGGACACATTTTTTTTTGAAATTTTTTTAGAGCAAATAAGAGAAAAAAATTCTTCTTTTTTTTAAAAAGTTTTTTTTAAAAAGGTTTTCTTTATCTTTTTTTTGAAAAGATTTTTTTTAGAGCAAATAAGAAAAGAGAACAACAAAAAAAACATTTTTTTTGCAAAGTTTTTTTTAAGAGATTTTTTTTTGAAAAGGTTTTTTTACCCACCCCATAATTATTGTATAATATATACAAAAATACGTGAAAGTACGAGCTATGGGTAAAGTATATATGTAATATATACACCCCCCTATACTTAGCATGTGATATGTCCTCATGGCACAAGAAGCGAGAAAAAGATATACTCGTGCTAAGCGTAGGATGACTAAAATAATAAACAGTATAGAAGTCGATCCGCCCCCCCTATACTTAGGCTCTGGACAACCTAAGTGTAGAAGAAGAGCAAAAATGGGGCGGACGAGGTCAAGAGGAGAAATGGATGAGTATGTACACATGACGGGCATCGGCTCCCCCTATACTTAGGCTTTTGGTAAGCCTAAGTATAGGACAAGAGTAAGTGTGAGAACCGATGTGATCTGGAGAATATACAAAGAGGGGAGAATGTACAAGAGTGATTGAATCTGTACAGGGATCAAGAAGGTTTGTGACGGACCTTCTTGCGGGAGCGAGGGGGTGGGTAGTATACATATGTGTCGCTGTCAGAATCGTTCGTAGAGGAATAATAGTGAGGTGTGGGGAACGTCCAACGAGGGTCTACACATGGCTGCTTGCTCAAATATGGCTTCAGAACAGCCGAACTAAGCTCACTCATGTAGACACCTCATCCGGACCTGATGAGGACTCCTCAGAAAGTTCCTTCTCTGGAACATCAAAGGTAACCTTCTTAGTCGGTTTTCTAGAACCTGAAGCATCAAGAGGAAGAGGATATTGACAAGCCTTGAGGGGTTCGGGGGAACACCTCAAGGAATCAACGCTCGTCTTCTTCTTACCAGATGACCGACTAGAGGATGGAGCAACCGATTTATCAAGATTGGTCAATTTGGTTCCAGTTGTCTCTTTTGATGTATGTCCTGGATGTGGTGTTTATGAGGTTCTGACCAGAGGTTCATCATCAGATGATTCACCATATGCATTGTAATGCTCCTGCAGGGTCAGCACACGTCTCTGATAAGGCACAGTGTTCTCAGTTGGCTTGACATTGTTGGGTTCTTGTGTCGGATCATCGAAATGATCAAGGCAATCCACAAAGGTCATATCTGACTCAATGATAGCTTCTGGTCGTGAGTCCTCTCTAGAAGCTGTCGCGGTGGTGGTGCAAGCAGTAGGCGGTGTGTGGTTGTAGGGAGTCTCTAAACCAATGGTCGTCTGGACAGTCGGTATCTCAGGTGTAGTAGAGAGACGGGACTCAACTGTCTCTCGAAGGTCAAGACTGTCTGCAACTTTATGGGTTACCTTAGAATATCGTGTGTCCTCAAAGATCGGGTGAGGTCGGAGTGCTCCCAATGCAGAGAAATTGATCTCCCGAGTCTCACAATCTATAGTTGCCTTAGCCAAGGCTAAGAACGGCTTCCCAAGAATGATCGGAGATTGGGTAAACTCTCCTCGATGCTCAATGTCAATGATCGTGAAGTCTATCTCCAGTAGAGCACCTTGGAAAGTGACGATGACTGAAATGGTTCCTCTCGACCGTTTAATGGTACGATCTGCCAACTGAATGATTTCTCTTGACTTCTTGGCAGATCCGAGTTTGAGCTTGGCAAACACGGAGGTCGGGAGGATATTAATCGGTAAGTCATCATCGATTCTTGCATGGGTGAATGTGGTATCTTTGATTTCACAATCAAATCTAGGTAACCGCTTTACTCTGCGGCTCTTGGTTTTTCTCCCTATCATCAAAGATGTGGCCATAGACACTATATGTATCTCCGTCCTTGTTCTCTTATTGCCCAACCTTTTAGGCATCAATTTACTTCTGACAAATATTTTAAGGTCGGGAAAGTGCTCAATGGCCATTATTAAGGGAAGCTCAAAAATCAACTTTCTATCCAATGCTTCCCTAACCGCAGGATCCAATTTTTTTAGATCTTTTCCTTTTTCAATTATTATGGTATTTTCTGAGTTTTCAATTTTTTTGGTCTTTTTGGTAGGTGAAGGAGGACTAGGAGAATGTACAGACTCTGGTTTGGAGGGAAAGTGGTTAGTAGAAGAGGAAGGTAGAAAGGACTCCAGCTGTACATGATGTGTGGTCAATCCGATGTCTTCCAGGTTTTCAAGATTCAATCTGCAAAATCCATGATCCACATTCCTACCTAGACTCTTGATTAATCTACAAATGTCATCCTCCATTAAGTTCTCATGACACATCATGAGAGAAGTCTGCTCACTTGGAGGATACTGCTGAGAACTTGGGATCTTATACTCAACACATCTTGACTCAGGCGTGTACTGTTGGGTTGAGTATGACCCATCTGTGTGGCAAATGTTGGTCGGAGCCTCATAAGGTGGAGTCAGTAGACAGGGGGTATGTAGATCGGTCTCATGAGTCCAATCCCCTGTATATGTCGGCTCTCCAAATGGGTGATATGAAGGTTGGTCAATGTGGTCTCTATCACTCAGGTCAATTAAGTCAGGAAGATCGTTTGGTGTAGGCCTTGATGAATCTCGTATTCATCATGCCAAAAGCCACTTATTAGAATCCCTGCTTAAACAAACCAATAAAAATCACCTCTAATTCTTTGATTTTATCATGTACCATATTGTGTATAATTAACCTTTAATTATTTGTATTTAATTGCCCTTATTTTTCTGTAATTATTTTATCACTCAAAAACCCCTAAAAATTAGGTAGATAAGTTGTCTATAATTCACTGACCCTTAAAAAGATAAAAAAAATACAAAAAAACAAATCAAAACCACAAAATCGGTGTTTTTATCCCATTAAAAATACCCCCAAAAATAACTTTTGTACAAATGAAACTTTTGGCTTTCTGACCTACATGAAAGTTGTATATCTCGTCGAGACGAGCAACTTTCATGTTTTGACTTTTTCCAAATTCGGACTCTACCTATTTCTTTTATATTTTTCATTGTATTTATGTTTGAATTGTTCTGATTGGGCCACGTGGCGCCCTCTGGGCTGCCCACGTGGCCCGCCTCTCTTCTCGCCACCCGGAACTCGCCTGACCGTCGGATCCTCTCCTTCCGCCTGCATCTGAGCCCTCCATCCCGCCTCAACACCAGCCCTCGGATCCATCCCCAGATCAGATCCTCACCGCTACCTAGCGCCTCTTCTCCAGCCGTTGGATCGATCTCTCATCCTACGACCCTCAAGCTTCCACGTCATCCCATCCTTTTACACCATCCGATGTAACTCCCAGATCAGATCTGAGCCACCCAACCCCGCCTCATCTATAGCCGTTGGATCCACGCCCTATCCTACAGCCTTCACTGTGCCACGTCACCTATCCACTCACCACCGTTTGATCAGATCAATGGATCTGATCTTGGCCCTCTGCCCGCGCCCATATCCTAGCCGTTGGATCGCAAGATCCAACAACTCACCATCATCGTCCTCCTCCGTAACCTCCCCTCCCCCGGCGGTTTCACCTCGCGAGTCCTCTCCCCCCTTCCATTTTTGGAAGGATCCTCTGGCTCCCCTTCCCCGCCATAACGCCGCCAGCACCTAGCCCGTTCCTCCGCCATCCTCGCACCACCATTAACCACCCTCGCCATCACTCCTCCACCATTAAAATCTCCATCGAAACCCCCCTTCTACCCACGTAACCGCCGTTCTCCTCCGCCTATTAAACCACCTCCCCAGCCACCGGAGCCACTCGTCCACCATTGTGGGCTCTAGCCCAGTCTCCCCCGCCCCTCCGGTGACAGCGGAGAGGGCGGGGCGTTGAGGCGAAGAAGGCTTTTGTCCGGTGTCGACCCGCGGTGGCTCCGCCGCGTATGGGTGACCTCCGGGCACCACCGAGCACCGGGGATGATCGCCCCCGTCGTGCGACGACCTCCCGAGGTCCGATGAGGACCTCGAGCCCAGATCACAGCCTCCACAACACCTCGCTCCGGTGAGGTGCGTTTTATGTTATTTCTTCGAATTTTTCCTCCGCCGATCGTCCCCTCCACCTCCATCTGACCAGCCCTTAAGCTCCGCCCGACCACTCCGTACCTCGCCAACCCCCTCCGACAGCACCTTCCCTTCTCCAAGACCCCGGGCCCCTGCTTCCAGCCACCTCACGGCCCTCAGCTCACTCATAACTCACTCGCATACACGATGCACCCGCTTCGGCTAAGTTAACCATTGCAGGAACTGTGAATCGCCGGAGTTCGCATATGAGCTCGTTTGAGGTTTTCTGCTCCGGCGAGGCTTCACCGACCAACGTCTCCGACCAGCTCCGAGGCCTCGCCATCCTTCCAGCATCTCCGCCGTTGGTCCAGCTATCTTCCTCAACATTCAGATGACTCTTTGGGCCATGGTGGAGCCAAGGGCAGGTCACCGGAGCCCCGCCTCCTCCGATGACCTGCGGAGGAGCACGAAGGTACAGGCGCCGTCCGATCCTCCTGATCGGACGGTCCTGATGAAGACACGTGGTGGACCCGAGCCTCTTCCCCAACCTATAGGCTCGGGTCATCCGAGCCTCTCACCAGACCACCAGATGATGCCACGTTGTCCCGAAGCATGAGGACCCTCCCGAGCCTAGCCCCCTCACGTGCAGCGCACGTGAGGTGCTGGGTAAATTGCATAAAAAGACCCGGAAGTTTATGGAATTACATTTTGGTCCCCAGGCACGTGCCTCACGTGCGTGCCTGGGTATTTTACAGGGAAGCCCTCCAGATTTTGAAGATTTGCAAAAAGGCCCCTACGCGCAAATGGAGAATTTACAAAATGGCCCAGGCGGTTTTCTTTATTTGCAATTAGGTCCCTCCAGGGACCTAAATGCAATATTTATCCTCTATTTTTATTGCATTTTTATTACAATTATGCCCTTACACTGTTTTTAGCATAACTTGAGCATCGTAGGTCTAAATTGCATGATTTTAGTGTCGTTTTGATCCTTATTTTGTCCTCTACATTTTAGCATACTTATTTGTTCCATTTGACACTGTTTTAATTTAAGTGATTTTTATGTGAAAAATGGGACCATGCTCTACTTGTCTTGATTGAATTGATGACCGATTTTTAATGTTATGATTAATATGACACTGATTTCATTTCTATGTGGTTGCTCATAATTTTTAGGGTATAATTGTAGGCTTTATTATTCTCTTGCATTCTTATTTCATGCATCACTTTATATTTGCATAAAAACCAATAAAAATACATGCATCATAGCATCGCTTTGCATTGCCTTGTAAATATCATAGTGCATCATAAATTGCATATGGACCTGAAACTGAAATTAATTGACACTGTGCCTTCATGAATCAAAATTCAATACTCAGATTAGGCTGCCGTATCCCTGTGTTCGACCTTGGTACACTTACCAAGTATAAATATTCCACAGCATTCAAAGACTGTGGTTTTTGCTGAACCGAATTCGCCTCCTGTACTACGACTTACTTTATCTTTATTGAAGAGGCGAGTTCGACGCTCATCAAATGGCACCGTTGCCGGGGATACGGCTTTGCTTAATTTTTTGGATTGGATTTTTTTATTTATTTCAAAAATTTTTAGGTCCTCATTTCATGCATCATTTCTTGCTGATTTAATTTCTTTAAGTTTCTAACTTTTTTCTTTTGTGGCAGGGCCCATGAAAATCGGGGACGCCTGATCATCATGGAGGCGCGAAGTCGGGAGCTTCCGCTGAAGAGGCCGCAAAAGAAGCCGTGAAGAAATGCTAGGATTTTTATCAGTCAACTTGCATTGCATGTTGTAAAAAAAAAGAGAAAACTTGCATCTGCATATTTCTTTTTCAGTCTTGCATATTGTATTCAAAAAAAATCCCCCCCCCCGCACACACACACACACCTGCACTGCACATATTCACCCCCACTCTTCCCCTGTATATTTCACTCTCTCTCTCTCTGTGTATATCTACTCTTCACGCACCCCCTCCCCCTCTACCTTGTATCATAGAACCCCCCCCCCCCCCTAAACGCAGACCTTACTTAGGCTATTTGAAGCCTAAGTATAGGGGGGACCTACCTGCTCTTCCTTCCCTCGTCCCGTCTTCTTGTACTTAGGGCAATTTTGGCCTAAGTATAGGGGGACTCTCCTCCTCAGTTCTGCTATATCACCCTATACTTGAACCGAGCCTTGGCTTCATGGCACTTATGCTATGAGGACATAGCAAATTTTAAGTATAGGGGGGTATACCGTATACTATTGTATATTACTTTAGCCTTAGCTCGCGTTTTTAAAACTTTTTAAAATTTTATTTTTCGGGCTGGGTTTTGGTAAACTAGTGAACTGAGTAAAAACCTGTAAAAATTTAAAATTGAGGGTTTAATTTTTGTAAATATTCCTGTATTAAAAATTGAAAAATTAAAAAAAATGTTTCTCGAAATTTGACTCTGACTACTAGGCTTAGTAGACATTTTCAGTGAGGGAACCTCGGTCTCCCTTAGCAGAGTGGGTGGTTTAAAGGACACCGCATATGGCACCGTCCTTAAGGATCACGGGTCTCGACCCGCACTTACACCCATACTGGCTGAGAGTGGATACTTTTATTTATTTGAGCCCGGGTCAGTCATTGTCTCTCCCAAAAAAAATTTAACCCATAAAAAATTGCAAAAGATAAAAATCACACAAAAATTCTTTAACCTAAGGAGTTGGTGTATTCCTGACACATTCATATTCACTCAAGGCTTGAGGATTTTGAGGACACTGGATTTCTGTGATCTTAAGAGTCTGAGTTAACATGCCATAGTCATTAGGGTTTTCATGACTTAAATATCCACACTTCCCTGGTTTGAAAGATTTGAGTGCTATATATTGCACTCTTCATCTCTACCTTCAAGAAAATCTGATCAGCACAGTCACTTCCACAACTGCATGATTGATGAGCTGAGACGAGATATCACTTGAGGAACTAGGACCAGAGAAACGAGTTTAGACCCGATCTAATGATATTCGAGGATGGGATAAAGTTAATGAAGGCTTCAGAAAACCTGAGTGTCAGCAAAACCCTAGCCAGTATGTGAACAAGATTCATATGCTATCTCTTTGATATTTACCTAGAAGTGCCAGGGTGTGATGAAACCTAAAGGAATTTTTTGATCAGTGTGCGCCAATCTCTTGGTAAAAGCAGTGGAGCTATCCAACAAAAGAAATGAAATGTCAAAGAAAAGCTCTAAATCAAAAGTCAAATTCCAAATGAGCTTCCACCAATGGGGAGCGCTCCCAAACTTTTTTTAAAGTGTCCACTTGGACCAAGCGCTAATTAGGACCAGGAGTCGGGCTGACACCGAAAAAGGGCTCTGCATCGTAAATGCTACAAGTCTGGGTGTCGAAGGTATCTTAGATACTCAAAAGAGACACACCCCGGTGTATTCCTAGAAAAACAAGTGCAGACGACTCCAACTCTCTTGACGGACACATTGATCAACAAAATAATAATATACATGTGTTGAGTAAAAGGCACTCGAGAGGCCCCTTGTTCCAATGTGAGGGTGAGAAAATTAGACACAATCCCAGTACCTCCATCATCTGGCCGTCCATCTACACTTTCAAGTCTGACAAACTATAGAGACGGTTGACTAAAGCAAGAATAGATTTATTCCCTAGTATTGAGGATTAGGTCTAGAGGAGGATCTTTGGGACTGGAACCTTGGGTGATGCATCGACTTTGCTCTCATGAAATGCAGTACACTAAATGTCATATCCTTATATTATGTACAAAATGAGAGTCTGATAATCAGAGAAGTTGGATTCCATCTGACTAAGGCTTGGATAAACCCGGAATTTTAGGATCACTTAGGTCAAGAGTCTTTGAAAGATCAAGCCTTGTATTTTTCACGCGCACTGTCAGGAATTAATCCGACTCCTTCATTCTTTAGATGCTCGAGGACGAGCATAGTTTAAGTATAGGGGTACGATGAATCTCGTATTCATCATGCTAAAAGCCACTTATTAGAATCCCTGCTTAAACAAACCAATAAAAATCACCTCTAATTCTTTGATTTTATCATGTACCATATTGTGTATAATTAACCTTTAATTATTTGTATTTAATTGCCCTTATTTTTCTGTAATTATTTTATCACTCAGAAACCCCCAAAAATTAGGTAGATAAGTTGTCTATAATTCACTGACCCTTAAAAAGATAAAAAAAATACAAAAAAACAAATCAAAACCACAAAATCGGTGTTTTTATCCCCTTAAAAATACCCCCAAAAATAACTTTTGTACAGATGACCTCTTTTGGCTTTCTGACCTACATGAAAGTTGTAGATCTCGTCGAGACAAGCAACTTTCATGTTTTGACTTTTTCCAAATTCGGCCTCTACCTATTTCTTTTATATTTTTCTTTGTATTTATGTTTGAATTGTTCTGATTGGGCCACGTGGCGCCCTCTGGGCCGCCCACGTGGCCCGCCTCTCTTCTCGCCACCCAGAACTCGCCTGACCGTCGGATCCTCTCCTTCCGCCTGCATCTGAGCCCTCCATCCCGCCTCAACACCAGCCCTCGGATCCATCCCCAGATCAGATCCTCACCGCTACCTAGCGCCTCTTCTCCAGCCGTTGGATCGATCTCTCATCCTACGACCCTCAAGCTTCCACGTCATCCCATCCTTTTACACCATCCGATCTAACTCCCAGATCAGATCTGAGCCACCCAACCCCGCCTCATCTATGGCCGTTCGATCCACGCCCTATCCTACATCCTTCACTGTGCCACGTCACCTATCCACTCACCACCGTTTGATCAGATCAATGGATCTGATCTTGGCCCTCTGCCCGCGCCCATATCCTAGCCGTTGGATCGCAAGATCCAACGGCTCACCATCATCGTCCTCCTCCGTAACCTCCCCTCCCCCGGCGGTTTCACCTCGCGAGTCCTTTCCCCCCTTCCATTTTTGGAAGGATCCTCTGGCTCCCCTTCCCCGCCATAACGCCGCCAGCACCTAGCCCGTTCCTCCGCCATCCTCGCACCACCATTAACCACCCTCGCCATCACTCCTCCACCATTAAAATATCCATCGAAACCCCCCTTCTACCCACGTAACCGCCGTTCTCCTCCGCCTATTAAACCCCCTCCCCAGCCACCGGAGCCACTCATCCACCATTGTGGGCTCTAGCCCAGTCTCCCCCGCCCCTCCGGTGACAGCGGAGAGGGCGGGGCGTTGAGGCGAAGAAGGCTTTTGTCCGGTGTCGACCCGCGGTGGCTCCGCCGCGTATGGGTGACCTCCGGGCACCACCGAGCACCGGGGATGATCGCCCCCGTCGTGCGACGACCTCCCGAGGTCCGATGAGGACCTCGAGCCCAGATCACAGCCTCCACAACACCTCGCTCTGGTGAGGTGCGTTTTATGTTATTTCTTCGAATTTTTCTTCCGCCGATCGTCACCTCCACCTCCATCTGACCAGCCCTTAGGCTCCGCCCGACCACTCCGTACCTCGCCAACCCCCTCCGACAGCACCTTCCCTTCTCCAAGACCCCGGGCCCCCGCTTCCAGCCACCTCACGGCCCTCAGCTCACTCATAACTCACTCGCATACACGATGCACCCGCTTCGGCTAAGTTAACCATTGCAGGAACTGTGAATCGCCGGAGTTCGCATCTGAGCTCGTTTGAGGTTTTCTGCTCCGGCGAGGCTTCAACGACCAACGTCTCCGACCAGCTCCGAGGCCTCGCCATCCTTCCAGCATCTCCGCCGTTGGTCCAGCTATCTTCTTCAACATTCAGATGACTCTTTGGGCCATGGTGGAGCCAAGGGCAGGTCACCGGAGCCCCGCCTCCTCCGATGACCTGCGGAGGAGCACGAAGGTACATGCGCCGTCCGATCCTCCTGATCGGACGGTCCTGATGAAGACACGTGGTGGACCCGAGCCTCTTCCCCAACCTATAGGCTCGGGTCATCCGAGCCTCTCACCAGACCACCAGATGATGCCACGTTGTCCCGAAGCATGAGGACCCTACCGAGCCTAGCCCCCTCACGTGCAGCGCACGTGAGGTGCTGGGTAAATTGCATAAAAAGACCCGGAAGTTTATGGAATTACATTTTGGTCCCCAGGCACGTGCCTTACGTGCGTGCCTGGGTATTTTACAGGGAAGCCCTCCAGATTTTGAAGATTTGCAAAAAGGCCCCTACGCGCAAATGGAGAATTTACAAAATGGCCCAGGCGGTTTTCTTTATTTGCAATTAGGTCCCTCCAGGGACCTAAATGCAATATTTATCCTCTATTTTTATTGCATTTTTATTACAATTATGCCCTTACACTGTTTTTAGCATAACTTGAGCATCGTAGGTCTAAATTGCATGATTTTAGTGTCGTTTTGATCCTTATTTTGTCCTCTATATTCTAGCATACTTATTTGTTCCATTTGACACTGTTTTAATTTAAGTGATTTTTATGTGAAAAATGGGACCATGCTCTACTTGTCTTGATTGAATTGATGACCGATTTTTAATGTTATGATTAATATGACACTGATTTCATTTCTATGTGGTTGCTCATAATTTTTAGGGTATAATTGTAGGCTTTATTATTCTCTTGCATTCTTATTTCATGCATCACTGTATATTTGCATAAAAACCAATAAAAATACATGCATCATAGCATCGCTTTGCATTGCCTTGTAAATATCATAGTGCATCATAAATTGCATATGGACCTGAAACTGAAATTAATTGACACTGTGCCTTCATGAATCAAAATTCAATACTCAGATTAGGCTGCCGTATCCCTGTGTTCGACCTTGGTACACTTACCAAGTATAAATATTCCACAGCATTCAAAGACTGTGGTTTTTGCTGAACCGAATTCGCCTCCTGTACTACGACTTATTTTATCTTTATTGAAGAGGCGAATTCGACGCTCATCAAATGGCACCGTTGCCGGGGATACGGCTTTGCTTAATTTTTTTGATTGGATTTTTTTATTTATTTCAAAAATTTTTAGGTCCTCATTTCATGCATCATTTCTTGCTTATTTAATTTCTTTGAGTTTCTAACTTTTTTCTTTTGTGGCAGGGCCCATGAAAATCGGGGATGCCTGATCATCATGGAGGCGCGAAGTCGGGAGCTTCCGCTGAAGAGGTCGCAAAAGAAGCCGTGAAGAAATGCTAGGATTTTTATCAGTCAACTTGCATTGCATGTTGTAAAAAAAAGAGAAAACTTGCATCTGCATATTTCTTTTTCAGTCTTGCATATTGTATTCAAAAAAAAATCCCCCCCCGCACACACACACACCTGCACTGCACATATTCACCCCCACTCTTTCCCTGTATATTTCACTCTCTCTCTCTCTGTGTATATCTACTCTTCACGCACCCCCTCCCCCTCTACCTTGTATCATAGAACCCCCCCCCTAAACGCAGACCTTACTTAGGCTATTTGAAGCCAAAGTATAGGGGGGACCTACCTGCTCTTCCTTCCCTCGTCCCGTCTTCTTGTACTTAGGGCAATTTTGGCCTAAGTATAGGGGGACTCTCCTCCTCAGTTCTGCTATATCACCCTATACTTGAACCGAGCCTTGGCTTCATGGCACTTATGCTATGAGGACATAGCAAATTTTAAGTATAGGGGGGTATACCGTATACTATTGTATATTACTTTAGCCTTAGCTCGCGTTTTTAAAACTTTTTAAAATTTTATTTTTCAGGCTGGGTTTTAGTAAACTAGTGAACTGAGTAAAAACCTGTAAAAATTTAAAATTGAGGGTTTAATTTTTGTTAATATTCTTGTATTAAAAAAATTGAAAAATTAAAAAAAAATGTTTCTCGAAATTTGACTCTACTAGGCTTAGTAGACATTTTCAGTGAGGGAACCTCGGTCTCCCTTAGCAGAGTGGGTGGTTTAAAGGACACCGCATATGGCACCGTCCTTAAGGATCACGGGTCTCGACCCGCACTTACACCCATACTGGCTGAGAGTGGATACTTTTATTTATTTGAGCCTGGGTCAGTCATTGTCTCTCCCAAAAAAAAAATTAACCCATAAAAAATTGCAAAAGATAAAAATCACACAAAAATTCTTTAACCTAAGGAGTTGGTGTATTCCTGACACATTCACATTCACTCAAGGCTTGAGGATTTTGAGGACACTGGATTTCTGTGATCTTGAGAGTCTGAGTTAACATGCCATAGTCATTAGGGTTTTCATGACTTAAATATCCACACTTCCCTGGTTTGAAAGATTTGAGTGCTATATATTGCACTCTTCATCTCTACCTTCAAGAAAACCTGATCAGCACAGTCACTTCCACAACTGCATGATTGAGGAGCTGAGACGAGATATCACTTGAGAAACTAGGACCATAGAAACGAGCTTAGACCCGATCTAATGATATTCGAGGATGGGATAAAGTTAATGAAGGCTTCAGAAAACCTGAGTGTCAGCAAAACCCTAGCCAGTATGTGAACAAGATTCATATGCTATCTCTTTGATATTTACCTAGAAGTGCCAGGGTGTGATGAAACCTAAAGGAATTTGTTGATCAGTGTGCGCCAATCTCTTGGTAAAAGCAGTGGAGCTAGCCAACAAAAGAAATGAAATGTAAAAGAAAAGCTCTAAATCAAAAGTCAAATTCCAAATGAGCTTCCACCAATGGCGAGCGCTCCCAAACTTTTTTTAAAGTGTCCACTTGGACCAAGCGCTAATTAGGACCAGGAGTCGGGCTGACACCGAAAAAGGGCTCTGCATCGTAAATGCTACAAGTCTGGGTGTCGAAGGTATCTTAGATAGTCAAAAGAGACACACCCCGGTGTATTCCTAGAAAAACAAGTGCAGACGACTCCAACTCTCTTGAAGGACACATTGATCAACAAAATAATAATATACATGTGTTGAGTAAAAGGCACTCGAGAGGCCCCTTGTTCCAATGTGAGGGTGAGAAAATTAGACACAATCCCAGTACCTCCATCATCTGGCTGTCCATCTACACTTTCAAGTCTGACAAACTATAGAGACGGTTGACTGAAGCAAGAATAGATTTATTCCCTAGTATTGAGGATTAGGTCTAGAGGAGGATCTTTGGGACTGGAACCTTGGGTGATGCATCGACTTTGCTCTCATGAAATGCAGTACACTAAATGTCATATCCTTATATTATGTACAAAATGAGAGTCTGATAATCAGAGAAGTTGGATTCCTTCTGACTAAGGCTTGGATAAACCTGGAATTTTAGGATCACTTAGGTCAAGAGTCTTTGAAAGATCAAGCCTTGTATTTTTCACGCGCACTGTCAGGAATTAATCCGACTCCTTCATTCTTTAGATGCTCGAGGACGAGCATAGTTTAAGTATAGGGGTATGATGAATCTCGTATTCATCATGCTAAAAGCCACTTATTAGAATCCCTGCTTAAACAAACCAATAAAAATCACCTCTAATTCTTTGATTTTATCATGTACCATATTGTGTATAATTAACCTTTAATTATTTGTATTTAATTGCCCTTATTTTTCTGTAATTATTTTATCACTCAAAAACCCCTAAAAATTAGGTAGATAAGTTGTCTATAATTCACTGACCCTTAAAAAGATAAAAAAATACAAAAAAACAAATCAAAACCACAAAATCGGTGTTTTTATCCCCTTAAACATACCCCCAAAAATAACTTTTGTACAGATGACCTCTTTTGGCTTTCTGACCTAGAGGTCGGGTTCGAGCCTTGGGTTCAATAGCGGACTCTCTGCTGGCGGCAGTTTATATACAAAGATGAAAGTTGTAGATCTCGTCGAGACGAGCAACTTTCATGTTTTGACTTTTTCCAAATTCGGCCTCTACCTATTTCTTTTATATTTTTCTTTGTATTTATGTTTGAATTGTTCTGATTGGGCCACGTGGCGCCCTCTGGGCCGCCCACGTGGCCCGCCTCTCTTCTCGCCACCCGGAACTCGCCTGACCGTCGGATCCTCTCCTTCCGCCTGCATCTGAGCCCTCCATCCCGCCTCAACACCAGCCCTCGGATCCATCCCCAGATCAGATCCTCACTGCTACCTAGCGCCTCTTCTCCAGCCGTTGGATCGATCTCTCATCCTACGACCCTCAAGCTTCCACGTCACCCCATCCTTTTACACCATCCGATCTAACTCCCAGATCAGATCTGAGCCACCCAACCCCGCCTCATCTATGGCCGTTGGATCCACGCCCTATCCTACAGCCTTCACTGTGCCACGTCACCTATCCACTCACCACCGTTTGATCAGATCAATGGATCTGATCTTGGCCCTCTGCCCGCGCCCATATCCTAGCCGTTGGATCGCAAGATCCAACGGCTCACCATCATCGTCCTCCTCCGTAACCTCCCCTCCCCCGGCGGTTTCACCTCGCGAGTCCTTTCCCCCCTTCCATTTTTGGAAGGATCCTCTAGCTCCCCTTCCCCGCCATAACGTCGCCAGCACCTAGCCCGTTCCCCCGCCATCCTCGCACCACCATTAACCACCCTCGCCATCACTCCTCCACCATTAAAATCTCCATCGAAACCCCCCTTCTACCCACGTAACCGCCGTTCTCCTCCGCCTATTAAACCCCCTCCCCAGCCACCGGAGCCACTCGTCCACCATTGTGGGCTCTAGCCCAGTCTCCCCCGCCCCTCCGGTGACAGCGGAGAGGGCGGGGCGTTGAGGCGAAGAAGGCTTTTGTCCGGTGTCGACCCGCGGTGGCTCCGCCGCGTATGGGTGACCTCCGGGCACCACCGAGCACCGGGGATGATCGCCCCCGTCGTGCGACGACCTCCCGAGGTTCGATGAGGACCTCGACCCCAGATCACAGCCTCCACAACACCTCGATCCGATGAGGTGCGTTTTATGTTATTTCTTCGAATTTTTCCTCCGCCGATCGTCACCTCCACCTCCATCTGACCAGCCCTTAAGCTCCGCCCGACCACTCCGTACCTCGCCAACCCCCTCCGACAGCACCTTCCCTTCTCCAAGACCCCGGGCCCCCGCTTCCAGCCACCTCACGGCCCTCAGCTCACTCACAACTCAATCGCATACACGACGCACCCGCTTCGGCTATGTTAACCATTGCAGGAACTGTGAATCGCCGGAGTTCGCATCTGAGCTCGTTTGAGGTTTTCTGCTCCGGCGAGGCTTCACCGACCAACGTCTCCGACCAGCTCCGAGGCCTCGCCATCCTTCCAGCATCTCCGCCGTTGGTCCAGCTATCTTCCTCAACATTCAGATGACTCTTTGGGCCATGGTGGAGCCAAGGGCAGGTCACCGGAGCCCCGCCTCCTCCGATGACCTGCGGAGGAGCACGAAGGTACAGGCGCCGTCCGATCCTCCTGATCGGACGGTCCTGATGAAGACACGTGGTGGACCCGAGCCTCTTCCCCAACCTATAGGCTCGGGTCATCCGAGCCTCTCACCAAACCACCAGATGATGCCACGTTGTCCCGAAGCATGAGGACCCTCCCGAGCCTAGCCCCCTCACGTGCAGCGCACGTGAAGTGCTGGGTAAATTGCATAAAAAGACTCGGAAGTTTATGGAATTACATTTTGGTCCCCAGGCACGTGCCTCACGTGTGTGCCTGGGTATTTTACAGGGAAGCCCTCTAGATTTTGAAGATTTGCAAAAAGGCCCCTATGCGCAAATGGAGAATTTACAAAATGGCCCAGGCGGTTTTCTTTATTTGCAATTAGGTCCCTCCAGGGACCTAAATGCAATATTTATCCTCTATTTTTATTGCATTTTTATTACAATTATGCCCTTACACTGTTTTTAGCATAACTTGAGCATCGTAGGTCCAAATTGCATGATTTTAGTGTTGTTTTGATCCTTATTTTGTCCTCTACATTCTAGCATACTTATTTGTTCCATTGGACACTGTTTTAATTTAAGTGATTTTTATGTGAAAAATGGGACCATGCTCTACTTGTCTTGATTGAATTGATGACCGATTTTTAATGTTATGATTAATATGACACTGATTTCATTTCTATGTGGTTGCTCATAATTTTTAGGGTATAATTGTAGGCTTTATTATTCTCTTGCATTCTTATTTCATGCATCACTGTATATTTGCATAAAAACCAATAAAAATACATGCATCATAGCATCGCTTTGCATTGTCTTGTAAATATCATAGTGCATCATAAATTGCATATGGACCTGAAATTGAAATTAATTGACACTGTGCCTTCATGAATCAAAATTCAATACTCAGATTAGGCTGCCGTATCCCTGTGTTCGACCTTGGTACACTTACCAAGTATAAATATTCCACAGCATTCAAAGACTGTGGTTTTTGCTGAACCGAATTCGCCTCCTGTACTACGACTTATTTTATCTTTATTGAAGAGGCGAATTCGACGCTCATCAGGCCTCTCCATTCGGTTAGTTTGATCGACCGTGTTGTACCCAAAGTTCAAGTCAGGATGTGTATAGGTCAATTCTTGTCCAGTCCCAACTCGAGATGAGAATGAGGTATGTGGGGTCAACTGATTCTGCCAATCATTCATCTCAGCAGTGGCTTGCTCTTTGTTTTGTTCCTTAATTTCAGCAAGCGGACGAGAATATGGTGAGTCAATCCAGGGTGGTTGTGGGGCAGGGGTGTAGGAATATGGGTTAGGTGAGAGGTATGAAGAAGTGGGAAAGTCAGTCGAAGTTCTGACTTCGTGATCAGGATGTGGGTATGAAGAGGGATAAGAGGGTGGAGATGGTCGAAATATGGTCGAAGAAGACTGACGTGGATATGATGACCAATATTCTGACATCTTGGAAGGGAGATGGAAGAATGAAGTGGATCGAGGAAGAGAATGTGCAAGTGCACCGAATAACACACAAACAAACAAACAAACACAAGAGCAAACCCTGAGTTCACCTACTCAACACAGTGATGGTCGCAAAAGTCCGACCGTTTATCTTTTCAGTTTTAATTAGGTGATAAATCAAGATATAAATCCGGTTACGCAAGGCTCAAAAGTAGGTTTTGGGCACTATCCTAGGGATGCGTCCTCACCTTTCAACAATCACAATTAGCCAAGCATACAATGTGGGTTTTGCTCTCCCAAAACAAGTGTTAGTTTTAGTCAATTTTTTTGTGTCAACTCTGATTAGCAGTCCCGATTTTAAGTTTGGTTATCACTTGATTAGTCCACCAAATAAAGCACGCCTAACGATCAGTCCCGATTTCCTTTTAACCTAAGTTTCAAAAACCAAGGGGAGGGAGTCGAGAAAAACCGATGCAAATAATGAAATCAATGATGCATGCCCAGTTCAGAAGACTTACAGTGATCCTCGCGCTCTACATGCGGGATGCAAGGCAGAATTGAAATTTTATACTATATGAATGCAAACGAGAAAATCGTTCCTAGACATGCAGTTCTATTAGCGAGTGATGAACAAGTTAAATTTGACTAATAGCTCTGCGGTCTAAGTGCGTCTCGTTAAATGTGATGTGTGGTCCTAAAAATTACGAGCACAAGCAATCAAGATATTCTAATAAAATGCTCTAAGAGCCGCGAGTGCAAGTCCTATTCTACGTCAATCAACCACACGACCACGAGAGGGTCCAAAGTCCAGTCCGGATACAAGCGCGAGCTCTCAAACAAGAGCCGCTGTAAAGAAGCAAACTACCTAAATAATTACAATAATTTACAAAAATTTCTCTCAGAATGAATAGATTCTCCTAGCTCTTCAGCAGTCGGCACGCGTCGCATCCGTCGACCTCCGATGTACTCCAAGTCCACCGGGCCCTCGCAAGGAAAATGAGATTTAATTAGAGAGATAAAAACAAAATATATACAAGAATATGAAGAGAATTAACTGAAAAAAATGGAATAAATACAAGGTGGCTCGGGGGTCAGACTACCCGAGTAAATGGAAAACTAGTCCTAAGTTTTTAAATTAACCCTAAGTTGTTCCTTTGCCTCCCTGTGTTCGACCCCGGACTTGCCCGGGATATAAATCAAAGCCAAGACACTATTCACAGAGATCTTCTCTCGGTTCTGACCGAATCGCTATGTACACGTATTACAACGTGACCAAATTAAACACCGTATTTAGCAACTCGTCACTGGCATCCTACCGCTCCTAAGTGTCACAAAATCAGTATCAAAAAGATATGCAGACATATCACCAAAAGTATCACTCGGAGTGGAATACTCAATACAAACTACCTGCTCAGATTTCCTCTTCAGGTTGTTCGGATTGGGCTCTATCTGAGCAGGGATGGCGGCCTTCCTCTCACGATGTCCCGCATCTCCTGGCGGAACTCATCCATCTCCCGTCGAAATGTAGCCTGCTGATCTGTAAGGAGGCGGGCTATATCATCCAAGGCGGGGTTCTCATAGGATGGCCCATGAGAACCTAACAGGTAGCCTCTCTGGTAGAGAGGCTGCTGCTGGTGGTGAGAGGGGTACGACTGTGGCTGATGCTGCTGCGGATGAGGCTGATCACACCTCCAAGACTGTCCCTGCTGATGGGGATGAGGACCATACTGTGGTGACTGATGTGGCTGTGGCTGGGTATATGCTGGGGGCTACTGCTGTTGGTGATCCCTCTGATGGTTGTACTAGCCACCCTGTCTTGACGGCTGCTGCTGGGGTTGGGCACCTCCGGCCGCCCAACGTAATCCGGGATGGTCTTGTCGGATACCGGGCTGGGGGCGGTCGTACCAAATCCTGTTATATCCATCAACGATTCTGAATCGTAAGGGTCTGGCGGGAGTACTGCCAGAGGCTGATCCGGCTAGTATACCACCATCTGAGTGTCAGCGGATGGTGGTGCCTGGTAGGTGAGCTGCGGCTGCTGGTACGGCTCCGCCTGTACAAGATGGACCTGTCTAGGCTGCTGGTGGGAGCTGGAGTGCTGGGACGAGCTGCTGCTGCTACTCGGATCGCCTCGTGCCTGAAGATGAGGCTGTGAAGCCGTCTGTGCCTCCTGGAGACACATGAGCTGTGTCTTCAGGTCACTCAGAGTCTGTGCCATCTGCTCCATCTGCGTGATGCCCTGGCACTTCTTCTTCTCTATAATCTCCATCCGGTCCAGCTTCTCATTGATGATCCCCATGTCTGCGGCTGTGGACTCGGCCTGTTCTTCTGCTACCGCTGATGAACTAGATGGACCGACGTCGACTCGTGCTATCCTCTGATACTGCACGGTCTGTAGCTGTTGGGGTTTGCCCTGTGTGTACAATCGGGTCTGGGACATCACCATATAGTTCTCGACCATTTCCTCGTAGATGGCCCAAACCTGATCGTGATCCTTGGAGAAGTAAGACCCGCCACAAGAAGCGTTCACCAAACCCTGAAGCACTGGTGTCAGCCCGCTGAAAAAGCTCTAAACAAGGTTCGTCTTGGAAATGTCATGGTGCGGGCATCTGTCGGTCAGCTCTCTGAACCTCTCCCATGCCTCATGGAACTGCTCGTTGGGGAGCATGGAGAAGTTGTTGATCAGGGCTCTAGCGGCGTTCGTCTGCCCGAGTGGATAGTACTTGTGCAAGTACTCGACGCGGAGCTGCTCCCAGGAGTAGATGAACTTCCCCAAGTGCTTCAGCCAGGTGGCTGCTCTGTCTGCTAAGGAGAAGGGGAAGGCAATCACCTGTATGGTATCCTGGTCCACCTGACGATCGTGGACAGTGCTGCATATCATCTCGAACTCCTGAAGGTGGAGATGAGGCTCCTCAGTAGCCAGCCCATGAAACTGGGGAAGAAGTTGAAGTGTGTTCTGGGGGAACTTGAAGTCCCCCACGATAGCTGGAAGCACCACCCAACGGTGCGTCAAAGTCGATCCGGGGTTGTGTAACTCCCGCATCAGTCTCAGAGGTCCTGCTGCTCCTGCTGCGGCGGCTGCCGCGGTTGCGGCTGTTGTGGCTGCTGCCGCATCGTCGGGTCCTCCCCCTGAGCCGCGCTGCCCGCGGTCGGCTCTCATCTGCTCACGCTCACACCTCATCTCTATCATGAATGTTCCCGGATCTCTCAACTGCTGCTAAACTGAGTCTAGGGAGGCGATCATGGTGGAGTTGATCGTACCCTGGTCCAAGATGAATGTTTGATCACTTCGGGGACCTCCAGTGCGGTCATCACTTCTGTCGGCCATAGTCTCTGAAAAATCAAACATCCAAACTCAAGTGCCCATAAATCATCTGTCTGTCTCTCCTCTAGCACTAGTATCTCGGTCTCAGAAGAAGGGGGGTCGAGGGGGAACGGGGCAGAATCGAACTCGGGTTTGGAGAGCGGGTATGAGCTCCCACGAATCGACCTAGATGAGTGGGCTGGAGTGCTAAAAAGCGGTGCAGCCAGAGGCTGCCTAAGAGACCTCCTGCCCATCATCGTGATCTGACGAGTAGTGCGGATGAGATATGGTAACAACTATGATCACAAGCAAACCCCCGATTCACCAATGCAACGCGTGCTGAAGACCGTAAAGGCTCGGTCAATTATCTTGTCAATTTTATTTTGGTGTTCAGTCAGGATAGCAGAGCGATTACGTGACCTGTTGAGTTACCCGATATTTTCTCAACCGACTTTCCCGTACAGAAATAGCCGGTAATCAGTCGAGAAGAATATCGTAGGCTTTACCTAGTGTGCGGGGTCACTCTCTCGTGCAAGCAAACCAGACAATGAGGGGGTTGCTCTCCCTAACACAAAATTTTAAGTGAGGTGTCTTTTAGGGTCGATAGTGTTAGCAGTCCCAAATTTTATTGTTTTTCTCTTTAGATATTTTTCAATAATCAAACAAATCACCTAACTAATTTTTCGGTTCTCCTGGTTATTAAGTCCAAAACAGGGAGGAGAAGACGAAAAAGCTGATGCGTGATGAAATCAATGATGCATGCAGAGTAAGAAATGTGTACCTGACTCCATCAGTCTACATGCAAGATGATCCGCGCAGAATTGAAAGACAGAAAATAAACTACCTAAATGGTGCAGGCGGAAAATCGAGTCCCTAAACAACAGTGCTACTCGAAAGAACAACTAGATGACCACCAGCCTCCAATCCAGAGAGTCCGGTCTAGACCCACCCCTCCTCTTCTCGACAGGTCGAGTTCAGGAGTAGCGCTTGACGGGGTGGGCTCGCGGCGTGTAGGCTCAAGGTGGTGAATCAACTATTTTATTAATCTTTTATTATAGGTCCAATTACCGAACTATAGGAACACACAAATGTATTACGGTGTTTGGATCCTATGAGCTACGTCACAATCAAGTACAAAGTCCTACTGCTAGGGGCTCGAAAATCCGCGAGAAACCGGAAAAGGCAGTAAGGAAAATCAAATCGCGTAAAAAGCCACGTAAAACCGAACAAGCTAAGGGGTCCCCCGAGCACACCGATGCTTGGCGAAACAGACCCCGAAAGTGTCAAAGTCCAAGAAAGTGTCCTGTCCCTGTATTATTACAATAATTCAAATAAGTCCTGATAAGTAAATCTAGTATAAACTAAACTAATCTCGCAGCTATTCCGCGGCTCCCGTACTCCTGTTCATGACTCGCGTCCTCCTGCGGCTCTGTAGAGAAGAGAGCCGCCTCCGACTCCCGAGGTTGCTTCGGCTTCTGAAGAAAGCTGCCTCGGTCCTCGAGCCCTCGCAAGAAAACAAACAGAGTGTATCGAAAAGATTATTTGAACAATTACGCAAATAAATGATATATATACAAAATCTATACAAAAAGCCGCGAAAAGAAAGCCACGAAAAAATCAACTACGACTACTAAGCCGTGCTCCCCGGCAACGGTGCCATTTTGATGATCGATAGAAATGACCAAGACTCGGGTGAATAAAAATAGAGCTAGGGTCGTTGCGACCCAAGTCTCGGAAATCAATCAGTCAATCAAGAAAATTATGGATCAGACCACCAAAACAAGATACAAATCAAAGAAGATCAATAGTGGCCCTGGCTATTAGATTAGCCTGGTATAGCGACCAAGGTCGGACTCAGGGAGCACGTGATGGCCTTGCGGCGACGAAGTAGTCGAAAGTGAAAATAAACAAGAGAAAATTATTTTTGGTGGATTTTTAATAATTTTTAAATTTATTTTGGATTTTTGAATAATAAAGAAAATCGGAAAAACAAGGAAACAAGCAACTTCACACAATTATTTAACTACTCAAACTTTATCCAAAAATTCAAACAAAATTTTTTTTATGTTTTTTATATTTTTCTATGTTTTTGGTTAATTTTTAGGATTTTTCTGATTTTTATGGAATTTTATAAAAAAAAAACAAGACTGAAAAGGCAAGACACTGTCCAGTCAGGTTTCAAGGGCCAAATTAAAATGCAAAATGGCCCTAATAAAACCTGAAGGTAATTTTCCTGTAACGTATGAAATACAAGGAAAAATTAGGCTTTGGATTTATTATTTTTGGATTTTTCAATAATTTATTTGAATTTTTATGGTTTTTTTAGGGTTTTGTAATTTTTTAGTTTTTATAAGTCCAAAAATGACCAAACTTAGTCAGAAAATCAAACACAACAAAACAAACAATATCTAATTTTTTGTAATTTTTAAAGTTGTTTTAATATTTTTTGTGATTTTTATAACTGGACAGTGAGAAAAATGTGTGTTTTTGAATTTTTAATAATAATAAATGGGCTCTAAAAATTTTCCAAAAATTAGTGAAAATTCTACAAATGGCAGGAGCCACATGTCAAATTTTCACTGGATTTGGATGATATTTGGTGTTTTATTTACAACAAATATAAGCCCACAGTCATAGGGACCTATTTGTTATAAAAATATACTTTGGGGGCCTAAAAATAACAATCAATGAAATCCAGGGGGGTCTAGTGCAAAATCTTCAAGATCTCACGCGCCTAGCGTGTGAGCTGGGCACTCAGGGACCTATTTGCAAATAACTTAATTCCTTGGACTAAATAGTAACACGTACTAAAAGTCCAGGGGCGAAAGTGTAAAATACCCACGATATTCAACACATGAGGAACTAAAACGTTCACAGGGGTATATATGCAAATACTAAAAAGATACTTTCATTCATAAACTCCTTAAAACATTAGTCCCATACATGCAAATATCCCACTAAATCACGTATCAAATCACGTATACCACAACGTACAGGGGTATAAGTGCAAATATAATAAATGACGAGGTCCACTATGTAAAAATTCCAAAATAAAAACAACTATATGTGATATTTACTGGACTAACTCATAAAAGCAATAAATAGAGGGGCCTACAAGAAATTTACCCCTTATTATGATCCGAGGGCTGGAGTGGCGCCACGTGGCTGATCGGACGGCTCGGAGTAGCGGGCGCTTCCTCGAGTAAACCCTCGCTATGATCGATGGTGGAGGACGTGCCACGTGGAGAATCGGACGACTAAGGAGCGTTGTGGCTAAGCCTCGCTGAATCGACGGTCACGATCAAGCCTCCAAAGATCTGACGGTGATGGCCGCTTCTCTAATGGACGGATCTGATCTAATCTGGAGCGTCGAGGAAGATCGGACGGCTATGGAGGATACTCCAAGAACTCGTGGCCGGCGAGTTTCACCGGGCTCGTGTGCGCGCTGGGGAGCTCCTCGACGGCCACTGATGATTGGAGAAGAAACGTCTGGGCCTTCCGCGTTGAAAGAGAGCCTCCGATGGTGCAACGGAGCGCCGGAGAGCTCAGGCGACACCAAGGGAGGTGGAGCTGCTACTCCAGAACGTCGAGCCTTCAGATGGGCTCGCCTTGACCTGCAAAGCACAACAATAGACTCCTGGGTCGAGGGCAAAGTGCCTCGACTCGGTTAGCGGTGGTGTAGGTGATCGGTGCGTCGAGATGAGTGGGCTCCGACGAAGCGACGACGGTGAAGCCCCAATCCCAGTTCCACTGCGAACTGGGTTGGATGGTTGGGCGGAGAAGGTGCGCGGAGGAAGTGCGAAGGTGACGGATGACTCCGATGATCGAGATATGGGCGAGGGTAGTCGAAATCGAAGGTCGTCAGCGACGGGGTGATTTGGGCGTAAATCAAAATTAGCTAAAGAGAGAAGGTAAGAATGCTACCTACTGGTCGAGGTCGACTGGGAATGAGCCGGTGAAGCTCTAGGTCCTAGCCTCGAGGGCCGTCTATGCCCGAGGCTCGAGCACCACGTCTGGGCGGCGCACGACGGCGTGAAGCTGCCGGATCGATGGTCTACACGCTCCTTCCTCGCTGCAACACCGTCACTCGTGAGCTGTCACTCAGGCGAGGACAATGGAGGTCCTGGGGTGGAGAGATAGGAGCCAAAGATGCGTGAAAATGGGGGTGGAGCTCAGACTATATACATCTAGGGGTCCGGCTAGAGGGGAGTCGGGCGTGAAGCTCGGAGTGCGGATCCCAAGAACCCCTGCCGGGCGTGGATAACGAATGCAAGAGGAAGAAGTAGACCCCGGGGTTTACGGATTTGGGTGTCGGATCGAGTGGGGATAAATGGGAGAAAACGGGTTCGGGCACAGGATCCGCGGGGGTTTGGTCCAAAGGGGGGAGTTGACCTGGGGGTCAACATCCCCCGTGGACCAATAGGAGATGGCCACGTGGAAATGATTTGGAAATTCAAAATAAAATAACAAATGGATGAATTAGGAAAAACTTAAAACATAAAAAATATTTATTTATTTATAAACTTTTTTTGTGATTTTTAATTAATTTTTTTGAAATAAAAATAGAGTATGTACAATATAGTACTATGCATAGGTATATATACCATATAGATTTTTAATTTTTTGATTTTTAATTAATTATTTTTATGCATTTTTATTCCCATTTTATATTTTATTTATTTATAGAATAAAATTAGGAATATTTTGATATTTTTATTTTTATTATTTATGAACAAGGGTGAAATAAATATTTATATACATATATATACATGGTAAGTATGCAATGTTTCTTTTGGTTTTGATTTTTGTTCTTTTTATTTGATTTTTGTTTTTATGATTTTTATTTTATTTATTCACATAATAGGATATGGAATATGTACAAAATTTTATGGAATTAAGTATATTTACTTACAAGGTGAAATAAATAGGGAAAGGTGTTCTATGTACAAGGTGAATATATACAGGTGAAGAAGATCTTTTTATTTCTTTTTAATTTTCTTATTTTTATTTTGATTTTGATTTTGCAAATATTTAAAAATATATACAAGCCTATTTTTATTTTATTTTTAGAGGAAAATATTTATTTTTATTCAATTACAGGTATATGTACACATGAGCTTCCTTATCTCTCTCTACTTGGGCTTTTATGCGGTCAGGCCCATGCTGAGCCCTCCCTTGGGATTAGGTTGCTCAATATTTATTCTAAATATCTTCCTCTTTTTCTTTTGTCTCTTTATTCTTTTATTTATGCACAAAAACATGCTAATTATTTACTTTTATACAATGCATACACTTTGGTAATTATTTGTATTTACAGAGATATACATGTATTTGCAAAGGTTTTTGTAGCTAAAATATAAGAATAAAGAGTGATGAATGGGTATTCATCAACCATCGTCATCACAAAACAAATCTGTCTCGCGGTCTCGAACCGGCTCTACTGCCTCAAAAGTATCCTGGACCAGGAATGCGCTCTCCAAGCTCTCCTCTGTTGGTGTCTCTGCATCAGTGGTCTCTGAAGGTGAGAGGATGGCATGTGCATCTGGATCTGCCCATACTGCCTCATCATCTGTGATCACAAAATCGCAATCCTAGTGGATGTCTGGCCCTACATCTGTCATCTGCTCTGAATTTGTCCTCGGCTCTGAGCATGCTGAATTTCTGACTCTAATGTCCTCGACCGTCTCTATTTGTACACTCTCTCCCTCGACGCGAAAGTATACCTTCCCGTTATCATGGTCGGTCACTGCCTTGGCTGTAGCCAAGAACGGGCGACCTAGAATGATGGGGGTATCGGTCACAGACTCAGGGATCTCCATGTCCAACACAACGAAGTCCACGGGGAATTTCATGCCCTAAATTGTGACGACAACGTCCTTCAGCAACCCCTTCAGCCTCTTGACAGATCGATCAGCAAATTGAAGGACTGTCCTGCTCTGTCGTAGAGTGCCCAACTCGAAGTGGTCGAGAAGGGATGCCGAAAGGAGGTTGATGGAAGACCCATTGTCTAATAGAGTGCGGTCGAACCTCTGCTCTCTGATATGGCATTTGACATACGAGGCTCCTGAATCTGGCCTCTTGGCCGGCAGACGGTTCTAAATCGCGAAACACGTGGCTCTGGTCAGCACATGGATCTCTGACTGGTGGTTCCTCCTCTTCCTCCTAACTGTGGTCCTGTCTTTGAGCGATCTCTGGAGTAGAGGGATGTGCTGCAAGGCCTCCTGAAGAGTCAGCTGAATGTGAAAGCGGTCAATCATCTGTTGGTTGAACTCTTCCTGCTGTCTTTTTTTTGGATTTTCTATTTTCTTCCCCTTTACCATGTGAAGAGCTCTAGGGAAGAGGATCACAGGGTCCTTCTCAAATGAAGGACTAGGAGAGGGTCTCGGCTTCTTAAGCACGGTAGAATCCACACATACATCATCATGCACCACAGGTGGATTGGAATAAAATAAACCCTTTCCTTTTTTGCTAGAAATGTCCTGAGATACATGTACAGACGGAAAGACTACAGGACTCTCAGAAGTGAAAATGGTGGCATCAGCACCACCCTCGGCTGGTAGACGTACGACATCAGTATCGTGCTCTGGCTCGGCAACATCGGTGGCCTCAGTACCACCTCCTCCATCTGGTGAAACGACGGTCTCAGTACTGCCGGTGGGATCAGCATCCATGGTGGTGTCAGTACCACCATCATCATCTCTAGCGACATCAACACCGCTCTCCTTCTCGTCTGGCGCTCTGGAAGTGGCCTCTGTGTGTCGCTCAGACGAGGCACCGCCTGCTGGCGTCCTACCGCTCCTAAGTGTGACAAAATCAGTATCAAACAGATATGCAGACAAATCACCAAATGTATCACTAGGAGTGGCATACTCTGTGAAATCAACCTGCTCAGACTTCCTCTTGAGGTTGTTCGGGTTGGGCTCGATATGGGCAGGTATGATGGCCTTCCCTCTCACTATCTCCCACACCTCCTGGCGGAACTCATCCATCTCCCGTCTGAAGATAGACTGCTGGTCAGTAAGGAGGCGGGCTATATCGTCTAAGGTGGGGTTTTCATAGGATGGCCCATGAGAACCTGACGGGTAGCCTCTCTGGTAATGAGGCTGTTGCTGCTGTTGCGGGTACTGCTGGTGAGAGGGGTATGACTGGGGATGATACTGCTGCTGCTGAGGCTGCTCTCACCGCCAAGACTGACCCTGCTGATGGGGAAGAGGACCATATTGCTGTGACTGTTGTTGCTGCTAGTACACTGGGGGCTGCTGCTGGTGATCTCTCTGATGGTTGTACTAGCCACCCTGTCCTGTCGGCTGCTGCTGGGAGCTGGAACCTCCGGCCGACCAACGGAATTCAGGAGGGTCTCGTCGGATACGAGCTGGGGTTGGTCGTACCAAATCCCGTTGATATCCATCAACGGCTCTGACTCGTAAGGGGCTGGCGGGAGTACTGCCAGAGGCTGATCCAGCTGGTATACCTCTATCTGAGTGTCTGGGGATGGTGGTGCCTGGTAAGAAAGTTGCGGCTGCTGGTACGACTCCGCCTGTACAAGGTGAACCTGTCTAGGCTGTTGGTGGTTGGAGGGCTGGGACGAGCTGCCAGTGCTACTCAGATCGCCTCGTGCTTGAAGACGGGGCTGGGAAGCCGTCTGTGCCTCCTGGAGACACATGAGCTGTGTCCTTAGGTCACTCAGAGTCTGTGCCATCTGCTCCATCTGCGTGATACCCTGGCACTGCTTCTTCTCGATAATCTCCATCCGGTCCAGCTTCTCGCTGATGATACCCATGTCAGCAGCTGTGGACTCAGCCTGTGATGCTGTCGCTGACGAAGTGGATGGACCAGCATCAACCCGTGCTATACTCTGGTACTGCACGGTCTGTGGCTGGGGTCGTCCCTGTATGTAAAGTCGAGTCTGGGACATCACAGTTCTCTGCCATCTCCTCGTAGATGGCCCAGACGTGATCGTGATCCTTGGCAAAATAGGACATGCCACAAGAAGCATTTACCAGGCCCTGCAGCTCTGATGTCAGCCCGCTGAAGAAGCTCTGAACTAGGTTCGGCTTCGAGATGTCATGGTGCGGGCATCTATCTGTCAACTCTCTGAACCTCTCCCATGCCTCGTGGAATTGCTCATTGGGGAGCACGAAGAAGTTATTGATCAGGGCCCTCGTGGCATTCGTCCGCTCGAGTGGGTAGTACTTGATAAAGTACTCGGTGCGGAGCTGTTAGAAATGCGAGCCCACGGTGAGCCATTATGCAATAAATGTTATTGCACATATCATTCCCTGATCTGAAATGAAGAATGAATAATTTGTATAATAGGTCCCTTAGTACAATTAGGGTTATGTACCATGGCCATCTTAATAATCATACAGCTGTTGATTCAACTATTGAATCATAGAGGCTGGTGCTTGGATGAATATCTAAAGAGTTAGATTGAGGACTCATCAAGCACCGTCAAATGATTATTAAGAGATGATCTCCAGCCTGAGTAGGAGATGGCAATCCTATCTCTGAAGGCTGATATCTGACCGACCTCTTGATGCAGGTCCTCTGCATAGGAATAGAGATTCGGAGGTGTCAGATTAGTTAGGTCAAAGAGTTGACTTAACGAGATCGAGATAACCAAAGTCCTATATCATATGCTGTCATGATATAGGCATGCATCCTCTGACCGGAGACAGATGTGTTGCTATATATCCAAGTATGTACATTTGGCAGACCAAGAGGTTGATGACCTAATCAAGGTCTATACACCGGCGCACTGGTGTGCATATAAGGGCATATGAGTAATACGATCTCTCAAAGGGATCATACAGGTTCAGTTACTGAACTGGAAGACATGAGCTCACTCATGAGATATTGGGAAGAATCAAATTCCATGCGCATGGTCGTCTCGCTTTGGAAGCTTGACTGAATTTGTAGGTTTGATATATACTTTTAGTATATGATCAAGACCTAGGTATGATATACACTTTTGGAAAGTGTATGATCGATACCAACTCCCAATGATCGAATGAGAAACTTACTGATAAAACCACGAAGTAGACAGTATAAAGTTGATCCGATACTTCGGGTTTAATCTGAGTCTTCCAGTATGCAGGATGTACAGGTATTGGGAATACATGAGGGTGATTTGATCATAAACGATTGTATAACCATGATGCTTCCATTCCTAGGGAGTGATGAAACGGGTCTGGATTTTAGTGACTCCTCTCAGTAGAGAAGTGATCTGATCTTGGTCCAAGTATTGGACATTGATCTGAATGTGATTCAGATACAATGAGAAGATTAGATTTACGGACTTGATTTAATCAAGCATCTATGAGAGGCCCGCGATCTGGATTTGAGATATGATCTCAATATCCATGTCACTATACGTGGAACAATACAATCGCCATGTCCTTATCTCCAAGTATCTGCGGAGAGATTGCATTATTCTTGAAGGGTTCAAGAATAATTCCATACGATCTAAGCAATGAAGAAATAATGATTAAATGTGATTTAATCATCTTGAATGTGTGAAGAAATTATCCAATTTAATTAAATGTGATTTAATTGATGAGGATAAGAATAATGTGGATAGAAATATCCAATTATTCATAATATATTATAAATGTGATTTATAATGTATTAGAGAGAGCTAATTATAATTTATATGTGTTGATTAATTATTATGTGTATTGGATACACATTGTGTAATTAATTAACAATATGAATTATATGTTGTTTTGGGTTGTGAATATGATTCACAATTTTTTCCATGGCAAGAATGCAATATTCTCAAATATAATTGTGAATTATTTTTGAAGAATAAAATCCAACAAATTTGTTGCAAATAAATAAGAGAGAAAAATCAAGGAGATATGCAATCTCATGGGAATCCATGAGATTGCCTCCTTGGACTCCCATAGTGGGCGGCACACCATTCCTATATGGAATGGGTGGCCGTCCAACATGGAAGGTGCATGGAGATGAAATCTCCATGCACATTCTCTCCTTATTTGTTGGGTTGATTTATGACTAAATTATATTTGATTTTTTTCAAATATATTTTAACCTAAATTTGTTGCTTTTGACAACAACAATCTTGGCCATTGGATTGACACAAATCAATCTCATCCATTGATTTTATGTGTCCCATGGATTGAGATCCATGGATCCCAAAACCCTATAAATAGAGAGGCATTCTATGCTCTCTAAGGACTTGCAATATTGGAGCTCTCTCTCTCTCTCTCTCTCTCTCTCTCTTTCTTCTCTACACACGTCAGCCCTCTCTCCCTCTAATTGGTGGCCGACCACCAAACCCTAGAGGAGAGAACCGTCGTTGCCTTCGCCACCGCGCCGCCGCTTCGACGATCTTCGGTTCTCCGTCTTCTTGGAGAGTTCCTCTCACGAAGGAGACGTTTGATCTCGTGCGACGAGATCAGGAGCAACCATGCTTGGATCATCTTCTTGGATTGCGAGGACAACGCGGTTCATCCCCGCGCTCGCAAGCAGTCTCGCCGACGATCGGACTTAAGACAGGAGGTCTCTTTCTTTAGAGATTTGATCAACCACGCTTCAAGAGGTATTGCATTATACTTGTTGTGGTTATAGATGAAACGATCTGAGAATGGTTCTCGGATCGTGTGGTTTCATCGAATAAAATTTTTTAAATTCCGCTGCACCGAACAACTAGTACGACTAGTCGTTCTTCGTCGTATCCGATACGACGATCACGCTTCCGTGATGCGCTTGAGGATAATTCCATATCCTTCAAGTTTTATCAGAGCCTTAGGTCGACGGTTTCGAATATGATTCGAAAAACCGAGGACGACTTGGGTTCGTTAAGGTCGCGAAAGTTTTTATCGCATTTGATTTCGCAGATCTGTTTAGTAAATAAATTCGGCACTGTTTAAATTGTTTAAACACGAATTTAATACTTGGATTTTGTTCCCCATTAAATAAGGAAACCATAGGATCTGAGTTTACGTAAATCGGATTTCGTATGCTCTAGATATGGTTGTTTTAATGAACATGTATGCACTGTTGCGGGTACTGTGGATCTGAACGTGATTAAAATGTTAATTACTATTTAGAATTGCCTCGAAATGCGTGTAACATCTCTTGGTTTCTGTCCTAAATCAAATTAGAAATCTATGAAAATTGATTTTGTCTAATTTGGATTTAATATGATTGAGATATGCTAATTTTAGTAAGTAGGGGTCACTGCTGAAATTACAGTCCTAATCTAGAACCAAGTGATTGTCAATTAGTGAAATTAATTGTTAATTTCGTGAAATAATCATGAAAAATATTTGAGAAATATTTGAAGATGATTATTTACATAATTGACTTGGCCTCAACCAATTAATTGATTAGATTTGATCTAAATCTTAATTGGAAACACATTCATCAAACTTAATGTTTGATTGGTGATTGTCATTTAATCATTTAGTGAAATTAAATTGTTTAATTTCCTAGAATAATTGTGCATAAATATTTGTGAAATATTTAATGATAATTATTCCCTTAAATGACATTGCCTTAACCAATAATTGATTAAGATGTGATCTAAATCATAATTGGAAACCACAATCTTTCAAACTTGATGCTTGAATAGGATTTGGGAATTTGTCTAGCAAATTTCCTTATAATCAAAAATGTTTTGATTATTACTATATGGTACAATTTCGGTTGAAGAACCGATGATCATCTCAAGTACAAATTAATCAATTTGGCATTATCCTTTCCCGAGGCGGATATGGTGCCTAGTCGGAGAGCATTGGGGTTCCGGGTTGCAACGTATGTGGTCCGTCCCACTCTCGTTGGTACTGGCCATGACAGCGGGTAGGGCCGGGATAATGTCCGAGGGATTAAGATGTATTTTTCTAATTATTAAAATTCGAATTAATACGTATTTTGAGATATTACCATATATGTATTCAAGTAAAATAATCAAGTTTGATTGATTGAATTGGATTGATAATTAATTTAATATGATTAAGTTGATTATGTCCAATTAAAATACTCTAATATGATTAGAGTTAATAATTCCCTTGGAAGAATTAATTATGTGAATGTGATTCACGATAATTAATTAAAATTTGAATATGATATGGAGGATCACATAAGTGACATCCATGGTCTCCCGTCAAGGCGGAGGGTTCCGTCGCCAGGGATTGCATGTGGGAGACGCCTGTCCGAAGTGACAGCTCCTGTATGCAAGCGCATCTGGATCGGACTCGTCGCTTCTCGAAAGAGTAAGGACGTATGCGTAGTGACCCCAGTATCGGGTCCTCATATTATTGGGGCGATATTGGATTGCGCATAGCGAGTTGTATTCCTGTTGACGGTTGGTTCAATTAATGACGGGTTAACATCGCCTTAGGGGTGGTGGGCCCGGGTGTTAAAGACCGAATTCGGAGATGCAAGTTGGACTTGCAAGGCGGAATGTGTTCCCGCTTCTTTTTATCCGAGTTGTAGGTTCTCATATTATTGGGATGCAACAAAGATAAGGAAGGAGATCCCAGATCTTGCTTGAGATATATGGTAAGTATATCTCTTACATTGAAAGTGATTAAGGGAATGAACTTTCAATGTTGACATGGCAAGACAACTTTGATATAAAAATTCCTAAATCAAAGTAAAATATGTATATATAAATACATACATCTATGCAAATTTCTTATTTCAGATAATCCTTCATTAAAACCCACTCAATGAAATACCTAATAGTAACCGGTGAAATATCTTGGATTGGACTCATGATCCAGATATTGTACTTGCAATTGAACACATAATGTATGTGGTTGCAATATGCAAGTCTCCTCATACTAATGAGGAATGTCAATTAAATAGATAATAGGACTACAACCCTAGGGTTTGTATGTCTCTATAGTCTTGATCTCATTGGATGTACTTTGGAAGTAACATGTCGATGATGATCGCAATTGTCAAATAATCCTTATAAAATCAATGAAGATATTTTGGCAGACATATATGTGCTCTTGACATTTAATCATGAGTGACATGGTTCTCTACATCATGCAGAATGGTAGCTCTATAAGAGATGATGTATTCAAATTGTTTGAGTACCTACCTGAACCTATGTTTTATGAGTTTAGATGGATGTAGATGATGAGTGTCATTATTCTACTGTCTATACTCTAGTCATTCATGAAGCTTCATAGTATTCATATTGTGTGAATTAAAGATGAAACATTAATACCTCTTCAAATGAGTTTGAGGATGGATTCCATGTGTTAGAGAAATCTGACAATGATCGAACTTCATGTGATGAAGCTTCTAAAGATCATAGCATGGATAGATGGATAGCAATAAAAGTCTAATGTAGACTTCATATACAAGTGTTGTATATGGACCCTCGAGGATCCACCTATATGGGTAAGACCTGTAAAGGTGTAAATGGATCTTCAAGAGACAGGGAACCTGATGAGAAGGTAGACATCTTCAAAGCACGGTTCGTAGCCATAAGCTTCACACTGGAAGAGAAGACATTGCTTGCAATGAGACTTGCTCTTCGGTGACCATGCTTAAAACCATCAGAATATTGCTAACCTTAGCTACATAACTTGACTATTGCATCTTCAAGATGTAAGTCAATATTGCATTCCTCTACGAATACCTCTTTGAGGATATTCATATAAAGTAACCCCAGGGCTTCATGGTTGAGGAAAGCAAGGTGTGCAAGCTAAGGAATCCATCTATGGACTCAAATAAGCTTCTTGAAGTTGGATCATAAGATTTGATGAAATTATAAATGTTATGATTTCAGATAGAATCTTGATAAACCATATGAAGCTTATTGGGAGTGCTTTTGTGTTCATCGTGCTAAATGTAGATGATATCCTAATCATTTAAAAATGATATAAGGATAATAATTAGTGTTTTGTAATCTGGTTGTTCCATAGCTTGAAATATGATTTCAAAGATGCCTCTCAGATCTTAGTTCTGAAGTTGTTCAGAAGCAAAGAGAAGAGGAAAATGGGACTGTCACATTTATAGTACATCTTGGACATATTCCATTTTATGGAAAATTCCAGTAATGGCTTCCATCCCTTAAGATATGGTACTGACCTATCTAAAGGGATAACACCTCAAAGAGTTGAGGAAGTGAATGCTAGAACTACTTGCCTTTGGGCAACAGTTCTGAGAAGCCGGATGTATGCTAGAGGTGTACAAAAACCAGATGGTTGCCATGCAGTGGGAGTAGTAAACTGTTACTAGTCCTACTATGGAAATAAAACACTTGGTTGCAGTAACAACAAAATCTTCATAGATGACAAGATTTTTTGAGATAGTGATCTTAAAGTCTTATCTTCAAAAGTTTAAGACTTTATAGATAGTGATCTAAAAGGTCTTAACTAAAGATACCTTAGGAGATAGAGATCTCCAGAAATAAGGATATTCTTATAAGGATTATGGAAATACTGGTTATGATAATTGTTAAGTTGTAGTATCAAGGACACTATCTGTTACTGGGGATATGCAAGTGCTGTAAAAGGACTTGGCGTAGTCTCGCGGGAACAGAGTGACTGATCAGCTTACCTAGCTATTTTCTAAATAGCCTATGATTGTCACATGAGTGCGAGTTTAAATGATTAGCCCATTAATGGCTCTTTGGGCTAGTGGGAGATTGTTGGAAATGCGAGCCCACGGCGAGCCATTATGCAATAAATGTTATTGCACATATCATTCCCTGATCTGAAATGAAGAATGAATAATTTGTATAATAGGTCCCTTAGTACAATTAGGGTTATGTACCATGGCCATCTTAATAATCATACAGCTGTTGATTCAACTATTGAATCATAGAGGCTGGTGCTTGGATGAATATCTAAAGAGTTAGATTGAGGACTCATCAAGCACCGTCAAATGATTATTAAGAGATGATCTCCAGCCTGAGTAGGAGATGGCAATCCTATCTCTGAAGGCTGATATCTGACCGACCTCTTGATGCAGGTCCTCTGCATAGGAATAGAGATTCGGAGGTGTCAGATTAGTTAGGTCAAAGAGTTGACTTAACGAGATCGAGATAACCAAAGTCCTATATCATATGCTGTCATGATATAGGCACGCATCCTCTGACCGGAGACAGATGTGTTGCTATATATCCAAGTATGTACATTTGGCAGACCAATAGGTTGATGACCTAATCAAGGTCTATACACCGGCGCGCTGGTGTGCATATAAGGGCATATGAGTAATACGATCTCTCAAAGGGATCATACAGGTTCAGTTACTGAACTGGAAGACATGAGCTCACTCATGAGATATTGGGAAGAATCAAATTCCATGCGCATGGTCGTCTCGCTTTGGAAGCTTGACTGAATTTGTAGGTTTGATATATACTTTTAGTATATGATCAAGACCTAGGTATGATATACACTTTTGGAAAGTGTATGATCGATACCAACTCCCAATGATCGAATGAGAAACTTACTGATAAAACCACGAAGTAGACAGTATAAAGTTGATCCGATACTTCGGGTTTAATCTGAGTCTTCCAGTATGCAGGATGTACAGGTATTGGGAATACCTGATGGTGATTTGATCATAAACGATTGTATAACCATGACGCTTCCATTCCTAGGGAGTGATGAAACGGGTCTGGATTTTAGTGACTCCTCTCAGTAGAGAAGTGATCTGATCTTGGTCCAAGTGTTGGACATTGATCTGAATGTGATTCAGATACAATGAGAAGATTAGATTTACGGACTTGATTTAATCAAGCATCTATGAGAGGCCCGCGATCTGGATTTGAGATATGATCTCAATATCCATGTCACTATACGTGGAACAATACAATCGCCATGTCCTTATCTCCAAGTATCTGCGGAGAGATTGCATTATTCTTGAAGGGTTCAAGAATAATTCCATACGATCTAAGCAATGAAGAAATAATGATTAAATGTGATTTAATCATCTTGAATGTGTGAAGAAATTATCCAATTTAATTAAATGTGATTTAATTGATGAGGATAAGAATAATGTGGATAGAAATATCCAATTATTCATAATATATTATAAATGTGATTTATAATGTATTAGAGAGAGCTAATTATAATTTATATGTGTTGATTAATTATTATGTGTATTGGATACACATTGTGTAATTAATTAACAATATGAATTATATGTTGTTTTGGGTTGTGAATATGATTCACAATTTTTTCCATGGCAAGAATGCAATATTCTCAAATATAATTGTGAATTATTTTTGAAGAATAAAATCCAACAAATTTGTTGCAAATAAATAAGAGAGAAAAATCAAGGAGATATGCAATCTCATGGGAATCCATGAGATTGCCTCCTTGGACTCCCATAGTGGGCGGCACACCATTCCTATATGGAATGGGTGGCCGTCCAACATGGAAGGTGCATGGAGATGAAATCTCCATGCACATTCTCTCCTTATTTGTTGGGTTGATTTATGACTAAATTATATTTGATTTTTTTCAAATATATTTTAACCTAAATTTGTTGCTTTTGACAACAACAATCTTGGCCATTGGATTGACACAAATCAATCTCATCCATTGATTTTATGTGTCCCATGGATTGAGATCCATGGATCCCAAAACCCTATAAATAGAGAGGCATTCTATGCTCTCTAAGGACTTGCAATATTGGAGCTCTCTCTCTCTTTCTTCTCTACACACGTCAGCCCTCTCTCCCTCTAATTGGTGGCCGACCACCAAACCCTAGAGGAGAGAACCGTCGTCGCCTTCGCCACCGCGCCGCCGCTTCGACGATCTTCGGTTCTCCGTCTTCTTGGAGAGTTCCTCTCACGAAGGAGACGTTTGATCTCGTGCGACGAGATCAGGAGCAACCATGCTTGGATCATCTTCTTGGATTGCGAGGACAACGCGGTTCATCCCCGCGCTCGCAAGCAGTCTCGCCGACGATCGGACTTGAGACAGGAGGTCTCTTTCTTTAGAGATTTGATCAACCACGCTTCAAGAGGTATTGCATTATACTTGTTGTGGTTATAGATGAAACGATCTGAGAATGGTTCTCGGATCATGTGGTTTCATCGAATAAAATTTTTTAAATTCCGCTGCACCGAACAACTAGTACGACTAGTCGTTATTCGTCGTATCCGATACGACGATCACGCTTCCGTGATGCGCTTGAGGATAATTCCATATCCTTCAGGAGCTGCTCCCAGGTGTAGATAAACTTCCCCAGATGCTTCAGCCAGGTGGCTGCTCTGTCTGCTAGTGAGAAGGGGAAGGCAATCATGCGTATGGTATCCTGGTCCACCTGTCTGTCGTGGACTGTGTTGCAGATCATCTCAAACTCCTGAAGGTGGAGATGTGGCTCCTCAGTAGCCAGCCCATGGAACCGGGGTAGAAGCTGCAAGGTGTTCGGGGGGAACTTGAAGTCTCCCACGATATCTGGAAGTACCACCCAACGGTGCGTCAAACTCGATCCAGGGTTGTGCAACTCCCGCATCGGTCTCGGAGGCTCTGCTGCTGCTGTGGCTGCGGCTGCTGCAGCTGCTGCCGCACCACCAGGCATCCTCGGTCTATCGTTTGGGCCGTGCTGCTCGCGGTCGGCTCTCATCTGCTCCATCTCTCTCCTCATCTCGATCATGAATGCTCCCTGATCCCTCAACTGCTGCTGAACTGATTCAAGGGAGGCGATCAGGGTGGAGTTGATCGCACCCTGGTCTAGGACAAAAGTCTGCTCTCCTCGGGGACCTCCGGTGCGGTCGTCACTACTGTCGGCCATGGTCTCTACAAAGGCAAAAGATCCAAACTCAGGTGCTGATAAATCATCTGACTGTAGTCTCTCATCTAGCACTGGCCTCTCAAGAATGGTAGAAGGGTAGTCGAGGGGGAACAAGGCGGAGTCGAACTCGGGTTCGGAGAGCTGGTCTGAGCTCCCATGAACCTACCTAGATGAGTGGGATGGAGTGCTGAAAAGCGGTGCAGCCAGAGGCTGCCTAAGAGACCTCATGCCCATCATCGTGATCTGTTAAGTGGGCGGATGGGATCTGGTAACAAATATGATCAGCAAGCAAACCCCGGATTCGCCTACTCAACACGAGCTGAAGACTGTAAGAGTTCAGTCAATTATCTTGTCAATTTTTATTAGGTGATCAAATCAGGATAGCAAAGCGGTTACGTGACCTGTTGGGAATCCAATCTGCCGAATAGATTGTCCCGTATAAAAGGCTGGTAGTCTGATCGGGGCTCGGATATGGTTCTATCCTAGTGTGCGGGTCACTCTCTTGCTCAAGCAAACTAGACAAGGAGGGGGTTGCGCTCCCCAAGATAAGTTTTTTGGGTTGGTGTCTTTTAGGGTCAAATAGAGTTAGCAGTCCCAAATTTTATGATTCAAATTTTTAGGTATTTTTCAATAATCAAACAAATCGCCTAACGAATTTTTCGATTCTCCTGGTTATTTTAATCTAAAACAGGGGGAGAAGACGAAAAATACGATGCGTGAAAATCAATGATGCATGCAGAGTAAGAAATGCGTACCTGACTCCAGTAGTCTACATGCAAAATGATCCACGCAGAATTTAAAGACTGAAATAAAACTACCTAAATGATGCAGGAGGAAATCCGAGCCCTAAGCAAGCAGTTCTACTCGAAAGAACGGCTAGTCGACCACCAACCTCCAATCCAAGAGTCCGATCTAGGCTCACCCCTCCTCTTCTCGACAAATCGAGTTCAGGAGTAGCACTTGACAGGGTGGGCCCGCGGCACGTAGGCTCGAAGGTGGTGGATCGACTATTTTATTTGATTTTTATTATTGGTCTAATTAACCGATCTATAGGTATAGGCAAAATTATTAAGGTGTGTGGACCTACTTATTTACGTCACAGTCAAGCAAAAATCCTATGACTAGGGGCTGAAAACCACGAGAATCAGAAAGTAAGGAAATAAACGGTAGAAAGCATGAAAACCGCGAAAAACCGTGAAAAAGCCGATGGGTCCCTGATGACTGGGGAAGATCAAGGGTCTAGATATCTCACAAGGCGAGAGATCTAGTCGCTGAATTGACCTCTTAAAGATCCCCAGATCGATCAACAATTAACCCACAATAAAATATATGCAATGAATATCCAAAAATGTGGAGTTAAAATTTATTATAACTCTACATGCAAATGTGTATAGGCGTAAGTACAGGTAGAGGTCGAACACTGGGAGGCGAAGGGAATGTATGAGATGAATGATTTATTCAATCCTTTGTTCATGTCCAATTGTTTATTGTTTTTGTGGGTTTTTAATTTTCTAATTTTTTATTTTGCTTTTGTTTTTATAATTTTTATTTTGTTTTTATATTTTATATTTTTTTATATTTTTTTATATTTTTAATTATATAATATAGATATGTATACATATATGTAAAGAGATATGTATATATATAAGAAGAGAGAGAGAGAGAGACACTATAATAAATATATATATATAGACATAGACACTTAAATTATATGTAGATATAATGTTTTTTTTCAATTTCTTTTTATTTTTCTAGAATATTTCTAATTTTTATGCATTTTTAATTTCAAAAATGTCCCTAATAAGGAACGAATGAAGTAGGCCGCAAATAATTTGGGTTTTAAAATATGAAATAAATCCCAAAATAACCCAAATTAATTTTAATACATAAATAATACTATATACATAATTATAAAATAAGAAAAACATATTTTTGGTATTTTTAAAGGGTTTTTATATTTTTTTAGGATTTTGGAGCTTCTTGAAATTTTTATATTTTCTTTTTCTATTTTTTGGGGTTTTTCAATTTCTGGACTCAATATATATATATATATATAAATATACCATATATAATTTTTTTTGGAATTTTTCAAAAACATTTTGTAATTTTTTTGTATTTTCTAATTTAAACAGTACAAAAAGGGATTCTTTTTCATTTTTAATAATTAGGAAAAATGCCAAAATTGTGAAATAAAATATGGGCGTGCAAGTGCATCATAGGAAACATCTATCCTAATTTTTCTAGATTTTTAGAAGCATCATAGGTATTTTTAATAAATAGATAAAAGACACAAAAATGATACAGCCTGGCACGGGCATTTTTGCAAATAAAATAAAGTCAGGGGCTTCTGTGCAAAAATACCTACAGAAATAAACATTTATTTAAAGTTTTAGAACTAATTTACAATATACAAAAAACTCCAGGGTTTAAGTGCAATTTTCACGCGCCTCACGTGGGACTGCACGTAGGGCGCGGAGGGACCTAAATGTAATTCTAATAAACTCAGGGTCCTTTCTGCAAAAAGTACTATTTATTTACAACGTGCTATATAATTTACAATATTAAAAATTAAATACAAAAGTAACGGGGGTGGAATATGCAACTTACCCCCAATAGGCGCTCATCCAACGGCTGATCTTCTTTCACTCATCCACGTGGCGCCTCTACGTGAGCCGATGACGGTTCGCGATCTGACGTCTGAAATTAGATCACGAGCGTGATCCAACGGTCTGGGATCTGGAAGATCGGACGGCTGATCGATGACCTGGGCCTTCGTCTTCATCCAACGACGGAGAGCAAGCGTGGAAGAACAGGGAAGAAAGCTCGTCGGAGCGAGCTTCTTCCGCCGGAATCTCGCTCCTCCGCCGGTCTTCGCCGCACCTGAGGGTCCCAGATGCTTCCTCGAGGGATGCTCTATCTGCTGGAGGTGGTAGATCGGCCGGAGACACGCTGGAGCGCCGCCACGAGCTCGGAGAAGAACAGCAGCTCCAGGTACCTCCGCCCGCTGGTAAATCGACTCCTGGTGCTTTGTGGGGCACCTAACCTGCACAGGAAGGTAGAGAGGCTCGAGGGCGTCACCCTCGACCTGGGGTTTGAAGCTGATAGCACATGGATGGTGATGGGCGAGGAAGCTCCGGCGAAGGGTGATGGAGGAGCTTCGATTCGCGGAACCAAGGAGGCTCCGATTGATAGGAAGTAGCTGGAAGGTGGAGAAAGCGATAGGGAAGGAAATGAAGGTGAAATGGCGTCGGCAAATGGTCGGGAACAAGGTGGAGAAGTCACCGGAGCAGAGCTCTGGCGAACTTCGATTTACCTAATCTAAGCTATGCTAATAACCTAAATGCGAATTAAAATGCAGGAATAAAATTCTGGAATAAAAATCTACCTAGAAATGTAAAGGCGCATCTCTTATACCTGAAAGGACTCCAGGGAGCAGAGCGGCTGTCGGAGCGCCACCATGGGTGCAACCTTCGCCTCTCCGACCGATTCAAGACACTGGCGAGCTCCTCCTGTCACAAGGAACATCGCCGGGACCGAATGCGAGGAAGGGATTGGCTGAAAGCTAACCAAAATTGAAGAAGAGGCGAAGGTTCATTATTTATAGAACAGGCTGGGCACCCTTATTGACCAGGTTGTAGCGGTGGATCGGCTCTATGTACAAGGGGATAGAAGATCGGGTGCGAATCTACAATGATCAGGGAAGATCTTTCATGAAGGATTCGAGGGCGATGGATGGAAGAGACGCCCAAAAAAGGGGATGAAAGTCAGTGAAATGATGGTTCTGGCGCACCTGGTCCCAGATGGGACAGTTGAGCAGGGGTCAACTCAGGACGCGCCCTGGTTGGTCCACGCCAACCGCTAAAAGACAAAACAGGAAATTTTAGCCTAAATTGATTTATTTGCCATAGTAAATGATTTTATTAGAATTTTCTTAAAACATAAAAAATGTGTATTTTTTCATGTAGTATTTATTTGTGATTTTTATTGAATTTTTCAAAGTGTTTTATTATGGTTTTAATTTAATAATGTGTATATGTATGTATTTACATGTATTTTTGTGTATTTTATTTTTAATTTGTTTATTTTCTTTTATTATTTTATTGGCTTATTTTATGAACTTATAATTTATTTTTGTGAGTATAAAGGTATTTTTATTTAATTTTTAGGAGTTTATTTACATTTTTAAATAAATAGGTATTTGTATATGTAGGTATACGTATAGGTCTTTTACCTATATATTATATACATGTTATTTATTTAATGAATTTTATTTGTTTTTATTTTGGATTTGTATTTTTAATAAGTTATATATATAATATATACATTATTATAAAAATATGGATGAATAAAGAATAAAAGAATTAAATTCCCTTTTATTTATATACATATAGGTAGCATAGGTCTTTTGTCTATGTAGCCTATAGACTTATTTAATTTTTCAAACTCTTTTTGGTTTTATTTTAATTTCAATATATACATGTATTATATACATCATTTACAAGATTCTAAAAATATAAATTTGTAGAAATAGTGGGTATTGAATAAAAATGAATATTTTAATCAGGTATTATGTACGAGGAGGGCCAAAAACCTAACTTCTACAGATGAACTTCAAAAATTATAAAACTAATTTTATTAAATAGTTCATGGAAAGCTATATACAATTAAAGATGAGTTTGGGTGATTTGGAATTTTTATTTGCAAGATATGGGTCTGTGAAGTTGAGATTTTTGCTTTTTATTCTGGGTATAAAATGTACACTGAGTATTATTTCACAAACTCAATTTTGTATTTTTATTTACATTATTATCTACAACTTATGAATAAAGTTTCTTTATTTGATGAATAAATAACTATGTACAAAATAAGTGTCAAAAAATGCATAAATAAATGCATGAATAAATGAGGTATTATTGTACACTGGCCCTTATCTCCCCCTACTTTATTCCTTGTCGACCAATACCATACTGGCCTTGGTCTCGGGGTTGGGGTCATAAAATATTTGCAATATTTTATTCCTTTTTCTTTTCTTCCCTTTATTCTATAATTTTGGCATTAAAAACCTTATTTTATATACATTTAATACAATGAATCATGAATGCTATTATATACAAATTGATGTTGTTTACATGCATTTGCTGGGGGTTTTAAGGCCAAAATGATAGAATAAAGGTGATGAAATGGAGATTCATCACCCCCCTATACTTGCCTTTGCTAGTCCCTAGTACAAAAAGAACAAAGAATAAGAAGAAAAGAAAAAGCAAAAATAAAGAATTAAAAATAAATTGAATTGATCATGATTATTAAACTTATCTGTACAAAATCAAAGTTTGGAGCTCAGGTTAGACCTTGGTGTGAGAATGTGTGTGGAACCTAGTCGGGAACCAAATTTAAAACACAACAACCTTTGGGAGTCACAGAACTTGGTTCAAATCACCTCAATAGCTAGGTCAGAACTAGCCTACATCATACGCAAACCCTTATGACTATGAAGCTGACTTGTACAGTGTAAGTGATAGTGGCTCTTCCCAACTGAAATGACAAAGGAACTAGCTTCTCCAGAATGACAACCCAATGATTCCCTAATCCAGCCGGGGTATTCCCTTCTAAGTTCAAGTGGCAACCAGCTCAAGAAGAGGGGGAATAAGAGGTATAGAATTTTGGGAGCTCAACCAGTGTAGCTAAGTCTCCAGCTGCAAGCTTCATGAGATGTAACATGGATACCATAAGCTTTTGCTTTATTGGGCTATATACACTCCGGTGGGGTTATTAAATTTTCAATCCGACCCACCACTTTTTTGGAGTTCTTTTTGCATTTTTTTTCTTTTTTTTTCAAGTGCATCTGTACAACATATCTACATGGTGCAGCATATATACAAGAAATTTTCCTCTTGAGCCAGTAGACTATCCCTCTTTTGAAGCTTTATTGCAACCCACACTCTCCCGTCATTCGACTTCATTGAAACTGGACCAGGTTGGGGTGCACTTCCCTCCCTAGACGAGGACGAATGTTTCCAACCATGTGCGTCTCAGACTGGCAAATCCAACCCCCTCACCATTCCAACTGGGTTGAGCCAAGTGAAAGGTGCAAGTGTCCAAGTTAGGTCACGGCCGACAAGAGTCATACGTGTGTTTTGAAAAGTTCTAGTTAGTCCACTGAGGTGACTTGAACCCATCCATGATTTCTCAAAGAATTAAGTCTGAATAGACCTGAAGTACCTTAAACCCAGTTCCCATAAGGTTCCTAGTGCAGTTAGGTGCAGTAAGGTCCAACCAAGCTCCAATTTTTTGAAAACTATAGTACAAGATAATTTTTGCAAATATTTTCAAACATTTGAAATCCGTTTTGCAAAGATTTTGCAAACACCATATATACATTTTTCAAAATATTTTTACAAAATGTTTTCAAAACCATTTGCAAATAGGTTTTCAAATCCTTTATTTCACACAAATAGAAAAATTCTGCAATCAAACTATTTTTACAAAGGTTGAAAATATTTCACAAAAAGTTTTCCAAACAGTTCACACCATTTTTCAAATCATTTTGCAAAAGTATTTTTAACATGATTTATTAATCAGTATATACAAAAAGAATCTGAGGAATAAAGCATTATTAATTAATGAATTGTATCATAATTATACGAAAGTACGAGTTATGGATGAAGTATATACAGAGTATATACGACCCCCCTTTGCTTAGAATGAGCTATGTCCTCATAGATCGGAAAAGAAAAGAGAAGACATAACTCGTACTGAGTATAGACGAGTCTAAAGAATATACAAATAAGAGATGAAGGAAAGAGAAGTTGACCGTCCCCCCTATACTTAGGATCAAGTAATCCTAAGTATAGCAGACTGTACACAAAGTAGGGAGGGTCAAGGGTGGGAATAAATAGAGCAAATAATTAATCGAATCAGGAGTGCAACCCCCCTATACTTAGGACAAAGTACGTCCTAAGTATAGAAAACTGTCTACAAGGGGCGACACCTTTTATTTAGCTGCAGAAGATAGAAAAGGAAAAGAAGAAAAGAGAGATATATACAGATAGGTAAAAAGATCGTGTAGAGTATACGCTTCACTCCCCCTATACTTAGGGTGAGATATCCCTAAGTATAGGCAACAACAGGAGTGACGAAACTGAACGACGAAAGAACGACGCGGTGTGTACCCCCCTATACTTAGGACAAAGTACGTCCTAAGTATAGACACAAAGATATGGCGATAAATCTAGGGCACACATAACATGCGGGAAAATAGAATATACAAAAGACACATATATACAAGCGGTGAAGTTGATGAGGTGCAGGACGGTATCTGGTAAGCGAATACCGTGCTCTCGTCATCGTCTCCCTGTGAGAACGAGGACGCAGTCAGAAGGTGAAAAGACACCCGGATTTGCAGGCAGGTGGGTGTCGGCTACCGGGGGCAAATAGATCAGAAAGGAAAGCGGAGCCTGGTAGCGTGAAGCAGTCAATCGGCTCATAGGGTCATCATGAGGGAACGGAGCCGATACCGTAAGACCGGGAGGAAGAAAAAACAGTACAGACTCCTCCGGTCAATCAGAGTCTCAATAGGATATGGAAAATAAAGAATAGGAGACATCGTGGCATTCAGTGGTCATGAAGTCTGAAGATCACAGGAGACACATTGAATACCGCAAGTCATGGCTCTTCCCTGCGAGGGTCGTCAAGGTGAGCAACTCCAAGGAGCAAGGAATCAGACTAATCAGAAGACTTGGTCCCGAGATCCGCAGATCGGATACACAATCAGAGAGGAGACCAAGTACACAACTCAGAAGACTCGGCTTCGTGCTCCAACAGACAGGAGACACCAGGAATGAAACCGAGTACCTAGAAAATGATGTACCCTCTCGCAGATAACCCTCGGAGAGTGGTACATGCTAATCATTGAATAATCGGAAGAAGACTCGGCCTTGCGAGGGACGTCAAGGCGAGCGGACGCAAAGGTATCAATGATCCATCAGACAGATCATCAGTAAATATGGTCTCGATAGACGACATATCGGCTATCATCAGAAGAGACCGGATAATGTATAGAATGTGGCAGCGTCCCGCAGACAACCCTCGGGGAACATACTGCCAACTAAGCATGCAAATAATAGATATCAGGAGCTCAGCCTTGCGAGGACCGTCAAGGCGAGCAGACTCAAAGGAGTCTAATCAGATGGGTCCCATGATCCATAGATCAGATAGGCAACTCAAGATGGGACCAAAAATCAAGTATACCAAACGACTCGGCCTCGTGCTCCGCAGATCGGAGACACAGTCAGCAGTGGGAACCGAGCGTAAAAAGAGTGTTGCAGTCTCCCGCAGATAGTCCTCGGATAGTGCTGCGATCTAGGCAAGGAATAATCAAAATGTGTCTCTACCTTGCGAGGGTCGTCAAGGAGAGAGAAGGGCTCAAAGGAGCCGGGTCCATCAGACGGACCCACATAGTGGTCTCGGTGGTCGACAAATCGGCTACCATCAGAAGAGACCAATTAGATCTGAAATATGTCGTAGTCTCCCGCAGATAACCCTCGGGGAGCTACGAGCTAGTCAAAGAATAATCAGAGAAGAGCACATCCTTGCGAGGACCGTCAGGGAGAGCAGACTCAAAGGAGTCTGAACAAGTCGGTCTCATGGCCCAACAGGTCAGACACATAATCAGAAAGGGAGACCGAGTATATGAATCAGACGAATCGGCTTCGTGCCCCAACAAGGTGGCGGCACCAGAGTGAAGCAGAACGTAAAGAAAATGTCACATCCTTCCGCAGATAGTCCTCGGGAAGTGATGTGAGCTACACAATAAATAATCAGATTACATCTTGTCCTTGCGAGGGTTGTCAAGGAGAGAAAGAGGCTCAAAGGAGCCGGATCCATCAGACGGATCCACAGAGAATCTGGTCTCGATAGACGGCAGACCGCTTATCAGCAGAAGAGACCAAAAGAGCCAAAATGTGTCATAGCCTCTCGCAGATAACCCTCGGAGAGCTATGAACTAGGCAGTGAACGATAGGAATATCAAGGCTCGTCCTTGCGAGGACTGTCAAGGAGAGCAATCAGACGGTTGACCTCATGTGCCAACAGATTGCACACATAATCTCAGGGGGAGGTCAATCAAACATATCATCTGACTCGGTTTCGGGTCCCATCACAATGGTGACCAAAGTCGTGAATGAAACCGTAGTCCTAGAAATTGTCGCATTTTCCCGCAGATAGTCCTCGGGGACAAATGCGAGCTAGATCAATGAAGGTCGCTGGAATGTTGGCATAAAATCTCAGGTCCTCGAAATACTGTGAATCCATCAATCAACAGGAGGGCATAAGATCATGTGAGGGAGCAAATAATCAGGTCATTCACAAGATGTCCCGTAGTGAGCAAATCTGCTGAGATGGCATAATAGAAAATCAGGAGTCCTCAAAATGCCGTAGGTGGATAAGAAAATCAGGAGATCGGGGATGGGTCAATCACGAAGAAGAGAGATCATGTGGGTTCCAATCATCGTCATCATGAAGCATTTATCAAGATAGTCCATCCAAAGTCCAAATCAAGACGAGTTGAAACCTCTAGATAGATCAGTAGAAACATCATGATATCATCCTCAAATCACTGAAGCACATCATATCCTCAATCCGGTGTGCGAGATCTAGATCCTCAATAACGAATCACACCTAATGATCATGCATCATCAAAAATCCTTAATACACTCGTATGCATGTATCCAAAGTCAAATCCACCAAATCAATCTCAACATCCTCAACATCATTGGCCCGACTTACTCAAATAATCTGTATACATAATCCTCGATGCGGGCCTCATCAATATGCACAGCATTCCAGGTAACAGGGAGAGGTGATACGGGGTACACGAAGAAGATGGATAAGAAGGGTACACAATGGGGGTGGAGAAGCTGATTGAGGCTACGTGCCAATATCACGAGCGATAGAAGAATGATACAGAGGGGACGAGGAGGGCGGGCGAGAGAGGATCGGAACATAGACAAAATTGGGTGTTCCACACAGGACGGGAACACCATCAAAATGGTGGTCCGAAGAGCAGGTTCTCCTCGAATCGGAGAAGATGGGGATGATACAGTGGATACGAGGAAGGTGATGAAGTCGAGAGAAACAAAGGACTTGGAGAAGAATGATTGAGCTCAAGCGCCAATATCACGACTCAATGCAAATGCAGAGGTATATGTATAAGAGAGATAGAGAGACTCGAAGGTGAAAAATGCATGACTCGCACGGACGAGACTGATGACTCTAATGATGGATGAGAAACAAAACGGACTCCAAGTTACAATCAACACACAAGGCAAACCCTCAATTCACCTACTCGACTCAGTGAAGATCGTCAGATGACGGTCATTTATCTTTTCGATTTTAGAGTTAGGTGAGAATCACAAAGTTGTACAAACACTTAGGAGGCTTAATGGGATTTGGGCTCTACTCCTTAGCGTGTACGTGAGCACTTAAAATGCATACAGTGAGGGGGTTACTCTCCCCAAGACAAGGAAGCCATTATGTTTTATTTTTAGGTCCAATAGAGTTAGCAGTCCCGATTTTATTTTAGTTATCACTGTTTTTGGGTATTTTCAATGCACGTGCCTATCGAGGTTCCAATTTCCATTAAGCATCCTAAGTGGCAAAAATAGAGGGAGAAGGTCGGAAAAGCCATGCAAGTCGGAAATCGATGATGCATGCTAAGTAAGAAGACTTACAGTGCCTCCTAGCTCTCTCTATGCGGGATGCATAACAGAATTGAAACCTATGCTAAATGCAAATGCAAGCCGAAGAAATCGCCCTAGGATAGTAACTGCTATTATCGTGAAGCACCACAAGTCGGTCACTTATCCTTAACCTAAGAGTCCGGTCTTGGCTCACCCCTCCTCTTCTCGACACACTCGAGTTCAGGAGTAGCGCTTGATGGGGCTTGCTCACGGCACAAGGGTTAAGAGATAAATGAACCGACTATTTAGATTTGACTAGATCCAAAACGCGTTATAGGTACATGCAAATATATTAGGGTGTTGGACATTATCTATCGGAAAACAATTCCTAAGCTAGGGCTCATTCACACAAAATAATAAAAATAAAAGAAAAAGAAAATAGTCAAAATCATCGAGGCCCCCAAGGGAACAATCCCTCGGGCACTGGACCTCGGGAGTCGAAGTGTACCTGTGAGAGTCCTGTATTATTACAAAATTCTAAGTGCCACTCTCTCACATGAATATACATAATAAGATAATATGCATAAAAATAGAGTCTGTCTTCAAAAATTCTCTTTCTTCTCCCTTTGATGCTCTCTCCTGTTGGCTTGGCATAGAAGAGCCAACTCCACCTTGCTTGGGTGCATAGGTCCTCCTAGGAGGTCCTCCTTCGCTTGGCGGTCCCTCGCATCAAAGACAAAGGAAAGAAATGGTCAGAGCAGTCAATTAAATAATATCAAATAGGAATAAAAACCAAACAAACAACTGAATCATGGACATGAGCAAAGAATTAAAGAAATGAACAAATAAACTCACAAAATCATATAAAATCCGTTGCCTCCCCGGCAACGGTGCCATTTGATGACTGGGGAAGATCAAGGATCTAGATATCTCACAAGGAGAGAGATCCAGTCGCTGAATTGACCTCTTAAAGATCCCCAGATCGATCAACAATTAACCCACAATAAATATATGCAATGAATATCCAAAAATGTGGAGTTAAAATTTATTATAACTCTACATGCAAATGTGTATAGGCGTAAGTACAGGTAGAGGTCGAACAGTGGGAGGCGAAGGGAATGTATGAGATGAATGATTTATTCAATCCTTTGTTCATGTCCAATGGTTTATTGTTTTTGTGGGTTTTTAATTTTCTAATTTTTTATTTTGCTTTTGTTTTTATAATTTTTATTTTGTTTTTATATTTTATATTTTTTTATATTCTTCTTATATTTTTAATTATATAATATAGATATGTATACATATATGTAAAGAGATATGTATATATATATATATAAGAAGAGAGAGAGAGAGACACTATAATAAATAAATATATATATATATAGACATAAACACTTAAATTATATGTAGATATATTTTTTTCTAATTTTTTTTATTTTTCTGGAATATTTCTAATTTTTATGCATTTTTAATTTCAAAAATGTCCCTAATAAGGAACTAATGAAGTAGGCCGCAAATACTTTGGGTTTTAAAATATGAAATAAATCCCAAAATAACCAAAATTAATTTTAATACATAAATAATACTATATACATAATTATAAAATAAGAAAAACATATTTTTGGTATTTTTAAAGGGTTTTTATATTTTTTTAGGATTTTGGAGCTTCTTGAAATTTTTATATTTTCTTTTTCTATTTTTTGGGTTTTTTCAATTTCTGGACTCAATATATATATAAATATACCATATATAATTTTTTTTGGAGTTTTTCAAAAACATTTTCTAATTTTTTTGTATTTTCTAATTTAAACAGTACAAAAAGGGCTTCTTTTTCATTTTTAATAATTAGGAAAAATGCCAAAATTGTGAAATAAAATATGTGCGTGCAAGTGCATCATAGGAAACATCTATCCTAATTTTTCTAGATTTTTAGAAGCCTCATAGGTATTTTTAATAAATAGATAAAAGAAACAAAAATGATACAGCCTGGCAGGGTCATTTTTGCAAATAAAATAAAGTCAGGGGCTTCTGTGCAAAAATACCTACAGAAATAAACATTTATTTAAAGTTTTTGAACTAATTTACAATATACAAAAATCGCCAAGGTTTAAGTGCAATTTTCACGCGCCTCACGTGGGACTGCACGTGAGGCGCGGAGGGACCTAAATGTAATTCTAATAAACTCAGGGTCCTTTCTGCAAAAGTACTATTTATTTACAACGTGCTATATAATTTACAATATTAAAAATTAAATACAAAAGTGACGGGGGTGGAATATGCAAATTACCCCCAATAGGCGCTCATCCAACGGCTGATCTTCTTTCACTCATCCACGTGGCGCCTCCACGTGAACCGATGACGGTTCACGATCTGACGTCTGAAATTAGATCACGAGCATGATCCAACGGTCTAGGCTCTGGAAGATCGGACGGCTGATCAATGACCTGGGCCTTCGTCTTCATCCAACGGCGGAGAGCAAGCGTGGAAGAACAGGGAAGAAAGCTCACCGGAGCGAGCTTCTTCCGCCGGAATCTCGCTGGTCCGCCGGTCTTCGCCGCACCTGAGGGTCCCAGATGCTTCCTGGAGGGATGCTCTATCTGCTGGAGGTGGTAGATCGGCCGGAGACACGCTGGAGCGCCGCCACGAGCTCGGAGAAGAACAACAGCTCCAGGTACCTCCGCCCGCTGGTAAATCGACTCCTGGTTCTTTGTGGGGCACCTAACCTGCACAGGAAGGTAGAGAGGCTCGAGGGCATCACCCTCAACATGGGGTTTGAAGCTGATAGCACAAAGATGGTGATGGGCGAGGAAGCTCCGGCGAAGGGTGATGGAGGAGCTTCGATTCGCGGAACCAAGGAGGCTCCGGTTGATAGGAAGTAGCTGGAAGGTGGAGAAAGCGATAGGGAAGGAAATGAAGGTGAAATGGCGTCGGCAAATGGTCGGGAACAAGGTGGAGAAGTCGTCGGAGCAGAGCTCCGGCGAACTTCGATTTACCTAATCTAAGCTATGCTAATAACCTAAATGCGAAAAATGCAGGAATAAAATGCTGGAATAAAAATCTACCTAGAAATGTAAAGGCGCAGCTCTTATACCTGAAGGGACTCCAGGGAGTAGGGCGGCTGCCGGAGCGCCGCCATGGGTGCAACCGTCGCCTCTCCGACCGATTCAAGACGCTGGCGAGCTCCTCCTATCACAAGGAACATCACCGGGACCGAATGCGAGGAAGGGATTGGCTGAAAGCTGACCAAAATTGAAGAAGAGGCAAAGGTTCCTTATTTATAGAATAGTCTGGGCACCCTTATTGACAGGGTTGTAGCGGCGGATCGGCTCTATGTACAAGGGGATAGAAGATCGGGCGCGAATCTACAATGATCAGGGAAGATCTTTCATGAAGGATTCGAGGGCGATGGATGGAAGAGACGCCCAGAAAAAGGGGACGAAAGTCGGGAAAATGATGGTTCTGGCGCGCCTGGTCCCAGATGGGAAGGGGTCAACTCAAGACGCGCCCTGGTTGGTCCACGCCAGCCGCTAAAAGACAAAACAGGAAATTTTAGCCTAAATTGATTTATTTGCCATAGTAAATGATTTTATTAGAATTTTCTTAAAACATAAAAAATGTGTATTTTTTATGTAGTATTTATTTGTGGATTTTATTGAATTTTTCGAAGTGTTTTATTATGGTTTTAATTTAATAATGTGTATATGTATGTATTTACATGTATTTTTGTGTATTTTATTTTTAATTTGTTTATTTTCTTTTATTATTTTATTGGCTTATTTTATGAATTTGTAATTTATTTTTGTGAGTATAAAGGTATTTTTATTTAATTTTAGGAGTTTATTTACATTTTTAAATAAATAGGTATTTGTATATGTAGGTATACGTATAGGTCTTTTACTTATATATTATATACATGTTATTTATTTAATGAATTTTAATTGTTTTTATTTTGGATTTGTATTTTTAATAAGTTATATATAATATATACATTATTATAAAAATATGGATGAATAAAGAATAAAAGAATTAAATTCCCTTTTATTTATATACATATAGGTAGCATAGGTCTTTTGTCTATGTAGCCTATAGACTTATTTAATTTTTCAAACTCTTTTTGGTTTTCTTTTAATTTCAATATATACATGTATTATATACATTATTTACAAGATTCTAAAAATATAAATTTGTAGAAATAATAGGTATTGAATAAAAATGAATATTTTAATCAGGTATTATGTACAAGGAGGGCCAAAAACCTAACTTCTACAGATGAACTTCAAAAATTATAAAACTAATTTTATTAAATAGTTCATGGAAAGCTATATACAATTAAAGGTGAGTTTGGGTGATTTGGAGTTTTTATTTGCAAGATATGGGTCTGTGAAGTTGAGATTTTTGCTTTTTATTCTGGGTATAAAATGTACAGTGAGTATTATTTTTGCACAAACTAAATTTTGTATTTTTATTTACATTATTATCTACAACTTTCATGAACAAAATTTCTTTATTTGATGAATAAATAATTATGTACAAAATAGGTGTCAAAAAAATGCATAAATAAATGCATGAATAAATGAGGTATTATTGTACACTGGCCCTTATCTCCCCCTACTTTATTCCTTGTCGACCAATACCATACTGGCCTTGGTCTCAGGGTTAGGGTCATAAAATATTTGCAATATTTTATTCCTTTTTCTTTTCTTCCCTTTATTCTATAATTTTGGCATTAAAAACCTTATTTTATGTACATTTAATACAATGAATCATGAATGCTATTATATACAAATTGATGCTGTTTACATGCATTTGCTGGGGTTTTTAAGGCTAAAATGATAGAATAAAGGTGATGAAATGGAGATTCATCAGTCCCCCGAGCACACCGGTGCTCGGCGAAACAGACCCCGAGAGTCTAAGTCCAAGCTGAGTGTCATGTCCCTATATTATTACAACAATTCAAATAATCTGACTGGAAATAAAACCTAATCTAATCTACGGCTAATCTAATCCGTGGCTATTCCGTGGCTCCCACACTCCTGCTCGCTTTTCGCGTCCTCCTACGGCTCTGTAGAGAAGAGAGTTGCCTCCGACTCCCGCGGTTGCTCGGCTTCTGAAAAAGCTGCCTCGGTCCTCGGACCCTCGCAAGAAAAAAAACAGAGAGTGTGATCAGACCAGATTATTATATATAAGAAAAATATATACAAAAATCTATACAGAAAACCGCGAAAAAGAAAGCCGTGGAAAAATGTGACTACTAAGCCGTATTCCCTGGCAACGGCACCATTCTGATGAGCCGCCCGAACGACTAAGGTAAAGGTGTCACTACAGTCGTTGTGACCTCAGTCACTCGGGACTCAAAGCTCAACAAGAAACAAAAGTTGGACCACCAAATAAAGATAGAAACACGAGAAAACCAAATAACAATCCTAGCTATGGGATTGACCTGGTATAGCTCCTAGGGTCGAACTCGAGGAGCACAAATTGGCCTTGCGGCCTACGAAGTAGTCAATTAATGAATAAAATATAAAAAAATATTTTTTATTAGTTTTTAATATTTTTAAAATTTTTTTGGATTTTTAGTTATGAAGAAAAATAATAAAATGAAAACGAGCACAAACAACAATTTTTTTAACTACTCTAAAAAGCTCCAAAAATTCAAACAAATATATTTTTATGTTTTTTTATATTTTTTACCTTTTTTGGTGAATTTTTGATAATTTTATGATTTTTAGGGATTTTCTAAAAATGAAATAAGGAAGGAAAACAATGCTACTGTCCAGCCATGCTTCAAAGACCACTTAAAATTATCAAATGGTCTTTTCAAGGACTGGAGTATTTTTTATCAGAAACAGAAATAATAAGGAAAATTCAGAAAAAGAGTTTTTGTTTTTGGATTTTTCTAATATTTTTTAGAATTTTTATGAGTTTTTCAAGGTTTTTCAATTTTTAGGGTTTTTATATATCCAAAAATGGCAAAAAATGCGCAGAAAATCAAGGACACTTAAACACACAAAACTTGATTTTGTTGTAACTTTTGAAAAGGTTTTAATATTTTTTATGAATTTTCAATCTGGGCAGGTAGAAAAATGGATGTTTTTGAATTTTTAAAAATAATAAAAGGGCTCAAAAATTTTCCCAAAAATTGGTGAAAATTCTACACAGTGGCAAGAGCCACGTATCCAATTTTCACTCAATTTGGATGACATTTGATATTTTATTTAAAACAAACAGGAGCCCACAGCGCACAGGGACCTATTTGTAATAATAATATCTTCTGGGGGCTAAAATGTAACAGAACCAGAAACTCAAGGAGTCTTGGTGCAAAAATTCCAAGCCTTCACGCACAAGGCACGTGTACTGGGCACAGAGGGACCAATCTGCAAAAAACTTAACTCCCCAGACTTATTAGCAACAGGTGCTAAAAGTCCGGACGCTAAGTTGTAAAATGCCCACGATATTCAACACATGCGGAATTAAATCATTCACAGGGGCATAAGTGCAATTATATAAAAAGATATTTCATTCGAATGTAAATTCTCCAAAAACTCACGTGACAAAGCACGTGTCTCACATTAACAAGGATGAAAATGCAATAAAAATAAACCACCAGGGTCTCTATGCAATTTTACCAAACTCAAATAAACTCTATAAAATATTTACAGGACTAAATGATAAAAACTAAAAGAGAGAGGGCCTAAGGGTAAATTACCCTTTATTAATCAACGGGCTGGATGCGCGCCACGTGGTATATCCAACGGCTGCAGGGGCGACGCACCAACGAAGGGCCTCGGCGATGATCGGACGGTGGAGGGCTCGCCACGTAGGTTATCTGATGGTCGAGAGTCGATTGCAACCCTTCGCTGGATAGAGGGCAGAGAAGAGGCCACGTGTCGATCTGACGGTGGCGCTACTGGCCTCTTCTTTGCCTAAATCGAATGGTCCGTATAAGATCTGGCACGGCGAGGGCGAATGGACGGCTCTGGAGGGTCCTCCAAGAACAGGTGGCCGGCGAACGTCGCTGGCCCAGATCTAGCGTGGTGGACCTTCCCTGCTGCTGCTAAGATGCGGAAGAGCTCCGCCGTGATGTCCCGCAGCTACTGCTGGTCTCCGATGAGGCCGGGAACGTCAGAGGCGCTCCGGCGACGGTGGTGGCCTGAATCTCCTGTGCTCGAACGTGAGGACCTCCAGGTGAGGTCCTTCTGACCTGAAAAGTGTCACAACAAACTCCTGGGTCGAGGGCAAAGTGCCTCGACCCGGTTAGAGGCGAGGTGGGTGAGCGACGAGGCGAGATGGTCGATCTCCGGCGAAGCGACGGCGGTGAAGATCGATGTCCCTGCTACGGGGCGAGTCGGGGGGTGTGAGTGGGTGCAGAAGGTGCGGAGGAGTCTCATGGGTGTGAGGGTCGAGTCCGATGGTCGAAAGGGGGACTGATATGGTCAGAATCGATGGTCGACGACGAACGGGGAATTTTGGCAAATGGAAATTCGAGAAAAATAGAAAGAACTAGGCTTACCAGATGGATGAGGTCGACTGGGACTGAGCTCCTGGAACTCCTGGTCCTTTCCTCGAGGGCTGTCGATGCCCGAGGCTCGAGCTCTACTCATGGGTGGTGCACGACGGCGCTAGGCTGCCGGATCAGTGGCCGGGGCACCTCCTCCTCACTGCGACACCACCCACAGCTAGCTGTCACTCAGGAGAAGGTAGTGGAGGTCCTGGGATGGGAAGGCGGAGCCAAAGATGGCGTGAATCGTGCGGCGGAGCTGGAGAATTATAGTGCTAGGGGTCCGAGAAGATGGATCGGGCGTGGATATCGGAACTCGGACCCCGAGGAGAAACCACCGGGCGTAGATCTCAGTTGATGAATCTCTAATCAGGACCCGGGGTTTTGATATTTGGTGTCCGGATCAACACTAGAAAAGTGGGCGAAATCGGGTCAGAAGCGAGATCCGCTGGAAAAGGTGGTCCAGGGGGGAAGTTGACCGGAGGTCAACATTCCCCGTGGACCAATCAGGTGCAGCCACGTAATATTTATTTGGGAATTCATTTTAAAATAGCAAATGGCATATTTTCGAAAAACTCAAAACATGAAAAGTGTTTCTTTATTTTTAAACTATTTTTAGTGATTTTTATTTATTTTTTGAAATAAAAATAAGGTATTTACAATATAGTATTATTATATATAGGTATGTACACCATGTATTTTTTATTTTTGATTTTTAATGATTTATTTGTATGCATTTTATTCCAATTTTATATTTTATTTATTTATAAGATAAAATTTGGAATAATATGGTATTTTAATTTTATTTTTATTAATTATTTACATGGGTGAAATAAATAGTTTTATTTATATACGTATGTGGTATATATACAAGGGTGCTTTGATTTTTATTTTTATTTCTTTTTATTTAATTGTTGTTTTTGTAACTTTTATTTTATTTATTTACATTATGAAATAAGGAATATGTACAAATTTTTGTGGAATTTTATTTTACAAGGTGAAATAAATACATAAGTGGTTTATATACACATGGCCTATGTACAAAGATGAAGGAGATTTTTATTTATTTTTAATTTTCTCATTTTTATTTTGATTTTATATTCACAAATATATACATATAAATACAACCCATTTTTATTTTTATTTAGAGGAAAATATTTTTATTTATATGCAGGTTTATATGTACACACATGAGCTTCCTTATCTCTCTCTACTTGGGTTTTAATGCGGTCAGGCCCATGCTGAGCCCTCCCTTGGGATTAGGTCACTCAATATTTATTCTAAATATCTCCCACTTTTTCTTTTATTTCTTTATTCTTTTATTTATACACAAAAACATTCTAATTATTCATTTTTACATAATGCATGCTCTTTGATAATTATTGGTATTTATAGAAATATACATGTGTTTTGCATGGATTTTGTAGCTAAAATAAAAGAATAAAGAGTGATGAATGGGTATTCATCAAGGAGGCAGCTTGGGCTGAGCAGCATTCGCTGCTCCGATCGTCACACAACTCGCTCAGCCTGCTGCGAGGTGCTCAGCTACCTCCGAGAGGGCGGAGCTATCATGGCGGATATGCCATGGATCTCACCAGGGTTCGACCGTCTTCGCCTCGATTCATGGTCCCTCCGCTGTCATCGGAGGACCAGAGGCTGGGCGAAGCCCCAGAATGGTGAATAATCGATGATGGTGGCGGAGGAAGGGGATTTATAGGAGGTGGAACTTAACGGTTATGGCCGTGGCGAGGGGTTTTCGAAAGAGTGTCTTGATGCCTAGAAGTGAAGGTGGGGGCAATTGAAGTTGGCGCAAGGATGGCGGAGGGTAGGGCAACGTGTAGGCGACGTTACTATGAGGAGGGTTGATCGGAGACACCTTCCAAAATAGGAAGGGGGCGATGGGTTGCGAGGTGAAATGGTTGGGGGGAGGGGGGTTACGAAGGAGGATGACGATGGGTGAGCCGTTGGATCATGCGATCCAATGGCTAGGATGTGAGCGTGCGTGGATGGCTGCGATTAGATCCTGAGGGTCTGATAGTGCGGTGTAGGATGGGCGTTAAGGAGCGGCTAGTATGGAAGAGTGAGGAAGATCTAACGGTGGAAGGTGAAGAGGTGACGAGGCAGGTGGATAGGCGTTGAATGAGTTGGAGATCAGACGGTTGAGGTTTAGGCGCTGGTGAACGGCGAGGATTAGATCTGGAGTAAGGATTCAAGGGCTAGAAAAAATGCGGGAGTGGAGGGTGGAGATTAAGGTGGGATGGAGTTGATCCGACGGTCATGATAGCACCGGGTGTAGAGAGGAGGCGCAGGCCATGTGGGCGGCCCTGAGGACGCCACGTGGCCCAATCAGAAAAATCCAGAGAATAAATACAAAGATAAATACAAAAGAAATAGTTAAAGGTAAAATTAGGAAAAAAGTGAAAACATGATAGTTGCTCGTCTCGACGAGATTAACAACTTTCATGTTGGTCAAAAAGCCAAAAGAAGTCATTTGTACAAAAAGTATTTTTGGGGTATTTTTAAGGGGCTAAAACACCGACTTTTATCTTTGAGATGTTTTTGTATTTTTTTAATCTTTTTAAAGGTCAGTACATTATGGATAATTTATCTAACTAATTTTTAGGGGTTTTTTTATGATAAAATAAATACAAGAACAATAAGGAAAATTAAATACAAATAAATACGGGTAATTGTACACAATATAATAAAGGATAATAATAAAGAATTGATGATAACTTTTATTGGATTGATTAAGCTGGGGGTTTAATTTGTTGCTTTTAGCATGATGAATACGAGATTCATCATACCCCTATACTTAAACCATGATCGTCCTCGAGCATATAAAGAATGAAGGAGTAGGATTAATTCCTGACAATGCACGTGAAGACTTCAAGGCTCAATCTTTCGAAGACCCTTAATTTAAGAGATCCTAAAATTCTGGGTTTATCCAAGCCTTAGTCAGAAGGATCCAACTTCTCTAATTATCAGACTCTCTTTTTGTACATATAATATAAGGATATGAATTTAAGTGTACTGCATTTCATGAGAGTCGAGTCGAGGAATCACTCAAAGTTCTACTCCCAAAGACTCTCCTCTAGACCCAATCCTCAATACCAGGGAATAAGTCCATTCTTGCTTCAGTTAACTGTCTCTTTAGTTCGTCAGACTTGAAATGTTGATGGATGGCCAGATGATAGAGGGAATGGGATTGTGTCTATTTTTCTCTTCCTCACATTGGAACAAGGGGCCTCTCGAGTGCCTTTTTACTCAACACATATAAATTTTTAAATTGTTGACCAATGTGTCCGTCAAGAGAGTTGGAGTCGTCTGCACTTGTTTTTCTAGGAGTACACCGGGGTGTGTCTCTTTTGAGTATCTAAGATACCTTCGATACCCAGACTTGTAGCATTTACGATGTAGAGCCCTTTTTCGGTGTCAGCCTGACTCCTGGTCCTAATTAGTGCTTGGTCCAAGTGGACACTTCTAAAAATGTTTGGGAGCACTCACCATTGGTGGAAGCTCATTTAATATTTGACTTTAGATGATAGAGCTTTTTCTTTGACATTTCATTGCTTTTGTTGGCTAGCTCCACTGCTTTAACCAAAAGTTGGCGCACACTGATCAACAATATTCATTAAGTTTCATCACACCCTGGCACTTTTAGGTAAATATCAAAGAGATAGCATACGAATCTTGTTCACATACTGGCTAGGGTTTTGCTGACACTTAGGTTTTCTGAAGCCTTCATTAACTTTATCCCATCCTCGAATATCATCAGATCGGGTCTAAACTCAAATCTCTAGTTCTAGTTCCTCAGGTGATAACTCAACTCATCTCATCAATCATGCAGTTGTGGAAGTAACTGTGTTGATCATATTCTTTTAAAGGTAGAGATGAAGAGTGCAATATAGCGCTCAAATCTTTCAAACTAGGGAAGTGTGGATATTTAAGTTTAAAAACCCTAATTACTAAGGCATGTTAACTCAAACTCTCAAGATCTCAGAAATCCAGTGTCCTCAAAATCCTCAAGCCTTGAGTGAGTGTGAATGTGTCAAGAATACACCAACTCCTTAGTTAGTGATTTTTGTGTGATTTTTGACTTTTGTAGATTTTTATGGATTTTAATTTTCAATTTCTTTTAATTCTTTGGAGAGACAATGACTGGCCCAGGCTCAAATGAATAAAAGTATCCACTCTCAGCCAGTATGGGTGTAAGTACGGGCCGATAAACGGACCCATGATCCTTAAGGATGGAGCCATATGCGGTGTCCTTTAAACCACTCACTCTGCTAAGGGAGACCGAAGTTCACTCACTGAATGTGTCTACTAAGCCTAGTAGTCAAAGTCTACTTCCAGGAATTTTTTTTGAAAAGGAGTATTTACAAAAATTAATCCCTCAAATTTTAAGAAAATAATTTACAGGGTTTTTACAAAACTCAGTTCACAAGTTTACTAAAACCCAGCCCGAAAACAAAATTTAAAAAGTTTCAAAAACACGAGCTAAGACTAAAGTAAATATACAGTAATATACGGTATACCCCCTATACTTAAATTCTGCTATGTCCTCATAGCACAAGTGCCATGAAGCTAAGACTCGATCGAATATAGGGTGACATAGCAGAACTGAAGAGGAGGATCCCCCTATACTCAGGTTAAAATAGACCTAAGTACAAGAAGACAGTAGGAGGGAGGGATGAGCAGGCAGGTCCCCCCATACTTAGGCTACAAATAGACTAAGTACAATCTGAATTAGGAGGGGGTGTTTGTACTATGATACAAGGGTAAGGGAGGGGGTGGGTTCGTTCAATATACAGAGAGAGAGAGAGAGCGATAGATTGTGAAAATTACAGAGGGAAGGGAGATGGGGTGATGTGTGTGTATATGTGCAAGAGTGTGTGTGTGGGGGGGGGGGGGTAGATCATCAAGTGATCTACTCTTTTTTTACAACATGCAAGAACTGGAAATAAATATGCAAATGCAAGTTTTTTTTACATTACGCAATGCAGGCTGACTGATTAAAATCCCAGAATTTCTTCACTGATTCTTTTGCGGCCTCTTCAGTGGAAGTTCCCGACATCACACCTCCATGAAGATCAAGCGTCCTTGATGATCATGGGCCCTACCATAAAAGAGAAAAGTTAGAACACACAGAGAAATTAAATCAGCAGATATGATGCAAAAAATGATGCATGAAATGAAGACCTAAAAAATTTGAAATTATTCAATAAAGAAAATCAAAATTCAATAATACGATAACCCGTGTCTCCGACAACGGTGCCATTTGATGAACGTAAAATTCGCCTCTTTAATAATCGATAATTGTCGTACTATACGAGGCAAATTTGGTTAAGCAAAAATCACAGTCCTTTGAATGTTGTGGAGTATTTATACTTGGCAAGTCTACCAAGGTCGACGCAACGACACAGCTACCTAATCGAATTTTGATTCATGAAGCACATGTGTGAATTATTCTCAATTTCAGGTCCACATGATGAACTATGCAAATTAAAATGTAATACTAAGATGCATGCAATTTTTAGTTGGTTTTTAGGCAATTATAAGAGAATGCAATAAAATAATGCACGAGAATAAACAGACTAAAGATTACAAATATACCCTAAAAAATATGAGCAACAGAATAGAATTGGAAATCAGTGTCATTTTAATCACAATATTAAAAACAACCATCAAATCAAAGCAAGAACAAAGGATAGCAGGGTCTTCATTTATCACAAAATCACTTTATTTAAAACAAGGGCAAATGAGAAAATTAGATATGCTGATGTAGAGGACAAAACCAAGATCAAAACGACAATAAAATCATGCAATTTGGACCTACGATGCTCAAGTTATGAAGAAAACAATGCAGGGGCATAATTGTAATAAAAATGCAAGAAATAAGAGGATAAATATTGCATTTAGGTCCCTAGAGGGACCTTAATGCAAATAAGAAAAACCGTCTGGGCCCCTGTGAAATTTTCCATGCGCGGGGGCCTTTTTGCAATTTCCAGAAACTCTTAGGGATTCCCTGTAAAATACCCTGGCACGCACGTGAGGCGCCTAGGCTCGGGAGGCAGCGAGATACGGTCCACGCGGCAGCAACTGGTGGCTCGGGCCAAGGTTTGGGGGGACCCGAGCCTGTAGCTTCGGCTGGAGGTTCAGGGTGCCACACGTCATCATTACAACCATCCGATCTGGATGATCGGACGATACCTGCTCTTCGTGCTCCTCCACAGGTCCCGGAGAAGGCGGGGCTCCGACGACCTGCCCGTGGCTCTGCCTCGCCTTACGAGGCTTTTTATGGTTGTGGAAGCTTGCTGGAGGTCCGACAGAGGTCCTGGAGCTTAGGCGGAGCTCCATGGCTGATTGGAGGTGACGCTCGGTGTAGCTTCGCCGGAGGAGAGGAGCCTGAAGTTGCTCCGACGCGAACTTCGACCATAGAAGATCCTGCAAGTGTTAGATGATAGCCGAAGCTCGTGCCTTTGCGTGCAAAGTGAGATGTGGGTGAACGGGGGCTGTGGGGCGTAGGGAGGTGGTGGCCCAGAGCTCTTCCTCCGGCGGAGCAGAGGAGGAGGTGGCGGATGGTGGTTAAGGTCATGAAGAAGGGAAGGGGGTGATCGGTGGGTAGCACGACGATGAGCGATGAGTGGCAAAGATCGGAAGGTGGTCAAATGGGCGTGGTGGTGAGTTACTGAGTCGGGAAATTAAAGAGAAATCAAAAGGAAAAGAAATGGGGGAAGGGACCTCGTCGGAGAGGGGAACCCTGGTGGAGGAGGCGACTTGGGCTGAGCAGCATTCGTTGCTCCGGACGTCGCACAACTCACTCAGCCAGCTGCGAGGTGCTCAGCTACCGCCGAGAGGGCGGAGCTTTCATGGCGGATATGCCATGGATCTCACCGGGGCTTCGGTCGTCTTCGCCTCGATTCATGGTCCCTCCGCTATCACCGGAGGACCAGAGGCTGGGCTGAAGCCCCAGAATGGTGGATAATCGATGACGGTGGCGGAGGAAGGAGATTTATAGGAGGTGGAGGTTAACGGTTATGGTCGTGGCGAGGGGTTTTCGAAAGAGTATCTTGATGCCTAGAAGTGAAGGCGGGGGAAATAGAAGTTGGCACGAGGATGGCGGAGGGTAGGGCAACGTGTAGGTGGCGTTACTATGAGGAGGGTTGATCGGAGACACCTTCCAAAATAGGAAGGGAGCGGTGGGTTGCGAGGTGAAACGGTTGGGGGGAGGGGGGTTATGAAAGAGGACGACGATGGGCGAGCCGTTGGATCATGCAATCAAATGGCTAGGATTTGAGCGCGTGTGGATGGCTGCGATTAGATCCTGAGGGTCTGTGATCGTGCGGTGGAGGATGGGCATTAAGGAGCGTCTAGGATGGAAGAGTGAGGCAGATCTAATGGTGGAAGGTGAAGAGGTGACGTGGCGGGTGGATAGGCGTTGGATGAGTTGGAGATCAGACGGTTGAGGTTTAGGCGTTGGTGAACGGCGAGGATTAGATATGGAGTTAGGATCCAAGGGCTAGGAGCAAGGAGGGAATTGAGTGTGGAGATTAGGGCGGGATGAAGTTGATCCGACGGTCAGGAGAGCGTTGGATGTCGAGAGGAGGCGCATGCCACGTGGGCGGCCCAGAGGGCGCTACGTGGCCCAATTAGAAAAATCCAGAGAAATATTACAAAGATAAATACAAAAGAAAGAGTTAGAGGAAAAATTAGGAAAAAATCAAAACATGAAAGTTGCTCGTCTCGACGAGATCTACAACTTTCATGTTGGTCAAAAAGCCAAAAGAGGTCATTTGTACAAAACGTATTTTTGGGGGTATTTTTAAGGGGCTAAAAACACCGATTTTTATCTTTGAGATGTTTTTGTATTGTTTTTGTCCTTTTAAAGGTCAGTGCATTATGGACAATTTATCTAACTAATTTTTAGGGGGTTTTTGATTATAAGATAAATACAAGAAAAATAAGGAAAATTAAATACAAATAAATAAGGGTAATTATACACAATATAATACAGGATAATAATAAAGAATTGATGATGACTTTTATTGAATTGATTAAGCTGGGGGTTTAATTTGTGGCTTTTAGCATGATGAATACGAGATTCATCAGAAGATCCCCGGGCATGGATCAAGGATGGATCAAGGTCAATCCGAGCCCGGGATTTAGGGAAATGGTTGGGCGGATCAGAGCGCGATAAATGGGAGAAATCGGGTCGAGCGTGCAAATCAGTCTGGAAGTGGTCCTGGGGGGAGAGTTGACCAGGGTCAACAATCCCCCGTGGACCAATGAGAAAAATGCATTGAGAAAAGATTTGAAAAAAATCAAAATAACATAGGAGGACATTTTATTTGAAAATATTTTCAACATGAAAAATGTTTATTTATTTTCAAAGTATTTTTAGAGATTTTTATTTATTTTTTTGAAAAATAAAATACGTATTTACATTATGTTATTATTATATATAGGTATATATACCTATTATTTTTTGAATTTTATTTTTATTATTTTATTTATGTACATTTATTCCAATTTTATATTTCATTATTTATACCATAAAATATGGAATATAAAAAGATTTTTATTGGATTTTTATTAATTAATAACAAGGGTGAAAATAAATACATCTTTTATTGTATGTACATGGTATATATACACTGATGAGAGAGAAAGTATTTATTTTTATTTTTCTTTTATTTTTCCCATTTATTTTATATTTATAAATATGTATAAAATATGGGAAACAAAAATATTATTTTTGGTTTTAGAAAATAAAGTATTTACACATAGAGGGGGTTTTACACAATGCTGAGTCGCCCTATCTCTCTCTACTTATTTTATTTTGCGGTCATATGGAGCATTCCCTTGGGTTCAGATCATTCAATATTTATTCTAAATATTTCCCTCTTTTTCTTTATTTCTTTATTCCTTTATTTTTGTGCAAAAACATGCTAATTATGGATATTTACATGATGTTTGCATTTTTACAAATTATTGTATTTACAAACATTTACATGGTCTTTTATCAAGGTTTCTAGCTAAAATAAAGGAATAAAGAATGATGAATGGGGATTCATCAAGTAAGGGTTAGCAAGTTCAAGGGGTCGAGGGGGGAATTAGATTGTTTCAAAGGTCGTGCAGGTAATTGACAAAGATTATATGTCCAACCAGGTAAAAATCTCTTTTATTTACTGTTGATATGTATATAGTATGTATTATACAATATAATGTATATAGGAGTGTTTTTGTAATTTATGGAATTTAAAGGATGCACATATGAATAGGCATAAACACAGAGAGCTCGTGCATAAAATTCCCAAATACCACGTGATGTTCATGTGATTGGTTTAGTTGTCGGACATGTATGCCATTTACCTAAATACAGGGGCTTTGATGAAGTTTGCCCAAAATATTTGTTGTCCTCATGTGTTGTATACGTGAGGACCTAAAGTGAATGGGCAATGGGCTCTGGATCAGACACATGGCTCGTTCGAGTCAGTCTTCTGGGTTGTAGGATGCGAATCCAATGGCTTGAATTCCCACTAATCGAACGATCTTGATTGAAGGCTCTGATCTGATCATGTGGACATTGTAGGTTTATTCTTCCCCAATTTATCTGGAACACGACGAAGGCGATTCTGATCGAGGAGGCAAGTCTTGATGAAGATTGTGCTCCGTTCTTCTCATGTGCATGATCGAGGAGGCTCTAATCTGATCATGTGGAGGTTGTAGGTCTTGATGAAGGTTGTGCTCAACCTCCTACGAGCATGATGGAGCTTTGTTGCAATATCCTTTATTGCACACCCAATAAAAGAAGAAGAGGAGGCTGCAATTGCTATAGTAGCTGTTTGATCCGTCCTCCGTAGTGAGGAAGGAAGGTCAATCTACAATCTCGAGAGACCTTCGTCACTAAGTTGATTCATTATATTATAGCATTTTGGAATGCCTCTGGTTTAGGTGGGGAGCCGGGCAAATAGACATCCACACAGGACTCCGCTTATGCCCTCACGTGTAGGAATCGTGAATGAACATCCCTCATGTACTGTAAAGCCCTAAGCCCCCACCCACATGGAGGGGAAAGATGTCGAGTTCATGCATTATACTGCATCCTCACTGTTGACCTTAACAACGTGCACAATCTGATCAAAAGAAACCACCCATCAAGTTATCCAAGGACCATCCTCTATCAGTCATTGATAATGCCGATTATCAACACAAGGAGGCAACCCATGGCACTCCTCCAACTCCTTGATTAAAGGGATAAGGATCAATACCCTACATTCGATCCTCACACATGTCACCTGATATACCTCACGTGATGAATTAACTTGCCTTAGGGCCCTACTTAGTTCGTGGAATCACATCTTAATCTTTCTCCTTGAGAATTTAAAATCATGCCCTAAGAAGGTTCGAAGAACTTCATATAAGCTCTTGTTAGGGGCATTTTTACTTTAATTACATTTTTTAAAATAATTTTAGTCCTTATATTATTTCCTTTATAAATTGCAAATCATAACTATCACGACCTGAACCTCTAGCCGAGCTGAGTGCGACATTTAACTGCTTGATCATCTTAATCATAATTAGCATTTCTAATAAAAATCCGATAGCAGTTCCTCTATTTTATGGACTCCTAAACGCTGCCATGTACCTAAAACAATTCATATAACACTTTTACATAAACTTCTCCTTTTAATTCACCATCACAACTACCCAAGTCATAATCCACATTCACATCACCAAACATATTTACATTGTTCATTATGTACAACCATCATCTACTGTCAAGTTCATATACAACTCCTTCCATCTTACAAAAATAACTAGTCTTTCAAATTACTAACCATTTTACCTGAAGAACCAAAAAATTACTGTAATGTCAAGGATGGAGTGAAAGTCCCCACTGTCTGCAAAAGGCTTACTTCATTCACTCACGTCTCTTGTGGCTCCTTCCCCGATGTATCTGTAAATGATATTTAATAATAGAGGGTAGAGTCTAAGCTCCAAATGAGCTTAGACCCAGTGAGTGGATCTCAAGCATTTTGCTAAAAGAATATGTCGGCTATTTTGAAAATAACTTTGCAGCTAGTTGAAATAAAATGTGATGCTATAGTAGGGCAATTTCATAAAAAATGAAGCTTTGCAAAATAATAATTTTGTACAGAAATTGAAATATCAATCTGGAAAACTAAAATTAGTTTACTGTCTGGTTGTTGAAAATATTGTTGAACTGAAATCTTCCATTTTCCATCTGTTACAACAACACCATTGTGGCTAACGTACTATGTCCGTGAACACTGAAAGAAACTGAGTCATATGCGTAGATAGCCCCAAAGGTGAAAGAACACTCTGCATACGGCCCAAAGAATGTGTGCATAAAGAATGCGGACCCAAATTCCTCCGAATCATATCTGATGATTTCCATATCTAATGGCATGTTTCAGGGTCATATCTGATGACGTCACCATATCTGATGGCTAGTTCATGACCATATCTGAGAGCTACTGTGGTGGTCATTATTTCTGACATATTTTCTGATCCAAAAATAATATAATTGTAAACTGAAAAAAATTTATGTTATCTGAATCAGATCGTCATACTGAACTTATCTGTAATATCTGAAAACTTCTGTGGTACTAAAACAACATAATTGAATACTGAAACATAAAACTAAACTTTTCCATATATTACAGACTTTACTAAGATGCCATTATCTTGGACAAAACAAATTTATCTGATTATCAAACTAGATTACACATGTACAAGAGCATAATTAAGAGGTATCAGAAACCGTAATATTGAAGGGTATCTGTGAAAATAGGGTTATATCTTAAAATAGGCTTGAGACCACTCACCTTGATATAACAGTTTTAACTTCTTTTTTTCAGTTGTCTCGTTTAATTCTTGTATTTGCACACTTCCCTAAAGTTCCATATATTTGAAGTCAATACATGAATTTAAATTGATACCAACAACGATACACATCTACATATGTTAATGTCAATGTGTAATCTATTTCATATCTAAGTCTACCGTACATTCTAATTCTAAGAGGCTACTATGGTATGTGATTAAAGGATGACTTTGACTCCTGAGATGATCGAGTGCCAGAAAAAAAACTACATCTAGAATTTAATTAATGCCCAACCGATATCATATAATTTCGTTGCTCCCTCTTTATTTATATCAAACCAAGAGGGGAATATCCATCGTACCATCCTTATAATATATTTTTCTTTTATTAACCGACAATCCTCAATATGTTGCTTTAAAAAAATAGCCAAAGGTCTTCGAAATTCCTAAAGCAAAACACAGCTATAATGCTATTACCATGATCTTCTTATCCATTTCAGTTAACTCTAATTCCACACAACAATCTCCAACACAAATATACGAGCTTACTTCTCATAAAATGGTAAATCTTATCACACTCAAATGCCACGTTTCATCAAGTTAACTCTGTAGTATATATTTTTTCCACTCACTGCTATACAGAAAAATATCCTCCACTTGTTATTTCCTCTATATAAAATAATTATAACACTCTATAAACATTTAGGATCGTATCTAATGATCATTTAACTAAGAACTTGATGATGGTACTTCAGAATCTATCTGAATAATGAAATACCTGAGAACTTTGCTGTCAAGATCACCACGGATTTCGTCCAGTAGGGGTCGTCCAAGCTTAGGCATATGCAAACAACTTCTAAGTTAAAAAAATTGAAAGGTTGATGAAATTGAAAGTGAAGTAATGTCTATATATATACAAAACCTGAAATCTCCTTGTACTAATCCATTTATTATTTTATTTTACTTTTAGTTCTGATCTGGACACATTACGTGAGGGTGGTGCTACATATCAAAACCTTAACACTCATGTACTATAATATTAGGTCATCCCTCGCCGACTTATACTTCATGTAATATTCTAACAAAACTCAACTTCTTGTGCTCTTTTACTCAAAAGATGTGACTGATATTTCTTAACTTTAAGCTTCTTGGACTTTATATATATATAACTTTAATATTTCACATACTTCCAACTAACGTGTATCTTTCTCTCTCTTTTTTAATTCTATGTCACATTAATTCTAAACAATAGCATTGGATTAAGTTCAAATAAAATAACCATGCATAAATATTAAGTCTAGTACAAGCAATTGGAGAAAAGAAAATGATTATATTTGTATATTACATCTGCTACCTTATCTACGTTCATTTACATATGGATATCTGTAGGGATATATAAATCTGGATCCATTTCGGTATGAGAACTTATCGTTTCCATCGGTCAGTATATATATTCACAATTGAAATTATGTAGCATTTGTACGGGACCTTTTTCATTTCTATGTACAATACTATTTCATATTTTATCTGAAATGAATGTTACAATAACTCCAATCTTTGTTAACTTGGCTCATTTTAAAGATCAAAATCAAGATATTGTATGAATTTTCTAATGTTGAATAACTTAAATAATTTTTTAACAAAAATAGTGTTTCAATATTAGAAAAACAATATAAATTCGAGGTTAGTATGGAAAATTGTACTAAATATACACATTTGTAGATAATATGATTAGGAGAATTTTGGCTTATGTTTTATTTAAATCTATTAAATATTGTGACTTGTATTTATTATTTGGTAAATCCTTGTTTGAGATCTATAGGGATATATATGAATTAATTCAAAATTTAAAGTGCCTATATGTGCCTTTTAAAAAGCTTTACAATATGTAAATTTATGGAGAATTTTATATTGTGATTTGTTTAGCTTTAAAAATGAAAAATCAAATATGAGACTCTTTAATTTTTTTATCATATTCATTTTAATTAAAAAATTACAATATCCTACATTTTCATTGCAAGTTATCCCATACCATTAATTTTGAAAAATTATATTTTATGGATAAAGTTCAAAAATACCAAAATCCATATATTTTATATTTATTTTTTTAAAAAAATAAAGTACCACAAAGGATCGAGGTTCTCATTAAATAAAGTTATAGCAAAATAGATTTTACATTTTTAAGACCTCAATGACATAGAACCTTATTTTGCAAGATCGCCATGTATTCCCTTTAAAATCTTGTCCAAAAACATTATTGTTATCTATTTTGTTTCAATTGAAATTCCAAAAATATGCAATAATTACAAAACATAAAAAAATCATTATGTAATTATACTTTTATCACCATTAAAATAAATTAAAATCCTACCTATGTGATTCATGTTTATTACTTGAATACAAGGTTTATTTTCATTTTTAATATAAAAAATCAATTATAAATGTTTTAAAATTAAAAGTATAAAAAAATAAAATCACAAAATACTACATGGCATATTATTCATGCATATGCATTGCATATAAACCACTTTGCATTTAATTTTACACACTTTTTTTATACACATTAGTTGTACATCACATATTAATTATACTAAAATGATTCAAGTCGCTTCTACTTCTTCACCACCTCCTTGAGTTCGACATTGGAACTTATCTAAGTAAAATTAACATACACCACACATAGTTCATTTAATTTATGGATTTTGTATCACTTTATACCTGATACCACAATAATTAGACAAAATTAACATAAGGTAAAAAGTGATCGATTGTTAGTTGAGAAGATGTTCGATAAAATAATGTAGATCAATGAGTTTTGTATGTAAGTCTAAGCTTCTTGATTTCGATTGAAGCATGATGTATATTCATTGAAGTGGAATGTTAGAGGCCACCGATCAAGTGATGGATGGCCACGAAGTGGACACAAAGCATTGTAATTGGTTGCAAGCTGAATGTTAGATCAAATGATCTAATAATCATTTTTAATAGAATTAAAATAATAAAATGAAAATAAAAACAACAAATGGTTAAATTCATGAGACATTGGCTCAAACGGTCTAATGACTCTAGATGGGTGAGTTGAGTCACTTGATCCAATGGTCTGGGATGGCAGATTTGGACTATGAGGCGACCTGATGCACATGGTTTGGATCGAAATAAAAATTATCACTAGATTCAAAGCTAATTTCGACCTCGACTCTACATTAAAATTAGTTCAAAACCAGTTTTAATAATTTATATTTTAAATTTGAAATGAATTTTGTCGTGTTATTAATATGTTTTGAAAGTAGGTTAAAAATTTCCAAGGTTAAATCAATATTATTAGTATTTTTGTGTTTTTCTAAAATAATTACGGTGAACCTAAGGTTAGGTTAATTTGATTTATGTTTAAATTTCACGTCAATTTGAAAAGATTTCATATATTTAAACTCTATGTAGAATTCATATGCGATTCAGTGAAGATTGGCTTTAGTTTCTAGATCAAAGTTTTTGTTTTATCTTAGTAGATGCAATGGAGTGAGGGTTAGTTTAGGATTTTTGTTTTAAGTAGAATACTAATAAAATTAAATAAAAGCTGAGAAAATTGTGAGAATCCATGCAAGCCATAGACACACATATCTATATATGTATGTGAATTAGATTTCATCACTTAGGCATCCCTAAAAAGGATCCTCCTATGGAGAAACGATGCGATTGGCGGTAGTCTTCCTTGATTACTACCTCTTGTAACCAAAAGGAGGCCTCGCATGTTCCCGGAGAACGCATAAAGCGACGTGCGACGCGCAAACACGATCGATCCAACCTAATATATCACGGCATGCGTGCGCGCATGCATGTCTTCAACCGCATATACTCGAGGATCGAATGCATCATATAGGTACCTCATGATATTCTCACAATTCTAGAAAGTGAGACTATCATGCAATATCAATGCAACAATATTGGATTCCTCTTCTTAGATAATTCGAGCCTATTCCTATAATCAATCAGTAGTTCCACCAAATTCATAATAATTGATATGAGATGTATTTGTCTATGTCGACATCTACTTGGATGTGAACAACAACTCCATTGTCTCCCAAGTGTGAAAGAAGGAGCACACCATCTGAAATTATTGTTCGTAGGCCATGCAATGAGATGCCACTACGGAATCCAGACCTACCAATTCTTGGAGCTACATTGTACATAATACCGTAAACTATGTCCTCTGTGTGTCACCCATCTAATTACAAATCCGGTCTAGTTGCCCAAGTGGCCAATTTTTGATATCTTAATATAAGTATAGACATTGACCGTCTGACACGTCTTATTTATAATTAGCGGCTGCAATGAATCCCTTGATTCAATTTATTATAATATATTTGTATAATGATGCAGATGGAATTTCATTACAAGAGCAGATGGGACCCTTACCATCTCCGTTCAATCTTAATCTATAGTACATAGATGTTCAAGTTGGTTGGTTGGTGAATGTATGACATCGTTCATCTTATTATATACATATATATATATATGATTAATTTTACGATCAATATTGTCCATTATTAATGAGGTTACAATCCAAGCCCCTTTCTTATTAATTTCTCTATTAGTGATCGAGCATACTTCTCTCGAAATTCATTGAACTTTCTCTAAGAGATTGCATAATTTTCCTTTGCCGGTTGACATTTATGTTTGGTCACCATCGGGACGCATTTTATCGTCAAATATAATATTTGGCCTTTACTTTCAAGCATGTTGCAAATGGGGAAAATGTCGGATTCATATTCCACTTCTTTAATCGATGTATACATGTCCAAATCAGTTCGTGTACGACATCGTATATTGTATCACATATCCACATAAAATATACGCATGTGTATATATATACATGTAGACTGCAATGAGCCGAAATCATGAAAATCAAATTTGAATACATGGTTAAATACACTTGCCGTTGAATATAAAATAAAATCAAGTATTAAGATAGAGATTGGCATCAAGGGCCTCAAGGCACATCGGTAAAGAAGAGAGTATTTTTCTCTTTGTTGGCATCCCCTTATAGGCTTCTTAATTGAACCTTAAAGAAAGATGGGGGACTTCCTGCAAAAACTCAATTGTTTCGCGGTAAATGAAAAAGCTTAAAACATGTGTCACATTTGGAGACTATCCTTCTTCGATTGGCTAGTGGTCGTGGTCGGCGAAGCTAGGGCAGAGCTCTTGTGACTTGGATCTATATTCATCGTCTCCTCACAATTGCTTATGATGTGCAAATGGCTCATTGAAGATCTCCAACTATTTGCCTTGAACTCACACCGAGCTTCGATGAAAAATTTGATGGCTTTCATGATCTCCTTCTTCTAGAATCTGATAAAAGGAAACAACTGGCATTGCATGTTCGACTAAGCACTTGGAGGCATTCAAACCTTCATCTACATACCTACAAGGATTTATAGTAACAACACTAACACATTCCCATAAGAATTGAAAGTGATGTAGATGGAATGGAGGCATGTGTGTTCAAGAAGTTCCAACAAGAAATGGGTCCTCGCAGACCTTCGATTCCGAGCTCGCCTCATTGTGTTAAGGTGCTTAAAAGTATCATTGTGCTCTCAGTATAACTCTTTAGCTCACTGAAGAGGGGTGGAATTCTCGGGTGAGGATGACCAAAAAGGATTATTAGATGAATGATGAGCCTTAATACTGTGCGGGAGTGAAAAATATACCAGAGTTCTGGACCTCATGGGGAGGTCAAGTGGATGGGATGGATGCCAATGATGGTGACTTGGGGTGGAGAAGGTAAAAACACAGTAATGGTATAACTGGGTGCAAACCAAACCGAAGCATGAAGATAAAGATACGGAATTCCTAACACTCATACCCCAAAACATAGTGCCACATCTAAAATTCACGATGTGTGGGTGTGGTTTATAAGTGGTGGAGATTAGTACTTGACAACTTGAGCTTAAGCATTTTGGGTGGTTGTCAATGGGTCCAATTGGGTCTGAACCCAACAAGTTGTCAGGATCAGTTTTCCTCGATAACGGATCGGGGACCTAAGCACGGGACGTTACAGAATTGACTGGGGAGAAATAACGAGAACAAGTCAAGTAGATGGCAGTAGCATGGAGAGGACAACACGATGGCTCTCACGAGGTACTTGTAGCCTGGAGTACAGTAGGATGACTAGATCTTGGAGTTTTCATTTAGATGGGGAGGGTTTGTAGGTTATGGGGATTATGGGAAAGAGATGGTTGTGCAAGGGCAAGAGGGTGAGAGATTCGCAGCTGGAAAGGTGGTGATGTGAGGTTTGAGTATTGTTGATCTATCTATAGCTATATGCAAGTATATATATGCTTGTAAATCATGTGTATGCTCAAATGGTTGGCATATGAATCATTTGTATATGCGGGTATATATATGTGAATCATGTATATGCGGACGCTATGTGTATGATTGACTATTTGTATATGTATGTTACAGGTGTCCTCAAGGTAGGAAAATATTTCATTTCCCAGGTCTTTTTACCGGATGCCAAAAATGGGAGTACATATAGTCTCATATTTAATCGCATGTGTTGCATTGTTTCATCCATTAAAACAACTATTTACGAGCGCTTGGAACTACAATACTCACAAGGAGCCACCACAATGCGAGTACAATGCTGTTGAATCTATGCTTGTGACCCAACCCATGCGACTGCACATATATCTAACTAAGTGTCATATGAAGGTTATGTTTCGACCACAAGGGGACTAGAATACGGGCACATTACAACTCAATTTGTGCTTGCAATAAGCCCAGATTCTTGTCGTGCATACTCAACATCATAGAAACCCAATTGACTTCTCGATGACATACTATATAGCATATTTGAATTAGTTTTCTTAAACATAGTTTATTATATTATTAAAATTATGGGAACACTCAAGGAGGTGGAAATAAGGTTGTCATAGACGAGGATGACGAAAGAGACGATGAAGAAGAAGAGGAGGAAGATGAACAAGATGTCGTGGTTGGAGAGCTTATTATTCACGAAGTCATTATCCATGAGAGGAATGAAGTAGCAAAGTAAAGAGGCAAACAAAGGGAGACAATAAAGGAGGAGGTGAAAGATGTAGCTATATAACAATAATGATATTTGAGGGTGAAAGATGTAGCTATATAACAATAATGATATTAGTCTAGATTTTGTTAAAACTTCATTTTGTTACAATCTTATAGTTGCAGTACATGTTATTGTTTCTAATACTATTTGAACTCATTACTTTTGTTAAATTTTAGGATTAATTTATCGTTGTATGTATGCATGAATGTATACTGATAGAACGTTTATATATGAGATTTATATGTGCACTTGGATGTGTATGCTCGAATGGATATGCTACGTGTACGTTTGGTTGTCGTTTTTTTTTATAAAATGCACTTTATGCATGTATATCTTCGTGAATCAGGTGTTCCAACAATAGGAAAACATTTTATTTGTTGGTTTTTTACCGGATGCATGTATTGCGACTACATATAGTTTGAAAGGTCCTTGCATATGCTTTTTTTATCAATTAGGCACTATAGTAGTCTCAAGGAGCTACAACAATGCGACCACAAAGTGGTCGCATCCATGGTTGTAGCCTCAAGCATGCAACCGCACTAATATCGACTTACTTGTGGTCACAAATTGTATTTCGACCACAATGGGACTACAATACGATTGTATTAAGACAACAAATGTGCTCGTAGTTGCATCCCGCAGTTGCGTCCTATTCTTGTGGTGCTCAATTCCTATGTAGAGGACATGCATCATAAGTGTTAGTCAGATATCAATATTTAGACAAGATTGCAATCTCTGTTTAGATAGGAGCTCTTCTTTGAATCACTTTGCAATAATAGTTGTGTCATTGATCTAACTCTTTAGATTTACAACTCTCCATCAGCCTATATGATCTAACTATTTAGATGATCAACAAATGTATGATATCAAGAGTAGCCATTGTTTTTATCCTGATTCGTACTGATAAATCGTACAATAATGCAAACATAATAATATTTTATATCTGATATAGAATGATATATTTTGCAATATTTTTATTACATAATGACTCACCATCGGCTTATGATTCCAATAATGTTCACTATCAATTTATGGTCTTTCCTTTTGGAGTTAAAAATGCACTTGTCACGTTCACGAATTTATTAAATAAGATATTTCATTCATATTTGAACTACTTTGTGATAGTGTTCCTTGATGATGTATTGATAAAGTGTCATAATGTGATCAAGATATTCCAAGGTTTGTTTGGGACTTCTCTCAGCTTGTCTTACCTCTTAATTGGTGTTTCATTTCTTTGGAGTGAGAAGTATGAGTTGAGTTTTTGTATGCTAAAAAATGACCAAGTAATGCTGCTTATTTCAATATTCCCAATGGCATCTTGAACTTCATTGTGTACATAAATGCATCCAAAGAGGGATTCGACGTTTGTGCTCGTGTAACATGGAGAAATCAACAATTCATGGCGGAATTTTAAAAAAATAGAAACAACAAAGCATATCAAATATATAGCATACTAGACAGATAATTGTGCCTTATCTACAAGCAACCCAATCATTGAATCAAACTTTTACAACTTCCTTTAACCCCAATGTTCAATCTAGAAAAAAGGAAAAGAAAAATCCTCGTCTAAAATCTTGTGAAAATTCAAGTTTGTATAAATGACGAAAACTCTACGTAAATTCGAACAGTTCCGTTCGTAAGAGTTTTGAATACATATCCAACTGGTAAGTATTGAACATATGTGGTAAAGAGATTCTCATCAAAACTCTAAGGATGGATGGCTAAATTACACCCATTGCCATATAGAGTCTGTCTATTAAATTCAGCACTAACACCACTCACCAACCATATATTATCGTGCTTCAAAATGCCAGGGATGGTCTTGAGAAAAATAGACAAAATAAAACGCAAGTTCCTATGGAATGAAACTCAAATAGGGCTAAGGTGGCATGGAATAAAGTAACAAGACCAAAATCAAATGATGGTTGGAATATCCTGGAGTACAAATATTTAATAATGAGCTACTTACCAAATCAATGATAGAGATTGTAGAACACAAAAAATCATGGATTTCGAAAATACTGGGGATTTGTTCAAACCAAGGTGGCCCAATTATACAGGATACAAAGCTTACCGCAAATCAATCACCATTATGGAAGGCTCGCCTGAAAGGGGCTCGGATGTTGGTACCTGTTATCTCGAAAATGATCCAGAATGGGGAAACAACCTCTTTTTGGAAGGACCATATTAATGATAACTAGCCTTTCAAGCTTGCTTATGCTCAATGTTGGAAAAATTCAAGAAACAGAAAAGTCTCAGTAAGCATTGATCTATCATCATGGAAAGCTGATGAATCCCAATTCATCACTCTTTATTCCTTTATTTTAGTTAGCAACCTTATCCAAATACCATGTAAATGTGTGCAAATATCATAAATTGCCAACATACATGCATCTTGTAAATATGCATAATTAGCATATTTTTGAGTAAAAATAAAGGAATAAAGAAACACAAGAAAAAGAGGGAAATATTTAGAATAAATATTGAGTGACCTAATCCCAAGGGAGGGCTCAGCATGGTGATTAATACCCATTCATCACTCTTTATTCTTATATTTTAGCTACAAAAACCTTTGCAAATACATGTATATTCATGTAAATACAAATAATTACTAAAAGCATGCATTGTATAAAGTTTAATAATTAGCATATTTTTGTGCAAAAATAAAAGAATAAAAAGACAAAAGAAAAAAGAGGGAAATATTTAGAATAAATATTGAGCAACCTAATCCCAAGGGAGGGCTCAGCATGGACCTTCCACCGCATAAAAGCCGAGCTCCGCCTTCCATTTCCGCATCTTTGGCTCATTTGCACTCCACCCAGTGACCTCCATCGCCACCCTCGAGGTGACAGCTCGCCGTTGGCCGTGTTGCAGAGAGGATAGGGTGCTCGGACCTCAGATCCGGCGACTTAGCGCCGCCGTGCTCCGCTTGAAGGTAGAGCTCGAGCCTCGGGCCTCGACGACCCGTGAGGCAAGGACCCAGAGCTCCCAGAGCTCAAGCCCAGTCGATTCGTCCACCCAGGTAGCCTTAGTTCCCTTTCTTTTTCTTTAATTTTGATTTTGCCCCAAATCTCGCCGCCACCGTTCCCCTTCGATTCCGGCCACCTCCGCCTTTGATTCGATCATCGGACCATTCCACCACGTTCACCTTCTCCCCGCGCACGTTCTTCACCCATCCACTCAACCCAGCTCGCACAGGAGCTGGGGTTTCGAGTTCCTCTGCCGTCGCATCACTGGAGCTCGACCGCCTCGCCGCAACGATCATCTCCACCACCGCTAACGGGGTCGAGGCATTTTGCCCTCGACCCGCGAGTTTGTTACACACCTTTGCAGGTCCCAGGAAGCCCATCTGAGGGCTTCAACATCCAGGTGCACGAGCTCGACCTCCGCCGGACTCGCCTGAGCTCCCCAGAGCTCCGTCGAGTCATCGGAGGCTACCAGTCGACGCGGGAAGCCAAGGAGCTTCTTCTCCGATCATCAGTGGCCCGCGAGGAGGTCGGGAGCGCACGCAGCGAGCCGACGAAGGTCGCCGGCCTTCAATTCTTCCTCGACCTCCAGATACCGTCGGATCCCCTTCCAGCTCCAGTTTGCATCTCCGCCGTCCATCTTAGGAGCCACCACCAGCGTTCGATTTTTGGAGGAGCGATCCGGACCGTCGGCTCAGCGAGGCTCAGCCACAGCGCCTTCCCTGTCGTCCGATCTACCACGTGGTGAAGTCGCAGCCATCGATCAGCACCGAGGGTTCCTTGCTGAGGCGCCACCGGTCCATCCACCGTCCAATCCACCACGTGGCAGCCATCCATCACTCGCATTAATAAAGGGGTAATTGCTCTTAGCCCCCCCCCCCCCCGTTTGCTTTATTTCGTGTTTAGCCCTGTAAATATAGTTGTCAGTTGTTTTTATTTTGGTACTTTTACATCTAGGACCTCGTACTTATTTTATTTACATGTATGCCCCTGCCTGTAGTGGATCGCGTGCGTCGACACGTGTTTATTTGGGTTATTTGCATGTTTAGCCTTGTATTTCTAGGGTGTTAATGAATGAATGAAATGTTTTAGTTAATTGCAGATATGCCCCTTTGAATGATTTTTATGCGCATGTGCGTTTATTAGTGGGTTATTTACATCGAAGCCCCTGGACTTTTAATACTTGTTATTAAATAGTCCAGGAACTTTGTTTCTTTGCAATTAGGTCCTTGAGTGCCCAAGTCACGCGCCTCGCGCGTGTTTTCTTGGAATTTTTGCACCGGACCCCCTGGAACTTCTACTATTTGCGTACAGGTCCCTGTGCATTGTACCTTGGTTTTGATTTTTAATAAAATATCAAACTAACTCCAAATTCAATGAAAATTGGACACATGGCTCCTGCCATGTTGTAAAAGTTTCTAGAATTTTTGGAGACATTTTTGGTTTTATTTACCAGTTTTTAAAAAATTCAAAAACATGCATTTTCTTTACTGTCTGACTTAAAAGTTCACAAAAAATATTAAAATACCTCTAAAAATTATAAAAAAATTAGTTAGTGTGTATTTTGCCTTGTTTGCTTTTCTGACCAATTTTGGTCATTTTTCAGTGTACAAAAACCTTAAAAATTACAAAACACTAAAAACCTATAAAAATTCTAATAATTAATTAAAAAAACCAAAAATAATAATTCCAGTGGCCAAATTTTATTTGTAGTTTTTACTATACAGGAAAATTATCTCCCGGCTTTTTAGGGACTTTTAGATATTTTATCTAAGTTCCCCAAGCTTGGCTGGACATTGTTGTTGTCTTTTTGCATTGTTTTATTTTTAGAAAATTCAATAAAAATCAGAAAAATACCAAAAATTCACTAAAATAGTAAAAAAGATAAAAAACATAAAAACATTTTTATTTAAATTTTTGAGTGATTTTTTATGCATTAAATAATTGTTTGGATTGGCTTGTTTCTTTGTTTTCTTTATTTCCTTTATTAATTAAAAATCCAAAAAAATTATAAAAATTTAAAATCCACCAAAAACACTTGTCTTTTATTTTTATTCTTTTTTAGACTACTTCGTAGGCCGCAAGGCCATTACGTGCTCCTTCTGTTCGACCCTGGTCGCTATACCAGGTAAATCTAATAGCGAGACCGCTATTATTGAGTTTTGACGATTTTATTCTTTTGATTGGTGGTCAATTTTTCTCGATTGATCACCCGAGTGATTGAGGTCGCAACGAATGCATGAGATACACCTGATTTACCTCGCTCGCTCGGTTCTGTGGTCATCAGAATGGCATCGTTGCCAGGGAGAACGGCTTAGTAGTCAGCTTGTTCCGCGGCTTTCTTTTTCGCGGTTTTTTGTATAGATTTGTGTATATATTTTTCTGACATTGTTTATAAAATAACCTGGTCTGTGACACTTGTCTTCTTTCTTGCGAGGGCCCGAGGACCGAGGAGGCGACTTTCGAGGAGCCGGCGCAACCGCGGGATTTGGAGGCGGCTCCCTTCTGCACGGAGCCGCAGGAGAGAGCGAGAGAGTAGCTGAGTGAGAGAGGAATAGTTTAGGTTTATTTTAGCACATTTGATTATTGTAATAATACAGGGACAGAAGACTTGGACTGAGACTTTTCTCGGGTCCGTTTCGCCGAGCACCGGTGTGCTCGGGGGACCCTTAGACTTTTCGCGGCTTTTTCGCGGTTTTCATTTTTCGTTGCCTTTTACGGTTTTACGTGGTTTTTCTCGAGCCCCTAGCTTTAGGACTTTCTATTTGACTGTGCCGTAATTAGTAGGATCCACACACTTAATAGATTGCCTACTCCTATAGATCGTTAATTGGACTTACTAATAAAAGATTAATAAAAATAGCTGATTCATTTTCCTTCGAGCCTACGCACCGCGAGCCTGTCCCATTAAGCGCTACTCCTGAACTCGACCTGTCGAGAAGAGGAGGGGTGGGTCTAGACCGGACTCTCAGGATCGAAGGCGAGTGACCAGCTAGACGGTTCTGTCGTGTAGAAGTTGCCTGCTTAGGACTCGGCTTTTCCTGCTGCACCATATAGGTAGTTTACTTTTCTGTCTTTACATTATGCGCGGATCATATTGCATGTAGAGTGCTAGAGTCAGGTATGCCTTTCTTACTTTGCATGCATCATTGATTTTCGCGCATCGACTATTTCGATTTCTCCCTCCTGTTTTGGACTTAATAACCAGGAGAACCGAAAAATTCGTTAGGCGTTTTTGCTTGTATTGAAAAAGATCTAAAAAGAAAAACCATAAAATTGGGACTGCTAAAAACTATTGATCACTAAAAGACACTCGACTGAAAAACTTGTCTTGGGGAGAGCAACCCCCTCATTGCTTGGTTTGATTGTGCGAGAGAGTGACCCGAACACTAGGTAGAGCCCTCCGGTACAATTCTCGACTGATTACCGACTCTTCTGTGCGGGATAGTCGGTTGGGAGAGTATCGGGTATCCCAACAGGTCACGTAATCGCTCTGATATCTTGATTGTTCACCAAAATAAAATTGACAAGATAAATTGACCGAACCTTTATGGTCTTCAGCTCGCGTTGCATTGGTGAACTGGGGGTTTGCTTGTGATCATAGTTTTTCCAGATCTCATCCGCCTTACTCGCCAGATCACGATGATGGGCAGGAGGTCTCTTAGGCAGTCTCTGGCTACACCGCTTTTTAGCACTCCGACCCATTCATCTAGGTCGGTTTGTGGGAGCTCAGACCCGTTCTCCGAACCCGAGTATGACTCCGCCCTGTTCCCCCTCGACCACCCTTCTTCTTCTGATACCAAGATACCAGTGTCAGAGGAGAAACAGACAGATCATTTATCGGCACCTGAGTTCGGTTGTTTTGATTTTTCAGAGACCATGGCCGACGCTAGTGATGATCGTACCCGAGGTCCGCAGGAGGAGCATTTTGTTCTGGACCAGGGTTCGATCAACTCCACCCTGATCGCCTCCCTCGAGTCAGTGCATCAACAGTTGAGGGATCAGGGAGCTTTCATGATAGAGATGAGACGAGAGCTTGAGCAGTTGAGAGCCGACCGCGAGAACCGCGGAGGAGGACCCGACGATGCGGCAGCTGCCACAGCAGCCGCAGCCCCGGCCGCAGCCGCAGCAATAGGAGCAGGACCACCAAGATCGATGCGGGAGAACCACAATCTCGGATCGACTCTGACGCACCGTTGGGTAGTGATACCAGCGATCGTAGGGGACTTCAAGTTCCCCCTGAACACTTTGCAACTTCTACCCCGGTTCCATGGGTTAGCCACTGAGGAGCCTCATCTCCACCTTCAGGAGTTTGAGATGATTTGCGGTACTGTCCACGATCGTCAGGTGGACCAGGATACCATCAGGATGATTGCCTTCCCCTTCTCTTTGGCAGACAGAGCAGCCACCTGGCTGAAACATCTAGGGAAGTTCATCTACACTTGGAAGCAGCTCTGTGCTGAGTACTTACACAAGTACTATCCACTAGGGAGGACCAATGCCGCGAGAGACCTGATCAGCAACTTCTCCATGCTCCCCAATGAGCAGTTCCATGAGGCATGGGAGAGGTTCAGAGAGCTAACTGATAGATGCCCGCACCACGACATCTCCAAGCCGAACCTCGTGCAGAGATTTTTCAGCGGGCTGACAGCAGAGCTTCAGGGCTTCGTGAACGCTTCTTGTGGCGGGTCTTACTTCGTCAAGGATCTCGACCAAGTCTGGACCATCTATGAGGAGATGGCCGAGAACTACATGGTGATGTCCCAGACCCGATTGTACACTTAGGGCAGACCCCAGCAGCCAGGACCAGTGCAGTACCAGAGAATAGCACGGGTCGACGCTGGTCCTTCCAGTTCGTCCGTAGTAGCAGCAGCACAGGCAGAGTCATCAGCTGCGGACATGGGCATCATTAGCGAGAAGTTGGATCGGATGGAGCTGATTGAGAAGAAGCAGTGCCAGGGCATCACTCAGATGGAGCAGATGGCACAAACTCTGAGCGACATGAAGACCCAGCTCTTGTGTCTCCAGGAGGCACAGACGGCTTCCCAGCCCCGTCTTCAGTCGCGAGGCGATCACGGCAGCAGCAGCAGCTCGTCCCAGCGCTCCAGCTCAAACCAGCAGCCTAGACAGGTTCACCTTGTACAGGTGGAGCCGTACCAGCAGCCACAACCCACCTACCAGTCACCACCATCTCCAGACTTGCAGATGGTGGTATACCAGCCGGATCAGCCTCTGGCAGAACTCCCGCCAGCCCAGTACGATGCAGAACCGTTGATGGATGTCAACAGGAATTGGTATGACCGCCCTCAGCCCGGTATCCGACGAGACCATCCCGGATTCCGATGGGGGACCGGAGGTACCCAGCCCCAGCAGCAGCCGTCAGGACAGGGTGGCCAGTACAACCATCAGAGAGAGCACCAGTCGCAGCAGCAACCCCCAGTGTACCCATCACAGCAACAACAGTAGTCGTCCTATGGTCCTCGTCCCTACCAGCAGGGACAGTCTTTGAGGCGATATCAGCCTCACCACCAGCAACAGCATCATCCGTACCCCTCTCAGCAGCAGCAGCACCAGTTCCAGCAGCCTCACTACCAGAGAGGCTACCCGTCGGGCTCCCATGAGAGCCCCACCTTGGATGACATAACCCGCCTTCTCACTGATCAGCAGGCTACCTTTCGACGGGAGATGGACGAGTTCCGCCAGGAGATGCGGGATATTGTGCGAGGGAAGGCCGCCATCCCTGCCCAGATTGAGCCGAACCCCAACAGCCTGAAGCGGAAATCTGAGCAGGTAGCTTATACTGAGTATACCACCCCTAGTGATACATTTGGTGATATGACTGGATATTTGTTTGATACTGATTTTGTCACACTTAGGAGCGGTAGGATGCCAGCCAGCGGCACCTCGTCTGAGCCACATCATGAGGATCCACCCAGAGTGCCCGACGAGAGGAGGAGAGCGGTTCTGAGGCCGCTAGAGATGATGACAGTGGTACTGATGCCACCAAGGATGCTGATTCCACCGGCGGTGCTGAGGCCGCCGTTTTACCAGTTCGAGGAGGTTGTAATGAGGCCACCCACTATGCAGAGCCAGAGCGCGGTACTAAGGCCGCGAGTCTTCCAGCTGATCCAGTCGATGGTGGTATTGAGGCCACCCATACTTCTGAGAGACATGTAGTTTTTCCTTCTTCTGTACCTGTATCTCGGAACATTTCTGTGAATAAAGGAAAGGGTTTGTTTTCTTCTGGTCCCACTGTGGTGCATGATGTATGTGTGGATCCGGTCGTTGAACCGCCTAGACCCTTTCCTAGTCCTTCATCTGAGAAGGACCCTGTGATCCCCTTCCCTAGAGCCCTTCAGATGGGGAAGGGAAAGAAAAAAGAAAATCCAAAAAAGAGAGACCAGGAAGAGTTCAGCCAGCAGATGATAGATCGATTTCACATACAACTGACTCTTCAGGAGGCTTTGCAGCACATTCCCCTTCTTCAGCGTTCGTTGAGAGACAGGATCACGGTCAGGAGGAAGAGGAGGAACCACCACTCAGAGATCCATGTGCTGACGAAAGCCACGTGTTTCGCGATCCAGAACTGTCTGCCGGCCAAGAGGCCAGATTCAGGAGACCCTTATGTCAGATGCCATATCAGTGAGCAGAGGTTCGACTGTACTCTATTAGATAGAGGATCGTCGATCAACCTCCTTCCGGCAGCCCTTCTCGACCGCTTCAAGTTGGGCACTCTTATACAGAGCAGGACAGTCCTTCAGTTTGCTGATCGATCTGTCAAGAGGCCGAAGGGGTTGTTGCGAGACGTTGTCATCATTATTCAGGGCCTGCAATTCCCCGTGGACTTCGTAGTATTGGACATGGAGATCCCTGATTCAGTGATCGATACCCCCATCATTCTCGGTCGTCCGTTCTTGGCCACAACCACGGCGGTGACTGACCATGATAGCGGGAAGGTATACTTTCGCATCGAGGGTGAAAGTGTACAAATAGAGACGGTCGTGGACAACCGAGCCAGAGAGATATCATGCTCAGAGACCACCTCAGATACAGAGCAGCTGACAGATGCCGGGCTAGACATCCACCAGGATTGTGACTTTGTGATCACAAACGATGAGGCAGTTTGGGCAGACCCAGCAGTACATGCCATCCTCTCTTTTCAGACACTGTTGATGCAGAGATGATAGCAGAGGAGAGCTTGGAGAGCACATTCCTGGTTCAGGATACCTTAGAGGCAGCAGAGCAGGTTCTCGATCGCGAGACAAATTTTTGTGATGATGGTGGTACTGATGCCACCGTAGATGATGCAGATCCCTCGGAGTCAGAGTCTGATTGGGCAGATTGTGAGGATTACATGCTAGACCTGATTTCCACTGAGCCTACAGCTGAGGAGGAGGTAGATGCCGAGCATAGCAGAGACATTCCAGTTGAGCAGCCTTCTTCAGATTCAGTTTGTGAGAGTACGTTTTCATTCTCCCGGGCAGATTTGGCAGCATATATGCGGCTTCTTTCGAAGCCAGATTTGCCAGCACCCAGTTGTCCAGAGCTGAAGCCGCTCCCTACTTCGCTGAAGTATCGATTCCTTGCGGGTGAACCTGAGATGTACCCAGACATCATCTCCGGCGATCTGACTGGAGAGCAAGAATCCCGTTTGATGGGGGTTCTTGAAAAGAACCGCAAGGCAATTGAATGGAGTGTAGCAGATCTCCAGGGTATAAGTCCGGCCCTGTGCTCCCACCATATCTATCTCGAGGATGAGGCGAAGCCGTCGCGTAAGTTTCAGCGGTGGCTGAACCCAAATCTGAGAGAAGTTGTCATGAAGGAAATCCTGAAATGGTGGAGCGTCGATTTTATCTATCCCATCTCTGACTCCAAGTGGGTCAGCCCTTTGCATGTGGTGCCCAAAAAGACGGGCATCACTACAGTGATTAGCGAGTCTGGAGAGGAGATTGCTACACGAGTACCCACTTCTTGGCGGGTTTGTGTTGAGTACAGGAGACTCAACCAGGCCACCAAGAAGGATCATTTCCCCCTGCCCTTTATTGATCAGATCATTGAGAGACCGACAGGGAAGAGCCACTATTGTTTTCTGGATGGGTACTCGGGCTACAACCAGGTGGCCATCGCTCCTGAGGATCAGGAGAAGACCACCTTTACCTGTCCCTTCGGCACATACGCCTTCCGACGCATGCCATTTGGGTTATGCAATGCCCCTGCGACCTTTCAGAGATGCATGTTGTCGATCTTTTCGGACATGGTAGGGGAGTGCTTGGAGGTCTTCATGGATGATTTCTCGGTTTACGACGACGGATTCGACTCCTGTTTTGACTGCCTAGACCGAGTACTTCAGCGATGTATAGAGGTTCGCTTGGTTCTATCTTGGGAGAAGAGTCACTTTATGGTGACTTAAGGGACGGTGCTTGGCCACATCATCTCCAACAGGGGCATGGAGGTTGATCCGGCCAAGGTTGATGTCATTAGAAAACTCACACCACCGTCCAATTTGCGGCAGTTACGGTCATTCCTGGGGCACGTCGGTTTCTACCGGCGATTCATTCGTGACTTCAGTAGGGTTGCCCGACCGTTGACTGATATGCTGACGAAAGACACCGAGTTCCTTGTCGATGACAAGTGTCTTTCGTCCTTTGAGACTCTCAAGAGGAGTGTGATAGAGGCTCATGTCCTTCGGCCACCCGATTGGTCTCTCCCATTCGAGATCATGACGGACGCCTCTGATTTTGCCGTAGGGGCCGTGCTGGGACAGAGGAGGGATGGAGTCCCCTTTGCTATCCACTACGCTAGTCGCACATTGGATTCCGCTCAACGGAACTACACAGTCACAGAGAAGGAGATGCTAGCCGTAGTGTTCGCCCTAGATAAGTTCAGATCTTACATCATTGGATCTAGAGTGACCTTGTATACTGATCATACCGCCATCCGATACCTCATGGCAAAGAAGGATGCCAAGGCCAGACTGACTAGATGGATCCTTCTACTCCAGGAGTTCGACATTGAGATCAAGGATAAGCCTGGAGTCAAGAATGTGGTGGCATATCATCTCTCCCGTTTAGAGCAGCCTGAGGATTCTTAGCAGATTGATCCCATTTGCGAGACCTTCCCAAATTAGGCGATCCTTGCTATCGTCTCTCTCCCGTGGTATGCCGACATTGTGAACTTTCTTGATGCTAAGAAAGTTTCACAAGGTTGGCCCAGGCAGAGGCTTGAGACCTTCCTCCCGAAGGCCAAATCTTACCACTGGGAGGATCCCATCCTTTACCACGAAGGAGGGGATAGCGTCTGGCGTAGGTGCATTCCTCAGGAGGAGCACCATAGCGTCCTCACTTACTGCCACAAGCTTGAGGCAGGAGGACATCATTCTGGGAGGAGAACGACACAGAAAGTGCTCCAATCCGGCTTGTGGTGGCCTACCCTCTTCAAGGACTCTGATGAGTTCGTGAAGAGGCGTACTGACTGTCAGAGGATGGGCACTTGTGGACAGCGTGACATGATGCCGATGCAGCCCCTTCACTTCTGTGAGGTTTTTGACGCATGGGGCATCGATTTCATGGGTCCATTCCCTAAGAGTCAGGGATTTGAGTACATTCTGTTGGTCGTAGACTATGTTAGTCGTTGGGTTGAGGCCGTCCGCGCCCAAGCCGCTGATATGAGGACATTTTGCATATTTTTGAGGAAGCACATCATCACGCGGTTCGGGGTACCTCGAGTATTGATTTCAGATGCGGGGTCTCATTTCATCAACGACCAGGTGAAGGCACTTGCTAGCGAGTTCGGCATAGACCATCGAGTTGCCACTCCATACCATCCACAGACGAATGGTTTAGCCGAGGTGTCGAACAGGGAGATCAAGACTATTTTGCAGAAAGTCGTCCGCCCTGACCGAAAGGATTGGTCACAGCTTTTGGACTCGGTCTTGTGGGCATATAGGACGTCTTTCAAGACATCATTGGGCACATCTCCCTTTCGCCTCGTTTATGGCAAGCCGTGCCATTTACCTGTTGAGTTGAGGCACAAGTCAGTATGGGCAGTCACAGATATTCTTTTAGATCCAAATAGTGTAGGAGACCAGAGGAGGGCAGAGTTAGCAGCCCTGGAGGAGTTTCGTGATACCGCCTTCTCAAACAGCCTACAGTATAAGGAGAGAGTGAAAGAGTGGCATGATTCTCATATCAGCCACAAGAATTTTGAGCCTGGACAGAGAGTATGGTTGTTTGATGCTAGGCTTCGTCTATTTCTAGGGAAGCTACAGAGCAAATGGAAGGGACCTTATCTTGTGAGAAAGGTACACGACAACGGGAGCCTTGATATATCTGAGTTGTCTTCTGAGAGTACCTTTCGAGTGAACGGCCAGCGGCTCAAGCCATTTCTAGATCATGAGCCGCGGGTCGTTGATGTTGCCCCTATTCATTTTGTGTGAGATGTGGTCTCTTGACTCACATCTATTGCATCTCACGCCTGATTTTCACTGATCTTCCGACCTGTATAGATCCAGATGTCCATATCATCACATTCTTTAGTCCCACATCCCTTTATTCATCTTTTAATTACGCTATACTTAGGGTGTACTTTACCCTAATTATAGGGGGGATGTAGGACCTTTGGGTATTTCTTTTGTTTCTTTCTACCCTTGTTTTTGCTGCCTATACTTAGGGATATTTTACCCTAAGTATAGGGGGGGTAGACCTTGTACATTCTCCACTCAGTGCGGAAATGGGAGGCAGAGCTCGGCTTTTATGCGGTGGAAGTTCCATGCTGAGCCCTCCCTTGGGATTAGGTTGCTCAATATTTATTCTAAATATTTCCCTCTTTTTTCTTTTGTCTCTTTATTCTTTTATTTTTGCACAAAAACATGCTAATTATTAAACTTTATACAATGCACGCTTTTAGTAATTATTTGTATTTACATGAATATACATGTATTTGCAAAGGTTTTTGTAGCTAAAATATAAGAATAAAGAGTGATGAATGGGTATTCATCACCCCCCTATACTTAACTTTGCTAGTCCCTTAGCAAACACTTATTTGAAAAAGAAGTGAAAAAGAGAAAGAAAAAGAAAAAGAGGAGAATATACATGGATTAAGGATGATTACTATACTTTCCTTCATTAAATTGAAATATGGAGCTCGATCAGATCTTTGGATTATTAATGCGTCGGAACCTTAGTTGGACTTAAGCTTAAAACTCAACAGCCTCTAAGTTCCACCAATCTATGGACAAGACTCCTCAATAAACCAGATCAGAACAAGTCTACATACACACACTCTAATGACCATGAATCTTTCCATGCAGTGTAAGTGGTATGTAGCTCCCCACCTCAGAAGTAACAAAGAAGCAACCTCCCCCAACCTGGTAACTCTAATGCCTTGGTCTAGCAACTCTTTCCTCGAGAAGCGGGGTATTCCCTTCTAAGTTCAAGTGCAACCGGCTCAAGAAGTCGGGGAAGAAGATGAAGAATGGACCATGGCCGGTGTAGCCATGTATCCCTGGGAGCCTAACCAGTGTAGCTAAGTCTCCCCGGCAAGCTTCATGAGATGTAACATGGATACCATAAGCTTTTGCTTTATTTGACTATATACACTCCGGTGGGGTTATAAAATTTTCAATCCGACCCACCATTTTTTTGGAGTTCTTTTTCTTTTTGCACATTTTTTCATGTGCAACTGTACAACATATCTACATGGTGCAGCATATATACAAGGAGTTTTTCCTCTTGAGCCAGTAGACTATCCCTCTTTTGAAGCTTTATTGCAACCCACGGCTTCTGTCTTTAGCCTTCATCACCACTAGACCAAGTTGAGACGTACTTCCTTCACTAGAAGAAGAAGAGAGGTTCCGCCTAGAAGTACTACCCTCATATGCTACCCCAAGCCAAAGGAAACTGCCTCCTCACCACCTCATCCGTGGAGAGCTTTGTGTAAAGTGCTGGGGCAAGTCAAGCCATTGTCTCTAAGAGTCATGCGTGTGTTGTTAAGTGCTCTACTTAGGCCCATCAAGATGACATATGCTCATAGCCTAGTGGACTCAAAGAATTAAGTCCCAATGGACCTGAAAAGCCTTAACCCTAAGCCCTATAAGGTTCCTCTTAGAATTAGGTGGATTAAGATCTTAATCAAGCTCCATTTCCCAATTTAATTCCAGGCTAGTTTTAAAAGTCAACTATCATCCAGAAAAACTATATATATACAAAAATGTTATTTACACAATTTTTACAAACATGGAGAATTTTTGAAAAATGTTTTGAAATCATGAATGGATGAATGCATGAAATGCAAGTTTTGCAAAAGTATTTACACACATTTACACAAGATTTTTGCAACTTTTTGATTTTCAAAACATTTTGGAAAAGTTTTGTACTATATACATAATTTTGATAAGAAAATATTCACACAAACTTTACACCACAAGATTTTGAAAACATTTTTACAAAAATAATTTGTACTCTAGCTGTGTATGTGCAATAAAAGAATGTTTATTTACAGGAAAAATTTTAAATTTTTGTGGTCTTTAAGGTTTTTTAGCCATTTTTTTATTAACACACTCACACAAAGTACGAGTTATGGCTAAAGTATATATGAAATGTATACACCCCCCCATACTTAGCTCGAACGATGTCCTCAGAGTCAAGAGCGATGAAGAAGACATAACTTGTGCTTAGTATAGGGAAGTGAAAAGGAAGGCTATATACAAAGATGAATGAAGGAATAGAAAATCAAGAGACTCTGGGCTTTTCCCCCTATACTTAGGATCAAATAATCCTATGTACAGCAGGTTGTACACATATTCCACGATGATCGATTCGAAGGCGGAGGTGTCCGGAATCGAAGGGGAACGGTGACGGCGAGATTTGGGGCAAAATCAAAATTAAAGAAAAAGAAAGGGAACTAAGGCTACCTGGGTGGACGAATCGACTGGGCTTGAGCTCTGGGAGCTCTGGATCCTTATCTTACGGGGCGTCGAGGCCCGAGGCTCGAGCTCTACCTTCAGGCGGAGCACGGCGACGCTAAGTCGTCGGATCTGAGGTCCGAGCACCCTATCCTCTCTTTAACACAGCCAACGGCGAGCTGTCACCTCGAGGGTGGCGATGGAGGTCACTGGGTGGAGTGCAATTGAGCCAAAGCACGTTCACCTTCTCACCGCGCACGTTCTTCACCCATCCACTCAACCCAGCTCGCACAAGAGCTGGGGTTTCGAGTTCCTCCGCCGTCGCATCGCTGGAACTCGACCGCCTCGCCGCACCAATCATCTCCACCACCGCTAACGGGGTCGAGGCATTTTGCCCTCGACCCGTGAGTTTGTTGCACACCTTTGCAGGTCCCAGGAAGCCCATCTGAGGACTTCGACATCCAGGTGCACGAGCTCGACCTCCGCCGGACTCGCCTGAGCTCCCCAGAGCTCCGTCGAGTCATCGGAGGCTACCAGTCGATGCGGGAAGCCAAGGAGCTTCTTCTCCGATCATCAGTGGCCCGCGAGGAGGTCGGGAGCGCACACAGCGAGCCGGCAAAGGTCGCCGACCATCAGTTCTTCCTCGACCTCCAGATACCGTCGGATCCCCTTCCAGCTCCGGTTTACATCTCCGCCGTCCATCTGAGGAGCCACCAGCAGCGTTCGATCTTCGGAGGAGCGATCCGAACTGTCGGCTCAGCGAGGCTCAGCAACAGCGCCTTCCGTGTCGTCCGATCTACCACGTGGCGAAGTCGCAGCCGTCGATCAGCACCGAGGGTTCCTTGCTGAGGCGCCACTCGTCCATCCACCGTCCAATCCACCACGTGGCAGCCATCCATCACTCGCATTAATAAAGGGGTAATTGCTCTTAGCCCCCCTGTTTGCTTTATTTCGTGTTTAGTCCTGTGAATATAGTTGTCAGTTGTTTTTATTTTGGTACTTTTGCATCTAGGACCTCGTACTTATTTTATTTACATGTATGCCCCTGCCTGTAGTGCATCACGTGCGTCGATACGTGTTTATTTGGGTTATTTGCATGGTTAGTTGTATTTCTAGGGTGTTAATGAATGAATGAAACATTTTAGTTAATTGCAGATATGCCCCTGTGAATGATTTTTATGCGCATGTGCGTTTATTAGTGGGTTATTTACATCGAAGCCCCTGGACTTTTAATACTTGTTATTAAATAGTCCAGGAACTTTGTTTCTTTGCAATTAGGTCCCTGAGTGCCCAAGTCACGCGCCTCGCGCGTGTTTTCTTGGAATTTTTGCACCGAACCCCCTGGAACTTCTAGTATTTGCGTACAGGTCCATGTGCACTGTACCTTGGTTTTGATTTTTAATAAAATATCAAACTAACTCCAAATTCAATGAAAATTGGATACATGGCTCCTGCCATGTTGTAAAATTTTCTAGAATTTTGGGAGATATTTTTGGTTTTATTTACTATTTTTTAAAAATTCAAAAACATGCATTTTCTTTACTGTCTGACATAAAAATTCACAAGAAAATATTAAAATACCTCTAAAAATTATAAAAAAATTAGTTATGTGTATTTTTTCTTGTTTGCTTTTCTGACCAATTTTGGTCATTTTTTAGTATACAAAAAACTTAAAAATTACAAAACACTAAAAACCCTATAAAAATCTAATAATTAATTAAAAAAACATAATAATTCCAGTGGCCAAATTTTCTTTGTAGTTTTTACTATACGGGAAAATTACCTCCCGGCTTTTTAGGGACTTTTAGATATTTTATCTAAGTTCCCCAATCTTGGATGGACATTGTTGTTGTCTTTTTGCATTGTTTTATTTTTATAAAATTCAATAAAAATCAGAAAAATACCAAAAATTCACTAAAAACAGTAAAAAAGATAAAAAACATAAAAACATTTTTATTTGGATTTTTGAGTGATTTTTGATGCATTAAATAATTGTTTCGATTGGCTTGTTTCTTTGTTTTCTTTATTTCCTTTATTAATTAAAAATCCAAAAAATTTATAAAAATTTGAAATCCACCAAAAATACTTGTCTTTTATTTTATTCTTTTTTTAGACTACTTCGTAAGCCGCAAGGCCATTACGTGCTCCTTGTGTTCGACCCTGGTCGCTATACCAGGTTAATCTAATAGCGAGACCGCTATTGTTGAGTTTTGACGATTTTATTCTTTTGATTGGTGGTCTATTTTTCTCGATTGATCACCCGAGTGATTGAGGTCGCAACGACCGCATGAGATACACCTGATTTACCTCGCTCGCTCGGTTCTGTGGTCATCACATGGGCTTGACCGCAAAAAGAACCCAAGTAGAGAGAGATAAGGTCATTCATACTTGTACATAGCCCCATGTAAATAAATAAATTTATTTTCCTCAAAATAAAAATTAAAAAGTATTTATCATATATTGTACATATTTGTAAAAATAAAAACAAAAATAAAAATCAGAAAATAAAAAGAAAATAAAAATCACTTTCCCACCTTGTATATATACCATGTACATATGTATATAAACCTATTTATTTAACCCATGTAAATATACCATAAAAATAAAATAAAAATACCATATTATTCTAAATTTTATGTTGATAATAAATAAAATATAAAATTGGAATAATTTTACAAAAATAAACAATTGAAAATAAAAATAAAAAATACATATATGTATATACCTATATATATAATAATAATATAATGTAAATACGTTATTTATTTTTCAAAAAATAAATAAAAATCACAAAAAATAATTTAAAAATAAATAAACATTTTTCATGTTGAAAAGTTTTTAAAATAAAATCGTTTACTATTTTTTTTATTGAATTTCTAAATAATTAATAAATGGAGGCCTATGATTGGTCCACAGGGGATTGTGACCCCCGGTCAACTCTCCCCCAGGACCACCAGACTTGGATCTTGCGCCCCAACCCGTTTTCTCCTATTTTTCGCGTATCGATCCGACACCCATTCGCTAAAACCCCGGGCTCCATTTGAAGTTCACACATCCGATACCCTCACCCGGCGTCTCTCCTAGGGATCCGTGCTTCGAGCAACTCTGCCCGACTCCATTTAGCCGGACCCTTCTCACTATATAGCCTCACCTCCGACCGCAATTTCACGCCATCTTTGGCTCCGCCTTCCCATCCCAGGACCTCCACTACTTTCCCTAGAGTGACAGCTAGCCGAGGGCCGTGTCGCAGTGAGGAGGAGGTGTCCCCAGCCACTGATCCGGCGAGCCCTTCGCCGTGCACCGCAGCGAGGTGCGCCTGAGCCTCGGGACCCGACGACCCCGTGAGGCTAAGACCCAGGAGCTTCCTTAGCTCACCCCCAGTCGACCTCATCCATCAGGTATCTTTGATTCCCCCTAGGATCATTTAATTTTAGATTTCGCCCAAATCGTGTCGTCGGCTATCACCGGCTAATTCACGCCATCTCAGTCACCCATTCGAACATCGGACCATCCATTCACGATCACGAGACTCCTGCCCATCTTCTTCACCCATTCGTTAAACTTGGTTTGCCCAGGAACCAAGAATCGGACCTCCCTCGTCGTCGCGTCGCCGGAGGTCTCCGCCCGGACTCATCTGACCACCCATTCCACCCCTAACCGGGTCGAGGCACTTTTCCCTCGACCCAGGAGTCCTTCTGTGCGATTTTGCAGGTCAAAGGGGCCCATCTGAGGGTCCGCACGTTCAACCACAAGAGGTTGTCCCCTCTGCTGTCGCCGGAGCTCCTCGGAGCTTCTCGGCCTCATCGGAGGTGTCCACCAGCTGCGGAAGGGTCTGAGCTTTCTTCTCCACATCTCAACAGCCCAGGAGGAGGTCCCGAGTGCACGGAGGAAGCCGACGAAGTTCGTCGGCTACGAGTTCTTCCAGGACCTTTAGCTGTCGTCCAATCGTCCTCTCCGCTCCATATTTGATCATCGTCATCCATCTACGGAGCTTCAGTCACTGTCCGATCCACTTAGGGCTCGATCCGGACCGACCATAGACGAAGAGGCGCCTTCTATTCTCAGCCGTTTGATTTACACGTGGCGCTTCATCGTCCATCGGATCATAATAAAGTGGTAATATCACTTAGGCCCCTGTCCTTTTGTTTTTACTATTTAGTCCTGTAAATATTTTTGTACGTTGTTTTTATTTTGGATATTTTGCACATTAGACCTCGATGTTTAGCTTATTTGTATTTTAGTCCCTGTATACGTGGAACACGTGCTTCATCACGTGAGATTTTGGATATTTTGCATGTATGGGCTTGGGGTTTATGCGTGTTATGAAAAGAAATTAAATTTTTGATATTTGCAATTATACCCCAGTGCGTGGTTTTTATTAAACATGTGCTGAATATCTGGGCTTTTTGCGCCTTTTACCCTAAAGTTTTCGCATGTGTTACGATTAAGCCCCCGGATCTATGTTTCTTTGCATTTAGGTCCCTGTGTATTGTGTGCCTTGTTTTTATTAAATAAAATACCAAATTAAATCCAAATTAGGTGAAATTTGGATACATGGCTCCTACCACTGTGTAAAAATTTTCCTAAATTTTTGGGACATTTTTGAGGCTTTTTACTATTTTTAAAAAATAAAAAATACACATTTTTGTTACTGTTTGGAAATGAAAATCAAAGAAAAATATTAAACTCCTTTACAAATTCTAAAAAAAATAGGGTAGTTAGTTTTAGTGTATTTTAGCTTCGATCATATTTTTGTGCCATTTCGATTTATGAAACCCCTAAAAATTGCAAAACCCTAAAATTCTTATAAAATTATAAAAAATTCTATAAAAATAAAAAATACAAACTCTTTTTCTGTAATTTAGTTTTTACATATACTTTTCATAAAAATTGCCTTCAGACTTTTATAGATAAATTTTATATTTTCATTGATCTTTCAAGTCTAGCTGCACAGTAGTCTCTATTTTTCCCCTTTCTTGATTTTTAGGAAATCAATTAAAAATTAAAAAAAAACTCTGAAAAATTCAACAAAAATACTTAAAAATTTAAAAAACATAAAAACATTTTATTGGAATTTTCTGTGTATTTTTGGAGTGGTTTTAATAATTGTTGAAGTTGCTTGTTTTTACATTTCCTTATAAAACCAAAAACACAAAAACATTTAAAATAATTAAAATCCACCAAAAACATTTTCTTCTTTATTTTTCGATTTTTGACTACTTCGTAGGCCGCAAGGCCAACCCGTGCTCCTTGAGTCCGACCCTGGTCGCTATACCAAGTTAATAAAAGTAGCTAGGACCGCTATCTGATTTTGATTGATTTATATATTTATTTGGTGGTCTTACATTTTCTTCATTGACTGATCCCTCTCGATCCGGGTCGCAACGACTGATAACGTGGCATTTTGCGAGGGTCAAAATGTAGTGTCGCTGAGGCGACCGCTCACAAAATACCAGTTGATCAACAATTAACCCACATCAAAGAATAAATCAATTAAGTCCCCAAAATTGTGAATTAACATTTAACTCTACCTTAAAATGCATAGTGAATAAGCATGTAGAGGTCGAACCACAGAGAGCAACAAAATTGGTAGCCTACCTTATTCAAATACATCAGGGTCATCCTTGTATGAATCCAAATTATGTGGGTAATTATATTATTTGTATATTTTTTATACTTTTTTAATATTGGGATATATATACAATATAAGAAAAGAAGGGATAGGGTATTTATAAAAATAGGGGAAAATAGTCAAAAATTAGGAAATGAAATATTTTTGGTTTTTTATACTTTTTTTACTGTTTTTTTTGTGATTTTTGGGTATTTTTCCAAATGTTTTTGACATTTTTAAAAGTGAAAATAAGAGAAGACAATGAATGGAATACAAGGCTGGAATTAAAATGGAGAAATAAAATAGACATCAATAGCAAAAATTCTCCAAATTAATTTTCACGTAAAGATAATGAAACAAAGAAAATTCAGAGATAAAGTTGGTATTTTTAGGATTTTTGTAGGATTTTTAAAATTTTTATGAAGTTTTTAGGGATTTTCTTATTTTTAGGGTTTTGAATTTTTTGTGATTTTTGGACTGATAATAAAGTAGGATAAAAGACACAGTAGGTGACTTTTTGGAATATTTCTAGGTGTTTTACTATTTTTTGGTATTTTCTAAGCTAGACAGTGGCTAAAATGCATGTTTTTGATTTTTAATAAACATTAAAATGCAATAAAAATGCAATGCAAAAATATAGCATGCTGATATGATGCAACAGGAACCTAAATAAATTTTTGTGGAATTTTTGGTGATTTAAATATGCATGAAATGATTAAAGATAGCAAAAAGAAATTATATGCCTAGAAGGGGTATTTTTGCAAATAAAAATAACTATAGGGAACATCATGCAAAAAAACCACAAATATTACACTTGATCTGTAATTTTAAGGACTAAAATGAAATACAAAACCTACCAGGGCCCCCGTGCAAAATGACCATCACGTGGAACTACACGTGATTCGCACCTACAGGGCCCAATATGCAATTTCTACAAGTACAGGGTCCTGGTTGTAATTGTTCACAAAAATATAACACATTAAATTTTATTTCATAGAGAAAATATAAATATACCAACATACAGGGGCTTGCGGGCAAAATGACCACCTCACGTGGGCCATCACGTGGGGTGACGTGGACTGGACCGACAAGTAATATGCAATACATACAAGGGTGTCCAAGCAAAATATCCACAATAAAATGAACTTTAAAGTTTATTTACAGGACTAAATAATAACTACAAAAAAGAATGGGGCTAATTGAGATGTTTACCCCTTATTTAGGTGCTAACTGACGGCGGAGGTGATGTCACTTGACACACGTCGCACATCCATCGGCTGGTACCGGTTCGCAGATGAAGGTTTGAGATTAGATCCTCCTCGCTAATCGGACGGTGCTGAAGGCGCTTCATCGGACGGATCTCTTTCAATCTGGGGCGCTCCTCCTGATCGGACGATGTTGAAGGCTTCTGGAAGAACACAGGATGAACTCGCACCAGGCGAGCTTGGATCTTGGACCAGGGGCTCCTCTGGTCGCCTCCCTCGCGTCTAAGGTATTCAACTCGTAGCTGGAGGTGTCCCGCATCTACCAGTGGTCTTGACATGGCTTCTGGAGGTCCAAGGAGCCCAGGAAAGCTCGATGAAGGTCGGGACCTCCAAGAGCCTCTTCCTGGATCGAATCGAGTCCAAAGGGGCTCGTTGCTTCGTGTGACCTTCATAGGAAGAACCAGGGGAACGAGGGCTATCTCCTCGACCCTGGGTTTTGAAGCTTGGCAGCAAAATGAGGTGAAGCGGATGAGCTCCGATGATAGGCGGAAGTGGAGCTCCAATTCGCAAGGACTGGGGGTCCTTGGTTGGACAAAAATGATCGGGAGATGGAGCATGCGATGGGGAACGAAGTGAGGTGAAGATGGCGGTCGGAAACAGTGGGTGTTACGGTGACGCTCCGGCGAACTTTGATTTAGCTATTTTACGATGCTCTACTAATTAAGAGGCTAAACTAAGCACGGGAAGGAAAAGCTGGAATTAAAATCTACCTAAAAAGCAAGAAAGGACATCTCTTATACCTGGGGGTCTCCAGGGAGCAGGACGGACGTCGGAGCTCCGCCGCGACAAAATTGATACCTCCTCCGACTGATTCACGTTGTTGAAACGCTCCTCCTGTCACGAGGAACCTCCCAGGAACGGATTCGAGGCTTTTGGGTGGATGTAAATTGGCCAAATTTGAGGAGGAGGTCGGGCGCCATTATTTATAGGCATGGAGACGCACCCTTATTGTCCGGGGTGCCACGAAGAATCGGCAGGTCAGATGATGGATCTGGGCTGGTGGCGGTGATGTACAATGATCGGGGGTGATTTCTTGTGAAGGACGCGAGCGCGATCGATGGAAGAGACACCCGCGGAAAAAGGGAGAAGATGGCTCACAGACAGATTTGACTGGCAGAGGCGCGGATGGGACAGTTGACCAGAGGTCAACTATCCACTTCCCCTGATTGGTCCACGTAGGCCGCAAACGGACAAAATAGGGACACTTAAATGATTTTATTAATTTTTACTTATAAAATAGAAAATGTTTATTAAATAATGTAGTATTTGTTTCTGATTTTTATTTATTTTTTTGATGTATTTGTTATGGGTTTATTTTAATAATGTGTTTATAAGTATATTTACATGTATTTTGTGTATTTTATTTTTATTTTGTATATCTTATTTTATTATTTTATTTTCTTATTTTCTATATTTATAAATTATTTTTGTGAGTATAAATACATTTTTATTTAATTTTTATGAGTTTATTTATTTTTTTAAATAAATAGGTATATGTAATTTGTAAGTATACTTATAGGTATTTTACCTATATTTTCTATACATTTATTTATTTAATGGGTTTTATTGGGTATTATTTTGGATTTATATTTTTAATAAATATTATGTAATATTTATAATATTATAAAAATATGAAAGAATAAAACAATTAAAGAATGTATTTCCCTTCTATTTCTACACATATAGATTATAGGTATTTCATCTATGTTTTGAGCTAGTTTTATTTTATTCTCCTTTTCTTTTTAGGTTTAATCTAATTTTAATGTAAACATAAGTTATACATAATGTCTGCAAAATTATAAAAAAATGAAGTTGTAAAAATAAGAAGTAATGAATAAATTGGATATTTTAATCGGTATTATGTACAATAGGGGCCCAAAACCTAACTTTCACAGATAAACTCCAAAAATTATGAAACCAATTTTATTAAATAGTTCTTGGAAAACTATATACAATTAAAGGAGATTTTGGGTAATTTTGAGTTTTTATTTGCAAGATATGGGTCTGTGAAGTTGAGATTTTGGCTTTTTATCTTGAATGTAAAATGTACACCGTGTATCATTTTTGCACAAACTTAATTTTGTATTTTTATTTACCTTATTATCTACAACTTTCATGTACAAAGCTTCTCTATTTGATGAATGAATAATTATATACAAAATAGGTGTCAAAAATGCATAAATAAATGAATAGATAAATGAGGTATTTATTGTATGATTGACCCTTATCTCCCCCTACTTTATTCCTTGTCGACCAATTCCATTCTGGCCTTGGTCTCGGGGTTAGGGTCATAAAATATTTGCAATATTTTATTCCCTTTTTCTTTTCTTCTCTTTATTCTATAATTTTGGCATTAAAAACCTTAATTTATGTACAATAAATACAATAAATAATGAATGCTATTATGTACAAATTGATGTTATTTACATGCATTTACTGGGGTTTTTAAGGCCAAAATGATAAAATAAAGGTGATGAAATGGAGATTCATCACCCCCCCTATACTTGCCTTTGCTAGTCCCTTGCAAATACTTATGCAATAAGAAGAAAAAGAATAAAGAATAAAAGAAAATAAAAAGGAATTTGAAGAAGATAGAGTGAATAGGATAGCTTTCAGTGCAATACCCCGTCCTTACAAAATCAGAGTTTGGAGCTCGATTAAACCTTGATGTGAAAGTGTGTGAAACCTAGTCGGGAACCAAATTTAAAACCCAACAGCCTTCGAGAGTCACAGAACTCGGTTCAAACCACCTCAATAGCCCGGTCAGAACTAGCCTACGTCATACGCAAACCCTTATGACTATGAAGCTGACTTGTATAGTGTAAGTGATGGTGGCTCTCCCCAATTGAAATGACAAAGGAACTGACTTCTCCAGAATGACAACCCAATGATTCCCCAATCCAACCCTCTACCGTCGAGGAGCGAGGTATTCCCTTCTAAGTTTAAGTAGCATCCAACTCAAGAGGAGGAGGTGAAGAAGAGAATGGATGGTAGCCAGTGTAGCTACCTATCCTGGGATGCAAGACCAGTGTAGTCAAGTCATCCAGCTGTAGGCTCACATGATACGACTTTGGAACTCAAGCTTGCTTATTTTCTATCCAACATATGTATACTCCGGCAGGCATTTTATTTTCAATCAGGCCTGTCCACTTTTTTGGAGTTTTTGCGTTTGTATTTTTTTATGAAATACTATATACAGTAGTTACATAAGGAGTTTTTCCTCTTGAGCCAGAAGACTATCCCTCTTTTGAAGCTTTATTGCAACCCACACTCTCCTGTCATTCGACTTCATTGAAACTGGACCAGGTTGGGGTGCACTTCCCTCCCTAGACGAGGACGAATGTTTCCACCCGTGTGCGTCTCAGACTGGAAAATCCAACCCCCTCACTACTCCAATTGAGTTGAGCCAAGTGAAAGGTGCAAGTGTCCAAGTTAGGTCACGGCCGACAAGAGTCATACGTGTGTTTCGAAAAGTTCTAGTTAGTTCACTGAGGTGACTCGAACCTAGCCCTGATTTCTCAAAGAATTAAGTCTGAATAGACCTGAAGTGCCTTAAACCTAGTTCCCATAAGGTTCCAGTGCAATTAGGTGCGGTAAGGTCCAACCAAGCTCCAATCTTCGACTTTATTGGACTAGTTCAATCATCAAGCTCAATCAAAGAATATGAATGCCATGCAAATGCTATTTATAAATATGCAATTTTTTAAAGAATTTGAAAACAAAGAGAGAATTTGTACAAAGATCTTACAAATAAAAGAATTTTGGCACCGAAAATATAAAATATGTACAACTATTTACACGGACGTGCCGCTTTATTTGACAAGACTTTAAAGAATTTTAAAGCATTTACAGGTTTTAACAAAGTGATTTATTTAGGTGTTTATACAATTGACAAAGAATTTTATGTATAAAAAATCATTTTGAAAACTATAATACAAAATAATTTTTGCAAATATTTACAAACATTTGAAAGCCATTTTGCAAAGATTTTGCAAACACTATATACATTTTCAAAATATTTTTGCTAACATTTTCAAAATCATTTGTAAATAGGTTTTCAAATCCTTTATTTCACACGAATAAAATAATTTTTGCAATCAAAATATTTTTATAAAGGTTGAAATCGTTTCACAAAAGTTTTCCAAACAGTTCACACCATCTTCCAAATCATTTTGCAGAACTATTTAACCTGATTTATTAATCAGTACATACAAAGAGCAGAAACTTATTTGGGCTCTTCTAAGTTTTATTTGGGATTGTTGCTTGTTTTTGCATGAGAGATTTTTGTGTATACTCCTCAGCCTTATTTGAAAATCGTTTTAAAAATATTTTGAAAACTATAGTCCAAGATATTTTTACAAACTTGTACACACATTTGCAAATCATTTTGCATTGGTTTTCCAAACAGCATAAATAGATTTTTCAAATGTTTTTGCAACCATTTTTCAAACCCTTTGCAAATCATTTTTCAAACATTTTTATTTCACGCAAAGAAAATAAATTTTGCAATCGAAAATATTTACAAAGGTTGAATACTTTTTACAAACCTTTTGAAATGTTTTCACAAAGAGTTTCAAATCTTTTACAAAGCTACTTTGCCTGACTTATTAATCAGTATGTAAGAATCTGAGGAGCTCACAGTCATCTTTTATTGTAGTAACAATGATACTTTTATTTACAGTATGAGTTATGGCTTAATGTATATACAAGGTATATACGACCCCCCTATACTTAGCTTGAGCTATGTCCTCATAGATCGAAGAGAAAAGCAAAGACATAACTCGTACTGAGTATAGACAAGTCGAAAGAACATATGAATAAGAAATGAATGAATGAGAAGTTAACCGTCCCCCCTATACTTAGGATCAAGTAATCCCAAGTATAGCAGATTGTACATAAAGAGGGGAGGGTCAAGGGTGAGAATACACAGATCGTACTCAGATTATCTCCCCCTACACTTAGGGTAAGATACTACTAAGTATAGACAAGAAGAGGAGACAATGGAGAGGATCAAAGAATAAAAGAACTCGGGGTGCACGTCCCCCTATACTTAGGACAAAGTGCGCCCTAAGTATAGAAAACAGACAAAAAGAGACGTCACCTTTTAATAGAATAGAAGAGAAAAGAAAAAGAGAAGAAGGAAATTAAATGAATAATTTTTGAGGTGCAGTATCTGAATCTTCTGATACTGTGGAGATGTCGTCATGGTGCATAAGCTGGATCGAATCGACAACAACCAAGAATGTATCTGGTTCGAGGTAAGGCTTCAGGAGTTGACTGTTGACGACGAATGGTTGTGCGTCAGGAGAAAATTCTGATATGGAAATGCTTCCATTGTCACGCACTTCACGAATTTGGAATGGCCCTGTCCACTTACTCTTTAATTTTCTTGGGAAGATCCGCAACTTTGCATCAAATAACCACACCTTCTGTCCAACGTCAAAGGTCTTTCGTCTGATGTGCCGGTCGTGCCAGCATTTTACCTTCTCCTTGTACATCAATGTGTTATCGTATGCATAGTCTCGGAACTCCAAGAGTCTGTTCAGATCATCCTTTCTTTTCTGACCACTTTTTCGTGAGTCCAAATTTCAACTGTTAACTGCCCATAAAGATTCGACGGGCAAATGGCACGGCTTCCTGTATACAAGATGATAGGGCGACATGCCCAAGGGAGACTTGTAGGCGGTTCTATAAGCCCATAGGACCGAGTCCAAGAGTTGGGACCAGTCTTTCCGGTTTGGCCTGACAAGTTTCTGCAGGATAGTCTTGATTTCTCTGTTTGATAATTCTGCCACGCCATTGGTCTGAGGACGGTAAGGTGATGCGACACGATGATCGATGTCGTACTCCTTCGTCAATTTCTTGACCTCTTTGTTAATAAAATGCCTACCCCCGTCTGATATGAGAATTTTAGGTATCCCGAGCCGCGAGATGATGTTCTTTTTCAGGAACTGACACACTGTTCGGTTGTCGGTGGCTCGAGCGGGAATAACTTCAACCCAACAACTCACGTAATCGACAGCAAGAAGGATGTGTTCAAAACCTTGACGGTTAGGGAAAGGTCCCATGAAGTCAATGCCCTATGCATCGAAAACGTCTGCTATCTGAATGATTTTTCAGGGGCATCGAATCTTTTGCAGTGAGTGTACCTTTCAATTTCTGACAGTCAATACATCGTTTGACAAATTCTGCTGCATCCTTAAATAATGTGGGCCACCAGAAGCCATATTGAAGCACTTTGGCTGTCGTCCGATCTCCAGAGTGATGTCCACCAGATTCGAGCGAGTGACAATGCTCGAGGACACTAGAATACTCCTCCTGAGGAATGCACCTGCGCCAAATGCAATCTGCTCCTTCCCTGAATAAAAGAGGATCCTCCCATTGATAGAACCGGATGGTCGACATGAATTTGTTCTTCTGATTCTTCGTCCAATCCGCACGTGTTACCCCAGAGGTGCGGTAATTGACTACATCAGTCTTGGCTTGGCATCCTTCTTCTGCTGGAGGTACCGGATAGCAGAGTGGTCTGTAAAAATTGTGAATTTCGATCCAAGCAAATAGGATCTGAACTTCTCGAGGGCAAAAACCACGGCTAGCAACTCTTTCTCTGTCACAGTGTAATTTTGTTGTGCCTCATCTAATGTTTTGCTGGCGTAGTGAATGTCATAGGGCGTCTTCTCTTTCCTCTGTCCAAGAACAGCCCCGACTGCGAAGTCTGACGCATCAGTCATGATTTCAAAGGGAAGAGACCAGTCCGGTGGCTGTAGGATTGGAGCCTGAGTGATAAGCTCCTTCAGTTGATTGAAAGCAAGGAGAACCTGCTGATCTACATTAAACTCAGTTTCCTTGCATAACAATTTTGTTAAAGGTCGGGCAATGCGGCTAAAGTCCTTTATGAATCGTCTGTAAAATCCCACATGCCCCAGGAATGACCTTACATTTTTCACTGACTGAGGTGGCTATAGATTGGTAATGACATCCACCTTTACAGGGTCGACTTCCATGCCACATTTGGAAACGACATGACCCAGCACGATACCTTTGGTAACCATGAAGTGGCTCTTTTCCCATGAAAGCACTAGATTAACTTCACGACACTTCTGAAGCACTCTGTCTAGGTGCTCAAGACAAGAATCAAAACTATCACCATAGACAGAGAAGTCGTCCATGAACACCTCGAGAAAACTGCCTACCATCTCGGCGAAGACTGCTAGCATGCATCTTTGGAAGGTTGCAGGTGCATTGAATAATCCAAAGGGCATTCTCTTGAAGGCGTAGGTGCCGAACGGGCAAGTGAAGGTAGTCTTCTATTGATCTTCAGGAGCGATAGCCACTTGATTGTACCCGAAATACCCATCCAAAAAGCAGAAGAACTCCTTGTCGGCTAGTTTTCTAGAACTTGATCAATGAAGGGCAAGGGGAAGTGGTCCTTCTTAGTTGCTGCATTGAGACGGCGATAGTCAACATACACCTACCAGGATGTTGGTACCCGAGTGGATATTTTCTCTCCTTTCTCATTGGTAACCACAGTAAGCCCGGATTTCTTTGGAACTACATGTAGTGGGCTTACCCATTTGGAATCGGAGATGGGATAGATAAAGCATGCATCACACCATTTGGTTATCTCTTTCATGACGATGTCCCGGAGGTTAGGGTTCAACCTTCTTTGGAATTCGCGGGACGGCTTGGCATCTTCTTCCAGATAGATGTGGTGTGAACACAAAGCTGGATTTATCCCTCGAAGATCTGATACGCACCAACCAAGTACCTTGCGGTTCTTTTCTAGAACCTCGAGAAGACGAGATTCCTGATCCGGATTCAGCCTGCTGCTGATGATGACTGGATACATTTGTTCTCCACCCGCAAGGAAAGCATACTTCAGGCCTGCGGGAAGTGGCTTGAGTTCTGGTTTTGACCTGTCCAACTTGGTGGTCACTTCAGACACTATGATGGTGGTGGGATGTACTTCTTTAAGGGGGCTACCATCCTCATCATTCTGTTGAGATCCTAGTGAGGTGCCGAACGGTTCTGCGCTAGGATGATCGTGTTCGGTCTGGAGTGAATGATCAAAGAGATGCGCCTGCATCTGAGAATTTGTCTCCCAAAAATCATCGGAGCATAGGTTAACTGTGCTTTCCAAGTCCTCCTTGAGTGTGAGGATTTCTTGGGTCCATGAATCATTCAATGATAAGGATGAATCTCTGATCTCGGCAATAAAGTCACAGTCTGCTTCGGATGCTGCATGCCTCTCATCAGTCGTGGCGTTCGGCTCTCTGCTCATGTTTATAGTGATCTGCTTGGTGTTCGAGCTAAAAGTAATCTTGCCAGACCCGTAATCGACCACGACACCTGAAGTACGTAGGAATGGTCGACCAAGGATGATAGGGGTTTGGAGCAGGGGTGCTGGTGAGTCCATATCAATGACCACAAAATCAGCGGGATATTGCATCTCTTGCACTTTAACTACGACGTCTTCCAAAAGACCCCGGGGCCGCTTGATGGATCGGTCAGCGAACTGAAGGATCATTCGTGTCTGCTTGAGAGGACCCAGCCCAAATTCTTGCATTATTGATGATGGCAAAAGGTTGGTGAAAGACCCACTGTCGAGGAGAGTGTGCTCGAAAACATGATCAAAAATCTCACAACTAATAAGAGGTGCTCCTGTGTCTTGTTTCTTTTGTGGGAGGTTGCTGATAGCTGCAACAATGGCCATGGAGAGCACGTGCTTTTCTACATCTCTGCGTCTGTTCTCTTCTGTTGGGTGACGCTTGTTGGTACATGCCTCCTTTAGTCCTTTCTTCACAGCTGGCATGTACTCCGCGACCTTCAATAAGGGAATCTCAACAGTCAACTTGTCAAGTATTTCCACAACTCCCAGATCAGACAATGCCTTTTTTCGTTTTGCAATTTTTTTGGATTTTTCTATTGCATGAGGAAAAGGAATATGTACATCTCTAGCATGAAAAATAGAGTTCTTATTTACATCAACATCATCGCCCATAGAATGTTGTACATCCAGACTACAAAAAGGAGTACAAACTGTATCCCGATATGCTGGTGCTGAAGGGCGAGCAGAAAGTATAGCGTCTGCTCCGTCGGCTGGTGAGGGATCGACTGCTGCTGGCGACTCCTCCAAGATTGGCGCGGCTTTGCTTCGGCTGCGAGCTTCTTTTTGTTGTTTTTGATTTTGCTGATTTTTTTGTATTTTTAGCTGGGGATGCTAGCACTGCACGACGGCTGGAATGGCTTCTCCTTCTTCTTCCTCCTCACCCGCCCCTGTAGTTGGCACAACTGATGCGGAAGATGACGATCCACATGTTTCTGTATTCACCCCATTCTTTGTAGCAGGCGGAGGCAAGGCCCTACCGCTCCTGAGAGTAACAGCGTTAGAATAAACAATAATATCATTTTCAGACACGGCCAGGACATCACATTCTACCTATTCTTTCTTTTTGAAGTTATTGGGGTTGGACTCGACCTGAGCTGGAATAGTGGTTCTGGTGGCGGTTAGGTCATCAAGCCTCTTGGTCATTTCTGTCAGCCCTTTGATGAGTTGGGCCAGGCAATCCATGGTAGGGTTCACAGGGGGTACTTCAGTGGTTTCAGCGTGCAGACCACGCTGCTGTTGCATGGATAGGTGCGGAGGTTGTTGCTGGTGGTGTTGGGGTGGTGCAGGAAGCTGAAGTTGCTGATAAGAGGGAGGAGGATACTGTGAGTACAGCTGAGGTGGAGCAGCTGCATACTGATGGAAAGGTTGTTGCTGTCGGTACTGCGGCTGCTGATAATGTTGATTCTGCTTCCATTGATTTGCATACTAGGGAGGCTGATGATACGGTGGCGGTGGCTATGAGGACTGCCCAAAACGACCACCCTGAGGCTGGTGGTATTGCCGGTTGGCTGGTGGCTGACCCTGAGGTTGTCCCATAGGACGGGTCAGCTGTGCTTTGTGACTCCATACCCCCATTCACTTCTTGAACCAGGGGTGGTGGTGGGAATACTGAATCGGATCCTGATATAAACTCTGGTTGGTACACAACCATCTGTTGTTGCGGCTTTCCCACGTGCTGGATTGTCGGTGGCTGCTGGCTCGACTGAGGCGGGTGTAGCGGTGGTTGCTCGTCTTTCCTCTCAACTGGAGCTTTTAATGGTGCTGCCGACTGAACAGAATTGATAGTGCCCACCAGCAGTTCTAGCTGTTTGGTGATCTGATCAAGCTTGTTAAGGTTATTGATAACCCAAAAATCTCGAAGACCCGGGTGAAGGTAATAAGACAAGGGTCGTTGCGACCCGGATCTCAGAGGATAGGTATATCAAGAAAAATCAGACCGCTCGAAACACGTAAAATCAATCAAGCACAAAAGAGAGCGGTCTAGCTATGAGATTAACCTGGTATAGCACCCAGGGTCGAACACAAGGAGCACGGATTGGCCGAAGGCCTACGAAGTAGTCAAAATGAGTAAAATAAAGATAAAATATTTTTAGTGATTTTTAATAATTTTATATTTTTTTTGGATTTTTAATATAATGAGAAAATAAAAGAAAACAAAAACAAACACACTTTATCAATTTATTTAAAGCATCAAAAATCAAGCAAAAATTCAAGAAAAAATGTTTTTATGTTTTTTGGGTTTTTAAGTGTTTTTGGTGAATTTTTGATAATTTTCTGAAGTGAATTTTATTTTCTAAAAATCAAACAGTGCTAAAAAGACAAGGTACTGTCCAGCCAGGTCCAAAACCCAAAGATAAAATATCTAAGGATCTCAAGAGGGCCTGGAGGTAATTTTCCTGTATACTAGAGAAAACAAGGAAAATTTGAGCACCAAAATTATTGTTTTTGGGTTTTTAGATTATTTAATATGATTTTTATGAGTTTTTAGGTGTTTTTGAATTTTTAGGGTTTTTAAGCAATGAAAAATAGCCAAAATTGGCTGGAAAATCAAAGGACACATAAGAAACAGAATCTAATTTTTATAGAATTTTTAGGGGGGTTTTATATTTTTTTGTGATTTTTCAAGTGAAACAGTGCCAAAAATAGATGTTTTTGAATTTTTAAAAATGACAAATAAACTCAGAAATGTCCCCCAAAATTCTCAAAAATCCTACAACATGGCAGGAGCCATGTGTCAAATTTTTATCGAATTTGGAGATGAATTGATATTTTATTCAAAAATGACAATGGGGCACTGTGCACAGGGACCAAAGTGCAAATACCCAAAGCTCTGGGGGTCCAGGTGCAATTTTCCCAGCAAGTCACGCACGTGGCGCGTGCCTAGGGCACTCAGGGACCTTCTGGTAATAAAAACAAGTCCTAGGACCTTTTGGTAACTCGTACCAAAAAGTCCAGGGGCTGTTATGCAAATAACCCACTAAAAGGCGCACATGCGGAAATAAAACGTTCACAGGGGCATATATGCAATTACCAAAAAGTTTCTATTCAATCATAAAGCAACCAGAACTACAGGATAATAGTTGCAATTAAACCAAAACTACACGTGACGAAGCACGTGGCTCACACATACAGGGGCATAAGTGCAAATATTAACGAGCACGAGGTCCAATGTGCAATTAACCCTACGTAAATAAAACTCCTAAAATATTTACAGGACTGACACGTAAAACAGAAACTAAGAGGGGGCCTAAGGTAATTTACCCCTTTATTACGTCGACGGCTTGATGAGCGCCACGTAGCTGATCTAACGGTCTCGGATGGCTGGCGTTTCTCTTCGTCCGCACGTGAGCCTGATCGACGGCGCAGAGGAGGACACGTGGGTGATCGAACGGCCTCGGGTGCTGGTGGTTCTCTCCTCTGCTCTAATGGTCCAGATCGCCCCTCTGGAAGATCGGGCGGTGGCTGCTCCTCGATAGATGGACGGTCACGATGAAAACTGGAGCGGAGGGCGATCGGACGGTGGTGGAGGACCCTCGAAGAACAGGTGGCCGGCGAGGTTCGCCGGCCTCGTACGCGTGCTGTGGTCCTCCTTAGCTGCCTCTGAAGATCGGGGAAGACTCGCACTGACGTTCCGCAGCTGTTGGTTCCCTCCGATGGCCCAACCGAGCCTCGGAGGGGCTCCGGCGAGGTCGACGGAGGGAAGCTCCTGGCCTGGATGTGGGGACGCCTCAGAAGGCCTCCTCTGGACCTGCAAAGTGGCTCAAGAGCTTCGCGGGTCAAGGGCAAAATGCCTCGACCCGGTTAGGTGGTGTGGGGGTGATCGGTGCGTCGGGACAGGCGAGCTCCGGCGAGCGACAGGCGGTGGAGCTCGAACCCCAGCTCCTGTGCGAGCTGGGTTGAACGAAGGGGCAAAGAAGGTGCGTGGGGGGATGGCGAAGGTGACTGGGTGTTCCGATGATCGAGAGGATACGCGGTATAGCAGGAATCGACGGAACGCGGCGGAGCTTCGATTTGGGGGAAACAAGAAATTAAGCGAAATAGGGAAGCTATGAGGTTACCTGGGTGGTGTGGAAGACTGTGCTGGAGCTAAGGTAGCTCCTAGTCGTCGCCTCGAAGGTTTTCAAGGCCTGAGGCTCGAGCTCCTGCACGGGGCGGAGCACGGCGGCGCAACGTCGCCGGATCAGTGGTCCGGCCACCCCCTCCTCACTGCTACAAGGGCAATCGCGAGCTGTCACCTCAGGGATTGCAATGGAGGTCACGGGAATGAGAGTGGAGAGCCAAAGATGGAAATGGAGTGCGGCGGAGCTCAGGTTAAATACCATTAGGGGTCCGGCTAGATGGGAGTCGGGCGTGAAGCTCGGAGCGCGGATCCCCATAACCCACCCCGGGCGTGGATCAGGGAAGAACAAGCTCGGATTAGAGCCTGGGGTTAGCGGATTCGGGAGTCGGATCAAGCGGGTACAAATTCGAGAAGTCGGGTCCAAACGCAGATCCGCAACTTTGTGGTCCGAGGGGGGGAGTTGACCGGGGGGTCAACATCCCCCGTGGACCAATGGGATTCAACCATGTCAGAAAAGATTTAGAAATTGAATTAAAAATAACAAATGGCCGATTTAATTAAAACTCAAAACATGAAATATTTTTGTTTTAATTTTTTCTATTTTTTAGTGATTTTTAATTAATTTTTGGAAATAAAAATAAGGTATTTACATAGTAGGGCTATATATAGGTATATGTACACTATAGGGTTTTTAATTTTGATTTTTTTTAATTAGTTATTTGTATACATTTTTATTCCTATTTTATATTTTATTTATTTATAGAATAAAATGAGGAATAAAAGGCTATTTTTATTTTTTTTATTATTTATATACATAGGTTAAATAAATAGTTATGTACAACTATATACATGGTATATGTACAACATATTTTTGTATTTTTAATTTTGTTTATTTTTATTTGATTTTTGTTTTGTTTATTTTTATTTATTTTATTCACAAAATATAAAATAGAATATTTACAAAAAGTTTTGAAACTAAATAAATTTATTTACAAGGTTAAATACATAAGGAGGGTGGCCTATGTACAAGGTGAAAAGATATTTTTGAATTTTTGAGTTTTAACTTTTTATTTTGTTTTTAATAGTTACAAAATATATACAAGATATATACAAGCATATTTTTGGGTGAGGAAAATATAATTTATTTATTTACATAAATATTTCCACTAGAGCCCCTATCTCCCTTTACTTTGGTTTTTATGCGGTCAGGCCCATGCTGAGCCCTCCCTTGGGTTAGGTTGCTCAATATTTATTCTAAATATTTCCCTCTTTTTCTTTTTCATCTTTATTCTTTTATTTTTGCACAAAAACATGCTAATTATATGTTTTTACAAGATGCATGCTTTTGCTAATTATTCCTATTTACACATATCTACATGCATTTGCATAGGTTTTTGTAGCTAAAATATAAGAATAAAGAGTGATGAATGGGTATTCATCACCCCCCTATACTATATTTTGCTAGTCCCTTAGCAAACACTTATTTGAAAAAGAAGTGAAAAAGAAAGAAAAAGAAAAAGAAAAAGAGGATGTACATGGATCAAGGTTGAATTATTAAACTTTCCTTCATCAAATTGAAATATGGAGCTCGATCGGATCTTTGGATTATTAATGTGTCGGAACCTTATTTGGACTTAAGCTTAAAACTCAACAGCCTCTAAGTTCCTCCAATCTATGGGCAAGACTCCTCACTAAGCCAGATCAGAACAAGTCTACATACACAAACTCTAATGACCATGAGTCTTTCCATGCAGTGTAAGTGATATAGGCTCCCCACCTCAGAAGTAACAAAGAAACAACCTCCCTCAACCTGGTAACTCTAATGCCTTGGTCTAGCAACTCTTTCCTCGAGAAGCGGGGTATTCCCTTCTAAGTTCAAGTGCAACCGGCTCAAGAAGAGGGGGAAGAAGTATAGAGTTTTGGAAGCTTAGCCAGTGTAGCTAAGTCTCCCGCTGCAAGCTTCATGAGATGTAACATGGATACCATAAGCTTTGCTTTATTTGACTATGTACACTCCGGTGGGGTTATTAAATTTTCAATCCGACCCACCACTTTTTTGGAGTTCTTTTTGCATTTTTGCATTTTTTTTCAAGGACTTCTGTACAGCATATCTACATGGTGCAGCATATATACAAGAAATTTCCTCTTGAGCCAGTAGACTATCCCTCTTTTGAAGCTTTATTGCAACCCACAGCTTCTGTCTTTAGCCTTCATCACCACTAGACCAAGTTGAGGTGCACTTCCTTCACTAGAAGAAGAAGAGAGGTTCCGCCTAGAAGTACTACCCTCATATGCTACCCCAAGCCAAAGGAAACTGCCTCCTCACCACCTCATCCGTGGAGAGCCATGTGTAAGGTGCAGGTGCAAGTCAAGCCATTGTCTCTAAGAGTCATGCGTGTGATGTTAAGTGTTCTACTTAAGCTCATCAAGATGACATATGCTCATAGCCTAGTGGACTCAAAGAATTAAGTCATTATGGACCTGAAAAGCCTTAACCCTAAGTCCTATAAGGTTCCTCTTAAAGTTAGGTGGATTAAGATCTTATTCAAGCTCCATTTCTCAGTTTTATTCTAGGCTTAGTTTAAATGTCAACTCTTATTCAGGAAAAACTATATACATATATGTACACAAGATGCTATTTACAAATATTTTACAATCACGCAAAATTTTTGAAAAATGTTTTGAAATCATGGATGATGATGATGCATGAGGTGCAAGTTTTGCAAAAAGATATTTACAAACATTTACACAAGATTTTTGCAAATTCTTGATTTTCAAAACATTTTGGAAAAATTTTGTACTATATACATAATTTTGATACAAAAAATATTTACACAAGCTTTACACAAAAGATTTTTGAAATCATTTTTACAAAAGTACTTTGTACACTAGCTATGTATGTGCATATAAAAGAAGTTTATGTACATGAAAAATTTTTAATTTTCGTGATTTTTAGCCATTTTATTTATTAACACACTCACACAAAGTACGAGTTATGGCTAAAGTATATATGAAATATATACACACCCCCCCTATACTTAGCTCGAACGATGTCCTCAGAGTGATCAAGAGCGATGAAGAAGACATAACTCGTGCTTAGTAAAAGGGAAGTGAAAAGGTATGGCTAAGTACAGGAATGAATAAATGAATAGAAGGAGAGGAACTCGGTGGTTTCCCCCTATACTTAGGATTAACTAATCCTAAGTATAGCAAGCTGTACATGAAGGGAAATCCGAGTGAAGAATATACAGAATCTGCCCCCCCTATACTTAGGGTAAAGTATCCCTAAGTATAGGCAGCAAAACAGGAGCAAACCGAATGAAAAGAATACTCGCAGGTCCGACATCCCCCCTATACTTAGGGTAAAGTACACCCTAAGTATAGCATAATCATAAGATGAGAAAAGGGATGTGGGACTAAAGAATAGAATGATATGGACAACTGGATCTATACAGGCGGAGGAACAGTGAAAATCAGGCGTGAGATGCAAAAGATGTGAGTCAAGAGACCACATCTCACGCAAAATGAATAGGGGCAACAATAACGTCCCGCGGCTCATGATCTAGAAATGGCTTGAGCCGTTGGCCGTTCACTCGAAAGGTGCTCTCAGAAGACAACTCGGATATATCAATACTACCATTGTCGTGCACCTTTCTGACGAGAAAAGGTCCCTTCCATTTGCTCTGTAGCTTCCCTGGAAATAATCGTAGCCTCGCATCAAACAGCCATACTCTCTGTCCAATCTCAAAATGCTTGTGGCTGATATGAGAATCATGCCACTCCTTAACTTTCTCCTTATAATGTAGGCTGCTTGAGAAAGCTGCATCTCTAAGCTCCTCCAGGGCAGCTAATTCTGCCCTCCTCTGGTCTCCCATACCATCTGGATCCATCAAAATATCTGTAACTGCCCAAAGTGACTTGTGCCTCAGCTCAACAGGTAGATGGCACGGCTTTCCATAAATGAGGCGAAAGGGAGATGTGCCCAATGGAGTCTTGAAAGACGTCCTATATGCCCACAAGACCGAGTCCAAAAGCTGTGACCAATTCTTTCGGTCAGGGCAGACGACTTTCTGCAAAATATTCTTAATCTCCCTATTCGACACCTCAGCTAGACCATTCGTCTGTGGATGGTAAGGTGTGGCAACACGATGGTCTATACTGAACTCGCTAGCAAGGGCCTTCACCTGGTCGTTGATGAAATGAGACCCCCCATCAGAAATCAGAACTCGTGGAACCCCGAACCGCGTGATGATATGCTTCCTCAAAAATCTGCAAATTGTCCTCGCATCAACGGCTCGGGCGGGGATAGCCTCCACCCAACGACTCACATAATCAACGGCCAACAGAATGTACTCAAATCCCTGACTCTTAGGGAATGGACCCATGAAATCGATGCCCCATGCGTCAAAAACCTCACAGAAGTGAATGGGCTACATCGGCATCATATCACGCTGTCCACAAGTGCCCATCCTCTGACAGTCAGTACACCTCTTCACGAAATCATCAGAGTCCTTGAAGAGGGTAGGCCACCACAAGCCGGATTGGAGCACTTTCTGTGCCGTTCTCCTCCCAGAATGATGTCCTCCTGCCTCAAGCTTGTGGCAGTAAGTGAGGACGCTATGGTGTTCCTCCTGAGGAATACACCGATGCCAGACGCTATCCCCTCCTTCGTGGTAAAGGATGGGATCCTCCCAGTGGTAGGGCTTGGCCTTCGCAAGGAAGGTCTCAAGCCTCTGCCTGGGCCAATCTTGTGGGACTTTCCCTGCAACGAGAAAGTTCACAATATCGGCATACCACGGGAGTGAGGCGATAGCAAGGATCGCCTCATCTGGGAAGGTATCTCGAATGGGATCAATCTGCTCAGAATCCTCAGGCTGCTCTAGTCGGGAAAGATGATCTGCCACCACATTCTTGACTCCAGGCTTATCCTTGATCTCAATGTCGAACTCCTGGAGTAGAAGGATCCATCTAGTCAGTCTGGCCTTGGCATCCTTCTTTGCCATGAGGTACCTGATGGCGGTGTGATCTGTAAACAAAGTCACTCTAGATCCAATGATATACGATCTGAACTTATCTAGGGCAAACACTACGGCTAGCATCTCCTTCTCTGTGACCGTATAATTCCGCTGGGCGGAATCCAATGTGCGGCTAGCATAGTGTATGGCAAACGGAACTCCATCCCTCCTCTATCCCAGCACTGCCCCTACGGCAAAATCGGAGGCATCCGTCATGATCTCGAATGGGAGAGACCAATCAGGCGGCTGGAGAACAGGAGCCTCAATAACATGCTTCTGGAGAGTCGCAAAGGACGAGAGACACTTGTCATCGACAAGGAACTCGGTGTCTTTCGTCAAGAGGTCAGTCAACGGTCGGGCAATCTTGCTAAAATCCTGAATAAATCTCCTATAAAATCCAACGTGCCCCAGGAATGACCGTAGCTGCCTCAAATTGGACGGCGGTGTGAGTTTCCTAATGACATCAACCTTGGCCGGATCAACCTCCATGCCCCTGCTGGAGATGATGTGGCCAAGCACCGTCCCTTGAGTCACCATGAAGTGACTCTTCTCCCATGACAGAACCAAATGAAACTCTATACATCGCTGGAGTACCCGGTCTAGGCAGTCAAGACAAGAATCAAATCCGTCGCTGTAGACCGAGAAATCGTCCATGAAGACCTCTAAGCAGTCCCCTACCATGTCCGAGAAGATCGACAGCATGCACCTCTAAAAAGTCGCAGGGGCATTGCATAGCCCAAATGGCATGCGTCGAAAAGCATATGTGCCGAAGGGACAGGTAAAGGTGGTCTTCTCCTGATCCTCAGGAGCGATGGCCACTTGGTTGTAGCCCGAGTACCCATCCAGGAAACAATAATGGCTCTTCCCTGCCAGTCTCTCAATGATCTGGTCAATAAAAGGCAGGGGGAAATGGTCCTTCTTGGTGGCTTGGTTGAGTCTCCTGTAGTCAACACAAACCCTCCAAGAGGTAGGTACTCGTGTAGCGATCTCCTCTCCCGACTCACTGATCACAGTTGTGATGCCCGTCTTCTTGGGCACCACATGCAAGGGGCTGACCCACTTGGAGTCGGAAATGGGATAAATAAAATCTGCACTCCACCATTTTGATATTTCCTTCATCACGACCTCTCTCAGGTTGGGGTTCAGTCGCCGCTGGAACTCACGCGACGGCTTCGCCCCCTCCTCAAGGTAGATATGGTGGGAGCACACTGCTGGGCTAATCCCATGGAGATCCGCTACGCTCCATCCGATCGCCTTGCGGTTCTTTTCAAGAACCCCCATCAAACGGGATTCTTGCTCTCCAGTCAACTCGGCGGAGATGATGACTGGGTACATCTCTGGATCGCCCGCAAGGAATCGATACTTCAGCGAAGTAGGGAGCGGCTTTCGCTCTGGAATGCTGGGTGCTGGCAAATCTGGCTGCGGAAGAAACTGAGTGAAAGCTGCTAAGTCTGCCAAATCTGCCTGGGAAAGTGAAAGCGTACTCTCGCAAACTGGATCGGGAGAAGGCTGCTCAACTGCACTGTCTCTGCTCAGCTCTGCATCTACCTCCTCCTCATCTGTAGGCTCAAATGGACTCATGTCTGGCATCTGATCATAGCAATCGGCCCAATCAGACTCTGAATCCGAGGGATCTGCATCAATCGCGGTGGCATCAAACCACCGGAAAATAAGGTGGCCTCAGCACCACCATCACTGAACATCGTGTCGCGATCAAGGACCGGCTCTGCTGCCTCCAAGGTATCCTGAACCAGGGCTATGCTCTCCAGACTCTCCTCTGCTATCATCTCGGCATCAGCTGTATCTGAATATGAGAGGATGGTCTGTGCTGTAGGATCTGCCCAAGCTGCCTCATCATCTGTGATCACAAAATCACAGTCCTGGTGGATGTCTAGCTCTGCGTCTGTCAGCTGCTCTGAATCGGTACTCGCATCGGAGCGGGCTCTGAGTCTGGCTCTGTAGTCCTCGACCGTCTCTATTTGTATACTCTCGCCCTCGACGTGAAAGTACACCTTCCCACTATCATGATCAGTCACCGCCTTGGCTGTGGCCAAGAACGGACGACCAAGGATGATGGGGGTATCGGTCACTGACTCAGGGATCTCCATGTCCAACACTACGAAGTCCACGGGGAATTTCAGGCCCTGAATCGTGACGATAACGTCTCGTAATAACCCCTTCGGCCTCTTAACAGATCGATCAGCGAACTGAAGGACTGTCCTGCTCTGTCGAAGAGTGCCCAACTCGAAGCGGTCGAGAAGGGATGCCGGAAGAAGGTTGATCGACGATCCGCTATCTAAAAGAGTACGGTCGAACCTCTGCTCACTAATCTGGCATCTGACATATGGGGCCCCGGAATCTGGCCTCTTGGCTGGCAGTCGGTTCTGGATCGCGAAGCACGTGGCTTTCGTCAGCACATGTATCTCCAAAGTGTGGTTCCTCCTCCTCCTCCTGACTGTAGTCCTCTCTCTCAAAGAACGCTGGAGAAGGGGGATGTGCTGCAAAGCCTCCTGGAGGGTCAGCTGGATGTGAAATCGATCAATCATGCTCTGGCTGAACTCCTCAAGCTCTCTCTTTTTGGGATTTTCTTTTTTCTTCCCCTTCCCCATCTGAAGGGCTCTAGGGAAGGGGATCACTGGGTCCTTCTCAGATGAAGGACTAGGAAAAGGTCTAGACGGTTCAAGGACCGGATCCACACATACATCATGCACCACAGTGGGACCAAAAGAAAGTAAACCTTTTCCTTTATTCATAACAGAGTTCTGAGATATAGGAATGTGAGGAAAAACAACATCTCTATCTGTACAAACACCGGTGGCCTCAGTACCACCACGGGCTGGCTCTGCTGCTGCTGCTGGTAGACGTCGCGCGGCATCAGTACCGCGGGCTGGCTCGGCTGAACGGGTGGCCTCAGTACCACCTCCTCGAACTGGTGAAGCGGCGGCCTCAGTACCGCCGGTGGGATCAGCATCCTTGGTGGCTTCAGTGCCACCATCATCATCTGGAGCGGCCTCAGTACCGCTCTCCTCCTCCTCATGTGGCGCCTCGGGAGTGTCCTCGTGGTGAAGCTCAGATGAGGCGCCGCCGCCTGCTGGGGTCCTACCGCTCCTAAGTGTGACAAAATCAGCATCAAATAGATCCGAAGATGTATCATCAAATGGGTCACTAGGAGTGGCTAACTCAGTATGTACTACCTGCTCAGATTTCCTCTTAAGGTTGTTCGGATTCGGCTCGATCTGGGCTGGTATGGCGGCCTTCCCTCTCACCAGGTCCCGCATCTCCTGGCGGAACTCGTCCATCTCCCGTCTGAATGTGGCCTGCTGGTCCGTGAGGAGGCGGGCGATGTCATCCATAGCGGGGCTCTCGTGGGGGCCCGACGGGTAGCCTCTCTGGGGGTGAGGCTGCTGGATCTGCTGCTGAAGGTGCTGGTAAGAGGGATATGAGGACGGGTGCTGCTGCTGAACCGGGTGAGCCTGCTGCTCACGCCTCCATGACTGTCCCTGCTGCTGATAGGGACGAGGACCGTAGGATGATGGCTGGTGCTGCTGGTGTGTTGGGTGCTGCGGCTGGTGCTGGTCTCTCTGCTGGGAGTACTGCCCTCCCTGTCCTGACGGCTGCTGCTGGGGCTGGGCACCACCACTCCCCCACCTGAATCCGGGATGGTCTCGTCGGATCCCAGGCTGGGGGCGGTCATACCAAATCCCGTTGACATACATCAACGGCTCTGCATCGAAGGGGTCTGGTGGCAGTACTGCCAGAGGCTGATCCGGCTGGTAGACCACCATCTGCATGTCTGGAGATGGTGGGGACTGGTAGGTAGGCTGCGGCTGCTGGTACGGCTCCGCCTGTACAAGGTGAACCTGTCTAGGCTGCTGTGAGGAGCTGGAGCGCTGGGACGAGCTGCTGCTGCCGCCGGTATCGCCTCGCGACAGAAGACGGGGCTGTGAAGCCGTCTGTGTCTCCTGAAGACACATGAGCTGGGTCTTCATGTCGCTCAGAACCTGTGCCATCTGTTCCATCTGAGTGATGCTCTGGCACTGCTTCTTCTCTATCAGCTCCATGCGGTCCAACTTCTCGCTGATGATACCCATGTCCGCAGCGGATGACTCTGCCTGTGCTGCTGCGACTGCGGACGAACTGGATGGACCTGCATCTACCCGTGCTATCCGCTGATACTGCACGGGTCCTGGCTGCTGAGGCTGGGGTCTCTGAGTATACAATCTGGTCTGAGACATCACCATGTAGTTCTCAGACATCTCCTCGTAGATGGCCCAGACCTGATCGTGGTCCTTGGCAAAGTAGGACCCGCCGCAAGAAGCGTTCACCAGACCCTGAAGCTCTGGCGTCAACCCGCTGAAAAAGCTCTGAACTAGGTTCGGCTTGGATATGTCGTGGTGCGGGCATCTGTCTAGGAGCTCTCGAAACCTCTCCCAAGCCTCGTGGAACTGCTCGTTGGGGAACATGGAGAAGTTGCTGATCAGGGCCCTCGCTGCATTCGTCCGCCCGAGTGGATAGTACTTTTTCAAGTACTCGGTGCGGAGCTGCTCCCAAGTGTAGACAAACTTCCCTAGATGCTTCAGCCAGGTGGCTGCTCTATCTACCAGTGAAAACGGGAAGGCTATCATCCGGATCGTATCCTGGTCCACGTGGCGATCGTGGACAGTGCTGCAGATCATCAGAAACTCCTGGAGGTGGAGATGGGGCTCCTCAGTAGCAAGTCCGTGGAAACGGGGCAGTAACTGCAAGGTGTTCGGGGGGAACTTGAAGTCCCCCACGATAGCTAGCACTACCACCCAGTGATGCATCAGAGTCGATCCGGGGTTGTGCAACTCCCGCATCGGTCGTGGTGGTCCTCCTGCCGCGGCGGCTTCCGCTGCGGCGGCTGCGGCCGCTGCTGCTGCTGCGGCTGCGGCCTCTGCATCAGGCATCTCCTCAGGCTCGCTCGGTATCTCCTCAGGCTCGCTCTGCTGGCCTCGCTCTGCTCTGAGCCTCTCCAACTCTCGCCTCATCTCTATCATGAATGCCCCCTGATCACGTAACTGCTGCTGTACTGTCTCGAGTGATGCGATCAGGGTGGAGTTGATCACCCCCTGGTCTAGAACAAAATGCTGGTCTCCTCGTGGACCTCCGGGGTGATCCTCTGAACTGCCGGCCATAGCGACGTCTGCAAAATCAAATGAGCCCAACTCAGGTGCTGTCAAATCTGCTAATCTCTCCTCGGGCTCATGTCTCTCAGTACCGAAAGAAAGGGGGTCGAGGGGGAACAGGGCGGAATCGTACTCGGGCTCGGAGAGCTGGTCTCGGCTCTTGCGGGCCAACCTAGATGATCGGGTAGACGTGCCCGAAAGCGGTGCAGCCAGAGGCTGCCTAAGAGACCGTCTACCCATCATCTTGATCTGGCGAGTAGTGCGGATGAGATCTGGAATCAACTATGATAAAAAACAAACCCCCGGTTCACCAACGCAACGCGAGCTGAAGACCGTGAAAGTTCGGTCAAATTATCTTGTCTATTTTATTTTGGTGAACACACAAAATATCAGAGCGCTTACGTGGCCTGTTAGGATATCCGATGCTATCCCAACCGACTGGCCCGCACGGAAAAGTCGGTAATCAGTCGGGTCTAGCACCGGGAGGCTCTACCTAGGGTGCGGGTCACTCTCTCGCGCATCCAAACAATACAATGAGGGGGTTGCTCTCCCCAAGACAAAGTTTTTAGGGTGAGCAGTTTTTAAGATCAAGTATGATTAGCAGTCCCGATTTTATTGTTTTTCTTTTTAATATTTTTCAAATCAAACAAAAGGCCTAACGAATTTTTCGGTTCTCCTGATTATTTAGTCCAAAAACAGGGGGGAGAAGACGAATAAGCCGATGCGTGAGAAATCAATGGTGCATGCTGAGATAGAAATGAGTACCTTGTCTCCAGCACTCTACATGCAAGTGATCCACGCAGAATTTAAATACAGGAAATAAACTACCTAAATGATGCAAGCGGGAAAAACCGAGTCCTAGATGAGCAATTTCTAGCGCAGAACCGTCTAACTCAGTCACTCGCCCTCGATCCAAAAGAGTCTGGTCTAGACCCACCCCTCCTCTTCTCGACAGGTCGAGTTCAGGAGTAGCGCTTGACGGGGCAGGCTCGCGGCGCGTAGGCTCTCAGGAAAGCGACTAAGTTATTTTTATTATTTATTATTAGTAGGTCCAATTACGTTCTATGGGAACAGATAAGCAATTAGGTGTGTGGATCCTACTAATTACGTCACAAGCACCAGAAATTCCTAAGTCTAGGGGCTCGAGTAAAAACCACGTAAACACCGGAAAGGCAGTAAGAAAGAAAAAGAAAGCCGCGAGAAAACCGCGAAAAACCGCTAAGGTCCTAAAGGGTCCCCCGAGCACACCGGTGCTCGGCGAACGAACTATACTCATCGGAGAGAGAGGCTTTTCGTCAATAGAGACAGAGGGAGGTTGTGCTTCCTAGCTGCTGGGCTAGGTGTAGCCGCAGGGGGCTATTATATGAAACTAAGCAGCGCGGGGGCTCTGGTACAAGGGTCAAGCCGGACGGGGCTTGAGTTTGGTAGGAAAGAAACAGACCCGCTACGGTAGAAGTGTCCAAGCAGTCCAAGAGTTCAAGTCCCTGTATTATTACAATAATAATAAATGAAATAAAGTCCTAAGCTATCCTCACCCACTCAACTCTCTCTCTCGCTCTCTCCTGCGGCTCGATGAAGAAACGAGCCGCCTCCGCTTCGCTCGGGTGCACCGGCGCTCCTAGGAATGCCGCCCTCGCTCCTCGGGCCCTCGCAAGAAACAGAGAGAAAAGTGGTCAGTCCAAAAATTATTGTCAGAAGTATGAGAAAAAAATATATACAAATCTATACAAAAAACCGCAAAACTCGAAAAGCCGCGGAAAAAGCTAAAAACGACTACTAAGTCGTGCTCCCCGGCAACGGCGCCATTCTGATAACCCAAAAATCTCGAAGACCCGGGTGAAGGTAATAAGACAAGGGTCGTTGCGACCCGGATCTCAGAGGATAGGTATATCAAGAAAAATCAGACCGCTCGAAACACGTAAAATCAATCAAGCACAAAAGAGAGCGGTCTAGCTATGAGATTAACCTGGTATAGCACCCAGGGTCGAACACAAGGAGCACGGATTGGCCGAAGGCCTACGAAGTAGTCAAAATGAGTAAAATAAAGATAAAATATTTTTAGTGATTTTTAATAATTTTATATTTTTTTGGATTTTTAATATAATGAGAAAATAAAAGAAAACAAAAACAAACACACTTTATCAATTTATTTAAAGCATCAAAAATCAAGCAAAAATTCAAGAAAAAATGTTTTTATGTTTTTTGGGTTTTTAAGTGTTTTTGGTGAATTTTTGATAATTTTCTGAAGTGTATTTTATTTTCTAAAAATCAAACAGTGCTAAAAAGACAAGGTACTGTCTAGCCAGGTCCAAAACCCAAAGATAAAATATCTAAGGATCTCAAGAGGGCCTGGAGGTAATTTTCCTGTATACTAGAGAAAACAAGGAAAATTTGAGCACCAAAATTATTATTTTTGGGTTTTAGATTATTTAATATGATTTTTATGCATTTTTAGGTGTTTTTGAATTTTTAGGGTTTTTAAGCAATGAAAAATAGCCAAAATTGGCTGGAAAATCAAAGGACACACAAGAAACAGAATCTAATTTTTATAGAATTTTTAGGGTGGTTTTATATTTTTTTGTGATTTTTCAAGTGAAACACTGCCAAAAATAGATGTTTTTGAATTTTTAAAAATGACAAATAAACTCAGAAATGTCCCCCAAAATTCTCAAAAATCCTACAACATGGCAGGAGCCATGTGTCAAATTTTTATCGAATTTGGAGATGAATTGATATTTTATTCAAAAATGACAATGGGGCATTGTGCACAGGGACCACAGTGCAAATACCCAAAGCTCTGGGAGTCCAGGTGCAATTTTCCCAGCAAGTCACGCGCGTGGCGCGTGCCTAGGGCACTCAGGGACCTTCTGGTAATAAAAACAAGTCCTAGGACCTTTTGGTAACTCGTACCAAAAAGTCCAAGGGCTGTTATGCAAATAACCCACTAAAAGGCGCACATGCGGAAATAAAACGTTCACAGGGGCATATATGCAATTACCAAAAAGTTTCTATTCAATCATAAAGCAACCAGAACTACAGTATAATAGTTGCAATTAAACCAAAACTACACGTGACGAAGCACGTGGCTCACACATACAGGGGCATAAGTGCAAATATTAACGAGCACGAGGTCCAATGTACAATTAACCCTACGTAAATAAAACTCCTAAAATATTTACAGGACTGACACGTAAAACAGAAACTAAGAGGGGGCCTAAGGTAATTTACCCCTTTATTACGTCGACGGCTGGATGAGCGCCACGTAGCTGATCTAACGGTCTCGGATGGCTGGCGCTTCTCTTCGTCCGCACGTGAGCCTGATCGATGGCGCAGAGGAGGACACGTGGGTGATCGAACGGCCTCGGGTGCTGGTGGTTCTCTCCTCTGCTCTAATGGTCCAAATCGCCCCTCTGGATGATCGGGCGGTGGCTGCTCCTCGATAGATGGACGGTCACGATGAAAACTGGAGCGGAGGGCGATCGGACAGTGGTGGAGGACCCTCGAAGAACAGGTGGCCGGCGAGGTTCGCCGGCCTCGTACGCGTGCTGTGGTCCTCCTCAGCTGCCTCTGAAGATCGGGGAAGACTCGCACTGACGTTCCGCAGCTGTTGGTTCCCTCCGATGGCCCAGCCGAGCCTTGGAGGGGCTCCGGCGAGGTCGACGGAGGGAAGCTCCTGGCCTGGATGTGGGGACGCCTCAGAAGGCCTCCTCTGGACCTGCAAAGTGGCTCAAGAGCTTCGCGGGTCGAGGGAAAAATGCCTCGACCCGGTTAGGTGGTGTGGGGGTGATCGGTGCGTCGGGACGGGCGAGCTCCGGCGAGCGACAGGCGGTGGAGCTCGAACCCCAGCTCCTGTGCGAGCTGGGTTGAACGAAGGGGTGGAGAAGGTGCGTGGGGGGATGGCGAAGGTGACTGGGTGTTCCGATGATCGAGAGGATACGCGGTATAGCAGGAATCGACGGAACGCGGCGGAGCTTCGATTTGGGGGAAACAAGAAATTAAGCGAAATAGGGAAGCTATGAGGTTACCTGGGTGGTGTGGAAGACTGTGCTGGAGCTAAGGTAGCTCCTGGTCGTCGCCTCGAAGGTTGTCAAGGCCTGAGGCTCGAGCTCCTGCACGGGGCGGAGCACGGCGGCGCAACGTCGCCGGATCAGTGGTCCGGCCACCCCCTCCTCACTGCTACAAGGGCAATCGCGAGCTGTCACCTCAGGGATTGCAATGGAGGTCACGGGAATGAGAGTGGAGAGCCAAAGATGGAAATGGAGTGCGGCGGAGCTCAGGTTAAATACCATTAGGGGTCCGGCTAGATGGGAGTCGGGCGTGAAGCTCGGAGCGCGGATCCCCATAACCCACCCCGGGCGTGGATCAGGGAAGAACAAGCTCGGATTAGAGCCCGGGGTTAGCGGATTCGGGAGTCGGATCAAGCGGGTACAAATTCGAGAAGTCGGGTCCAAACGCAGATCCGCAACTTTGTGGTCCGAGGGGGGGAGTTGACCGGGGGGTCAACATCCCCCATGGACCAATGGGATTCAACCATGTCAGAAAAGATTTAGAAATTGAATTAAAAATAACAAATGGCCGATTTAATTAAAACTCAAAACATGAAATATTTTTGTTTTAATTTTTTCTATTTTTTAGTGATTTTTAATTAATTTTTGGAAATAAAAATAAGGTATTTACATAGTAGGGCTATATATAGGTATATGTACACTATAGGGTTTTTAATTTTGATTTTTTTAATTAGTTATTTGTATACATTTTTATTCCTATTTTATATTTTATTTATTTATAGAATAAAATGAGGAATAAAAGGCTATTTTTATTTTATTTTTATTATTTATATACATAGGTTAAATAAATAGTTATGTACAACTATATACATGGTATATGTACAACATATTTTTGTATTTTTAATTTTGTTTATTTTTATTTGATTTTTGTTTTGTTTCTTTTTATTTATTTTATTCACAAAATATAAAATAGAATATTTACAAAAAGTTTTGAAACTAAATAAATTTATTTACAAGGTTAAATACATAAGGAGGGTGGCCTATGTACAAGGTGAAAAGATATTTTTGAATTTTTGAGTTTTAACTTTTTATTTTGTTTTTAATAGTTACAAAATATATACAAGATATATACAAGAATATTTTTGGGTGAGGAAAATATAATTTATTTATTTACATAAATAATTCCACTAGAGCCCCTATCTCCCTTTACTTTGGTTTTTATGCGGTCAGGCCCATGCTGAGCCCTCCCTTGGGTTAGGTTGCTCAATATTTATTCTAAATATTTCCCTCTTTTTCTTTTTCATCTTTATTCTTTTATTTTTGCACAAAAACATGCTAATTATATGTTTTTACAAGATGCATGCTTTTGCTAATTATTCCTATTTACACATATCTACATGCATTTGCATAGGTTTTTGTAGCTAAAATATAAGAATAAAGAGTGATGAATGGGTATTCATCAGTTATGAGTCCTCTTTTCAATCACCGAAAGTTTTTCGATATCCTGTGATCATTTCTCTATAATATTAACCTTCGAGAGATGGCCCCCGATGATGCTGAGGTTGGAGCTCTCATCTCTCTCCGCCTCTCGGGACGCTGCCATGTGTACTTGTTTCTGGAGGATCTGGGGCTGCTTCTGGTATGCTTTTGATGAAGAGAGGGCGGCCTCTCCTTCGGCCATTTTTCGAATATCTGCTAGACTACATCTTCATCCTTGTTGAAGTGTAAACCCCCACATGCTGCATCAACGAGCCTTTGGCTCTCAATGTTCAGGCCCCCAAAGAAGTGCTGGACCAAGCTGGTCTTCGGGATCTCATGATGGGGGCATTTCTCCTGCAGATCGGTGAATCTCTCCCATGCTTCATGTATGGACTCGTGGGCTCCTTGGGAGAAGTTGTTGATTCTGGAACGCATCTGGTTGAGTTGACCGAGAGGGTAGAACTTATGCAGGAAAGCTGACTTTAGTTCCTCCCAGGTTGTCACAACCTTCCCTAGATGGTTGTCCCAATAAAGGGCCTTGTCTTGTAAGCTGAAGGGAAATGTCATCATTTTGACAATGTCCAAAGGAACATTGGGATAGTGAGTAGTTCGGCAGATGCGGGAGAATTGCTGCTAGTGGATATATGGCTCTTCATTGGTGTTTCCATGGAAAGCTGGAAGAAGAGCAAGGAACTGGGGCTTCAGCTCAAAGTGAGCGTGCACCAGTGGAATGAGAATCCACTCGGTCATCTAGCTGTCTCCAGGATTATAGGTCTCCTTTAGTGTAGGCTTTTGTCCCCTAATTTCTGGCTCTCCATCGTCATCAGGTGGACCACCACCTCTTCCTCTGCCTCCTCCTCCCTCGGCTCTGTTCATCACATCATTCAGCATATCTTGAAAAGCGGTCTGTGCTAGGGCTTGCTCTGTCAGCTGTTGTTGGATTGCTTGGATAGATGCTAATAGTTGTGCATGAACTTTATTCTGATCTGGCAACTGTCCTTCTGATTGGGGTGGTTGCTGACCCTTGCCCATTCCTTGAGGAGCCATGTCAGGGTCTGAGTCGGACGAAATGAATTCCGGAGTAGAAGCCAGAGCTCAGTCTGCCCTTTTATCTGCAGAATGAGAGAATCCTAATCAGACCACTTGCAATATTGTTCAGCTGTCATGATAATTTTGGAGTTAAGGTCAACCCCAACATGTTGTGAACGGAACAAGATGTAGACTGTAATCGACTTCCATTTACAACAGCGAGATTGGGACAAAAGTGATCCATGTTTATTATGTGGTCAAAAGGGAGGTAGAAGATGAGGAGTCTGGAGATCGATCCGCAAAGTCCGGATCGGGTTCTCGGGAGTCGCCTCAAATTTATTGGCGAAATCGAGTCCATGGAATCGATGTGGGTGTCGGCAAGGTCCCGACGAAAACCATCCATGGATCGAATTCGCAAAGCAAGAGAGAAGTGGATGTTGGAGGAAGGATATGGTGGTCAACAAGGAGTAAAAAGGAGTGCAAAACAGTAGAAAGGCTCAAACCGAGTGGGGGTCAAAGAGGAGTGACACAACAAAATTTACGCAAAGGCACGGGACTTGATCTTTGAACCTTAATCTAGATCCATACAAACACAATACAAGATTGGGTTCACCAACTCACGCCATGTGAAGCCGTAAAGGTTTGGCTACTTATTATCTTTTCAGTTTTAGAGTTGTTATTTCAGGCATATCTTTTAACAAGTCCTTAGCACACTACCATTATAGGAGAGAGAGTACTGCCAGAAAAGTATCACGTACTTGTCCTCCTCCTTTGTAACCTGTAGTCTGTACTTTTTGAGTTCCTTGTAACCCTTCATGGATCCCTACTCAGCCAAAGAAATAGAGAGAGGAAGCCAATAGGCGAAACCGATACTTCGGTTCTCGCTCGCAACGGAATCACCCGTGAGCATGCAAGAACCTACTCGAACGCAAGACGATGAGACAGACACCCCCGTGAAGGCGTGGCCTATGCTCGATACTTCGGACAAGGTCTATGCTCTACACAACAGAGAGTCATCACTGGTGACCAAGCCCTACTCGCCCACGTACGATAGAAGCGCCAATACTTCGGAAATCCAGGCGATACACAAGGCAGTTGCAGACTGGGATTTTGGCTCTATTCCTTATGGGACGTGCCTCGCTCAAGGGAGTAGGGTTTTGGTCCCCCTCCAAAGGTACCTGAAAACAATGAGGGCTTTATGAACCCAGTACAATGACAGTTCATTACAAATTTTAATTAAGGTCAAAGTTTATTTAGCAGTCCCCTTGTTTTAGTTTTTTGGGTTTTCACTTTTTTGAGTCTGTTTCATACCAGCGCCTAACATTTTTGTAGATTTTCATTTATGTCCTAGGTGCTCAAAATCAGATGGAGATAGCGGAAAAGCCGTGCAAGTTGGTTCTATGATGGAAATCTCACCATTGAACCGAATGATGCATGTTGAGTTAGAAGACTGACAGTGCATCCCAGCTCTCTCCATGTGGTATGCAAAATAGAATTTTTAAACCCATCTACATGGCGGTGTGCATTCAACAAAATCTCCCTAAACATTAGCTGCTATTAACGTGAAGAACCACAAGTTGGTCACTTATCTTTAACCTAAGGGTCCGGTCTTGGCTTACCCCTCCTCTTCTCGACACACTCGAGTTCAGGAGTAGCGCTTGATGGGGCTCGCTCGCGACACACGGGTTAAGAGATAAATGACCGAACTGTTTAAATTTGACTAGATCCATACGAAGTAGACTATAGGAACATGCTTTTTTATTAAGGTTTGGACCTAGCTACCGGATTAAGCAACCTCTATCTAGGGGCTCCAAGCACACAAAACAACATGAAATAAAGGCGGAAAGCACAAAACATCGGGAAAGCAAAGAAAAGAAAGCGGTAGAAAACTCGAAAAAGCTGCGACGAGGCCCTTAGGTGAACAGACACCAGGGCACTGGACCTCGTTGTGAAGAGTAGAGTCCAAGTTATATTACATGCCAAAATTGTCTCTCTCTCTCACAATAAATTACAAAATTGATCCTAGCTAATTCTCATCTCTTTGCATCTTTAGTGCTCTCTCCAGCTGGTCATGAAGTGAAGACCAACCTCCTCCAAGCTCGGTTGCCTTGGCCTCCGACGAAACCATCCTCGTGTGGAGGGCCCTCGCAACAAGGTCACAAAGAAATAGAATTAGTATAAGCTCAATCAATGAAATAAAGAATCAATTAATTAATAAATGAATGTGTATGTCACCAATCAAAGAATCGTGTATAATTAAATAAGTTCAAAGAAATAATTAATCAAAGAATAAATAATGAATGAGTGAATTTTTGTACAAGAATGACAAGGTATAATAGGCTACGCTCATTGCTCCCCGGCAACGGCGCCATCTGATAACGTGGCATTTTGCGAGGGTCAAAATGTAGTGTCACTGAGGCGACCGCTCACAAAACACCAGTTGATCAGCAATTAACCCACATCAAAGAATAAATCAATTAAGTCCCCAAAATTGTGAATTAACATTCAACTCTACCATAAAATGCATAGTGAATAAGCATGTAGAGGTCGAACCACAGAGAGCAACAAAATTGGGTAGCCTACCTTCTTCAAATACATCAGGGTCATCCTTGTATGAATCCAAATTATGTGGGTAATTATATTATTTATATATTTTTTATACTTTTTTTTAATATTGGAATATATATACAATATAAGAAAGGAAGGGATATGGTATTTATAAAAATAGGGAAAAATAGTCAAAAATTAGGAAATGAAATATTTTTGGTTTTTTATACTTTTTTACTGTTTTATTGTGATTTTTGGGTATTTTTCCAAATGTTTTTGACATTTTTAAAAGTGAAAATAAGAGAATACAATGAATGGAATACAAGGCTGGAATTAAAATGGAGAAATAAAATAGACATCAGTAGCAAAAATTCTCCAATAATTTTCACGTAAAGATAATGAAACAAAGAAAATTCAGAGACAAAGCTGGTATTTTTAGGATTTTTTGTAGGATTTTTAATATTTTTATGAAGTTTTAGGGATTTTCTTATTTTTAGGGTTTTTGTTTTGAATTTTTTGTGATTTTTGGACTGACACTAAAGTAGGATAAAAGACATAGTAGGTGATTTTTTTGGAATTTTTCTAGGTGTTTTACTATTTTTTTTGATATTTTCTAAGCTAGACAGTAGCTAAAATGCATGTTTTTGATTTTTAATAAACATTAAAATGCAATAAAAATGAAATGCAAAAATATAGCGTGCTGATATGATGCAACAGGAACTTAAATAAATTTTTGTGGAATTTTTGGTGATTTAAATATGCATGAAATGATTAAGATAGCAAAAAGAAATTATAGGCCTGGCAGGGGTATTTTTGCAAATAAAAATAACTATAGGGAACATCATGCAAAAACACCACAAATATTACGCTTGATCTGCAATTTTAAGGACTAAAATGAAATACAAAACCCTCCAAGGCCCCCGCGTAAAATGACCATCACGTGGAACTACACGTGATTCGCACCCACAGGGTCCAATATGCAATTTCTACAAGTACAGGGTCCTGGTTGTAATTTTTCACAAAAATATAACACATTAAATTTTATTTCATATACCAAATATAATTATACCAACATAGAGGGGCTTGCAGGAAAAATGATCACCTCACGTGGGGCATCACGTGGGGTGACGTGGACTGGACCGAAAAGTAATATGCAATACATACAAGGGTGTCCAAGCAAAATATCCACAATAAAATGAACTTTAAAGTTTATTTACAAGACTAAATAATAACTACAAAAAAGAATGGGGCTAAATGAGATGTTTAACCCTTATTTAGGTGCTAACGGACGGCGGTGGTGATGTCACTTGACACGCGTCGCACATCCATCGGCGGGTACCGGTTCGCAGAGGAAGGTTTGAGATTAGATCCTCCTCCTTGATAGAACGGTGCTGAAGGCGCTTCATCGGACGGATCTCTTTCAATCTGGGGCGCTCCTCTTGATCGGACGGTGCTGAAGGCGTCTGGAAGAACACAGGATGAACTCGCACCAGGAGAGCTTGGATCTTGGACCAGGGGCTCCTCCGGTCGCCTCCATCGCATCTAAGGTGTTCAACTCATAGCTGGAGGTGTCCCGCATCTGCCGGTGGTCTTGACATGGCTCCTGGAGGTCCAAGGAGCCCAGTCGAGGTCGATGAAGGTCGGGACCTCCAGGAGCCTCTTCCTGGATCGAATCGAGTCCAAAGGGGCTCGTTGCTTCGTGTGACCTGCATAGGAAGAACCAGGGGAACGAGGGTTATCTCCTCGACCCTGGGTTTTGAAGCTTGGCAGCAAAATGAGGTGAAGCGGAGGAGCTCCGGCGATAGGCGGAAGTGGAGGTCCAATTCACAAGGACTGGGGGTTCTTGGTTGGACAAAAATGATCGGGAGATGGAGCATGCGATGGGGAACGAAGTGAGGTGAAGATGGCGGTCGGAAACAGTGGGTGTTACGGTGACGCTCCGGCGAACTTCGATTTAGCTATTTTACGATGCTCTACTAATCAAGAGGCTAAACTAAGCACGGGAAGGAAAAGCTGGAATTAAAATCTACCTAAAAGGCAAGAAAGAACAACTCTTATACCTGGGGGCCTCCAGGGAGCAGGACGGACGCCAGAGCTCTGCCGCGACAAAATTGATCCCTCCTCCGGCTGATTCACGTTGCTGAAACGCTCCCCCTGTCACGAGGAACCTCCCAGGAACGGATTCGAGGCTTTTGGGTGGATGTAAATTGGCCAAATTTGAGGAGGAGGTTGGGCGCCATTATTTATAGGCATGGAGATGCACCCTTATTGACCGGGGTGCCACAAAGAATCGGCAGGTCAGATGATGGATCTGGGCTGGTGGCGGTGATGTACAATGATCGGGGGTGATTTCTTGTGAAGGACGCGAGCGCGATCGATGGACGAGATGCCCGCGAAAAAAGGGAGAAGATGGCTCGCAGACAGATTTGACTGGCAGAGGTGCGGATGGGACAGTTGATCCGCTGCCTCTGATTGGTCCACGTAGGCCGCAAACGGACAAAATAGGGACACTTATTCTGAAATTAATTATTTAGCCTAATAAATGATTTTATTAATTTTTGCTTATAAAATCAAAAATGTTTATTAAATAGTGTAGTATTTGTTTCTGATTTTTATTTATTTTTTTGATGTATTTTATTATGGGTTTATTTTAATAATGTGTTTATAAGTATATTTACATGTATTTTGTGTATTTTATTTTTATTTTGTATATCTTATTTTATTATTTTATTTTCTTATTTTCTATATTTATAAATTATTTTTGTGAGTATAAATACATTTTTATTAATTTTTTTGAGTTTATTTATTTTTTTAAATAAATAGGTATATGTAATATGTAAGTATACTTATAGGTATTTTACCTATATTTTGTATGCATTTTATTTATTTAATGGATTTTATTGGGTTTTATTTTGGATTTATATTTTTAGTAAATATTATGTAATATTTATAATATTATAAAAATATGAAAGAATAAAGCAATTAAAGAATGTATTTCCCTTCTATTTCTACACATATAGATCATAGGTATTTCATCTATGTTTTGAGCTAGTTTTATTTTATTCTCCTTTTCTTTTTAGGTTTAATTCTAATTTTAATGTACACATAAGTTATACATAATGTCTGCAAAATTATAAAAATATGAAGTTGTAAAATAAGAAGTAATGAATAAATTGGATATTTTAATCTTTATTATGTACAATAGGGGCCCAAAACCTAACTTTCACAGATAAACTCCAAAAATTACGAAACCAATTTTATTAAATAGTTCTTGGAAAGCTATATATAATTAAAGGTGATTTTGGGTAATTTTGAGTTTTTATTTGCATGATATGGGTCTGTGAAGTTGAGATTTTGGCTTTTTATCTTGAGTGTAAAATGTACACTGTGTATCATTTTTGCACAAACTTAATTTTGTGTTTTTATTTACCTTATTATCTACAACATTCATGTACAAAGCTTCCCTATTTGATGAATGAATAATTATATACAAAATAGGTGTCAAAAATGCATAAATAAATGAATAGATAAATGAGGTATTTATTGTATGATTGACCCTTATCTCCCCCTACTTTATTACTTATCGACCAATTCCATTCTGGCCTTGGTCTCGGGGTTAGGGTCATAAATTATTTGCAATATTTTATTCCCTTTTTCTTTTCTTCTCTTTATTCTATAATTTCGGCATTAAAAACCTTAATTTCTGTACAATAAATACAATAAATAATGAATGCTATTATGTACAAATTGATGTTATTTACATGCATTTACTGGGGTTTTTAAGGCCAAAATGATAGAATAAAGGTGATGAAATGGAGATTCATCAACGACCCGAGTGTGATTATTTTTACCTAGCCCAGATTGAGTGTCGAATATTTCGGTCATCAGAATGGCGCCGTTGCGGGGGAGCACGGCTTAGTAGTCATTTTCGATTTTCCCAGCTTTCTTTTTCGCGGCTTTTTGTAGATATTTGTATATATTTTTCTCTGAATTATTTATACATATTTTTCTGGACTGACACTTTGGTTTTTATTTCTTGCGAGGGCTCAAAGACTGAGGTGTCTTTTTTGAAAGCTGAAACAACCGTAGGAATCAGAGGCAGCTTCTTTCTCTACGAAGCTGTAGGAGAGCGCGAGGAGGAGGAGCCGAAGTTCGGGAGCTACGGAATAGCCGCAAAATAACTCTAGTTTAGTTTAGTTTAGATTAGTTTATTTATCTGTAGATTTATTAATTTGTAATAATACAGGGACAAACTTGGACACTTGGTAGATTTCAGGGTCTGTTTCGTCGAGCAATGGTGTGCTCGGGAGACCTCACCAAGATTTTCGCAGTTTTTCGCAGTTTTCTAAATTTTTGACCATTTATTTACTGCTCATTTGATTTACGCGATTTTCAGTCCTAGCTTAGAAGTTTTCATTGATTTGACGTAATTAATTAAGGCCAAACCCTAATTATCTGCATATTCCTATAGCTCGATAATTGGACTTAATTAATTAAATCACAAAGAAAAAGTCGAATTATTTGAGCTCTGGTCCACGTGCCTTGAGGAGTCACATACAGCGCGTGCATGATCAGTTGTGGCAGACACCAAGAGGCTCCCAAGATAGGACTCTGGACCTAGGCTCGAGTACCCGGCTACTGTTCTTCATGAGTAGAACCGCTTTGTTTATGACCAGCTTTCGCGTGCATCATATAGGTAGTTTATATTCAGTCTTTATTTTATGCGTGGATCACCCGACATATAAACTGCTGGAGTCAGGTACGCATTTCTTACTCTCATGCATCATTGATTCCCGCGCATCGACTTTTTCGTCTTCTCCCTCGATTTTTGGACTTAAAATAATCAGGAGAACGGAAAAATTCGTTAGGCATTGTTTGCTTTGAAAAATACCTAAAAAACAAAAACTATAAAATTGGGACTGCTAAACAAACTTGACCCTAAAAGAAATCTCACTTAAAAATATGTCTTGGGGAGAGCAACCCCCTCATTTTATGGTTTGATTGCGCAAGAGAATGACCCGCTGATGAATCTCCATTTCATCACCTTTATTCTATCATTTTGGCCTTAAAAACCCCAGCAAATGCATGTAAATAACCTCAATGTGTACATAATAGCATCCATTCTTTATTGTATTTATTGTACATTAAATAAGGTTTTTAATGCCAAAATTATAGAATAAAGGGAAGAAAAGAAAAAGGAATAAAATATTGCAAATATTTTATGACCCTAACCCCGAGACCAAGGCCAGCATGGAATTGGTCGACAAGGAATAAAGTAGGGGAAGATAAGGGCCAATTATACAATAAATACCTCATTTATTCATTCATTCATTTATGCATTTTTTACACGTATTTTGTATAATTATTTATTCATCAAATAAAGAAACTTTGTACATGAAAGTTGCAGATAATAATGTAAATAAAAATACAAAATTGAGTTTGTATAAAAAGGATACACAGTGTACATTTTATACCCAGAATAAAAAGCCAAAATCTCAACTTCACAGACCCATATCTTGCAAATAAAAACTCCAAATCACCCAAACTCACCTTTAATTGTATATAGCTTTCCATGAAATATTTAATAAAATTGGTGTCATAATTTTTGGAGTTCATCTGTAGAAGTTAGGTTTTTGGCCTCCTTGTATATAATACTGATTAAAATATTCATTTTATTCAATGTCTATTATTTTCACAAATTTATATTTTTAGAATTTTGTAAATAATGTATATAATACATGTACATGTTGAAATTACAAGAAAACCAAAAAGAATTTGTGAAATAATATAAGTCTAGGTATCACATAGGCAAAATACCTATGTTAAGAATGTATATAAATAAAAAGAGATTGTATTATTTATTCATTTATAGTTTTCTAATAATGAATATATTGTATATAACTTATTAAAAATACTAATCCAGAATAAAAATAAATAAAATTCATTAAAAAAATAAAATGTATATAATATATAGGTAAAAAAACCTGTAAGTATACTTACATATACATATACTTATTTATTTAAAAATGTAAATAGACTCATAAAAATTAAATAAAAATACCTTTCTACTCGCAAAAATAAATTATAAATTTATAAAATAAAACCAATAAAATAATAAAAGAAAATAAACAAATTAAAAATAAAATACACAAAAATACATGTAAATACATACATGTACACATTATTAAATAAAAACTGTAATAAAATACTCCAATAAAAATCATAAATAAATACTACATTAATTTATAAACATTTTTTGTTTTATAAATAAAACCTAATTAATTCATTTAGTATGTTAAATAAATTAGTCAAGATCGGTCTGATGTGGACCAATCAGGGGCCAGGGAGTGTTGACCTCCGGTCAACTCCCCCTGCGCCTCTGATTTTCGTCAGAAATGTCGCATCCCCCCCTTTTTTTCCTCCATTTTTCCTGCGTGATATGATGCTCCATCACCGATAGTCCCTTCACGGATTTTTCCAGAACCATCATGATCCCCGCCATTCAGTTAGATTACGTGTACATAGCTTAGATTCTTAGATTTTAGCCGGTCAATAAGGGCGACCCATCTTGTTTATAAATAACTCCATCTTCTTCTTCCTTTCTTGTTGGCCATTTCCGGAGCCCTAGAACCCTCGCCTTCGGTCTAGCGAGAATCCTGGTGATAGCAGGAGGTCCCCTGAAGGTCGAGGAGGTTCGAAGGAGGAAGGAGGTGCGCCCACGGCGGAGCTCCGGCGTCCGTCCTGCTCCTTGGCCCTCCAGCCAAGTTCGAGCTGCGCATTTATCCTTTCTAGGTAGTTTTTACTCCCAGCATTTCATTCCTGCATTTAGTTTTATGTTTCGCTTATTAGTTTTGCGTAGTTTAGTGATTTTGTAGTTCGTCGGAGCTCCGCTCCGGTGAGCTTTTCACCGTGTTCTCGACTGTTCCCCGACTCGCTTCCACCTCCATTTCGTTCCCTTCGCCTTCTCCATCTTCCAGCCACCTCCTATCAACCGGAGCCTCCTTGGTTCCGCGAATCGATGCTCATCTCCTCCGCTTCGCCGGAGCATCTCCGCCCACCACCATCCGTGTGCTTTCAGCTTCAAACCCCGGGTCGAGGGTGACGCCCTCGAGCCCCTCTACCTTCCTGTGCAGGTTTAGTTCGCTCAGAAGAGTCAGGGGACAGAATCCAAGCCGGCGGAGGTACCTGGAGCCCCATTTCTTCTCCGAGCTCGTGGCGGCGTTCCAGGGTACCTCCGACCGATCTAAGACCTCCAGCAAGAAGAAGATCCTGTCAGGAAGCTTTTTGGACCTTCAGGAGCGGCGAAGACCGGCGGAGACGCGAGACTTGGTCGGAAGAAGCTCGCCCAAGCGAGCGTTCTTCCCCGTTCTTCCCGTCGTCGTCTCCGCCGTTGGATGAAGAGCAGGTCCCAGTTTCAATCACAGTCGTCCGATGGAGCAGAGCATCCACCGTAGATCTCAACCCCGAGATCTAATCCGCACCGCTCATCGGCGAAGCGTCATCGGCCCACGTGGAGGCGCCACGTGTATTAGTGAACGTAGATCAGCCGTCCATCAGCGCCCACGTTGGGGGTAATTTTCACATTCAGCCCCCGTCTTTTTTGTATTTAATTTTTATTATTGTAAATTATATAGCTCATGTAAATAATGTGGAAATTTTGCATGTGACCCCCTGTATCTCTGCTATATTATACTTGGGTCCAGTCCACGTCACCTCACGTGTAGTCCTACGTGAGGTGGTAAAATTTCACAAGTCCCCCTGTATGTTTTGTATATTTATCTTTAGTCCATTAAATAAAATCTTAAGTGTATTATTTTTGTGAAAAAATGCAACCAGGACCCTATGTTTTCGGAAATTGTGTTTTGGTCCCTGTGGGTGCGGATCACGTGTAGTACCACGTGATGGGTAAATTGCAGGGCGGCCTTGGCGGGTTTGCTTAATTGATTTTAGTCCTTAAAATTGCAGAACACGTTATTATCTTTTGGTATTTTTGCACTGATGCCCCTGGAAATTATTTTATTTGCAAAAATGCCCCTGCCAGGCTGTTTTATGTATGTATCTTTTATCTATTTATTTTAAAAACCTATGAGGCTTCTTAAAATCCAGAAAAATCAGGATAGGTGCTCCATGCTATGCTTTTTCACGCCCATATTTTATTTGGCATTTTTTCGCATTTTTCCTAATTATTAAAAATAAAAGAAGCCATTTTTGTACTGTTTAAATTATAAAATATAAAAAAATAGAAAATGTTTTTGAAAAATTCCAAAAATATTATATATGGTATAATTATATATATTGAGTCCAGAAATTGAAAAACCCAAAAAAATAGAAAAAGAAAATATAAAAATTTCAAGAAGCTCAAAAATCCTAAAAAAATAGAAAAAACCTTAAAAATCCAAAAAAAATATATTTATCTCTTATGTAATTATCTATATATTAGTATTAATGTATTAAAATTAATGCGGGTAATTTTGGAGTTTAATTTATATTTTTTAAAACCCAAATTGTATTTGGCTATTTAATTAGTCCCATATTAGGAACATTTTTGGAATTAAAAATACATAAAAATTAGCAAAATTCCAGAAAAACAACATAAAAATTAGAAAAATACAAAAAGCCTAAAAACTATTATACTTAATATATTGAGTATACATATATATGTTTATGTATCCTTATACTACATCTCTTTCTCTTCTCATATATATAGCTCTTTATATATTATATATATATCTGTATTTATATAATTAAAAAAAATATAAAATATAAAAACCAAACAAAAATTATAAAAACAAAAATAAAAAAATTATAAAACCCAAAACCCACTAAAACAATAAATGGACATGAACAAAGGATTGAATAATTACACAACACATATACATTCCCTTCGCCTCCCAGTGTTCGACCTCTACTTGTGCTTACACCTATACACATTTGCATGTAGAGTTATAATAAAATTTAACTCCACATTTTTAGATATTCATTGCATATATTTATTGTGGGTTAATTGTTGATCGATCTGAGGATGATTGAGCGGTCACCACATCGACTGGATGTCTCGCCTTGTGAGATATCTAGACCCTTGATCGTCCTCGTTCATCAAATGGCGCCGTTGCCGGGGAGGCAACGGATTTTGTATGATTTTGTGAGCTTATTTGTTCATTTATTTAATTCTTTGCTCATGTCCATATGTTTATTTATTTGTGTGATTTTTATTTTTATTTGATATTATTTGATTGACTGCTCTGACCATCTCTTTTCTTTGACCTTGATGCGAGGGACCTCCGAGCGAAGGAGGACCTCTTAGGAGGACCTATGCACCCAAGCAAGGTGGAGTTGGCTCTTCTATGCCAAGCCAACATGTGAGAGAGCATCAAAGGGAGAAAGAAAGAGAATTTTTGAAGACAGCCTCTATTTTTATGTATATTATTTTATTATGTATATTCATGTGAGAGAGTGACACTTAGAATTTTGTAATAATACAGGACTCTCACAGGTACACTCCGATTCCCAAGGTCCATTGCCCGAGGGATTGTTCCCTTGGGGGCCTCGACGGTTTTGACGCTTTTTCTTTTTATTTTATTTTTATTATTTTGTGTGAATGAGCCCTAGCTTAGGAATTGCTTGCCGATAGATTAGGTCCAAACACCCTAAATATATTTGCATGTACCTATAGCACGTTTTGGATCTAGTCAAATCTAAACAGTCAGTTCATTTATCTCTTAACCCTTGTGCCGTGAGCGAGCCCCATCAAGCGCTACTCCTGAACTCGAGTGTGTCGAGAAGAGGAGGGGTGAGCCAAGATCGGACTCTTAGGTTAAGGATAAGTGACCGACTTGTGGTGTTTCACGATAATAGCAGTTACTATCCTAGGGTGATTTCTTCGACTTGCATTTGCATATAGCATAGGTTTCAATTCTGTTATGCATCCCGCATGGAGAGAGCTGGGAAGCACTGTAAGTCTTCTTACTTAGCATGCATCATCGATTTCCGACTTGCATGGCTTTTCCGACCTTCTCCCTCTGTTTTTGCCAATTAGGATGCTTAATGGAAATTGGAACCCCGATAGGCACGTGCATTGAAAATACCTAAAAACAGTGATAACTAAAATAAAAATGGGACTGCTAACTCTATTGACCTAATAATAAAACGTAATGGATTCCTTGCCTTGGGGAGAGCAACCCCCTCATTGTATGCGTTTTAAGTGCTCACGTACACGCTAAGGAGTAGAGCCCAAATCCTATCAAGCCTCCTAAGTGTTTGTACAACTTTGTGAATCTCACCTAACTCTAAAAACCAAAAAGATCAATGACCGTCACCTGACGGTCTTCACCGTGTCGAGTAGGTGAATTGGGGGTTTGCCTTGTGTATTGATTGTGAATTGGAGTCCGTTATGTTTCTCATCCTTTATTAGAGTAATCGGTCCCATCGTGTGAGGCATGCATTTTTCAGCTTTGAGTCTCTCTACCTCTCTTATACATACATCTCCTCATTTGCATTGAGTCGCGATATTGGCGCTTGAGCTCAATCATTCTTCGTCAAGTCCTTTGTTCCTCGTATTCTCTGTGTCATCCCTATCTCCTTCGGTTCGAGGAGAGCCTGCTCTTCGGACCACCATTTTGACGGTGTTCCCGCCTTGTACGGAATACCCAATTTTGTATATGTCTCGATCTTCTCATCCGCCCTCCTCGTCCCCTCTGTTTCACTCTTCTACCACCGTGATATTGGCACGTAGCCTCAATCAACTTCTCCACACCATTGTGTACCCTTCTTATCCATCTTCTTTGTGTACCCCGTATCACCTCTCCCTGTTACCAGGAATGCTGTGCATATGGATGAGGCCCGCATCGAGGATTATGTATACAGATTATTTGAGTAAGACGGGCCAATGATGATGAGGATGCTGAGACTGATTTGGAGGATTTGTTTTTGATACATGCATACAAGTATATTGAAGTTTTTTGTGATGCATGATCATTAGGTGTGATTCTTTATTGAGGATTCAGATCTTGCACACCTGATTGAGGATGTGATATGAAGCAATGATTTGGTGATGATTTCATGAGTATCGACTGATCTATATATTTTGAGGTTTCGACACGTCTTGATTTGGATTGTGGATGGACTATCTTGATATGTGCTTCATGATGACGATGATTGGAACCCACATGATCTCTCTTCTTCGTGACTGACCCATCCCCAATCTCCTGATTCTATTATCCACCTATGGCACTTTGAGGATTCACGATTATTTTTTCGTGCCATCTCAGCTGTTTGGATTGACTTCGAGGGAGTGTATTATGATTGATGAGCTGCTCTTTTGTCCCTCCACTTGATCTTATGCCCTCCGATAGATTGATGGATTCACATTATTTTGAGGACCTGAGATTTTATGCCAGTATTCCCGCAATTGTCATTGAGCTAGCTCGCATTCCTCCCCGAGGACTATCTGCGGGAGAATGCGACAATTTCTAGGACTACGGTTTCATTCACGACTTTGGTCGCCATTGTGATGGGACCCGAAACCAAGTCAGATGATATGCTTGATTGGCCTCTCTCTGTGACTGTGTGCCCGATCTGTCGGCACATGAGGCCAACTGTCAGATTGCTCTCCTTGACGGTCCTTGCAAGGCAGAGCTCCACTTTTCTGATTATTCCATGCATGGTTCATAGCTCTCCGAGGGTTATCTGTGAGAGGCTATGACACATTATTGCTATGATGGTCTCTTCTGCTGGTAGATGGTCTGCCGTCTATCGAGACTATGTTTTCCGTGGATCCGTCTGATGGGTCCGGCTCCTTCGAGCCATTTTCTCTCTCCTTGACAACCCTCGCAAGGACGAGTTATACTCTGATTATTCACTGCGTAGCTCACATCGCTTCCCGAGGACTATCTGCGGAAGGATGTGACACTTTCTTTACGATCGGCTTCACGCATTTCCTGTGTCTCCTGTCTGTTGGAGCACGAAGCCGATTCGTCTGATTTATGTACTCGGTCTCCCTTTTTGATTTTGTGCCAGACCTGTTGGGCCATGAGACCGACTTGTTCAGACTCCTTTGAGTCTACTCTCCTTGACGGTCCTCGCAAGGATGAGCTCTTTTCTGATTATTCTTTGACTAGCTCGTAGCTCCCCGAGGGTTATCTGCAGGAGACTATGACATATTTCCGATCTGATTGGTCTCTACTGTTGGTAGCCGATTTGTCGACTACTAAGACCACTATGTGGATCCGTCTGATGGATCCGGCTCCTTCGAGTCATTCTCTCTCCTTGACGACCCTCGCAAGGTAGAGACACATTCTGACTATTCCTTGCCTAGATTGCATTCCTCTCCGAGGACTATCTGCGAGAGATTGCGACACTCTTTTACGCTCAGTTTCCTCCGCTGACTGTGTCTCCGATTTGCGAAGCACGAAGCCGGGTCGTTTGATATACTTGATTTTCGGTCCCATCTTGAGTTGCCTATCCGATCTATGGATCATGGGACCCATCTGATTCGACTCCTTTGAGTCTGCTCGCCTTGACGGTCCTCGCAAGGCTGAGCTCCTGATATCTACGGTTGCCATGCCTAGCTGGCAGCACGTTCCCCGAGGGTTGTCTGCGGGACACTGCCACATTCTTTACATTATCCGGTCTCTTCTGCTGATAGCCGATATGTCGTCTATCGAGACCACATTTACTGATGATCTGTCTGATGGATCACTGATGCCTTTGCGTCCACTCGCCTTGACAACCCTCGCAAGGCCGAGTCTTCTTCTGATTATTCGATGATTAGCATGTACCACTATCCGAGGTTTATCTGCGAGAGGGTACATCATTTTCTTGGTACTCGGTTTCACTTCTGGTGTCTCCTGTCTGGTGGAGCACGAAGCCGAGTCCTCTGAGCTGTGTACTTGGTCCCCTCTCTGATTGTGTATCCGATCTGCGGATCACGGGACCAAGTGTTCTGATTATGGTCTGATTCCTGGCTCCCTTGAGCCGGCTCACCTTGACGACCCTCGCAGGGTTGAGCCATGTCTCTCGGCATTAGGTGTGTCTCCGACGATCTTCCGACCTCATGACCACCGCATGCCACGATATCTCCTATTCTCTATCTTCCATATCTTCTCGAGACTCTGATTGACCGGAGGAATCTGTACTACTCCTTCTTCCTCCCGGTCTTACGGTATCGGCTCTGTTTCCTCATGCTGGCCCTATGTGTCGATTGATTACTTCATGCTACCGATATCCTTACTTTCGATCCATTTTTACTTCGGTAGCCGACACCCACTTGCCTGCACATCTGGGTGTCCTTTCACCTTCAGACTGCGTCCTCGTTCTCACAGGGAGACGACGACGAGAGTACGGTATTCACTTGTCAGATACCGTCCTGTACTTCCCAGTTCTTCATCACTTGTATATATGTGTTGTATATTCTATTTTCCTGCATGTTATGTGTGCCCTAGATCTATCGCCATATCTTTGTGTCTATACTTAGGACGTACTTTGTCCTAAGTATAGGGGGGTACACACCGCGTTGTTTTTCGTCATTCAGTTTCGTCACTCCTGTTGTTGCCTATACTTAGGGATATCTCACCCTAAAATATAGGGGGAGTGATGCGTATATTCTCCACGACCTTTTTGTATATCTGTATATATCTCTCTTTTCTTCTTTTCTTGTTTTCCTTTTCTATCTTCTGTATCTAAATAAAAGGTGTCGCCCCTTGTAAACAGTTTTCTATACTTAGGACGTACTTTGTCCTAAGTATAGGGGGGTGCACTCCTGATTTGTTAATTCTTTGAACTATTTATTCCCACCCATGGCCCTCCCTACCTTGTGTACAGTCTGCTATACTTAGGATTAGTTGATCCTAAGTATAGGGGGCGGTCATTTTCTTATTCATTTATCTCGTTATTCTTTCATCTATTATTCTTTTAGTCTTCGTAGTATAGACTTTTCTATACTCAGTACGAGTTATGTCTTCTCTTTCTCTTTTCTGATCTATGAGGACATAGCTCAAGCTAAGTATAGGGGGGTCGTATATACTCTGTATATACTTCATACATAACTCGTACTTTCGAATAATTATGATACAATTCATTAATTAATAAAGCTTCTTATTCTTCAGATTCTTTTTGTATATACTGATTAATAAATCAGGATAAAAATACTTTTGCAAAATGATTTGAAAAATGGTGTAAACTGTTTGGAAAACTTTTTGTGAAATATTTTCAACCTTTGTAAAAATATGTTGATTGCAAAAATTCTTTTATTTGTGTGAAATAAAGGATTTGGAAGCCTATTTTGCAAATGGTTTTGAAAACATTTTGTAAAAATATTTTGAAAAACGTATATATGATGTTTGCAAATTCTTTGCAAAACGGGTTTCAAATGATTGTAAATATTTGCAAAAATTATCTTGTACTATATTTTTCAAAAGGATTTTTCAAATAAATCTGAGGGATAAGAGCATCAGAATAATAATAATAAACCATAAATAAAATACATTAAATTCCTTATCAAGTGTATATACCTCAATAAACCACTCTTGTCCATAAATAAAATACATTAAATTCCTTATCAAGTGTATATACCCCAATAAACCACTCTTGTTAAAACTAGTAAATTCTTTAAATCTTGTAAAATAGAACGGCACGCCCGTGTAAATAATTGTATGCACCTTTTTATTTGCAAAAGTCTCTTTGTGTAAAAATATTCTTTGATTCTTTTTAAATCCTCTGTGAAAATTTGCATCATTCATTGTGCATAGCATTCATATTCTTTAATTGAGCTTGATGATTGAACTAGTCCAATAAAGTCGAAGATTGGAGCTTGGTTGGACCTTACTGCACCTAATTGCACTGGAACCTTATGGGAACTAGGTTTAAGGTATTTTAGGTCTATTCAGACTTAATTCTTTGAGAAAGCAGGGCTGGGTTCAAGTCACCTCAGCGGACTAACTAGAACTTTTCGAGACACACGCATGACTCTTGTCGGCCGTGACCTAACATGGACACTTGCACCTTTCACTTGGCTCAACTCAGTTGGAGTGGTGAGGGGGTTGGATTTGCCAGTCTGAGACGCACACGGGTGGAAACATTCGTCCTCGTCTAGGGAGGGAAGTGCACCCCAACCTGGTCCAGTTTCAATGAAGTCGAATGACGGGAGAGTGTGGGTTGCAATAAAGCTTCAAAAGAGGGATTGTCTACTGGCTCAAGAGGAAAATTTCTTGTATATATGCTGCACCATGTAGATATGTTGTACAGATACACTTGAAAAAAAAGCAAAAAGAACTCCAAAAAAAGTGGTGGGTCGGATTGAAAATTTAATAACCCCACCGGAGTGTATATAGTTCAATAAAGCAAAAGCTTATGGTATCCATGTTACATCTCATGAAGCTTGCAGCGGGAGACTTAGCTACACTGGTTGAGCTCCCAAAACTCTATACCTCTTATTCCCCCCTCTTCTTGAGCCGGTTGCCACTTGAACTTAGAATGGAATACCCCGCTCCTCGACGGTAGAGGACTGGATTGGGGAATCATTGGGTTGTCATTCTCGAGAAGCTAGTCTCTTTGTCATTTCAGTTGAGGAGAGCCACTATCACTTACACTGTACAAGTCAGCTTTATAGTCATAAGGGTTTGTGTATGATGTAGGTTGGTTCTGACATGGTTGTTGAGGTGATTTGAACCAAGTTCGGTGAATCTTGAAGGCTTTGTGTTTTAAATTTGGTTCCCGACTAGGTTCCGCACACATTCTCACACCAAGGACTAACTTGAGCTCCAAACTTTGATTTTGTACAGATAAGTTTAATAATCATGACCAATTCAATTATTCTTTGAATTTTTTATTTTTGCCTTTTCTTTTCTTCTTATTCTTTATTCTTTTTGTACTTATTGCATAAGTATTTGCTAGGGACTAGCAAAGGCAAGTATAGGGGGGTGATGAATCTCCATTTCATCACCTTTATTCTATCATTTTGGCCTTAAAAACCCCAGCAAATGCATGTAAATAACCTCAATTTGTACATAATAGCATCCATTCTTTATTGTATTTATTGTACATTAAATAAGGTTTTTAATGCCAAAATTATAGAATAAAGGGAAGAAAAGAAAAAGGAATAAAATATTGCAAATATTTTATGACCCTAACCCCGAGACCAAGGCCAGCATGGAATTGGTCGACAAGGAATAAAGTAGGGGGAGATAAGGGCCAATTATACAATAAATACCTCATTTATTCATTCATTCATTTATGCATTTTTGACACCTATTTTGTATATAGTTATTTATTCATCAAATAAAGAAACTTTGTACATGAAAGTTGCAGATAATAATGTAAATAAAAATACAAAATTGAGTTTGTATAAAAAGGATACACAGTGTACATTTTATACCCAGAATAAAAAGCCAAAATCTCAACTTCACAGACCCATATCTTGCAAATAAAAACTCCAAATCACCAAAACTCACCTTTAATTGTATATAGCTTTCCATGAACTATTTAATAAAATTGGTGTCATAATTTTTGGAGTTCATCTGTAGAAGTTAGGTTTTTGGCCCTCCTTGTATATAATACTGATTAAAATATTCATTTTATTCAATGTCTATTATTTTCACAAATTTATATTTTTAGAATTTTTAAAATAATGTATATAATACATGTACATGTTGAAATTACAAGAAAACCAAAAAGAATTTGTGAAATAAAATAAGTCTATGTATCACATAGGAAAAATACCTATGTTAAGAATGTATATAAATAAAAAGAGATTGTATTCTTTATTCATTTATAATTTCCTAATAATGTATATATTATATATAACTTATTAAAAATACAAATCCAAAATAAAAATAAATAAAATTCATTAAAAAAAATAATAAAATGTATATAATATATAGGTAAAACACCTGTAAGTATACTTACATATACATATACTTATTTATTTAAAAATGTAAATGGACTCATAAAAATTAAATAAAAATACCTTTCTACTCACAAAAATAAATTATAAATTTATAAAATAAAACCAATAAAATAATAAAAGAAAATAAACAAATTAAAAATAAAATACACAAAAATACATGTAAATACATACATGTACACATTATTAAATTAAAACCGAAATAAAATACTCCAAAAAAATAAATAAAAATCATAAATAAATACTACATTAATTTATAAACATTTTTTGTTTTATAAATAAAACCTAATTAATTCATTTAATATGTTAAATAAATTAGTCAAGATCGGTCTGATGTGGACCAATCAGGGGCCAGGGAGTGTTGACCTCCGGTCAACTCCCCCTGCGCCTCTGATTTTCGTCAGAAATGTCGCATCCCCCCCTTTTTTTCCTCCATTTTTCCCGCGTGATATGATGCTCCATCACCAACAGTCCCTTCACGGATTTTTCTCCCAGAACCATCATGATCCCCGCCATTCAGTTAGATTACGTGTACATAGCTTAGATTCTTAGATTTTAGCCGGTCAATAAGGGCGACCCATCTTGTTTATAAATAACTCCAACTTCTTCTTCCTTGCTTTTTGGCCATTTCCGGAGCCCTAGAACCCTCTCCTTCGGTCTAGCGAGAATCCTGATGACAGCAGGAGGTCCCCTGAAGGTCGAGGAGGTTCGAAGGAGGAAGGAGGTGCGCCCACGGCAGAGCTCCGGCGTCCGTCCTGCTCCTTGGCCCTCCAGCCAAGTTCGAGCTGCGCATTTATCATTTCTAGGTAGTTTTTACTCCCAGCATTTCATTCCTGCATTTAGTTTTATGTTTCGCTTATTAGTTTAGCGTAGTTTAGTGATTTCGTAGTTCGTCGGAGCTCCGCTCCGGCGAGCTTTTCACCGTGTTCTCGACTGTTCCCCGACTCGCTTCCACCTCCATTTCGTTCCCCTTCGCCTTCTCCATCTTCCAGCCACCTCCTATCAACCGGAGCCTCCTTGGTTCCGCGAATCGATGCTCATCTCCTCCGCTTCGCCGGAGCATCTCCGCCCACCACCATCCGCGTGCTTTTAGCTTCAAACCCCGGGTCGAGGGTGACGCCCTCGAGCCCCTCTACCTTCCTGTGCAGGTTTAGTTTGCTCGGAAGCGTCAGGGGACAGAATCCAAGCCGGCGGAGGTACCTGGAGCCCCATTTCTTCTCCGAGCTCGTGGCGGCGTTCCAGGGTACCTCCGGTCGATCTAAGACCTCCAACAAGAAGAAGATCCTGCCAGGAAGCTTTTTGGACCTTCAGGAGCGGCGAAGACCGGCGGAGACGCGAGATTTGGTCGGAAGAAGCTCGCCCAGGCGAGTGTTCTTCCCCGTTCTTCCAGCCGTCGTCTCCGCCGTCGGATGAAGAGCAGGTCCTAGTTTCAATCACAGCCTTCCGATGGAGCAGAGCATCCACCGTAGATCTCAACCCCGAGATCTAATCCGCACCGCTCATCAGCGAAGCGTCATCGGCCCACGTGTAGGCGCCACGTGTATTAGTGAACGCAGATCAGCCGTCCATCAGCGCCCACGTTGGGGGTAATTTTCACATTCAGCCCCCGTCTTTTTTGTATTTAATTTTTAATATTGTAAATTATATAGCTCGTGTAAATAATGTGGAAATTTTGCATGTGACCCCCTGTATCTCTGCTATGTTACACTTGGGTCCAGTCCACGTCACCTCACGTGTAGTCCCACGTGAGGTGGTAAAATTTCACAAGTGCCCCTGTATGTTTTCTATATTTATCTTTAGTCCATTAAATAAAATCTTAAGTGTATTATTTTTGTGAAAAATTGCAACTAGGACCCTATGTTTTCGAAAATTGCGTTTTGGTCCCTGTGGGTGCGGATCACGTGTAGTCCCACGTGATGGGTAAATTGCAGGGGGGCCCTGGCGGGTTTGCTTAATTGATTTTAGTCCTTAAAATTGCAGAACACGTTATTATCTTTTGGTATTTTTGCACTGATGCCCCTGGAAATTATTTTATTTGCAAAAATGCCCCTGCCAGGCTGTTTTATGTATGTGTCTCTATCTATTTATTTTAAAAACCTATGAGGCTTCTTAAAATCCAGAAAAATCAGGATAGGTGCTCCATGCCATGCTTTTTCACGCCCATATTTTATTTGGCATTTTTTCGCATTTTTCCTAATTATTAAAAATAAAAAGAAGCCATTTTTGTACTGTTTAAATTATAAAATACAAAAAAATTAGAAAATGTTTTTGAAAAATTCCAAAAATATTATATATGGTATAATTATATATATATTGAGTCCAGAAATTGAAAAAACCCAAAAAAATAGAAAAAGAAAATATAAAAATTTCAAGAAGCTCAAAAATCCTAAAAAAATAGAAAAAACCTTAAAAAATCCAAAAAAAATATATTTATCTCTTATGTAATTATCTATATATTAGTATTAATATATTAAAATTAATGCGGGTAATTTTGGAGTTTAATTTATATTTTTTAAAACCCAAATTGTATTCGGCTATTTAATTAGTCCCATATTAGGGACATTTTTGGAATTAAAAATACATAAAAATTAGCAAAATTCCAGAAAAACAACATAAAAATTAGAAAAATACAAAAAGCCTAAATTAATATTATACTTAATATATTGAGTATATATATATGTTTATGTATCCTTATACTACATCTCTTTCTCTTCTTATATATATAGCTCTTTATATTATATATATATCTGCATTTATATAATTAAAAAATATAAAATATAAAAACCAAGCAAAAATTATAAAAACAAAAATAAAAAAAAATTATAAAACCCAAAACCCACTAAAACAATAAATGGACATGAACAAAGGATTGAATAATTACACAACACATATACATTCCCTTCGCCTCCCAATGTTCGACCTCTACTTGTGCTTACACCTATACACATTTGCATGTAGAGTTATAATAAATTTTAACTCCACATTTTTGGATATTCATTGCATATATTTATTGTGGGTTAATTGTTGATCGATCTGAGGATGATTGAGCGGTCACCACATCGACTGGATGTCTCGCCTTGTGAGATATCTAGACCCTTGATCGTCCTCATTCATCACCCGCACACTAGGCTAGAGCCATATCCGAGCCCTGATCAGACTACCGGCCTTTTATACGAGACAGTCTGGTGGGCGGATTGGATTCCTACCAGGTCACGTAACTGCTCTGATATCCTGACATGATCACCTAAATAAAATCGATAAGATAATTAACCGAGCTCTTACGGTCTTCAGCTCAGCGTGGAGTAGGTGAATCGTGGTTTATTTGCTCATCTTGTTTGTTTCCATATCTCATCCGCCAGACTCGCCAGATTGAGATGATGGGCAGGAGGTCCCTTAGGCATCCTCTGGCTGCACTTCTTTTTAGCACTCCAGCCCACTCATCTAGGTTGGTTTGTGAGAGCCCAGACCCGCTCTCTGAACCCGAGTTCGATTCAGCCATGTTCCCGCTTGACCACCCTTCTTCTATTCCTGAGGCACCAGTGCCAGATGTGAGAGCACAAGCAGATGATATTTCGGCACCTGAGATTGGGTCTTTTGCCTTTGCAGAGACCATGGCCAGCAGCGAGGATCGCATCGAGGGTCAGAGGCCAGAGACGACCACATATGTTCTGGACCAGGGTGCGATCAACACCACTATGCTAGCCTCCCTTGAGACGATGTAGAGACAGATCCGAGACCAGGGAGCTTTCATGGTGGAGATGAGGAGAGAGATGGAGAGGCTCCAAGAGCAGAGAGAGCAGCCGAGAGCCGATGGACGCAAGGATCCAGACCATCCGGCAGCAGCAGCAGCAGATCCGAGACCGATGCGGGAGTTGCACAACCCCAGATCGACACTGACGCACCGATGGGTGGTTCTTCCGGCAATCGTGGGGGACTTCAAGTTCCCCCCAAACACTTCAGCTCCTACCCCGCTTCCACGGGCTCGCCACTGAGGAGCCTCATCTTCATCTCCAGGAGTTTGAGATGATCTGCAGCACCGTCCACGATCGTCAGGTGGACGAGCACACTATTCGGATGATTGCTTTTCCTTTCTCCCTGGCCGACAGAGCAGCCAACTGGTTGAAGCATTTGGGGAGATCTGTGTACACCTGGGAGCAGCTCCGGACCGAGTACTTGAACAAGTACTATCCACTCGGGTGGACCAATGTAGCGAGGGCATTGATTAGCAACTTCTCCATGCTCCCCAACGAGCAGTTCCATGAGGCATGGGAGAGGTTTAGAGAGCTGACTGACAGAAGCTCGCACTACAACATCACGAAGCCGAACCTAGTTCAGAGCTTCTTCTGCGGGTTGACACCAAAGCTGCAGGGCCTGGTGAACGCTTCTTGTGGCGGTTCCTACTTCACCAAGGACGAGGATCAGGTCTGGGCCATCTACGAGGAGATGGCCGAGAACTATACAGTGATGTCCCAGACCCGACTCTATACTCAGGGACGCCCCCAGCCACAAACTGTGCAATTTCAGAGGATAGCACGGGTCGACGCCGGTCCTTCCACTTCGTCAGCAGCAGTCGCATAGGCTGAGTCCACAGCCGCCGACATGGGCATCATCAGCAAGAAGCTGGACCGGATGGAGCTGATAGAGAAGAAGTAGTGCCAGAGCATATCTCAGATGGATCAGATGGCACAGATGCTGAGTGATCTGAAGACACATGTCATGTGTCTCCAGGAGGCACAAACGGCTTCTCAGCCCTATCTTCAGGCACGAGGAGATCTGAGCAGTAGCGGTAGCTCGTCCCAGCGCTCCAGTCAGCCTAGACAGGTTCACCTTGTACAGACAGAGCGGTACCAGCAGCCGCAGCCTTACTACCAGTCACCACCATCTCAAGACACTCAGATGGTGGTCTACCAGCCGGATTAGCCCTTGGCAGTACTCTTGCCACCCTCTTATGAGCCGGAGCCGTTGATGGATATCAACGGGATTGGGTACGACCGACCCCAGCCCGGTATCTGACGAGACCATCCCGGATTCCGTTTGTCAGCCGGAGGTGCCAGTTCCCAGCAGCAACCTCCAGTTCAGGGTGGCCAGTACGGCCATCAGCGAGAGCAACACCAGCAGCCCCCAGTCTCCCAACAGCAGTCATCCCAGCTACAACATCAGTATGGTCATCATCCCTATCAGCAGGGACAATCTTGGAGGTGAGAGCACCTCAGCAGCATCATCCCCAGAAGTACCCCTCTCACCCGCACCAGCAACAGCAGCAGCCTCACTACCAGCGAGGCCACCCGTTAGGTTCTCATGAGCCAGTCTATGAGAATCCAGCCTTAGACGACCTAGCCTGCCTCATGACCGAGCAGCAGGCTACATTCAGACGGGAGATGGATGAGTTCCGCCAGGAGATGCGGGAGATCGTGAGAGGGAAGGCCGCCATTCCTGCCCAGATTGAGCCAAACCCGAACAATCTGAAGAGGAAGTCTGAGAAGGTAGAGTTCACAGAGATTACCACTCCTAGTGATTCATTTGGTGATTTATCTGCATACATGTTTGATGCTGATTTTATTACACTTAGGAGCGGTACGATGCCAGCAGGCGGCGCCTCGTCTGAGTAACGACACCACGCCACTTCCAGGGTGCCAGACGAGGAGGAGCGCGGTACTGAGGCTGTTAGAGATGATGACGGTGGTATTGATGCCACTATAAACGTTGATCTAGCCGACGGTACTGAGGCCGTCGTTTCACCAGATGGAGGAGGTGGTACTGACGCCACCACAGTTGCTGAGCCAGAGCACGGTACTGATGTCGCGAGACGACATGCCGAGGTTGGTACTGAGGCCACCATTTCTACTTCTGCTAGTCTTGTTGTTTTTCCATCTATACATGTATCTTAGGACATATCTGAAAATAAATGAAAAGGTTTGTTATTTTCGGATCCACATGTGTTGATTGATGATTTTAGTGTGGATTCTGTTGTTCATGAGCATGCCAGGCCCTCTCTTAGTCCTTCATCTGAGAAGGACCCTGTGGTCCCCTTTCCACGAGCACTTCACATGGCAAGGGGGAAGAAAAGAGAAAATCCAAAAAAGAATCACCAGATAGAGTTCAGCCAGCATATGATAGATCGATTCCATGTCCAGCTGACTCTTCAGGAGGCCTTGGAGCACATCCCTCTACTCCAGATATCACTCAGAGACATGACCACAGTTAGGAGGAAGAGGAGGAACCATCATTCTAAGATTCATGTGCTTACTCGTGCCACGTGTTCCGCGATTCAAAACCGTATGCCATCCAAGAGGCCAGATGCAGGATCCCCTTCTGTCAGATGCCACATTCATGAGCAGAGGTTCGATCGCACTCTATTAGACAGCGGTTCTTCGATCAACCTACTTCCGGCAGCCCTTCTCGATCGCTTCAAGTTGGACACTCTCTGACAGAGCAGGACGATCCTTCAATTTGCTAATCGATCAGTCAAGAGGTCGAAGGGGTTGCTGAAGGACGTTGTCGTTACAATTCAGGGCCTGAAATTCCCCGTGGACTTCGTTGTGTTGGACATGGAGATCCCTGAGTCGGTGACCGATACCCCCATCATTTTAGGATGCCCGTTCTTGGCCACAACCAAGGTAGTGTCTGACCATGATAGCGGGAAGGTGTACTTTCGCATCGAGGGCGAGAGTATACAAATAGAGATGGTCGAGGAGACTAGAGCCAGAGATTCAGATTACTCAGAGCCGACTACAGTTTCAGAGCAGATGATAGAGGCAGGGCGAGACATCCACCAGGACTGTGACTTTGTAATTACAGATGACGAGGCAGTTTGGGTAGATCCAGTCGCACAGGCCATCCTCTCACCTTCAGAGTTCGCTGATGCAGAGACGCTAGCAGAGGAGAGCTTGGAGAGTGCATTCCTGGTCCAGGATACTTTTCAGGCCGCAGATTCGATTCTCGACCGCGAGACAGATTTTTGTGAGTATGATATAGATCCCTCGGAGTCAGATACTGATTGGGCAGAGTATGATGATTTGACACCATGTCTGACTTCCACTGAGCCTACAGCTAGAGAGTAGGTTGATTCTGAGCAAAGCAGAGACAGACCAGTAGAGCAGCCTTCTCCAGATCTAGTTTGTGAGCGAGGGTTCTCATTCTCCTGTGCAGATTTGGCAGCATACACTCGGATTCTTCAGAAGCCAGATCCTCCAGCACCTACTTGTCCAGAGCTAAAGCCGCTACCGTCGTCGCTGAAGTATAGATTCCTTGCAGTTGAGCATGAGATGTACCCAGTCATTATCTCTGCTGATTTGACTGGAGAGCAAGAATCCCGTCTGATGGGGGTTCTTGAAAAGAACCGCAAGGCGATAGGATGGAGTGTATCCGATCTCTAGGGGATCAACCCAGCTCTGTGCTCCCACCATATCTATCTCGAGGAGGAGGCAAAGCCGTCGCGAGAGTTCCAGCGGCGGCTGAACCCGAATCTTCGAGAGGTTGTCATGAAGGAGATCTCGAAATGGTGGAGCGTCGATTTTATCTACCCCATCTCCGACTCCAAGTGGGTCAGTCCGTTGCATGTGGTTCCCAAGAAGACGGGCATCACTACAGTTATCAGTGAGTCTGGAGAGGAGATCGCTACCCGAGTACCTACTTCTTGGCAGGTTTGTGTGTACTACATACGATTGAACCAGGCCACCAAGAAGGATCATTTCCCTTGCCCTTTATTGGTTAGATTATTGAGAGGCTGGCAGTGAAGAGCCATTACTTCTTCTTGGATGGGTACTCCGGTTATAATCAGGCGGCCATCGCGCCCGAGGACCAGGACAAGACTACCTTCACCTGTTCCTTCGGGACATATGCTTTCAGACGCATGCCATTTGGATTGTGCAATGCTCCGACGACATTCCAGAGATGCATGTTGTCCATCTTTTCGGACATGGTGGGGGGTGCTTGGAGGTCTTCATGGATGATTTCTCGATCTACAACGACGGATTCGATCCTTGTCTTGACTGCCTAGATCGAGTCCTTCAGCAATGCATAGAGGTTCACCTTGTGTTGTCTTGGGAGAAGAGTCACTTCATGGTGACTCAAGGGACGGTGCTTGGCCATATATCTCCAACAGGGGCATGGAGGTTGATCCGGCCAAGGTGGATGTCATTAAAAAACTCAATCCACCGTCCAACTTGCTGCAGTTACGGTCTTTTCTGGGGCACGTCGGTTTCTACCGATGATTCATTCATGATTTCAGCAAGATTGCCCGACCGTTGACTGATCTGTTGACAAAAGACACCGAGTTCCTTGTAGATGATAAGTGTCTATCATCGTTTAAGACTCTCAAGAGCTGTGTTATAGAGGCTCCTGTTCTCTAGCCACCCGATTGGTCTCTCCCATTCGAGATCATGACGGACGCCTCCGATATTGCCGTGGGGGCCGTGTTGGGACATAGGAGGGATGGAGGCCCATTTGCCATTCACTACGCTAGCCGTACATTGGATGTCACGCATCAGAACTATACCGTCACTGAGAAGGAGATGCTAGCCGTAGTTTTCTCCATAGATAAGTTCAGATCTTACATCATTGGATCTATAGTGACCATATACATTGATCATACCGCCATCTGGTACCTCATGGCAAAGAAGGATGCCAAAGCTAGATTGACTAGATGGATCCTTCTACTCCAGGAGTTTGATATAGAGATTAAGGATAATCCTGGAGTCAAGAATGTGGTGGCGGATCATCTCTCCCGATTGGAGTATCTTGAGGATTCTGAGCAGATTGAGCCTATTTGTGAGACCTTCGCAGATGAGGTGATCCTTGCTATCGCCTCGCTCCCATGGTATGCCGATATTGTGAACTATCTTGTCGCCAAGAAAGTTCCACAAGATTGGCCCAGGCAGAAACTTGAGACCTTCCTCGCGAAGGCCAAGTTTTACCATTGGGAGGATCCCGTCCTTTACCACGAGGGAGGGGATAGTATCTGGCATCGGTGCATTCCTCAGGAGGAGCACCACAACGTCCTTACTTACTGCCACAAGCTTGAGGTAGGAGGACATCACTTAGGGAGGAGAACGACATAGAAAGTGCTCCAATCCGGCCTATGGTGGCCTACTCTCTTCAAGGACTCTGATGAGTTCGTGAAGAGGTGTACTGAGTGTCAGAGGATGGGCACTTGTGGACAGCGTGATATGATGCCGATGTAGCCTATACACTTTTGTGAGGTTTTTGACGCATGGGGCATCGATTCGATGGGTCCATTTCCTAGGAGTCAGGGATTTGAGTACATTCTGTTGACCGTAGATTATGTGAGTCGTTGGGTTGACGCCATCCCCGCCCGAACCGCAGATGCTAGTACTGTTTGCAGATTTTTTAGGAAAAATATCATTTCACGGTTCGGGGTACCTCGAGTGTTGATATCTGATGGGGGGTCTCATTTCGTCAACGATAAAGTAAAGGCCCTTGCTAGCGAGTTCAGCACAGACCATCGAGTTTCCACTCCATACCACCCTCAGACGAATGGTCTTGTTGAAGTGTCGAACAGGGAGATCAAGACTATATTGCAGAAAGTCATTCGCCCTGACCGAAAGGATTGGTCACAGCTTTTGGACTCGGTCTTGTGGGCATATCGGACGTCTTTCAAGACTCCTTTGGGTACGTCTCCCTTTCGCCTCGTTTATGGCAAGCCGTGCCATTTACCTGTTGAGCTGAGACATAGGTCACTTTGGGTAGTCACTGATATACTTTTGGATCCAGAGAGTGTAGGAGATCAGAGGAGGGTAGAGTTAGCAGCCCTGGAGGAGCTTCGTGATACCGCCTTTTCAAACAGCCTACATTATAAGGAGAGAGTGAACGAGTGGCATGATTCTCATATCAGCCACAAGCAGTTTGAGCAAGGACAGAGAGTATGGTTGTTTGATGCTAGGCTTCATCTATTTCCAGGAAAGCTATAGAGCAAATGGAAGGGACCTTATTTGGTGAGAAAGGTGCATGACAATGGGAGTATTGATATATCTGAGTTGTCTTCTGATGCTACCTTTCGAGTGAACGACCAACGGCTCAAGCCATATCTAGATCATGAGCCGCGGGTCATTGATGTTGCCCCTATTCACTTTGCGTGAGATGTGGTCTCTTGACTCACATCTATTGCATCTCATGTCTGATTATCACTGCTCTTCCTACTTGTATAGATCCAGTCGTCCATATCACTCTATTCTTTAGTCCCGCACCCCTTTTCTCATCTTATGATTATGCTATACTTAGGTTGTACTTTACTCCAAGTATAGGGGGTGTCGGACTCTCGTGTATCATATTGATTCTTTCTACCCTTGTTTTGCTGCCTATACTTAGGGATATTTCACCCTAAGTATAGGAAGACCCTGTACATCCTTCCACTCAGATATCCCTTCATGTACAGCTTGCTATACTTAGGATTACTTGATCCTAAGTATAGGGGGAAACACCGAGTCCTCTTCATTCTATTCATTGATTCGTCTTTGTACATACCATTCCTTTTCACTTCCCTATTCTAAAGCACGAGTTATGTCTTCTTAATTGCTCTTGACCACTCTGAGGACATCGTTCGAGCTAAGTATAGGGGGTATGTATATATTTCATATATACTTTAGCCATAACTCGTACTTTGTGTGAGCGTGTTTATAAATAAAAATGGCTAAAAATCCATAAAAATTAAAAAATTTCCCTTGTACATAAAATTCTTCTTGCACATACCTATTTATTTATAAAATTATTTTTGTACAAATGAGTGTAAAATCTTTTTGTGTAAATAGCTTGTAAATATTTTCATATCAAAATTATGTATATAGTACAAATTTTTGTAAAATGTTTTGAAAACAAAAAAATTGCAAAAACCTTGTGTAAATTTTTGTAAATATTTTACAAAACTTCGCATTCATGCATACATCCATGTTTTCAAATATTTTTCAAAAATTTTGCACATGTGTAAATATTTGTAAATGGCATCTTTGTAAATAACATTTTTGTAAATACTTGCACCATTTTTCCAAATCATAGTTGAATTTTAAATTGGCCTGGAATTAAATTGACAAAGGGAGCTTGGTTAATACCTTAATCCACCTAATGATAAGAGGAACCTTAGAGGGCTTAGGATTAAGGCTTTTTAGGCCCATTAGGAGTTAATTCTTTGAGTCCACTAGGCTATGAGCATATGTCATCTTGATGAGCCTAAGTAGAGCACTTAACAACACACACATGACTCTCAGAGACAATGGATTTACTTGCACCAGCACTTTACACATAGCTCTCCACAGATGAGGTGGTGAGGAGGTAGTTTCCTTTGTCTTGGGGTAGCATATGAGGGTAGTACTTCTAGGCGGAACCTCTCTTCTTCTTATAGTGAAGGAAGTGAGTCTCAACTTGGTCTGGTGGTTATGAAGTCTAAAGACAGAAGCCGTGGGTTGCAATAAAGCTTCAAAAGACGGATAGTCTACTGGCTCGATAGGAAAAACTCCTTGTATATATGTTGCACCATGTAGATATGTTGTACAGATGCACATGAAAAAAAATGTGCAAAAAGAAAAGAACTCCAAAAAAGTGGTGGGTCGGATTGAAAATTTAATAACCCCACCGGAGTGTATATAGTCAAATAAGCAAAGCTTGATATCCATGTTCCATCTCTTGAAGCTTGCAGCGGGAGACTCAGCTACACTGGTTAGAACTCCCAAGGATACATGGCTACACTGGCCATGGTCCATTCTCTTCTTCTCCCTCTTCTTGAGCCAGTTGCACTTGAACTTAGAAGGGAATACCCCGCTTCTCGAGGAAAGAGTTGCTAGACCCAGGCATAGAGTTACCGGATTGAAGGAGGTTGTTTCTTTATGAGGTGGGGAGCTACATATCACTTACACCGTACAAGAAAAGATTCATGGTCATTAGAGTTTGTGTATGTAGACTTGTTCTGATATGGTTTATTGAGGAGTCTTGACCATAGATTAGTGGAACTTAGAGGCTGTTAAGTTTTAATCTTAAGACCAATTAAGGTTCCGACATATTAATAATCCAAAGGTCTGACTGAGCTCCATATTTCAATTTAATGAAGGAAAGTTTAATAATCAACCTTGATTTCTCCTCTTTTTCTTTTTCTTTCTATTTTGCTCTTCTTTTTCAAATAAGTGTTTGCAAAGGGACTAGCAAAAGTAAAGTATAGGGGGTGATGAATCCCAATTCATCACTCTTTATTCCTTTATTTTTAGCTAGCAACCTTAGCCAAATACCATGTAAATGTGTGTAAATATCATAAATTGCCAACATACATGCATCTTGTAAATATGCATAATTGGCATATTTTTGAGTAAAACTAAAGGAATAAAGAAACACAAGAAAAAGGGGGAAATATTTAGAATAAATATTGAGTGACCTAATCCCAAGGGAGGGCTCAACATGGGCCTGACCGCAAAAAGAACCCAAGTAGAGAGAGATAAGGTCATTCATACTTGTACATAACCCCATGTAAATAAATAAATTTATTTTCCTCAAAATAAAAATTAAAAAGTGTTTATCATATTTTGTACATATTTGTAAAAATAAAACTAAAATAAAAATCAGAAAATAAAAAGAAAATAAAAATCACTTTCCCACCTTGTATATATACCATGTACATATGTATATAAACCTATTTATTTAACCCATGTAAATATATCATAAAAATAAAATAAAGATATCATATTATTCCAAATTTTATTTTGAAAATAAATAAAATATAAAATTGGAATAATTGAACAAAAATAAACAATTAAAAATAAAAATACATATATGTATATACCTATATATATAATAATAATATAATGTAAATACGTTATTTTTTTCAAAAAATAAATAAAAATCACACAAAAATAATTTGAAAATAAATAAACATTTTTCATGTTGAAAAGTTTTTAAAATAAAATCGTTTACTATTTCTTATTGAATTTCCAAATAATTAATAAATGGAGGCCTGTGATTGGTCCACGGGGGATTGTTAACCCTCGGTCAACTCTCCTCCCAGGACCACCAGACACGGATCTTGCATCCCGACCCATTTTCTCCCATCTTTCGTGCATCGATCGGACACCCATTAGCCAAAACCCCAGGCTCCATTTGAAGTTCACACATCTGATACCCTCGCCCGACGTCTCTCCTAGGGATCCGTGCTTCGAGCAACCCTGTCCGACTCCATTTAGCTGGACCCTTCTCACTATATAGCCTCACCTCCGGCCGCAATTTCACGCCATCTTTGGCTCCGCCTTCCCATCCCAATACCTCCACTATCTTCCCTAGAGTGGCAGCTAGCCGAGGGCTGTGTCGCAGTGAGGAGGAGGTGTCCCCAGCCACTGATCCGGCGAGCCTTTCGCCGTGCGCCGCCGCGAGGTGCGCCTTAGCCTCGGGACCTGAAGACCCCTTGAGGTTAAAACCCAGGAGCTTCCTTAGCTCATCCCCAGTCGACCTCATCCATCAGGTATCTTCGATTCCCCCTAGGATCGTTTAATTTTAGATTTCACCCAAATCGTGCCGCCGGCCGTCACCGGCTAATTCACGCCATCTCAGTCACCCATTCGACCATCAGACCATCCATTCACGATCACGAGACTCCTACCCATCTTCTTCACCCAATCGTTCAACTTGGTTCGCCTAGGAACCAAGAATTGGACCTTCCTCGTCGTCGCCTCGCCGGAGGTCTCCGTCCTGACTCATCTGACCACCCATTCCACCCCTAACTGGCTCGAGGCACTTTGCCCTCGACCCAGGAGTCCTTCTGTGCCATTTTGCAGGTCAAAGGGGCCCACTTGAGGGTCCGCACGTTCAAGCACAGTTGGTTGGCCCCTCCGCCGTCGCCGGAGCTCCCCGGAGCTTCTCGACCTCATCGGAGGTGTCCACCAGCTGCGGAAGGGTCTGAGCTTTCTTCTCCACATCTCAGCAGCCCAGGAGGAGGTCCCGAGCGCACGGAGAAAGCCGGCGAAGTTCGCCGGTTATGAGTTCTTCCATGACCTTCAGTTGTCGTCCGATCGTCCTCTCCGCTCCAGATTTGATCATCATTGTCCATCTACGGAGCTTCAGCCACCGTCCGAACAACATAGGGCTCGATTCGGACTGACCAAAGACGAAGAGGCGCCTTCTATTCTCAGCCGTTCGATTTACACGTGGTGCTTCATCGTCCATCGGATCAAAATAAAGGGGTAATATCACTTAGGCCCCTGTCCATTTGTTTTTACTATTTAGTCCTGTAAATATTTTTGTACGTTGTTTTTATTTTGGATATTTTGCATAGCGGACCTTGATGTTTAGCTTATTTGCATTTTAGTCCCTGTATATGTGGAACACGTGCTTCGTCACATGAGATTTTGGATATTTTGCATGTATGGGCTTGGGGTTTATGCGTGTTATAAAAAGAAATTAAGTTTTTGATATTTGCAGTTATACCCTGTGCGTGGTTTTTAATAAACATGTGCTGAATATCTGGGCTTTTTGCACCTTTTCCCCTAAAGTTTTCACACGTGTTACGATTAAGTCCCTGGATCTATGTTTCTTAGCATTTAGGTCCCTGTGTACCGTGTGCCTTGTTTTTATTAAATAAAATATCAAATTAAATCCAAATTAGGTGAAAATTGGACATGTGGCTCCTGCCACTGTGTAAAAAATTTCCTAAATTTTGGGACATTTTTTAGGCTTTTTACTATTTTTAAAAAATTAAAAATATGCATTTTTGTTACTGTTTGGAAAAGAAAATCAAAGAAAAATATAAAAACTCTTTTAAAAATTCTAAAAACATTAGTGATAGTTAGTTTTAGTGTATTTTAGCTTCAGTCAAATTTTTGTACCATTTGGATTTATAAAACCCCTAAAAATTGCAACACCCTAAAATTCTTATAAAAATTCTAAAAAAATTCTATAAAAAAATAGAAACTCTTTTTTGTAGTTTAGTTTTTACATATAGTTTTCATAAAAATTGTCACCAGACTTTTATAGATCAATTTTGTATTTTTAATTGATCTTTCAAGTCTGGCTGCACAGTAATGTCTATTTTTCCCCTTTCTTGATAATTAGAAAATCAAATAAAAATTAAAAAACTCTGAAAAATTTACCAAAAACACTTAAAACCTAAAACACATAAAAACATTTTTATTGGAATTTTCTATGTATTTTTGGAGTGTTTTTAATAATTGTTGAAGTTGCTTGTTTTTACATTTCCATATAAAACCAAAAACACAAAAACATTTAAAATAATTAAAATCCACCAAAAATACTTTCTACTTTATTTTTCAATTTTTTACCACTTCGTAGGCTACAAGGCCATCCCGTTCTCCTTGAGTCCGACCCTGGTCGCTATACCAGGTTAATAAAAGTAGAGAGGACCCCTATCTGATTTTGATTGATTTATATCTTTATTTGGTGGTCTTACATTTTCTTGATTGACTGATCCCTCTCGATCCGGGTCGCAACGACCCAAGTGTGTTATTTTTACCTATCCCGGATTGAGTGTCGAATTTTTCGGTCCCGGATTGAGTGTCGAATTTTTCGGTCATCAAAAGCATAAAACAATTGGTTCAAACAAGTATCATTGGAATATTGAGCATTATGAATCAGTGGAAACAAATCATTGATCAAATCTACAACAAATTGGAGGTAACTTCTGGCGATAGATGTCATTTCCCAACTTCAGAATTTTGGCGCAAATGGGCTTAAATAAAACTTTGTATTGTCTGATGATAGATGGAGGTAGAAGATCAACATTCTGCTCCATGTTTAGGTCTAAACTATTTGACCCAAGAGTAACTTTTTTTTTATGATTGATGACCCATCAAAAAATCATTACGCGGGATTTGCTACATAAAATCAATATAATGGCAGTAAATAAATGTCATTTATGTCTTAGAGAAAGCGGAAATTATCTTCATCTGTTTGAGGACTTCATAGTTACTCAAAATATCTTCTTGTGTGCTGGATTAAATGCGTCAATGATCAAGTTCAATATTTTTTTTGCTCAATCTTGTCAACGGGAGCCTACTCTGACAATTGGACATTGATATCTTTAAAGGGATCAATCTGGTGGTTGATTTTGGAAGGCTAGTTGCAAAAAACCTTTCAAAACATTCAGGTTATGGAGAAGAAGTTTTTTGGAAGCGTCGTAAATTTGCATGGTGTGGTTAGGCATAAGTTTGTCGTATATTTGATGGAAATATGTAGCAAGTACATATATTTTTAGCACCGACAAAATATTGAAAAAAGAATTCTATTTTCATTAACTTCATTGTAGATACAACTTCAACAACTGATGGGAACAAAAAACACTGGGAACTAGAAAAAGAGGTGGACTGCATCAAGAAATGGGGCGTTAAGCCAAGCTAGCAAAAGCGTGAAAACTGATAAAAGCAGTAGTTGGTTTCTAATGTTGATGAGCCTGGGAGGTGGTCTTTATTTTTCTTCTTCTTGGGTGATGCGAACCTCAGGGTCAGTCGCGGGCATCAGTTACATAGTACCATCGTAAATCGCTCTTTTGGATAATGATTTTAGTTTTTTTGAGTTTTGTTGATTGCTTCTGTGTGAGTATTGTTGTAGTGGGTGATATTGATATTTTGACATGACTACTATCACTTTGTCACTTTTTGATTATCAATGGATGATAAACCCTAGAATCGTTTCAAAAAAAATCATTACAAATACCCCCACCCATTTAAATACATATCCATTGCAGTTTGGTGCATGTGAGTTGCTTGAACAAAGACTATTGGTTAGGAAAAGTGGAGATCTTTCCGCACTAGGAGACAGAATGTAATTACTAATTACTGCATCGAGTGTATAATATATATGAGAAAAATGGGGTTGGCTCAGGGAGCAGCCAATGGGTTGTCCCGCCTCATTTTTAGCTAATTTTTTATTCTTTTGAAATATCATCATATTTTTTCATCACTCTGTCCCTCTAATATGGCATTCCAATTTCATTAGAAACAGAGACTCATATGCTCTCCATATAAAATAGCTAATTTTAATGGGCTGAGAATTATTGTAATCAACAGGTTCTAGATGAAAGTATAGGAGTCTTTATTTCTGATGAAATTAGAGTGACATATTAGACGAATATAGTGATCAAAATATTTTATGGAATTTTTCAAAAAATAAAATAAAAATTAGCTGAAAAACGAAACGCAGGCAGTCCATTGACCACCGCCTATGAGCAGCCCCATTTTTCTCATAGCATATACCTTAAAGTTGCTGCTACAAATTCAGAAGGTGCACATGGGTGATCAAGAGGGATAACAGTTAATCGCCGAGTTTTTACTTTTTCTTCTAATTCTTGCTAACTTAGGATGTGTTGATATGACTTGAATCGTAACCACTTCTTGGGTTGCTGATATGGTTGATATGTATCCTTCCTTCTGATTGGTTGAGAGATGTTGGGTCAGGATTGCTGACATGTTTGATCTATGTCCTGCCTTCTGATAGATTGAGAGTTGTTGGGCCAGGATTGTTGACATGTTTAATCTGTATCATGCTTTCTGATTGGCTGAGAGCTGTTGGGATGGATTGTTGGTTACAAATGGTATTCTTCTATTGTAGTATAAAAGGTGCTTGATAATCATCATATACCGCAATCCTCATTCAAATACTATTTCTCATCCCATATCTGTGCTATCAGTACCCTATGTATTAACGTTTTCTCCATATAGTGAAATCGATCACCACCGCCAAAGGACGTAGCCCATTTACAGGTGAACCTTGTAAATTTTTGTATTTGCGTCTTGCTTGTTTGATTATATTTGTGTATGTTTGCTTCCGTCATTCACAACAAACTGGTATCAGAGCTTCAGGTTTTGTCAGGATCATCCAACAAGATGGCATTGCACAATCTGATGATCGAGAAGTTCACAAGGAAGAACGGATTCAGTCTATAGAAGATCAAGATGTGCGCTCTTCTGAAGTAGCAGGGCATCTGAGCACTGTTAGATCAGGAGTGAGCGAAGGCACTCGAGCCTTTTGAGTTGATAGTGCAGGAAGAGAAGGCACACTAGACGATCATGATATGTTTGGGGGACGAGATTATTGCAAAGGTTGTTGATGAGGATTCCACGGTCGGTTTGTGGTTGAGACTAGAAAGTATATACATGATGAAGTCTCTGACCAACAAGTTGCTCTTGAAGCAACATTTGTTCTCTCTCCGCATGCATAAAGGTACGTCTCTTAAAGAACATCTAGATCGCTTAAATACATTATTGATGGATTTAAGAAATGCAGATGTTAGGATTGAAGATGAGGATGCTGCCTTGATTTTATTGGTTTCTCTTCCATTATCGTTTGAGAATTTTATTCAATCATTCATTGTGGGAAGAGAATCATAACCTTATAGGAAGTTCGCGCGAGTCTGCATACGCGTGAACTTCGACATATGGCTATTGGGATGCAAGACTCTAATGTTGCCGGTTTGATTATGACTCATGAGAAGAGACGTATCGATTCTGACTACACAAAGAATGGAAAGCACAAGTCCAAGGTGAGGAATTACAATGCTAGGGACATATGAAATTACTGCAAGGAACCTGGACATTGGAAGAAATACTTCCCAAAGAAGACCACAATTGCTGTAGTGGCTAAAGGTGGTAGAGATTTTGAAGATGATTTCGTTCTCACCGTCACGGATCAGAAGATGACGAATAATACCTGGATTCATGATTCAGGTTGTTCCAACCATATGACACCCAATGAAGATTGGTTCAACACCTATGAGAAGATAGATGATAGAAATGTTATCATGAGGCATAATACAACGTGCAAGATTGTAGGGATCGACTCGATGAAGATCAAGATGTATTACGAAGTTGTGAGGACTGTGATAAAAGTACCACATGTTCCTGATCTAAAAAAGAACCTGATATCCCTTGGAGTCTTGGACTCTAAAGGATACAGGTACAACGCTGAAGGTGGAGTCATGCAGGTTGTCAAAGCTGGGTTTGTTGTCATCAAGGGCAACAAGCAGAAGACCTTATATATCTTACAAGGGTCTACAGTTCCTGGGAATAAGTTCAAGTGTTGTTTGGACTTGCTCAATATCGATAGTTGGCAGTTGCCCCAAGGAGAAGCTGGCGGCGGTAAGGTAAAGCTTGGTAAATCATTTCTAAGGAGAAATTTCAAGGTGAATATTGTTTATAATTCCTTGATTCATGTTATCTGATTTACAAATGGTGAATTATAGTAGTGGTTAATTCTTCTATATGAGAATTTAACCTCGATGGAGTCTAGCAGTGGCTAATTCTGCAAGTGGAGAATTCAACTCATGGTGGAGTAATAGTAGTGGTTCATTCTGCTATATCAGGATTCAATTTAAGGTGGAGATTGTTGATATGACTTGAATCCAAATCACTTGTTGGGTTGCTGGCGTGGTTGATCTGTGTCCTGCCTTCTAATTGGCTGAGAGCTGTTGGGTCAGGATTGCTGACATGCCTGATCTGTGTCCTATCTTATGATTTGCTGAGAGCTGTTGGGTTAGGATTGCTGATATGTCTGATATGTGTCCTACCTTATGATTGGTTGATAGTTGTTGGGGCAGGATTGTTGACATGTCTGATATGTGTCATGCTTTCTGATTGGCTGAGAGCTATTGGGATGCATTGCTGAATACAAATGGTATTCTTCTGTTATAGTATAAAATGGGCCTTAGAGCCACCAGATACTACAATCCTCATTCAGATCATGTTTCTCATCCCATATATGTGCCTTCTTAGTATCTTTTTTCTCCATATAGTGAAATCGATCGCTGCCGTCCAAGGATGTAGTCCATTTATAGGTGAACCTTGTAAATCATTGTGTTTGTGTTTTACTTGTTTGATCGTGTTTGTGTGTGTTTGATTCCGTGATTCGCAATAAGAAGGTTATTGCAAATTTATAAGCAAAAAACCAACGATTAGTTGTCGTTAGAGGAAACACAATATCAACCGAAGATATGATAACTGATATGTAAAATATTTAGACAACTTTTGTGGTAGTACTATCAGCTTCTTTCTAAACCTTCGAACAATGATAAACCGTCTTCTAAACTCTTGCGAGAGATTGGAGTTTTGTACGTGATTGACGAAAAGTTCACAAAAACTTTCACCATTCAATTCCTTACGCGAGGGTGAATCACATTCATCTGAATACAATTCCCGTCGGCACCGCCATCCCATAGCGACGTATCACCAACCATTAACTAATAAACAAATAAATGCAAGTGGTCACGTAACCGAAATGGTACGGTGTATTAAAACTAAGTGGTCGTAAATGGATTTTAATTTAATTGTGAGAGAGAGGGAGACTTTCCATAAAATATTAAATTAAATTTATCCCATCATACTTTCACTGCGTAACAAGAGCCAAGAGTATGACCTGAATTGAATATATACCTCAAATGATTCTTCCTGCACACTTGAGGAGGACACAAATTCATTTTGTTGATTCAGCCTTCTGAAGAACACCATGTCAATAATGCCCCATCGGAATCTAGATTTTTAGAGGACCTACCAATACTTGGAACTACGTCCATTTGACACCATACCATAAATTATGACCTATATGGCCCAGCTAATCAGAAATATTGTCCGTCTCATTCTAGTTGTCCATGAGGGCGACGTTCATATTAAAATTTAAGTACAAACATTGACCGCCAGATGTGTCTTCTATCAGTTAATTGTTTGCTTAATTCGAATTATATTTGTGGAATGATACAATTGGAATTTTAATATATGAGCAGATGGGACCCCTACCCTCCCTCTTCACTCTCACTATATTCTCCAAGTTGGCGAATACATGACATCGTTTGACTGTTACATATCTTTGATTAATTCAAATTAGTTCGATGTCTAGTCTATGTATCCATCAACAGATAGCACCCTTGACTTGTCTCAAAATTTTACAACTTCTCCACGTTTTTTCTTTGTTTGCTGACCTTCATGTTTGGTCGCAGCGCTTATTCTTTTTTATTCCCAGATTCAGATGGTTTCAGGTAAGTATTACTGACATTTAAAGTAATATTTGACATGTGTCTTCATGCATGGATCGAAAGTCGAATTCATACTCCATTTGTCTAAATAACTCGTAAATTAGTACTCGTGCGATAACGCTCATTGTATTATAGTGTTAGATACATGAGCTTAGAGTGAACCATTTTACAATAAATGTTATTGTAAATTATTTATCAATAAAACTTCTTGATCTATTCAGTATGTTTCGTAGATTATAATGCACATACACTTATTAGGTTCCTCTGTAGAAATAGGCTTATGCACTTTGGCCACCTAGAGATCATACAGTTGTTAATCCAATTGATGGATTATAAAGGTCGATGCTGGATTGAATATCTAAAGTGTTAGATCGAGGACTCAGTTGCACCATCAAATAATTATTAAGAAGAGATCTCCGACATGCGAAGGAGATATCAATTCTTATTCTAAAGGCTGACATCCAACCAACCTCTTGATGCATGTCCTCTGCATAGGAATAGAGATTCAGAGGTGTTAGATGAGGTAAGAAAAGGGTTGATTCATCGAGATCGAGATAATAAAGACCTATGTAGTATGTTGTCACGATATAGATACACATCCTCTGACCAGAGATAGATGTATCGTTATATGTCTGAGTAATCAAATTTTTGAAAATATATGATCGATATCAACTCCAAGTGGTCAAATTTGAAACTTAATGATAAAACTCTGAAAAAGACAATTGATGAATCTACATGTCATCACCTTTATTCTTTCATTTTGGCCTTTAAACCCTAGCTAAATGCAGGTATAGCATTATTTTGCATAAAATAGCATATAATATTTAATATAATGTTGTATAAAATAGTTTATTTAAAGTCAAAATAAAAGAATAAAGAAAAGAAAAGAAATGAAATAAAATACCATACCTCAAGACCTAGGCATCATGATGACTAGTCTATAAGAAATAAAGTAGAGGAAGATAAGGCCAGAAAATACAATAAAAATCATAATTCTTATTATTCAATAAATCCAATTTCGGTCCTATTTTGCTATTTGTTATTTATCGTTAAACTTTGTACATGAAAGTTGTAGATAAAAATACGTAGAAAATAGAAAACTTATTTCACATAAAAATAATGCACAATACACTCTAGACATCAAAATAAAAAGTTAAAATCCAAACTTCACAAACCTGTAACTTCTCCATATTGTATTAAAATTGACAAACTCACCTTTAATTGTATATAAAATTTAATAAACCATTTAATGAAGATGATTTCATTCAATTTGTAGTTAAGATGCAAAAATTAGATTTTGGACCCTTATTGTACCTTATACCTAAATAAAATAACCAATTTATTTATATTTTTCACTATTTCATATTTTTATAATTTTTTAAATAATATATGAGATATATTCCCATAATTAAAATAAAAGAAAAAATGCAGTAAAATAAATTAGTACATGTATATACATAAATGAAATATCCATTGATATACATATATAATAAATACACCTAATTATTTAAGTGTGCATATAATCTCAGGAAAAACACAATAAAAATATATTTATTTGTATTTAAATAAGTTATAAATATATAAAATATAAAATAAAATAAAAAATTATAAATAGAAAATAAAAATAAAATTCCTAATATATTGGTAAATATACCTACAAATATACCTCTAAAACGTAACATACAACAAATAACCTTGAAAAACAAATAAAAATCAAAATAAATTACTACATAAATAATTATTATTTTTCATTTTTTGACAAAAAAATAAATAGATCATTTTCTATTTTATTTTCACTTATTTTTTCTTTTATTTTCTATTTTGGCATTTAGCGGCTGATGTGGCTCGATGGCCAGGCGACCTTGGTTGACTTACCGGTCAAATGGTACGCTAGTGCCCTAGGCCTATCAGACCCGCTGACTCACCAATTTCCTCTATTTTCCCCCACTTCATTTTGAATTATTTTGGGTTGATTCCTTCATTATTTTTTCACCTCGATTCATGTTCTTTCACACCACTTTGATTCATCGATCAATGGAGCATCACATCAATCATAGGTAGCGATCAAACATCTCCATGTATAAAAACAAGTCATTGATCTTCATAAAAGTTTGATCCCAATTGGCCTCGAAATACCTAGATTTCTTCGTGCTTCAGCTCCCTGGTGACAGCAAGTGTCCGGCCAAGTCATCTTAAGCAGAGGAAGAGACCTCTAGGTGGCGATCCGAGCCTCACCACCCTTCTGCGATGGAGCTCTGATCCCTCCCCCCCCCCCCCATTTCTCCATGTTTAAGCCATATCTATAGCCTCTTTTTTTGTTCCTAGGACCTAGATTGGAGTAGCCTAGCTTTTATTTTTAGTTAAAATCTCATCTTATTACGTTAAATCCATGATACATAGTTTGCCCGAGTTGAGATCCGGTGATTGTTTCAATGTCACCTTATCGTTCTACAACTGTCATATCGCCTCCACATCATTCCCTATCACTTCTACATTAATTAACATGCCTCCATTCATCCTAATCCTCTCTGGATTAGGAGATCAAGCCTCCCACTCCATCGCCCGCTAGAGGCCCTCTGCCCAAGCCCGTTCCGCTCCATTTCACCCCTTTAGTCCCCATGGACTTTGCTTTTTGTGTGCTTTGACTAACCTTGTAGGTCCTATAGGCTAAGGTACCCTCCTGGGTTGATTTTGCTCGAGACAAAGGTTCTTGGAGGTCCAAAGCGTCATCGATCTTGCACGACCAGGACTGAGCTCTGGGGACCCTTTTAAAGCATCCACCAGCTGGAGGCCACTATCACGATCATTTTGCTCCCGCAGCCATGATGGAGACCATCAAAGTAGGAAGGAGGACATGATCGAAAATCTCTTGTGTTGTATTCCCTGTTATTGGTGAAGAGCAAGAATCATTCGATTGAGGGGGCCTTCAGTTTTGATTACGACCGTCAGACATGCCATCTTTAACCGTCAGATCAAGCACTGGGATTTAACCCATCCATCCACAGCTGAGGCATCATCCATTGTCCGTTGCATGACACCTGTATAAGTGATCAGTCCCAAACCGTAGTCCAGCTCTTCGGAGGGTAATTTTGCTACATAGCTCCTATATTGCATTTTAATTTTAGTCCATAACTTCTTGTCTATAGTTTAAAACTTTTTTGATTTTGTAAAAGAACCCATTGATGAATCTACGTTTCATCATGTTTATTCTATCATTTTGGCCTTAAAAACCCTAGTAAATGCGTGTAAATAGGCTTAATTTAAGTATTTTAGCATTCATGCATCATTGTGTAAATATTGTATAAAATGTGGTTTTTAAAGCCAAAATTATAGAATAAAGAAAAGAAAAGAAAATAATAAAATATTGTAAATATTTTATGACCCGAAACCCCGAGATCTAGGCATCTCATTGACTAGGTCGACAAGGAATAAAGTAGGGGGAGATAAGGGCCAAAAATACAATAGAAATACATTTCATTTTATTCATTCTTTATTCATTTTGGGACCTATTTTTGGTTCCACTTTTTATACACCAAATTAAAGAAACTTTGTATATAAAAGTTGTAGATAATTTTATATAGAAAAATACAAAATTAATTTTACTGAAAAAATATACAGATAAAAGTTATGATCTGAATAAGATTCCATAATCCCAACTTCCCAAACTCGTATCTTGCAAATAAAAACTCGAAATGTACCAAACTCACCTTTAATTGTATATAATTTCAAATAAGCTATTTAATGAATGTGGTTTCGCATTTTTTCGGAGCTACGATTTGAAAGTTGAGTTTTGAACCCCTATTGTATATTTGTATAGATTAAAATAATCATTTATTATTTAAAAATAATTTTATATTTTTATAATTTTGTAAATATTATTTATAATATATTTGTACATTAAAATCATAATAAAAAACTAAATAAAATAAAAAATAAAATATGTATATAATATACATAGGTATAATACATGTATACATACCTATATTATTAACACTTCTATTCTATTAAGTCTATAAAACACACTCAGAAAAATAAAATAAAAATATATTTAAGTGTATAAAATACTCTATAAATTTATAAAATAATAAAGAAAAATGAATAAATTAAATTTACAAAAAAAAATAAAATATAAAATATATAGGTTAAGATACCTATAAAGGGCATAATTGGTAACTTGTAATTATTAACCTCTAAAAAATAAATAAAAATCACCATAAAATATTTCATAAAAGAATAAACACTTTTTATTTTATAACCAAAATTTAAAAAATTCAATTACTATTTTTAAATGATTTTTGAATTATGTTTTAGGGGATTTTTCCTGGTTTGTCTACGTGGGACCAACCAGGTCGGTCTGGCGGTTGACCTCCAATCAACTGTCTGACCTCCTCCTCAGCCAGAGTGTCAGAACGAGTTTTTGTCCGCTTTCGCAGATTTTTCGAGGTATATCGTTGCATCCTTTGATGATCCTTCCTTCATGACTTTTGTGGCTCCATGATTCACGCTCTTGGTTCTCTTGGGCCAGGCGTCAACGATTCGGCGAAGATATGCCTCGTTCTTTAGAGCTGGTCGGGAAGGCAGTCAAACCTTCAAATATGCACCCCCCGACTTTCCTCTTTTTTATCCCTCTTCCTCCATTTTCGCTCGTAAACCCCTAGTCCATTGCACTCCTGGTGACAGCAGGAAGCGATTTGAGCTTGGGTTTGCGCCATTTGGTGTCGAATCGAGGTCGATCCAGCCCCTCGACGGAGCTCCGCCCGAAGTTGCCATCTTCGCCCCCGGTGAGCCTTCCTCCTTTCTTTTTGCATTTTCTTGTAGCTTAGTTGTCGGTTAGAGTACATTAGTAGCAGTTTGATCTTTTACTCACCCTCTCGCTGTGAATCCGCAAATCATTCCACGGCGAAGCTCCGCTCCGCCTCCGCTTTCCGACCACATCATTGCACAAAACCCGCTCTTTTCGCCTCCATCTTCTCCCTCATCGCTCCGTCACTCCGTTACACCCCCTCCATCCATCTCGATCTTGCTCAGATCGAGTCACCCGAGTTCCCATCTCCGCCGCACGCCAGAGCTCGTCGCCCGACCCATGATTCGCCTCCATCTCTTCATCTGAAGCCACCTGTAGCTCTGCCTTGTTTTTCCGCGACTAACCCTGCAGGTCAGAGCTAAAGAGAAGGCTCTATCGAGCCTCGACTCTCAAGGGAACAACCGCCCAGGTCATCTCCGCCGTCCGACCGCTCCATGCCGCCTCAGGCTCACCTGAGACCTCCACTCGACGCGGAAGGGCCCCAGGATCATTTTGCCCTCGATCCTAGGGCCGGAGGACACCATAGTCAGCTGCCACCGTCCATCGAAGTAACCACCAAGCGGTATTCTTCCACCATCCTCCGCGATCGTCCGATCAAGCGCGGGCGCCAGAAGCTCCAGCAGTCATTGGATCACGTTAAGCCTTCACCGTTGGATCGCCCTCGACGATCTAATCTCCACCGTCCGCTGCCAACCATCATCGTGCGTCCAGCGCGCGCCACGTGTCAAGTGGACGCATCCCAACCATCCACCCCCACGCTATCTTGGGTATTTTGCACCTTCAACCCAAGAACTTTTGTATTTATGCTTTAGTCTAAAAGTTTTAATTTCTAGTTCAAAAGTATTTGTAATAATTGCAACTAGACCCCTTAACTTCTACTATTTGCACTTTAGTCCCAGTCCACGTCACCTCACATGACTGGGACACGTGATTTTGGACATTTTGCACTATGGACCTTGATTGTTTCTTTATTTGCATTGATACCCCTGTGCGTAGGTTTTATAATATATCTTTGGGATATTTGCACTCTTGTCCTGCTGATTTTTTTTATTTGCAATTATACTCCCGTGAACAGCAGAACACGTGCTTGCGCGTGATTTTTTTGGTAAAACTGCAACCAGACCCTTGACTTTCTATGTATTTGCATATATGCCCTTGGTAGTAGTGTAGTTTCTTATTGTTTCTTGTAATTATTTCACGCATCATTTTAACCCAAAAAATCACCAAAAAATTATCATAGGCTCATGTTTGCTTACTCATTCATGCCATATTTTTGCATTGCATTTTTATTGCATTTTCACATTTATTAAAAATCAAAAACATGCATTTTCTGCACTGTTTGCATTAGAAAATCCATAAAAATTATAAAAACATTTTGAAAAATTCCAAAACAAATTATATTTTTCTTGTCTTATCATATTACCGTGTCAATCCAAAAACCACTAAAAAATTCAAATCAAAACTCCTAAAAATTAGAAAACCTCTAAAAACTTCAAAAAAATCTAAAAAACTCTAGAAAAATCCTAAAAATGTAATCTTTGTATAAGAATTTTCCTTATTCTATTGTCTTTCATTTAAAATTGATATTTTTAATCCTCATTTTAATTTCGGCTGGCAATCCTAAAAATCGATTGTAATTTTGGACAATATTTGATATTTTTAATCCTCATTTTAATTTCGGCCGGCAATTTTATTCACTGTTTTCTAGTATTTTTGACCTTAAAAATACCAAAAAAATCATAAAAATCTAGAAAAATCACAAAAACATTAGAAAATTATAAAAAGACCAAAAATACTTTATTTTCTAATTTTTCCTTATTTTTACCTATTTTTATAAATACTCTACTCCTCTCTCTTATATTGTATATATATTCTGTTATTGAAAAAAAAGAAAATATAAAAAAATAAAATACAAAAAGAAAATATAAAATCAGTAAATTAAAAATCAAAATATAAAATATAAAATTAAAAATTAAATAAAAAATAAAATAAAATAACCACAAAAACATAGCATGAATAGACACTTGATCACATTCACATTTTGAGCAATTTTGCCCCGATCTACCTGTTTGCTCCCTGTGTTCGACCTCTACACTGCGTGCACACTATACACATCCTTTGTAGAGTTATAATAAATTTTAACTCCACATATTGCTTTCATTGATTTACTTGATTGTTGTGGGTTAATTGTTGTTTGAACTGCGGATTTCGTGCGATGTCAAATCAGCGACTGTTGATTCGCCTTGTGAATCGACACGACCTCTGCAAAATTCATGTTAAACAAATGGCGCCATTGCCGGGGAGCATCGGCTTGTAGAGTAGACTTGTGTCTTTGTATCTGCTTAGCCATTTGTGATTATCTGTTTCTATTTTATCATTTGTGTTGAACTGTCTGACATCCCTTTCTTGTTTTCTTGTGAGGGACCACTGACCGAGGAGGATCGCCTAGGCGATCCTGAGCAGCCTGGGGAGGCGGAGCCAGCTATTCTATCCTAGCCAATAGGAGAGAGCAGGAGAACTTGAGAGAGAGAGAGAGGATAGTTAGTTTTTTTGTCTTTTGTGTGAGAGAGACATTTGATTTAATTGTAATAATACATGTACCCTGGACTTTGGACACTCGGGCCCAATTTCCAAGTGTTTGTTCACTTGGGGGCTCACCGCAGTTTTGACGCGTTTTTACCGCCTGTCATTTTCCGATTTTGTTTTATTTTTCCTTTCTTTTGTGGAATGAGCCCTTAGCTTTTAGGCTTGCTTGATCGAGTAAATTAGGTCCAAACACCCTAATAACCATTGCATGTACCTATAGTGCGTTTTGGACTTAGTTTAAATTAAACAGTCACCTCATCATCTTCAAACCTACGTGCCGCGAGCCCACCCTATCAAGCGTTGCTCCTGAACTCGATGTGTCAAGAAGAGGAGGGGTGAGCCTAGACCGGACTCTTGGATTGAAGATCGGTAACCGACTTGTGGTTCTTCATGCTAGCAATTGCCTGCTTAGGATGATTTCCGTGTGCAAACGGCATGTAGTATAGTTTTAAAAATTCCTGTTTTGCATGCCGCATGGAGAGAGCTGGGAGTCACTGTAAGTCTTCTATCTTAGCATCCATCATTTAGGCACTAAGGTGAGATTTCCATCTTAGTGCCAACTTGCATTGGCTTTTCCGACTCTTCTCCCTATGTTTTTGGAACAAATAGGAATCAAAGAAAATACAAAAACATTAGGCGCTTGTATTGACTCAAAACAAGTGATAACACAAAAAAATTAAAAATGGGACTGCTAAAAATACTTGACCTTAATAAAATTGATTAATTGGACTCATTGCCTTGGGGTGAGCAAAGCCCTCATTTGTCTTCAAGTTTCATGGGAACGTTTCCTTCCAAGTGAGGTTAGCGACATCGTAAGGATTAGAGCCCAAAACCCAGTCTGTGGCTGCCTTGTGTATTGCCTGGATTTCTGAAGTATTGGCGCTTCTATCATGCGTAGACAAGTAGGGCTTGGTCAACAATAGTGACTATCTATTGTGTAGAGCACTGACCTTGTCCGATGTATCGAGCATAGGTCACGCCTTCACGGTGGTGTCTGTCTCATTGTCTTGCGTCCGAGTAGGTTCTTGCACGCTCACGGGTGATTCCGTTGCGAGCGAGTTCCGAAGTATCGGTTTCGCCTATTGGCTCCCTCTCTCTATTTCTTTGGCTGAGTAGGGATCCAGGAAGGGTTATAAGGACCTTAAAAAGTGCAGACTACCGGTTACACAGGAGGAGGACAAGTACGGGATACTTTTCTAGCAGTACTCTCTCTCCTATAGCCGTAGCGCTCTAAGGACTCGTGACAAGATAGTTGCCAGAAAAACAAATCTAAAACTCACAAAGATAATTGTCGAACCTTCACGGCTTCACGGGTCGAGTTGGTGAATCCATTGTTTTGAGGTTTGATTGATTAGTCGAATTAAGATCAAGATCAAAAACATTGCGCCTTTGCGCCATTTTTGCCCTCCTTCCATTTGACCCTTGCTCATTGATAACCCAGCCAAGCGACAGAGGTAAAGGTACAGAGATAGGTCGTTGCGACCTCGATCACTCGGCTAAGTCAATCAAGAAAAATGAACCACTCGAAAATATGTCAAATCAATAAAGTCGCAAGGAAGCGGTCCTGCTATGAGATTTACCTGGTATAGCACCCAGGGTCGAACTCAAGGAGCACGGATTGGCCGAAGGCCTACGAAGTAGTCAAAAATGAATAAAACAGAAGACAAAATATTTTTTAGTGGTTTTAATGATTTTTATATTTTTTTTTTGGAATTTTTAATATGTGATGAAAATAAGAAAAGCAAAAACAAGCGACTTTGACAAATTATTTAATGCATCAAAAATCAAGCGAAAATTCAGATAAAAATATTTTTATGTTTTTTATGTTTTTTTATGTTTTTGGTGAATTTTTGGAATTTTTATGATGTGTATTTTATTTTCTAAAAATCAAACAGTAGCAAAAATGCAAGGTACTGTCCTGCCAAGCCCAAAATCCCTAGATAAAATATCTAAGAACCTTGAAAGGGCCTGGAGGTATTTTTCCTGTAAACTAGGTAAAACAAGAAAAATTTGAGTACCAAAATTATTGTTTTTGGTTTTTTTAATGTATTTATTAGAATTTTTATGGGTTTTTGAGGGTTTTTACGTTTTTATGGGTTTTCAGTGATGAAAAATAGCCAAAATTGGCTAGAAAATCGAGGAACACAAAATAAACAGTACCTAATTTTTATAAAATTTTTAGGGGGGTTTTTATATTTTTTTGTGATTTTTCAAGTTAAACAGTTCCAAAAATAGAGGTTTTTGAATTTTTAAAAATAGCAAACAAGATCAGAAATGTCCTCAAAAATCTACAAAAATCCTACACCATGGCAGGAGCCATGTGTCAAATTTTCGTTGGATTTGGAGGTGATTTGATATTTTATTCAAAAATGACAAGAGGGCACTGTGCACAGGGACCAAAGTGCAAATACCCAAAGTTCTGGGGGTCCTGGTGCAAAATACCCAGCAAAACACGCGCGAGGCGCGTGCCTGGGGAACTCAGGGACCTATATGTAATAAAACTAAGGTTCGGGGACTAATTGGTAACACGTACCAAAAGTCCGAGGACCTCAGCTGCAAATAACCCAAAAATAAACGCACATGCGTAAAACCACAACGCACAGGGATATAAATGCAATTACTCAAAAAGTTTCATTCATTCCCTAACAATCAGAACTACAAGGGCATCGGATGCAAATAACCCAAAAATACACGTGACGAAGCACGTGGCTCACACAGGCAGGGGTATATAAGCAAATAAACTAAAGTGCAGGGTCCATTGTGCAAATAAACCTAAAACTAAACAACGTCTCTAAATATTTACAGGACTAAGGCAAAATACATAAACTAAAGGGGGCCTAAGAGTAATTTACCCCGTTTATTAATGTCGAGGGACGGATGCACGACGCATGGCAGATCGAACGGCTGAGTTGACGCGCCGCACACCAAAGGGGACCCTCGAATCGATCCGACGGCTGGTATGTGTCCACGTGGATGATCGGACGAAGATGTTGCGACGTGGGTCTTCGAAGAAGTCCGAGCTCGGATCGGATGGTCGAGGTTACGCCACGTGGGTGATCGAACGGGTGAGGCCTCTCGATGGCTAAACCTCGTGCAACGAACGGTCCAGATCGCCACCCCAAGATCTGACGGTGACTGGATCTCCTCAAGTGGACGGTCAGGATGAGAACTGGTGGTCGGGAACGATCGGACGGTCGGGGAATATGCTGGAAGAACAGTTGGCCGGCGAGTTTCGCCGGCCTCGTGCGTGCGCTAGACTCCTCCCCTGCTGCCTCTGAAGATCGGAGAAGCTCCGCGATGATGCTCCGCAGCTGATGGTGGGTTCCGATGACCCAACCGAGCCCTGGAGGGCTCCGGCGAGGTCGGCGGAGGTGAAGCTCCTGGCCTGAGTGTCGAGAGGCCTCAGATGGCCTCTGCTGGTCCTGCAAAACAGCTCAGAAGCTTCGCGGGTCGAGGGCAAAGTGCCTCGACCCGGTTAGGCGGCGTGAAGGTGAAAGGTGCGTCGGTGTGGGCGAACCCCGGCAGTGCGACGGCGAAGGGATTCGAACCCCAGCTCCTGTGCGAGCTGGGTTGAACGGAGGGGCGGAGAAGGTGCTTGGAAGGAAGGCGGAGGTTAGGGTGGATTCCGATGGTCGAACGGAAAGGCGAGGCGGTCGGAATCGATGAAAATCGACGGCGGCGCGAATTGGGGATACTCGGAAATTAGGCTAAATGTCTAAGCTAAAAGATTACCTGAGTGGGTGAATAGACTGTGCTGGAGCTGGTGAAGCTCCCGGTCGTGGCCTCAAGGGTCGTCTTGGCCCGAGGCTCGAGCTCCTGCTCTGGGCGGAGCACGGCGGTGCTGACTCGCCGGATCAGTGGTACCCGGCCCCTCTCCTCGCTGCGACAGCACCTGGAGCGAGCTGTCACTCACGCTCGAGCACTGGAGGTCACTGGGGGTGGAGCGGATTAGCCAAAGATGAGAAATGAGGGGGCGGAGCTGAAGCTTTATATGCTGGAGAGTCCGAGAATGACGAGCGCGGGTAGGGCGTGGAGGCGCGCGGATCCCGAGATTGATGCCCGGCGAGGGTGTCGGATGTGGGAGGTATCAAACGGAGCCGGGGTTTGGGTGATTGGGAATCGGGTCGAGCGGGTATAAATCCGAGAAAAGGGTCCGGTGCTCGAATCCGTGAAGAGTGGTCCTGGGGGGGGGGGTCAGTTGACCGGGCGGTCAACATCCCCCAGGGCCAATGGCTGAAGGCCACGTGGCTGAATCAAGAAGTGACAAATACACATAGCTAGGGGTCGAATCAGCAAAAACCCAAAACATGAAATATTTTTATTTTATTTTTTTCTATTTTTTTGGGATTTTTAATTAATTTTTGGAAATAAAAATAAGGTATTTACACTATATAGCTATATATAGGTATATGTACAATATGTAGGCTTTTGGTTTTTGATTTTTAATTATTATTTTTATACAATTTTATCCTTATTTTATATTTTATTTATTTACATTATAAAGTAAGGAATAGAAGAGTGTTTTTATTTTATTTTTATTATTTATATACATTGGTAAAATAAATAGATATGTACATCTATATACATGGCATATGTACAAGGTATTTTTGTATTTTTAATTTTTCTATTTTTATTTTGTTTTGTTTTTATTTTATTTATTTACAATGTATACTATAGACTATTTACAAAAAGTATAAAAACTACTTTTGTATATTTACAAAACTAAATAAATATACATATATATATATAGGTGTGGTTTATGTACAAGATGAAAGGGTTATTTTTGATCTTTTTGATTTTTAACTTTTTATTTTGTTTTTATCTTTTGTAAATATATACAAGTATTTACAATTGTATTTTTGGTGAGGAAAATATAGTTTCATGTATTTACACAAATTTACACATGAGCTCCTATCTCCCTCTACTTTGGCTTTTATGCGGTCAGGCCCATGTTGAGCCCTCCCTTGGGTTAGGTTGCTCAATATTTATTCTAAATATTTCCCTCTTTTTCTTTTTAAACTTTATTCTTTTATTTTTGCACAAAAACATGCTAATTACAGGTTTTTACACAATGCATGCTTTTGGTAATTATTTGTATTTACATATATCTACATGTATTTGCAAAGGTTTTTGTAACTAAAATATAAGAATAAAGAGTGATGAATGGGTATTCATCTCCCCCTATACTTAACTTTGCTAGTCCCTTAGCAAACACTTATTTGAAAAAGAAGTGAAAAAGAAAGAAAAAGAAAAAGAAAAAGAGGATGTACATGGATCAAGGTTGATTATTAAACTTGCCTTCATTAAATTGGGATATGGAGCTCGATCAGATCTTTGGATTATTAATGTGTCGGAACCTTATTTGGACCTAAGCTTAAAACTCAACAGCCTTTAAGTTCCACCAATCTATGGGCAAGACTCCTCAATAAACCAGATCAGAACAAGTCTACATACACAAACTCTAATGACCATGAATCTTTCCATGCGGTGTAAGTGATATGTGGCTCCCCACCTCATAAGTAACAAAGAAACAACCTCCCTCAACCTGGTAACTCTAATGCCTCGGTCTAGCAACTCTTTCCTCGAGAAGCGGGGTATTCCCTTCTAAGTTCAAGTGCAACCGGCTCAAGAAGAGGGGGAAGAAGTATAGACTTTTGGAAGCTTAGCCAGTGTAGCTAAGTCTCCCGCTGCAAGCTTCATGAGATGTAACATGGATACCATAAGCTTTGCTTTATTTGACTAAGTACACTCCGGTGGGGTTATTAAATTTTCAATCTGACCCACCACTTTTTTTGGAGTTCTTTTTGCATTTCTGCATATTTTTTTTCAAGGACTTCTATACAGCATATCTACATGGTGCAGCATATATACAAGAAATTTTCCTCTTGAGCCAGTAGACTATCCCTCTTTTGAAGCTTTATTGCAACCCACAGCTTCTGTCTTTAGCCTTCATCACCACTAGACCAAGTTGAGACGCACTTCCTTCACTAGAAGAAGAAGAGAGGTTCCGCCTAGAAGTACTACCCTCATATGCTACCCCAAGCCAAAGGAAACTGCCTCCTCACCACCTCATCCGTGGAGAGCCATGTGTAAAGTGCAGGTGCAAGTCAAGCCATTGTCTCTAAGAGTCATGCGTGTGTTGTTAAGTGCTCTACTTAGGCTCATCAAGATGACATATGCTCATAGCCTAGTGGACTCAAAGAATTAAGTCCTTATGGACCTGAAAAGCCTTAACCCTAAATCCTATAAGGTTCCTCTTGAAGTTAAGTGGATTAAGATCTTTTTCAAGCTCCATTTCTCAATTTAATTCCAGGCTTGGTTTAAATGTCAACTCTCATCCAGGAAAACTATATACAGGATGCTATTTACAAATATTTTACAATCATGCAAAATTTTTGAAAAATGTTTTGAAATCATGGATGAATGATGCATGAGGTGCAAGTTTTGCAAAAAGATATTTACAAACATTTACACAAGATTTTTGCAAACTTTTGATTTTTCAAAACATTTTGGAAAAATTTTGTACTATATACATAATTTTGATACAAAAATATGTACTCAAACTTTACACAAAAGTTTTTTGAAATCATTTTTACAAAAATACTTTGTACACTAGCTATGTATGTGCAAGATAAAAGAAGTTTATGTACATGAAAAATTTTTTTTTATTTTTGTGATTTTTAGCCATTTTATTTATTAACACACTCACACAAAGTACGAGTTATGGCTAAAGTATATATGAAATATATACACACCCCCTATACTTAGCTCGAACGATGTCCTCAGAGTGATCAAGAGCGATGAAGAAGACATAACTCGTGCTTAGTAAAAGGGCAGTGAAAAGGAATGGCTAAGTACAGAAACGAATAAATGAATATAATGAGAGGGACTCGGTGGTTTCCCCCTATACTTAGGATTAACTAGTCCTAAGTATAGCAAGCTGTACATGAAGGGAAATCCGAGTGAAGAAGATACAGAATCTGCCCCCCTAATACTTAGGGTAAAATATCCCTAAGTATAGGCAGCAAAACAGGAGCAGAAAGAATAAAAAGAATACCCGCAGGTCCTACATCCCCCCTATACTTAGGGTAAAGTACACCCTAAGTATAGCATAATCATAAGATGAGGAAAGGGATGTGGGACTAAAGAATAGAATGATATGGACAACTGGATCTATACAAGCGGAGGAATAGTGAAAATCAAGCGTGAGATGCAAAATATGTGAGTCAAGAGACCACATCTCACGCAAAATGAATAGGGGCAACAATAATGTCCCGCGGCTCATGATCTAGAAATGGCTTGAGCCGCTGGCCGTTCACTCGAAAGGTACTCTCAGAAGATAACTCGGATATATCAATGCTGCCATTGTCATGTACCTTTCTGACGAGATAAGGTCCCTTCCATTTGCTCTGTAGCTTCCCTGGAAATAATCGTAGCCTCGCATCAAACAGCCATACTTTCTGTCCAATCTCAAAATGCTTGTGGCTGATATGAGAATCATGCCACTCCTTGACTTTCTCCTTATAATGTAGGCTGCTTGAGAAAGCTGCATCTCTAAGCTCCTCCAGGGCAGCTAACTCTGCCCTCCTCTGGTCTCCCATACCATCTGGATCCATCAAAATGTCTGTGACTGCCCAAAGTGACTTGTGCCTCAGCTCAACAGGTAAATGGCACGGCTTGCCATATACGAGGCGAAAGGGAGATGTGCCCAATGGAGTCTTGAAAGACGTCTTATATGCCCACAAGACCGAGTCCAAAAGCCGTGACCAATTCTTTCGGTCAGGGCGGACGACTTTCTGCAAAATATTCTTGATCTCCCTATTCGACACCTCAGCTAGACCATTCGTCTTTGGATGGTAAGGTGTGGCAACACGATGATCTATGCCGAACTCGCTAGCAAGGGCCTTTACCTGGTCGTTGATGAAATGAGACCCCCCATCAGAAATCAGAACTCGTGGAACCCCGAACCGCGTGATGATGTGCTTCCTCAAAAATCTGCACACAATCCTCGCATCAGCGGCTCGGGCGGGGATAGCCTCAACCCAACGACTAACATAATCAACGACCAACAGAATGTACTCAAATCCCTGACTCTTAGGGAATGGACCCATGAAATCGATGCCCCATGCGTCAAAAACCTCACAGAAGTGAATGGGCTGCATCGGCATCATATCACGCTGTCCACAAGTGCCCATCCTCTGACAGTCAGTACACCTCTTCACGAACTCATCAGAGTCCTTGAAGAGGGTAGGCCACCACAAGCCGGATTGGAGCACTTTCTGTGCCGTTCTCCTCCCAGAATGATGTCCTCCTGCCTCAAGCTTGTGGCAGTAAGTGAGGACGCTATGGTGTTCCTCCTGAGGAATACACCGACGCCAGACGCTATCCCCTCCTTCGTGGTAAAGGATGGGATCCTCCCAGTGGTAGGACTTGGCCCTCGCAAGGAAGGTCTCCAGCCTCTACCTGGGCCAATCTTGTGGGACTTTCCCTGCAACGAGAAAGTTCACAATATCGGCATACCACGGGAGTGAGGCGATAGCAAGGATCGCCTCATCTGGGAAGGTATCTCGAATGGGATCAATCTGCTCAGAATCCTCAGGTTGCTCTAATCGGGAGAGATGATCCGCCACCACATTCTTGACTCCAGGCTTATCCTTGATCTCAATATCGAACTCATGGAGTAGAAGGATCCATCTAGTCAGTCTGGCCTTGGCATCCTTCTTTGCCATGAGGTACCTGATGGCGGTGTGATCTGCAAACAAAGTCACTCTAGATCCAATGATATATGATCTGAACTTATCTAGGGCAAACACTACGGCTAGCATCTCCTTCTCTGTGACCGTATAATTCCGCTGGGCGGAATCCAATGTGCGGCTAGCGTAGTGTATGGCAAACGGAACTCCATCCCTCCTCTGTCCCAGCACTGCCCCCACGGCAAAATCGGAGGCATCCGTCATGATCTCAAATGGGAGAGACCAATCAGGTGGTTGGAGAACAGGAGCCTCAATAACATGCTGCTGGAGAGTCGCAAAGGACGAGAGACACTTGTCATCGATAAGGAACTCGGTGTCTTTCGTCAAGAGGTCTGTCAACGGTCGGGCAATCTTGCTGAAATCCTGAATAAATCTCCTATAAAATCCAACGTGCCCCAAGAATGACCGTAGCTGCCTCAAATTGGACGGCGGTGCGAGTTTTCTAATGACATCAACCTTGGCTGGATCAACCTCCATGCCCCTGTTGGAGATGATGTGGCCAAGCACCGTCCCTTGAGTCACCATGAAGTGACTCTTCTCCCAAGATAGAACCAAATGAAACTCAATACATCGCTGGAGTACCCGGTCTAGGCAGTCAAGACAAGAATCGAATCCGTCGCCGTAGACCGAGAAATCGTCCATGAAGACTGATGAATACCCATTCATCACTCTTTATTCTTATATTTTAGCTACAAAAACCTTTGCAAATGCATGTAGATATATGTAAATACAAGTAATTACCAAAAGCATGCATTGTGTAAATACTTATAATTAGCATGTTTTTGTGCAAAAATAAAAGAATAAAGATGAAAAAGAAAAAGAGGGAAATATTTAGAATAAATATTGAGCAACCTAACCCAAGGGAGGGCTCAGCATGGGCCTGACCGCATAAAAGCCAAAGTAGAGGGAGATAGGGGCTCATGTGTAAATAAATTAAATTATATTTTCCTCACCCAAAGATATGCTTGTACATATTTTGTATATATTTAGAAGCTATTAAAAACAAAATAAAAATCTAAAAATCAAAAATTCAAAAAAATGCCCTTTCACCATGTATATAGACCATGCTTCTACATGTATTTAACCTTGTAAATAAATTTATTTATTTTCAAAACTTTTTGTAAATATTTTATGTTATATGTTGTAAATAAAATAAACAAAAAGAAACAAGAATCAAAACAAAAAATCAAATAAAAATATCAAAAGCTAAAATTACAAAAATATATTGTACATATGCCATGTATATAGTTGTACATAACTATTTATTTCACCTATGTATATAAATAATAAAAATAAAATAAAAATATCCTTTTATTCCTCATTTTATTCTATAAAGAAATAAAATATAAAAGAGGGATAAAAATGTATAAAAATAACTAATTAAAAATCAAAAATAAAAAAAACCCCATATTGTACACATACCTATATATAGCCCTATTATGTAAATACCTTATTTTTATTTTGAAAAATTAATTAAAAATCACAAAAAAATAGAAAAAATTAAAACAAAAATATTTTATGTTTTGAGTTTTTAATAATTCGGTCATTTTCTATTTTATTTCGAATTTCTAAATTATTTATGGCGTGGCCTCTCCTGATTGGTCCACGGGGGATGTTGACCCCCCGGTCAACTCCCCCCGCGGACCCTCTTCTCTCGCGGATCGGGCTGTTGACCCGATTTCTCCGATTTTTTCTCCGCCTGATCCGCCCGCCATTCGCGCAAACCCCGGGTCTTAATCCTTCTTCTTGCATCCGAGATCATCGCCCGGGGGATTGCATTGGGATCCGCGCTTCACGCTACCCTACCCGATCGATTCTTGCCGGATCCTCCACGGTATATAGTCTGAGCTCCGCCGCATTCTTTTTCCATCTTTGGCTCTCCACCCTTCGTCCCGTGACCTCCACAGCAGTTCCTGAGGTGACAGCTCTCGATTGCCCGTGTCGCAGCGAGGAGGGGGTGGCCGGACCACTGATCCGGCGACTGCGCGCCGCCGTGCACCACCCAGTGCAGGAGCTCGAGCCTCAGGACCGGACGACCTTCGAGGCTACGACCGGGAGCTACCTCAGCTCCAGCACAGTCTACCACACCGCCCAGGTAACCTTCTAGCTTTCCCATTTCGCTTAATTTCGAGTTATCCCCAAATCATAGCTCCGCCGCGTTCCGTCGATTCCGGCCATCTCGCATACCTTTTCGATCATCGGAACCCACGTTCACCATCGCCTTTCTCCACGCGCCTTCTCCGCCCCTTCATTCAACCCAGCTCGCACAGGAGCAGGGGTTCGAGCTCCACCGTCCGTCGCTCGCCGGAGCTCGCTCATCCCGACGCATCGACCACCTTCACGCCGCCTCATCGGGTTGAGGCACTTTGCCCTCGACCCGCGAAGTTTCTGACCCACTTTGCAGGTCCGGAGGAGGTCATCTGAGGCTTCCCTACATCCAGGCCAGGAGCTTCCCTCCACCGACCTCGCCGGAGCCCCTCTAGGGCTCGGCTGGGCCATCGGAGGGCACCAACAGCTGCGGAACTTCATCGCGAATCTTCTCCGATATCCAGAGGCAGCCGAGGAGGACCACCGCGCTCGCACGAGGCCGGCGAAGCTCGCCGGCCAACTGTTCTTCCAGAGTCCTCGAGCACCGTCCGATCGCCCTCAGCTCCCCAGTTCGCATCACGTCCCTCCATTCAGGAGCTGCAGCCACCGCTTGATCAACCCGAGGGACGATCTGGACCGTTAGCGCAGAGAGAGAGACACCAGCACCCGAGGCCGTCAGATCTTCCACGTGTCTTCTCCACTGACGTCGATCAGGCCCATGTGCGGAAGGAGAGAGGCGCCCGTCGTCCAGGACCGTTAGATCAGTCACGTGTCCATCATCCAGCCGTCGACGTAATAAAGGGGTAAATTACCGTAGGCCCCCTCTTAGTTTATGCTTTACGTTTCAGTCCTGTAAATATTTTGCGTCTTTTATTTACGTTGGGTTATTTGCACATTGGACCTCGTACTTTTCAGTATTTGCACTTATGCCCCTGTATGTGTGAGCCACGTGCTTCGTCAGGTGTATATTTGGTGTATTTGCAACATTAGTCCTGTAGTTCTGGTTGTTTGTTAATGAATGAAAACTTTTTGGTAATTGCATATATGCCCCTGTGAGTGTTTTAATTGCACAGGTGCGTCTTTTAGTGGGTTATTTGCAACACAGCCCCTGGACTTTTTGGTACGAGTTACCAAAAAGTCCTCAGACTTGTTTTTCTTACCAGAAGGTCCCTGAGTGCCCCAGGCACGCGCCACGTGCGTGACTTGCTGGGTTAATTGCACCTGGACCCCCAGAACTTCGGGTATTTGCACTTCAGTCCATGTGCACAGTGCCCTCGTGTGATTTTTGAATAAAATATCAAATCACCTCCGAATTCGATGAAAATTTGACACATGGCTCCTGCCATGGTGTAGGATTTTTGAGAATTTTTGAGGACATTTCTGAGTTTATTTACTATTTTTAAAAATTCAAAAACATCCATCTTTGGCACTGTTTAGTTTGAAAAACCCCAAAAAAATATAAAAACCCCCCTAAAAAATCTATAAAAATTAGGTACTGTTTATTTCGTGCTTCTTGATTTTCTAGCCACTTTTGGCATGTTTCCATTGACTAAAACCTTAAAAACTTAAAAACACCCAAAAACTCATAAAAATCATATTAAATAATCTAAAAACCCAAAAACAATAATTTTGGTGCTCAAATTTTCCTTGTTTTCTCTATTTTACAGGAAAATTACCTCCAGGCCCTTTTGAGGTCCTTAGATATTTTATCTAGGGATTTTGGGCCTGGCTGGACAGTACCTTGTATTTTCGCCACTGTTTGATTTTTAGAAAATAAAATATATATCAGAAAAATCTCAAAAATTCACCAAAAACATAGAAAAATATAAAACACAAAAAAATATTTTTTCCTGAATTTTTGCTTGCATTTTAGTGCATTGAATAAATTGTCAAAGCTTGCTTGTGGTTGTTTTCCTTATTTTCCTTACATATTTAAAATCCAAAAAAAATTTTTAAAAACAATTAAAAACCACTAAAAATGTTTTCCCTTTTTCTCTGATTTTTGACTACTTCGTAGGCTTTTTAGCCAATCCGTGCTCCTTGAGTTCGACCCTGGGTGCTATACCAGGTTAAACATATAGCAGGACCGCTTTTCGTGATTTTCTTGAATTGATCTTTTTCGAGTGGTTCATTTTTCTTGATATACATTGTCTGATCGCTTGGGGTTACAACGACCTATTTCTGTACCTTATACCCTAGTGATCGGGCGTGTTATCAGAATGGCGCCATTGCCGGGGAGCACGGCTTAGTAGTCGTTTTTAGCTTTTTCCGCGGCTTTTGATTTTCGCGACTTTTTGTATAGACTTGTTGCATATATATATTTCTCTCATATTTCTGACAATAATTTTGGACTGACCACTTTTCTCTCTGTTTCTTGCGAGGGCCCGAGGAGCGAGGGCGGCATTCCTAGGAGCGCCGGTGCACCCGAGCGAAGCGGAGGCGGCTCGTTTCTTCATCGAGCAGCAGGAGAGAGCGAGAGAGAGAGTTGAGTGGGTGAGGATAGTTTAGGGATATTCTATTATTGTTGTAATAATACAGGTACACTCAGAGACTTGAACTGTTGTGGACTTGACTTAGCGGGTCTGTTTCGCCGAGCACCGGTGTGCTCGGGGGACCCTTAGGAGATTTTCGCGGTTTTTGACGCGGTTTTCTTCTACCTTTTTTACTGCCTTTCCGGTGTTTACGCGGTTTTTGCTCGAGCCCCTAGATTTAGGAATTTCTGGTGCTTGTGACGTAATTAGTAGGATCCACACACCTAATTGCTTATCTGTTCCCATAGAACGTAATTGGACCTACTGATAATAAATAATAAAAATAACTTAGTCGCTTTCCTGAGAGCCTACGCGCCGCGAGCCTGCCCCGTCAAGCGCTACTCCTGAACTCGACCTGTCGAGAAGAGGAGGGGTGGGTCTAGACCGGACTCTTTGGATCGAGGGCGAGTGACTGAGTTAGACTGTTCTGCGCTAGAAATTGCTCATCTAGGACTCGGTTTTTCCCGCTTGCATCATTTAGGTAGTTTATTTCCTGTCTTTAAATTCTGCGCGGATCACTTGCATGTAGAGTGCTGGAGACAAGGTACGCATTTCTATCTCAGCATGCATCATTGATTTCTCGCGCATCGGCTTTTTCGTCTTCTCCCCCCTGTTTTCGGATTAAATAATCAGGAGAACCGAAAAATTCGTTAAGCCTTTTGTTTGATATCTGAAAAATATTAAAAAGAAAAACAATAAAATCGGGACTGCTAATCATACTTGATCTTAAAAACCGCTCACCCTAAAAACTTTGTCTTGGGGAGAGCAACCCCCTCATTGTCTGGTTTGGATGCGCGAGAGAGTGACCCGCACTCTAGGTAGAGCCTCCCGGTGCTAGACCCGACTGATTACCGACTCTTCCGTGCGGGCCAGTCGGTTGGGATAGTATCGGATATCCTAACAGGTCACGTAAGCGCTCTGATATTTTGTGTGTTCACCAAAATAAAATAGACAAGATAATTTGACCGAACTTTCACAGTCTTCAGCTCGCGTTGCGTTGGTGAACCGGGGGTTTGTTTTTGATCATAGTTGATTCCAGATCTCATCCGCCTTACTCGCCAGATCAAGATGATGGGTAGACGGTCTCTTAGGCAGCCTCTGGTTGCACCGCTTTCGGGCACGTCTACCCGATCATCTAGGTTGGCCCGCGAGAGCCGAGACCAGCTCTCCGAGCCCGAGTACGATTCTGCCCTGTTCCCCCTCGACCCCCTTTCTTTCGGTACTGAGAGACATGAGCCCGAGGAGAGATTAGCAGATTTGACAGCACCTGAGTTGGGCTCATTTAATTTTGCAGATGTCGCTATGGCCGGCAGTTCAGACGATCACTCCAGGGGTCCACGAGGAGACCAGCATGTCGTATTTGACCAAGGAGCGATCAACTCCACCCTGATCGCATCGCTCGAGACAGTTCAGCAGCAGTTACGCGATCAGGGGGCATTCATGATAGAGACGAGGAGAGAGTTGGAGAGGCTCAGAGCAGAGCGAGACGAGCAGAGCGAGCCTGAGGAGATGCCTGATGCAGAGGCCGCAGCCGCAGCAGCCGCAGTAGCAGCAGCAGCCGCTGCCGCCGCAGCGGCAGCCGCCGCGGTAGGAGGACCACCACAGCCGATGCGGGCGTTACACAACCCCGGATCTACTCTGATGCATCACTGGGTGGTAGTGCCAGCGATCGTGGGGGATTTCAAGTTCCCCCCGAACACCTTGCAGTTACTGCCCCGTTTCCACGGACTAGCCACTGAGGAGCCCCACCTCCACCTCCAGGAGTTCTTGATGATCTGCAGCACTGTCCACGATCGCCACGTGGACCAGGACACGATCCGGATGATAGCCTTCCCGTTTTCACTGGCAGATAGAGCAGCCACCTGGCTGAAGCATCTAGGGAAGTTTGTCTACACCTGGGAGCAGCTCCGTACCGAGTACTTGAAAAAGTACTATCCACTCGGGTGGACGAATGCAGCGAGGGCCCTGATCAGCAACTTCTCCATGTTCCCCAACGAGCAGTTTCACGAGGCATGGGAGAGGTTTCGAGAGCTTCTAGACAGATGCCCGCACCACGACATCTCCAAGCCGAACCTAGTTCAGAGCTTTTTCAGCGGGTTGACGCCAGAGCTTCAGGGTCTGGTGAACGCTTCTTGCGGCGGGTCCTACATTGCCAAGGACCACGATCAGGTCTGGGCCATCTACGAGGAGATGTCCGAGAACTACATGGTGATGTCTCAGACCAGATTGTATACTCAGAGACCCCAGCCACAGCAGCCAGGACCCGTGCAGTACCAGCGGATAGCACGGGTAGATGCAGGTCCATCCAGTTCGTCCGCAGTCGCAGCAGCACAGGCAGAGTCATCCGCTGCGGACATGGGTATCATCAGCGAGAAGTTGGACCGCATGGAGCTGATAGAGAAGAAGCAGTGCCAGAGCATCACTCAGATGGAACAGATGGCACAGGTTCTGAGCGACATGAAGACCCAGCTCATGTGTCTCCAGGAGACACAGACGGCTTCACAGCCCCGTCTTCTGTCGCGAGGCGATACCGGCGGCAGCAGCAACTCGTCCCAGCGCTCCAGCTCTTCGCAGCAGCCTAGACAGGTTCACCTTGTACAGGCGGAGCCGTACCAGCAGCCGCAGCCCACCTACCAGTCACCACCATCTCCAGAGATGCAGATGGTGGTCTACCAGCCGGATCAGCCTCTGGCAGTACTGCCGCCAGACCCCTTCGATGCAGAGCCGTTGATGGATGTCAACGGGATTTGGTATGACCGCCCCCAGCCTGGGATCCGACGAGACCATCCCGGATTCAGGTGGGGGAGTGGTGGTGCCCAGCCCCAGCAGCAGCCGTCAGGACAGGGAGGGCAGTACTCCCAGCAGAGAGACCAGCACCAGCCGCAGCAGCAGCCCCCAGCATATCAGCAGCACCAGCCATCATCCTACGGTCCTCGTCCCTATCAGCAGCAGGCACAGTCATAGAGACGTGAGCAGCCGGTTCACCCGATGCAGCAGCAGCACCCGTCCTCATATCCCTCTTACCAGCACCATCAGCAACAGTTCCAGTAGCCTCACCCACAGAGAGGCTACCCGTCGGGCTCCTATGAGATCCCAGCTTTGGATGACATCGCCCGCCTCCTCACGGACCAACAGGCCACATTCAGACGGGAGATGGACGAGTTCCGCCAGGAGATGCGGGACCTGGTGAGAGGGAAGGCCGCCATTCCAGCCCAGATCGAGCCAAATCCGAACAGTCTTAAGAGGAAATATGAGCAGGTAGTACATACTGAGTTAGCCACTCCTAGTGACCCATTTGATGATACATCTTCGGATCTATTTGATGCTGATTTTGTCACACTTAGGAGCGGTAGGACCCCAGCAGGCGGCGGCGCCTCATCTGAGCTTCACCACGAGGACACTCCAGAGGCGCCACATGAGGAGGAGGAGAGCGGTACTGAGGCCGCTCCAGATGATGATGGTGGCACTGATGCCACCAAGGATGCTGATCCCACCGGCGGTACTGAGGCCGCCGCTTCACCAGTTCGAGGAGGTGGTACTGATGCCACCCGTTCAGCCGAGCCAGCCCGCGGTACTGATGCCGCACGACGTCTACCAGCAGCAGCAGCAGAGCCAGCCCGTGGTGGTACTGAGGCTACCAGTGTTTGTACAGATAGAGATGTTGACTTTCCTCGCATTCCTGTATCTCAGAACTCTGTTATGAATAAAGGAAAAGGTTTATTTTCTTCTGGTCCCACTGTGGTGCATGATGTATGTGTGGATCCGGTCCTTGAACCGTCTAGACCTTTTCCTAGTCCTTCATCTGAGAAGGACCCTGTGATCCCCTTCCCTAGAGCCCTTCAGATGGGGAAGGGGAAGAAAAAAGAATATCCAAAAAAGAGAGAGCTTGAGGAGTTCAGCCAGAGCATGATTGACCGATTCCACATCCAGTTGACCCTCCAGGAGGCTTTGCAGCACATCCCCCTGCTCCAGCGATCTTTGAGAGATAGGACTACATTCAGGAGAAGGAGGAGGAACCACACTTCAGAGATCCATGTGCTGACGAAAGCCACGTGTTTCGCGATCCAGAACCGACTGCCAGCCAAGAGGCCAGATTCAGGGGCCCCGTATGTCAGATGCCAGATTAGTGAGCAGAGGTTCAACCGTACTCTTCTAGATAGCGGATCGTCGATCAACCTTCTTCCGGCAGCCCTTCTCGACCGCTTCGAGTTGGGCACTCTTCGACAGAGCAGGACAGTCCTTCAGTTCGCTGATCGATCTGTCAAGAGGTCGAAGGGGTTATTACGAGACGTTATCGTCACGATTCAGGGCCTGAAATTCCCCGTGGACTTCGTAGTGTTGGACATGGAGATCCCTGAGTCAGTGGCCGATACCCCCATCATCCTTGGTCGTCCGTTCTTGGCCACAGCCAAGGCGGTGACTGATCATGATAGCGGGAAGGTGTACTTTCGCGTCGAGGGCGAGAGTATACAAATAGAGACGGTCGAGGACTACAGAGCTAGAGAGAGAACCCGCTCAGATGCGAGTACAGATTTAGAGCAGCTGACAGACACAGAGCCAGACATCCACCAGGACTGTGATTTTGTGATCACAGACGATGAGGCAGCTTGGGCAGATCCTGCAGCACAGACCAACCTCTCATATTCAGATACAGCTGATGCCGAGATGATAGCAGAGGAGAGTCTGGAGAGCACAGCCCTGGTTCAGGATACCACAGAGGCAGCAGAGCCGGTCCTTGATCGCGACACGATGTTCAGTGATGGTGGTACTGAGGCCACCTTGTTTTCCGGTGGTACTGAGGCCACCGCGGTTGATACAGATCCCTCGGATTCAGAGTCGGATTGGGCCGATTGCTATGATCAGATGCCAGACATGAGTCCACTTGAGCCTATAGATGAGGAGGAGGTAGATGCAGAGCCGAGCAGAGACAGTGCAGTTGAGCAGCCTTCTCCCGATCCAGTTTGCGAGAGTACGCTTTCACTTTCCCAGGCAGATTTGGCAGACTTAGCAGCTTTCACTCAGTTCCTTCCACAGCCAGATTTGCCAGCACCCAGCATTCCAGAGCGAAAGCCGCTCCCTACTTTGTTGAAGTATCGATTCCTTGCGGGCGATCCAGAGATGTACCCAGTCATCATCTCCGCCGAGTTGACTGGAGAGCAAGAATCCCGTCTGATGGGGGTTCTTGAAAAGAACCGCAAGGCGATCGGATGGAGCGTAGCGGATCTCCATGGGATTAGTCCAGCAGTGTGCTCCCACCATATCTACCTTGAGGAGGGGGCGAAGCCGTCGCGTGAGTTCCAGCGGCGACTGAACCCCAACCTGAGAGAGGTCGTGATGAAAGAAATATCAAAATGGTGGAGTGCAGATTTTATTTATCCCATTTCCGACTCCAAGTGGGTCAGCCCCTTGCATGTGGTGCCCAAGAAGACGGGTATCACGACTGTGATCAGTGAGTCGGGCGAGGAGATCGCTACACGAGTACCCACCTCTTGGAGGGTTTGCGTTGACTACAGGAGACTCAACCAAGCCACCAAGAAGGACCATTTCCCCCTGCCTTTTATTGACCAGATCATTGAGAGACTGGCAGGGAAGAGCCATTATTGCTTCCTGGATGGGTACTCGGGCTACAACCAAGTGGCCATCGCTCCTGAGGATCAGGAGAAGACCACCTTTACATGTCCCTTCGGCACATATGCTTTTCGACGCATGCCATTTGGGCTATGCAACGCCCCTGCGACTTTTCAGATGTGCATGTTGTCGATCTTTTCGGACATGGTAGGGGAGTGTTTGGAGGTCTTCATGGACGATTTCTCGATCTACGGCGACGGATTCGATTCTTGTCTTGACTGCCTAGACCGGGTACTCCAGCGATGTATCGAGTTTCATTTGGTTTTGTCATGGGAGAAGAGTCACTTCATGGTGACTCAAGGGACGGTGCTTGGCCACATCATCTCCAACAGGGGCATGGAGGTTGATCCGGCCAAGGTTGATGTCATTAGAAAACTCACACCGCCGTCCAATTTGAGGCAGCTACGGTCATTCCTGGGGCACGTTGGATTTTATAGGAGGTTCGTTCAGGATTTCAGCAAGATTGCCCGACCGTTGACTGACCTCTTGACGAAAGACACCGAGTTCCTTGTCGATGACAAGTGTCTCTCGTCCTTTGCGACTCTCCAGCAGTGTGTTATTGAGGCTCCTGTTCTCCAGCCGCCTGATTGGTCTCTCCCATTCGAGATCATGACGGACGCCTCCGATTTTGCCGTGGGGGCAGTGCTGGGACAGAGGAGGGATGGAGTTCCGTTTGCCATACACTATGCTAGCCGCACATTGGATTCCGCCCAGCGGAATTATACGGTCACAGAGAAGGAGATGCTAGCAGTAGTTTTTGCCCTAGATAAGTTCAGATCGTATATCATTGGATCTAGAGTGACTTTGTTTACAGATCACACCGCCATCAGGTACCTCATGGCAAAGAAGGATGCCAAGGCCAGACTGACTAGATGGATCCTTCTACTCCAGGAGTTCGACATTGAGATCAAGGATAAGCCTGGAGTCAAGAATGTGGTGGCGGATCATCTCTCCCGATTAGAGCAACCTGAGGATTCTGAGCAGATTGATCCCATTCGAGATACCTTCCCAGATGAGGCGATCCTTGCTATCGCCTCACTCCCGTGGTATGCCGATATTGTGAACTTTCTCGTTGCAGGGAAAGTCCCACAAGATTGGCCCAGGCAGAGGCTTGAGACCTTCCTTGCGAGGGCCAAGTCCTACCACTGGGAGGATCCCATCCTTTACCACGAAGGAGGGGATAGCGTCTGGCGTCGGTGTATTCCTCAGGAGGAACACCATAGCGTCCTCACTTACTGCCACAAGTTTGAGGCAGGAGGACATCATTCTGGGAGGAGAACGGCACAGAAAGTGCTCCAATCCGACTTGTGGTGGCCTACCCTCTTCAAGGACTCTGATGAGTTCGTGAAGAGGTGTACTGACTGTCAGAGGATGGGCACTTGTGGACAGCGTGATATGATGTCGATGCAGCCCATTCACTTCTGTGAGGTTTTTGACGCATGGGGCATCGATTTTATGGGTCCATTCCCTAAGAGTCAGGGATTTGAGTACATTCTGTTGGCCGTTGATTATGTTAGTCGTTGGGTGGAGGCTATCCCCGCCCGAGCCGCTGATGCGAGGACAGTTTGCAGATTTTTGAGGAAGCATATCATCACGCGGTTCGGGGTTCCACGAGTTCTGATTTCTGATGGGGGGTCTCATTTCATCAACGACCAGGTGAAGGCCCTTGCTAGCGAGTTCAGCATAGATCATCATGTTGCCACACCTTACCATCCACAGACGAATGGTCTAGCTGAGGTGTCGAATAGGGAGATCAAGACTATTTTGCAGAAAGTCGTCCGCCCGGACCGAAAGGATTGGTCACAGCTTTTGGACTCGGTCTTGTGGGCATATAGGACGTCTTTCAAGACTCCATTGGGCACATCACCCTTTCACCTCGTATATGGCAAGCCGTGCCACTTACCTGTTAAGCTGAGGCACAAGTCACTTTGGGCAGTCACAGACATTTTGATGGATCAAGATGGTATGGGAGACCAGAGAAGGGCAGAGTTAGCTGCCCTGGAGGAGCTTAGAGATGCAGCTTTCTCAAGCAGCCTACATTATAAGGAGAAAGTCAAGGAGTAGCATGATTCTCATATCAGCCACAAGCATTTTGAGATTGGACAGAGAGTATGGCTGTTTGATGCGAGGCTACGATTATTTCCAGGGAAGCTACAGAGCAAATGGAAGGGACCATACTTGGTCAGAAAGGTACACGACAATGGTAGCATTGATATATCCGAGTTGTCTTCTGATAGTACCTTTCGAGTGAACGGCCAGCGGCTCAAGCCATTTCTAGATCATGAGCCGCGGGACGTTATTGTTGCCCCTATTCATTTTGCGTGAGATGTGGTCTCTTGACTCACATCTTTTGCATCTCACGCCTGATTTTCACTGTTTTTCCGCCTGTATAGATCCAGTTGTCCATATCATTCTACTCTTTAGTCCCACATCCCTTCTCTCATCTTATGATTATGCTATACTTAGGGTGTACTTTACCCTAAGTATAGGGGGGATGTAGGACCTTTGGGTATTCTTTTTATTCTTTCTGCTCCTGTTTTGTTGCCTATACTTAGGGATATTTTACCCTAAGTATAGGGGGGGCAGACTCTGTATCTTCTTCACTCGGATTTCCCTTCATGTACAGCTTGCTATACTTAGGATTAGTTAATCCTAAGTATAGGGGGAAACCACCGAGTTCCTCTCATTCTATTCATTTATTCGTTTCTGTACTTAGCCATTCTTTTTCACTTCCCTTTTACTAAGCACGAGTTGTGTCTTCTTCATCGCTCTTGATCACTCTGAGGACATCGTTCGAGCTAAGTATAGGGGGGTGTGTATATATTTCATATATACTTTAGCCATAACTCGTACTTTGTGTGAGTGTGTTAATAAATAAAATGGCTAAAAATCACAAAATAAAAAAAAAATTTTCATGTACATAAACTTCTTTTATCTTGCACATACATAGCTAGTGTACAAAGTATTTTTGTAAAAATGATTTCAAAAATCTTTTGTGTAAAGTTTGAGTACATATTTTTGTATCAAAATTATGTATATAGTACAAAATTTTTCCAAAATGTTTTGAAAAATCAAAAGTTTGCAAAAATCTTGTGTAAATGTGTGTAAATGTTTGTAAATATCTTTTTGCAAAACTTGCACCTCATGCATCATTCATCCATGATTTCAAAATATTTTTCAAAAATTTTGCATGATTGTAAAATATTTGTAAATAGCATCTTGTGTATATATATGTATATAGTTTTTCCTGGATGAGAGTTGACATTTAAACTAAGCCTGGAATTAAATTGAGAAATGGAGCTTGAAAAAGATCTTAATCCACTTAACTTTAAGAGGAACCTTATAGGACTTAGGGTTAAGGCTTTTCAGGTCCATAAGGACTTAATTCTTTGAGTCCACTAGGCTATGAGCATATGTCATCTTGATGAGCTTAAGTAGAACACTTAACAACACACGCATGACTCTTAGAGACAATGGCTTAACTTGCACCTACACTTTACACATGGCTCTCCACGGATGAGGTGGTGAGGAGGCAGTTTCCTTTGGCTTGGGGTAGCATATGAGGGTAGTACTTCTAGGCGGAACCTCTCTTCTTCTTCTAGTGAAGGAAGTGCGCCTCAACTTGGTCTAGTGGTGATGAAGGCTAAAGACAGAAGCTGTGGGTTGCAATAAAGCTTCAAAAGAGGGATAGTCTACTGGCTCAAGAGGAAATTTCTTGTATATATGCTGCACCATGTAGATATGCTGTACAGAAGTCCTTGAAAAAAAATGCAAAAATGCAAAAAGAACTCCAAAAAAGTGGTGGGTCGGATTGAAAATTTAATAACCCCACCGGAGTGTATATAGTCAAATAAAGCAAAGCTTATGGTATCCATGTTACATCTCATGAAGCTTGCAGCGGGAGACTTAGCTACACTGGCTAAGCTTCCAAAAGTCTATACTTCTACCCCCTCTTCTTGAGCCGGTTGCACTTGAACTTAGAAGGGAATACCCCGATTCTCGAGGAAAGAGTTGCTAGACCGAGGCATTAGAGTTACCAGGTTGAGGGAGGCTGTTTCTTTGTTACTTCTGAGGTGGGGAGCCAAATATCACTTACACTAAATGGAAAGACTCATGGTCATTAGAGTTTGTGTATGTAGACTTGTTCTGATCTGGTTTATTGAGGAGTCTTGTCCATAGATTGGTGGAACTTAGAGGCTGTTGGGTTTTAAGCTTAAGTCCAAATAAGGTTCCGACACATTAATAATCCAAAGATCTGATCAAGCTCCATATCCCAATTTAATGAAGGCAAGTTTAATAATCAACCTTGATCCATGTACATCCTCTTTTTCTTTTTCTTTTTCACTTCTTTTTCAAATAAGTGTTTGCTAAGGGACTAGCAAAGTTAAGTATAGGGGGGTGATGAATACCCATTCATCACTCTTTATTCTTATATTTTAGCTACAAAAACCTTTGCAAATGCATGTAGATATATGTAAATACAAATAATTACCAAAAGCATGCATTGTGTAAATACTTATAATTAGCATGTTTTTGTGCAAAAATAAGAGAATAAAGATGAAAAAGAAAAAGAGGGAAATATTTAGAATAAATATTGAGCAACCTAACCCAAGGGAGGGCTCAGCATGGGCCTGACCGCATAAAAGCCAAAGTAGAGGGAGATAGGGGCTCATGTGTAAATAAATTAAATTATATTTTCCTCACCCAAAGATATGCTTGTACATATTTTGTATATATTTAGAAGCTATTAAAAACAAAATAAAAATCTAAAAATCAAAAATTCAAAAAAATGCCCTTTCACCATGTATATAGACCATGCTTCTACATGTATTTAACCTTGTAAATAAATTTATTTATTTTCAAAAATTTTTGTAAATATTTTATGTTATATGTTGTAAATAAAATAAACAAAAAGAAACAAGAATCAAAACAAAAAATCAAATAAAAATATCAAAAGCTAAAATTACAAAAATATATTGTACATATGTCATGTATATAGTTGTACATAACTATTTATTTCACCTATGTATATAAATAATAAAAATAAAATAAAAATATCCTTTTATTCCTCATTTTATTCTATAAATAAATAAAATATAAAAGAGGGATAAAAATGTATAAAAATAACTAATTAAAAATCAAAAATAAAAAAAACCCCATATTGTACACATACCTATATATAGCCCTATTATGTAAATACCTTATTTTTATTTTGAAAAATTAATTAAAAATCACAAAAAATAGAAAAAAATTAAAACAAAAATATTTTATGTTTTGAGTTTTTAATAATTCGGTCATTTTCTATTTTATTTCGAATTTCTAAATTATTTATGGCGTGGCCTCTCCTGATTGGTCCACGGGGGATGTTGACCCCCCGGTCAACTCCCCCCGCGGACCCTCTTCTCTCGCGGATCGGGCTGTCGACCCGATTTCTCCGATTTTTTCTCTGCCTGATTCGCCTGCCATTCGCGCAAACCCCGGGTCCTAATCCTTCTTTTTGCATCCGAGATCATCGCCCGGGGGATTGCATTGGGATCCGCGCTTCACGCTACCCTACCCGATCGATTCTTGCCGGATCCTCCACGGTATATAGTCTGAGTTCCGCCGCATTCTTTTTCCATCTTTGGCTCTCCACCCTTCGTCCCGTGACCTCCACAGCAGTCCCTGAGGTGACAGCTCTCGATTGCCCGTGTCGCAGCGAGGAGGGGGTGGCCGGACCACTGATCCGGCAACTGCGCGCCGCCGTGCTCCGCCCAGTGCAGGAGCTCGAGCCTCAGGACCGGACGACCTTCGAGGCTACGACCGGGAGCTACCTCAGCTCCAGCACAGTCTACCACACCTCCCAGGTAACCTTCTAGCTTTCCCATTTCGCTTAATTTCGAGTTATCCCCAAATCATAGCTCCGCCGCGTTCCGTCGATTCCGGCCATCTCGCATACCTTTTCGATCATCGGAACCCACGTTCACCATCGCCTTTCCTCCACGCGCCTTCTCCGCCCCTTCATTCAACCCAGCTCGCATAGGAGCAGGGGTTCGAGCTCCACCGTCCGTCGCTCGCCGGAGCTCGCTCATCCCGACGCATCGACCACCTTCACGCCGCCTCATCGGGTTGAGGCACTTTGCCCTCGACCCGCGAAGCTTCTGACCCACTTTGCATGTCCGGAGGAGGTCATCTGAGGCTTCCCTACATCCAGGCCAGGAGCTTCCCTCCGCCGACCTCGCCGGAGCCCCTCCAGGGCTCGGCTGGGCCATCGGAGGGCACCAACAGCTGCGGAACTTCATCGCGAATCTTCTCCGATATCCAGAGGCAGCCGAGGAGGACCACCGCGCTCGCACGAGGCCGGCGAAGCTCGCCGGCCAACTGTTCTTCCAGAGTCCTCGAGCACCGTCCGATCGCCCTCAGCTCCCCAGTTCGCATCACGTCCCTCCATTCAGGAGCTGCAGCCACCGCTTGATCAGCCCGAGGGACGATCTGGACCGTTAGCGCAGAGAGAGAGACACCAGCACCCGAGGCCGTCAGATCTTCCACGTGTCTCCTCCACTGACGTCGATCAGGCTCACGTGCGGAAGGAGAGAGGCGCCCGTCGTCCAGGACCGTTAGATCAGCCACGCGTCCATCATCCAGCCGGTGACGTAATAAAGGGGTAAATTACCGTAGGCCCCCTCTTAGTTTATGCTTTACGTTTCAGTCCTGTAAATATTTTGCGTCTTTTATTTACGTTGGGTTATTTGCACATTGGACCTCGTACTTTTCAGTATTTGCACTTATGCCCCTGTATGTGTGAGCCACGTGCTTCGTCACGTGTATATTTGGTGTATTTGCAACATTAGTCCTGTAGTTCTGGTTGTTTGTTAATGAATGAAAACTTTTTGGTAATTGCATATATGCCCCTGTGAGTGTTTTAATTGCACAGGTGCGTCTTTTAGTGGGTTATTTGCAACACAACCCCTGGACTTTTTGGTACGAGTTACCAAAAGGTCCTCGGACTTGTTTTTCTTACCAGAAGGTCCCTGAGTGCCCCAGGCACGTGCCACGCGCGTGACTTGCTGGGTTAATTGCACCTGGACCCCCAGAACTTCGGGTATTTGCACTTCAGTCCATGTGCACGGTGCCCTCGTGTGATTTTTGAATAAAATATCAAATCACCTCCGAATTCGATGAAAATTTGACACATGGCTCCTGCCATGGTGTAGGATTTTTGAGAATTTTTGAGGACATTTCTGAGTTTATTTACTATTTTTAAAAATTCAAAAACATCCATCTTTGGCACTGTTTAGTTTGAAAAACCCCAAAAAAATATAAAAACCCCCCTAAAAATTCTATAAAATTTAGGTACTGTTTATTTCGTGCTTCTTGATTTTCTAGCCACTTTTGGCTATTTTCCATTGATTAAAAACCATAAAAACTTAAAAACACCCAAAAACTCATAAAAATCATATTAAATAATCTAAAAACCCAAAAACAATAATTTTGGTGCTCAAATTTTCCTTGTTTTCTCTATTTTACAGGAAAATTACCTCCAGGCCCTTTTGAGGTCCTTAGATATTTTATCTAGGGATTTTGGGCCTGGCTGGACAGTACCTTGTATTTTCGCCACTGTTTGATTTTTAGAAAATAAACTATATATGAGAAAAATCTCAAAAATTCACCAAAAACACAGAAAAATATAAAACACATAAAAATATTTTTTCCTGAATTTTTGCTTGCATTTTAGTGCATTGAATAAATTGTCAAAGCTTGCTTGTGGTTGTTTTCCTTATTTTCCTTACATATTTAAAATCCAAAAAAAAAATTTTAAAAACAATTAAAAACCATTAAAAATGCTTTCCCTTTTTCTCTGATTTTTGACTACTTCGTAGGCTTTTTAGCCAATCCGTGCTCCTTGAGTTCGACCCTGGGTGCTATACCAGGTTAAACATATAGCAGGACCGCTTTTCGTGATTTTCTTGAATTGATCTTTTTCGAGTGGTTCATTTTTCTTGATATACATTGTCTGATCGCTTGGGGTCACAACGACCTATTTCTGTACCTTATACCCTAGTGATCGGGCGTGTTATCAAAGACCTCCAAACATTCCCTACCATGTCCGAAAAGATCGACAGCATGCATCTCTGAAAAGTCGCAGGGGCATTGCATAGCCCAAATGGCATGCGTCGAAAAGCATATGTGCCGAAGGGACAGGTAAAGGTGGTCTTCTCCTGATCCTCAGGAGAGATGGCCACTTGGTTGTAGCCCGAGTACCCATCCAGGAAGCAATAGTGGCTCTTCCCTGCCAGTCTCTCGTTGATCTGGTCAATAAAAGGCAGGGGAAATGGTCCTTCTTGGTGGCTTGGTTGAGTCTCCTGTAGTCAACGCAAACCCTCCAAGAGGTGGGTACTCGTGTAGCGATCTCCTCTCCCGACTCACTGATCACAGTCGTGATGCCCGTCTTCTTGGGCACCACATGCAAGGGGCTGACCCACTTGGAGTCGGAAATGGGATAAATAAAATCTGCACTCCACCATTTCGATATTTCCTTCATCACAACCTCTCTCAGGTTGGGGTTTAGTCGCCGCTGGAACTCACGCGACGGCTTCGCCCCCTCCTCGAGATAGATATGGTGGGAGCACACTGCTGGACTAATCCCGTGGAGGTCCACTACGCTCCATCCGATCGCCTTGCGATTCTTTTCAAGAACCCCCATCAACCGGGATTCTTGCTCTCCAGTCAACTCGGCGGAGATGATGACTGGGTACATCTCTGGATTGCCCGCAAGGAATCGATACTTCAGCGAAGTAGGGAGCGGCTTCAGCTCTGGAATGCTGGGTGCTGGCAAAACTGGTTGCGGAAGAAACTGAGTGAAAGCTGCTAAGTCTGCCAAATCTGCCTGGGAAAGTGAAAGCGTACTCTCGCAAACTGGATCGGGAGAAGGCTGCTCAACTGTACTGTCTCTGCTCGGCTCTGCATCTACCTCCTCCTCATCTATAGGCTCAGGTGAACTCAGGTCTGGCATCTGATCATAGCAATCGGCCTAATCAGACTCTGAATCCGAGGGATCTGTATCAATCGCGGTGGCATCAGTACCACCGGAAAACAAGGTGGCCTCAGCACCACCATCACTAAGCATCGTGTCGCAATCAAGGACCGGCACTGCTGCCTCTATGGTATCCTGAACCAGGGTTGTGCTCTCTAGACTCTCCTCTGCTATCATCTCGGCATCAGTTGTATCTGAATATGAGAGGATGGTCTGTGCTGCAGGATCTGCCCAAGCTGCCTCATCGTCTGTGATCACAAAATCACAGTCCTGGTGGATGTCTGGCTCTGTGTCTGTCAGCTGCTCTGAATCTGTACTCGCATCTGAGCTGGTTCTCTCTCTAGCTCTGTAGTCCTCGACCGTCTCTATTTGTATACTTTCGCCCTCGACGCGAAAGTACACCTTCCCGCTATCATGATCAGTCACCACCTTGGTTGTGGCCAAAAACGGACGACCAAGGATGATGGGGGTATCGGCCACTGACTCAGGGATCTCCATGTCCAACACTACGAAGTCCACGGGGAATTTCAGGCCCTGAATCGTGACGATAACATCTCGTAATAACCCCTTCGGCCTCTTGACAGATCGATCAGCGAACTGAAGGACTGTCCTGCTCTGTCGAAGAGTGCCCAACTCGAAGCGGTCGAGAAGGGCTGCCGGAAGAAGGTTGATCGATGATCCGCTATCTAGAAGAGTACGGTCGAACCTCTGCTCACTAATCTGGCATCTGACATACGGGGCCCCTGAATCTGGCCTCTTGGCTGGCAGGCGGTTCTGGATCGCAAAACACGTGGCTTTGGTCATCACTTGAATCTCTGAAGTGTGGTTCCTCCTCCTCCTCCTGACTGTAGTCCTGTCTCTCAAAGAACGCTGGAGAAGGGGGTTGTGCTGCAATGCCTCCTGGAGGGTCAGCTGGATGTGGAATCGATCGATCATGCTCTGGCTGAACTCCTCAAGCTCTCTTTTTTTCAGATTTTCTTTTTTCTTCCCCTCCCCCATCTGAAGGGCTCTAGGGAAGGGGATCACAGGGTCCTTCTGAGATGAAGGACTAGGAAAAGGCCTAGATGGTTCGATGACCGGATCCACACAGACATCATGCACCACAGTGGGACCAGAAGAAACTAAACCTTTTCCTTTATTCACAATAGTGTTCTGAGGTACATGAACTGAAGGAAAGACAACATCTCTATCAACACAAACACCGGTGGCCTCAGTACCACCACGGGCTGGCTCTGCTGCTGCTGCTGGTAGACGTCTCGCGGCATCAGTACCGCATGCTGGCTCGGCTCTACTGGTGGCGTCAGTACCACCTCCTCGAACTGGTGAAGCAGCGGCCTCAGTACCGCCGGTGGGATCAGCATCCTTGGTGGCATCCGTGCCACCATCATCATCTGGAGCGACCTCAGTACCGCTCTCCTCCTCCTCATGTGGCACCTCTGATGTATCCTCGTGGTGAAGCTCAGATGAGGCGTCGCCGCCTGCTGGGGTCCTACCGCTCCTAAGTGTGACAAAATCAACATCAAATAGATCCGAAGATGTATCAACAAATGGATCACTAGGAGTGGCAGACTCAGTGTGTACTACCTGCTCAGATTTCCTCTTTAGGTTGTTCGGGTTCGGCTCGATCTGGGCAGGAATGGCGGCCTTCCCTCTCACCAAGTCCCACATCTCTTGGCGGAACTCGTCCATCTCCCGTCTGAATGTGGTCTGCTGGTCCGTGAGGAGGCAGGCGATGTCATCCAAAGCGGGGCTCTCATGGGAGCCCGACGGGTACCCTCTCTGGGGGTGAGGCTGCTGGAACTGCTGCTGGTGGTAAGAGGGGTATGAGGAAGGGTGTTGCTGCTAAACTGGGTGAGCTTGCTGCTCACGCCTCCACGACTGTCCCTGCTGCTGATAGGGACGAGGACCGAAGGATGATGGCTGGTGCTGCTGGTGTGCTGGGTGCTGCTGCTGCGACTGCTGGTGATCTCTCTGCTGGGAGTACTGCCCTCCCTGTCCTGATGGCTGCTGCTGGGGCTGGGCACCACCACTCCCCCACCTGAATCCGGGATGGTCTCGTCGGATCCCAGGCTGAGGGCGGTCATACCAAATCCCGTTGACATCCATCAACGGCTCTGCATCGTAGGGGTCTGGCGGGAGTACTACCAGAGGCTGATCCGGCTGGTAGACCACCATCTGCATGTCTGGAGATGGTGGGGGCTGGTAAGTAGGCTGCGGCTGCTGGTACGGCTCCGCCTGTACAAGGTGAACCTGTCTAGGCTGCTGTGAGGAGCTGGAGCGCTGGGACGAGCTGCTGCTACCGCCGGTATCGCCTCGCGACAGAAGACGGGGCTGTGAAGCCGTCTGTGTCTCCTGGAGACACATGAGCTGGGTCTTCATGTCGCTCAGAACCTGTGCCATCTGTTCCATCTGAGTGATGCTCTGGCACTGCTTCTTCTCGATCAGCTCCATGCGGTCCAACTTCTCGCTGATGATACCCATGTCTGCAGCGGATGACTCTGCCTGTGCTGCTGCGACTGCGGACGAACTGGATGGACCTGCTTCTACCCGTGCTATCCGTTGGTACTGCACGGGTCCTGGCTGTTGTGGCTGGGGTCTCTGAGTATACAACCTGGTCTGGGACATCACCATGTAGTTTTCGGACATCTCCTCGTAGATGGCCCAGACCTGGTCGTGGTCCTTGGCAAAGTAGGACCCGCCGCAAGAAGCGTTCACCAGACCCTGAAGCTCTGGCGTCAACCCGCTGAAAAAGCTCTGAACTAGGTTCGGCTTGGAGATGTCGTGGTGCGGGCATCTGTCTAGGAGCTCTCGAAACCTCTCCCATGCCTCGTGAAACTGCTCGTTGGGGAACATGGAGAAGTTGCTAATCAGGGCCCTCACTGCATTCGTCCGCCCGAGTGGATAGTACTTTTTCAAGTACTCGGTGCGGAGCTGCTCCCAGGTGTAGACAAACTTCCCTAGATGCTTCAGCCAGGTGGCTGCTCTATCTACCAATGAAAAAGGGAAGGCTATCATCCGAATCGTGTCCTGATCCACGTGGCGATCGTGGACAGTACTGCAAATCATCAGGAACTCCTGGAGGTGGAGGTGGGGCTCCTCAGTGGCAAGTCCGTGGAATCGGGGCAGCAACTGCAAGGTGTTCGGGGGGAACTTGAAGTCCCCCACGATCGTTGGCACTACTACCCAGTGATGCATCAGAGTCGATCCGGGGTTGTGCAACTCCCGCATCGGTCGTGGTGGTCCTCCTGCCGCGGCGGCTGCCGCTGCGGCGGCTGCGGTTGCTGTTGCTGTTGCGGCTGCTGCGGCTGCAGCCTCTGCATCGGGTATCTCCTCAGGCTCGCTCTGCTCTGAACCTCGCTCTGCTCTGAGCCTCTCCAACTCTCGCCTCATCTCTATCATGAATGCCCCCTGATCACGTAACTGCTGCTGAACTGTCTCGAGTGATGCGATCAGGGTGGAGTTGATCGCCCCCTGGTCCAGTACAAAATGCTGGTCTCCTCGTGAACCTCCGGGGTGATCGCCTGAACTGGCGGCCATGGCGACGTCTGTAAAATCAAATGAGCCCAACTCAGGTGCTGTCAAATCTGCTATTCTCTCCTCGGGCTCATGTCTCTCAATACCAGAAGAAAGGGGGTCGAGGGGGAACAGGGCGGAATCGTACTCGGGCTCGGAGAGCTGGTCTCGGCTCTCGCGGGCCAACCTAGATGATCGGGTAGACGTGTCCGAAAGCGGTGCAGCCAGAGGCTGCCTAGGAGACCGTCTACCCATCATCTTGATCTAGCGAGTAAGGCGGATGAGATCTGGAGTCAACTATGATCACAAAACAAACCCCCGGTTCACCAACGCAACGCAAGCTGAAGACCATGAAAGTTCGGTCAGATTATCTTGTCTATTTTATTTTGGTGAACACACAAAATATCAGAGCGCTTACGTGACCTGTTAGGATATCCGATGCTATCCCAACCGACTGGCCCGCACGGAAGAGTCGGTAATCAGTCGGGACTAGCACCGGGAGGCTCTACCTAGGGTGCGGGTCACTCTCTCGCGCATCCAAACCATACAATGAGGGGGTTGCTCTCCCCAAGACAAAATTTTTAGGGTGAGCGGTTTTTAAGGTCAATAGTCTTAGCCAGTCCCAATTTTATGGTTTTTCTTTTTAATATTTTTCAACTCAAACAAAAGGCCTAACGAATTTTTCGGTTCTCCTGATTATTTAGTCCGAAAACAGGGGGAGAAGACGAAAACTACCTAAATGATGCAACGGGAAAGCCGAGTCCTAAACGAGCAATTTCTAGCGCAGAACCGTCTAACTCAGTCACTCGCCCTCGATCCAAAGAGTCCGGTCTAGACCCACCCCTCCTCTTCTCGACAGGTCGAGTTCAGGAGTAACGCTTGACGGGGCAGGCTCGCGGCGCGTAGGCTCTCAGGAAAGTGACTAAGTTATTTTTATTATTTATTTATTAGTAGGTCCAATTAACGTTCTATGGGAACAGATAATCAATTAGGTGTGTGGATCCTACTAATTACATCACAAGCACCAGAAATTCCTAAGTCTAGGGGCTCGAGCAAAAACCGCGTAAACACCGGAAAAGGCAGAAAAAAGGTAGAAGAAAACCGCGAAAAACTCCTAAGGGTCCCCCGAGCACACCGGTGCTCGGCGAAACAGACCCGCTAAGTCAACCAAGTTCAAGTCTCTGAGTCCCAGTATTATTACAACAATAATGATCAAATATCCTAATCTAACCTCACCCACTCAACTCTCTCTCTCGCTCTCTCCTGCGGCTCCGTGCAGAAGGGAGCCGCCTCCGAGTGTCGTGGTTGCGTCGGCTTCTCGAAATCGGCCGCCTCGATCCTCGGGCCCTCGCAAGAAACAGAGACAAGTGGTCAGTCCAATGTTATTGTCAGAAAATATGAAAAATATATAGATACAAAAATCTATACAAAAAGCCGCGAAAATAAAAAAAGCCGCGGAAAAGCTAAAAATGACTACTAAGCCGTGCTCCCCGGCAACGGCGCCATTCTGATAACCCAGCCAAGCGACAGATGTAAAGGTACAGAGATAGGTCGTTGCGACCTCGATCACTCGGCTAAGTCAATCAAGAAAAATGAACCACTCGAAAATATGTCAAATCAATAAAGTCGCAAGGAAGCGGTCCTGCTATGAGATTTACCTGGTATAGCACCCAGGGTCGAACTCAAGGAGCACGGATTGGCCGAAGGCCTACGAAGTAGTCAAAAATGAATAAAACAAAAGACAAAATATTTTTTTAGTGGTTTTAATGATTTTTATATTTTTTTGGAATTTTTAATATGTGAAGAAAATAAGAAAAGCAAAAGCAAGCGACTTTGACAAATTATTTAATGCATCAAAAATCAAGCGAAAATTCAGATAAAAATATTTTTATGTTTTTTGTGTTTTTTAATGTTTTTGGTGAATTTTTGGAATTTTTATGATGTGTATTTTATTTTCTAAAAATCAAACAGTAGCAAAAATGCAAGGTACTGTCCTGCCAAGCCCAAAATCCCTAGATAAAATATCTAAGAACCTTGAAAGGGCCTGGAGGTATTTTTCCTGTAAACTAGGTAAAACAAGGAAAATTTGAGTACCAAAATTATTGTTTTTGGTTTTTTTAATGTATTTATTAGAATTTTTATGGGTTTTTGAGGGTTTTTACGTTTTTATGGGTTTTCAGTGATGAAAAGTAGCCAAAATTGGCTAGAAAATCGAGGAACACAGAATAAACAGTACCTAATTTTTATAGAATTTTTAGGGGGGTTTTTATATTTTTGTGATTTTTCAAGTTAAACAGTGCCGAAAATAGAGGTTTTTGAATTTTTAAAAATAGCAAACAAGATCAGAAATGTCCTCAAAAATCTACAAAAATCCTACATCATGGCAGGAGCCATGTGTCAAATTTTCGTTGGATTTGGAGGTGATTTGATATTTTATTCAAAAATGACAAGAGGGCACTGTACACAGGGACCAAAGTGCAAATACCCAAAGTTCTGGGGGTCCTGGTGCAAAATACCCAGCAAAACACGCGCGAGGCGCGTGCCTGGGGCACTCAGGGACCTATATGTAATAAAACTAAGGTTCGGGGACTAATTGGTAACATGTACCAAAAGTCCGAGGACCTCAGCTGCAAATAACCCAAAAATAAACGCACATGCGTAAAACCACAACGCACAGGGATATAAATGCAATTACTCAAAAAGTTTCATTCATTCCCTAACAATCAGAACTACAAGGGCATCAGATGCAAATAACCCAAAAATACACGTGACGAAGCACGTGGCTCACACAGGCAGGGGTATATAAGCAAATAAACTAAAGTGCAGGGTCCATTGTGCAAATAAACCTAAAACTAAACAACGTCTCTAAATATTTACAGGACTAAGGCAAAATACATAAACTAAAGGGGGCCTAAGAGTAATTTACCACGTTTATTAATGTCGAGGGACGGATGCACGACGCATGGCAGATCGAACGGCTGAGTTGACGCGCCGCGCCGCACACCAAAGGGGACCCTCGAATCGATCCGACGGCTGGTATGTGTCCACGTGGATGATCGGACGAAGATGCTGCGACGTGGGTCTTCGAAGAAGTCCGAGCTCGGATCGGATGGTCGAGGTTACGCCACGTGGGTGATCGAGCGGGTGAGGCCTCTCGGTGGCTAAACCTCGTGCAACGGACGGTCCAGATCGCCACCCCAAGATCTGACGGTGACTGGATCTCCTCAAGTGGACAGTCAGGATGAGAACTGGAGGTCGGGAACGATCGGACGGTCGGGGAAGATGCTGGAAGAACAGTTGGCCGGCGAGTTTCGCCGGCCTCGTGCGTGCGCTAGACTCCTCCCCTGCTGCCTCTGAAGATCGGAGAAGCTCCGCGATGATGCTCCGCAGCTGATGGTGGGTTCCGATGACCCAACCGAGCCCTGGAGGGCTCCGGCGAGGTCGGCGGAGGTGAAGCTCCTGGCCCGAGTGTCGAGAGGCCTCAGATGGCCTCTGCTGGTCTTGCAAAACAGCTCAGAAGCTTCGCGGGTCGAGGGCAAAGTGCCTCGACCCGGTTAGGCGGCGTGAAGGTGAAAGGTGCGTCGGTGTGGGCGAACCCCGGCGGTGCGACGGCGAAGGGATTCGAACCCCAGCTCCTGTGCGAGCTGGGTTGAACGGAGGGGCGGAGAAGGTGCTTGGAAGGAAGGCGGAGGTGAGGGTGGATTCCGATGGTCGAACGGAAAGGCGAGGCGGTCGGAATCGATGAAAATCGACGGCGGCGCGAATTGGGGATACTCGGAAATTAGGCTAAATGGCTAAGCTAAAAGATTACCTGAGTGGGTGAATAGACTGTGCTGGAGCTGGTGAAGCTCCCGATCGTGGCCTCAAGGGTCATCTCGGCCCGAGGCTCGAGCTCCTGCTCTGGGCGGAGCACGGCGGTGCTGACTCGCCGGATCGGTGGTACCCGGCCCCTCTCCTCGCTGCGACAGCACCTGGAGCGAGCTGTCACTCACGCTCGAGCACTGGAGGTCACTGGGGGTGGAGCGGATTAGCCAAAGATGAGAAATGAGGGGGCGGAGCTGAAGCTTTATATGCTGGAGAGTCCGAGAACGACGAGCGCGGGTAGGGCGTGGAGGCGCGCGGATCCCGAGATTGATGCCCGGCGAGGGTGTCGGATGTGGGAGGTATCAAACGGAGCCGGGGTTTGGGTGATTGGGAATCGGGTCGAGCGGGTATAAATCCGAGAAAAGGGTCCGGTGCTCGAATCCGTGAAGAGTGGTCCTGGGGGGGGTCAGTTGACCGGGCGGTCAACATCCCCCAGGGCCAATGGCTGAAGGCCACGTGGCTGAATAAAGAAGTGACAAATACACATAGCTAGGGGCCGAATCAGCAAAAACCCAAAACATGAAATATTTTTATTTTATTTTTTTCTATTTTTTGGTGATTTTTAATTAATTTTTGGAAATAAAAATAAGGTATTTATACTATATAGCTATATATAGGTATATGTACAATATGTAGGCTTTTGGTTTTTGATTTTTAATTATTATTTTTATACAATTTTATCCTTATTTTATATTTTATTTATTTACATTATAAAGTAAGGAATAGAAGAGTGTTTTTATTTTATTTTTATTATTTATATACATTGGTAAAATAAATAGATATGTACATCTATATACATGGCATATGTACAAGGTATTTTTGTATTTTTAATTTTTCTATTTTTATTTTGTTTTGTTTTTATTTTATTTATTTACAATGTATACTATAGACTATTTACAAAAAGTATAAAAACTACTTTTGTATATTTACAAAACTAAATAAATATACATATATATATATAGGTGTGGTTTATGTACAAGATGAAAGGGTTATTTTTGATCTTTTTGATTTTTAACTTTTTATTTTGTTTTTATCTTTTGTAAATATATACAAGTATTTACAACTGTATTTTTGGTGAGGAAAATATAGTTTCATGTATTTACACAAATTTACACATGAGCTCCTATCTCCCTCTACTTTGGCTTTTATGCGGTCAGGCCCATGTTGAGCCCTCCCTTGGGTTAGGTTGCTCAATATTTATTCTAAATATTTCCCTCTTTTTCTTTTTAAACTTTATTCTTTTATTTTTGCACAAAAACATGCTAATTACAGGTTTTTACACAATGCATGCTTTTGGTAATTATTTGTATTTACATATATCTACATGTATTTGCAAAGGTTTTTGTAGCTAAAATATAAGAATAAAGAGTGATGAATGGGTATTCATCACTCATTGTGAGCCTTCTACTGTTTTACACTCCATTTATTTCTTGTTGACCCTCGTATCTTTCATCCACATCGATCTTCCTCTTGATCTTCGAAATGGTGACGAATGGACAATTTAGTCGAGACTCCGTCGACACCTACATCGTTCCATCCGCTCGCCCTCTCTAATAATTCGGGGCGATTCACGAGAACCCGGTTCAGACTCCGTGAACCGATCTCCAGACTCCTCGTCTTCTTTAATAAACCAGGATCACTCTTGTCCCGACCCCTGTCCGTTTTGGATGGCCATTGATTTCACTCCTTACACATCACCATCCTTAACAAAATTCTGTGTTGACCTTAACACAGAATTCTTCTCTACATCTGGTGCTGCAATTCAGACTGATCGGGGCATTCTTCCATGCGCAGATCTAGAGCCCGATCCCGAGCCAACAAGTCAAGTAGAATCTGAGATGGCCGGTGGAAGAGGAAAGGGACCACAACCCCAACCAGAAGCTGAAGCTGATCAGGGGGAAGGGCAGTATACCACGCAGAATGAGGTTAACAGTCAGTTGTTGGCTTTCATTCAAGCCATTCAGCAGCAATTGACTAATCAAGCCCTGGCCCAGACCTCCTTCCAAGATATGCTGAATGACCTGAGGAGGAGGGCCGATGCAAGAGATGGCCGACGAGAGGATGATCCAGAGTAGGAGTTCCAGCCAGATGAAGATGGGTTTTCAGTGCGAGGTCCCGAGTATGATAGAATGGATGCAGACCCACCGCAGCTGAAGCCAACACTGAAGGAAACATACAATCCCGGAGTGGGCCGAATCATAGAGTGGATTCAAGTTCCATGAATCCATGATCACTTCGAGTTGAAGCCGCAGTTTATGTCCTTGCTTCCCACATTCCATGGGAACCCCACTGAAGAACCATATATCTTTCTCAAGAAGTTTGGCCGTATCTGTGCTACTGCTCACTACCCTGGTATTCCTCTGGGGGTAGTCAAGATGACCGCCTTTCCCTTCAGCCGGCAAGATAAGGCCCTATATTGGGTCGACCATTTAGGGAAGGTAGTCACGACCTGGGAGGAGCTGAAGTCTGCATTTCTCCATAAGTTCTATCCTCTCGGGCATTGAATCAGATGTGTGCCCGTATCTCCAGTTTTTGCCATCAGCCCCACGAGACTGTCCATGAAGCTTGGGAGAGATTCAAGGATCTTCAGGAGAAGTGTCCCCACCACGAAATCCCAAAGACCAGCCTTGTGCAGCACTTCTTTGGTGGGCTTACACTTGAAATCCAAAAGTTTGTAGATGCCGCTTGTGGCGGTTCACATTTCAATAAGGACGAGGACGTAGTATTGAACGCCTTCGAAGAAATGGCTGAAGGAGAAGCCTCTCAATCCTTGTCCTGGATCTACATGAAGGTGTCAATTGCCCTCAGCAAGCCTGTAAACATGGCTTCTCACACCAAATACAGGGATGAAAGCTCCAACCTGAGCATCATTGGGAGCCACCTGTCTAAGGTGGATATCATTGAGAAAAGGTCGCAGGACCTCGAAAAGTTATCTGTCATTGAGAAGAGGACCCAGGGTTTGGAAAAGCTCGATCTGATTTCCCAGCAGTTGGAGCAGCTCGTTCATGCATTGAACGCCAACATGTGCAATGTTGCGTCTACTCCTGCCGAGCCGATAGCCGAGAAGAAGGAGCCTGTATTGCATCAGAACCCTCAGCTGACTCCATCGCAGCCCCAACCTGTTCAGCACGTGTATTACGTGCAGGTTCCGGAGCAGCCTCCACAACCTCAGACGCGGATTGTTGTATATCTACCTAAGTCCTAGCCAGCCTATTCCGAGCAGTTCTCTCCATCCCCACCACTGATCCAGGAAATCAGTGGTGTATAGAACAATGAAGCGCAGCTGACCCGTCCTCAGGGGCATCCTCAGGGTCAGAACATGGGCAACAGACCCTATCACCAGCAGCAGTAGGGTGGGAGACCCTTCCAGCCCTCATACCAGTACCAGCCTCCATCTCACGGCAACACATGGAGGCAAAATTACCAGCATGGTCCTCAGCAGTTCGGATACCGCAGACAAGGGTATCATCAGCAACCGGCTGCTACATATCACCAGAACTCACAGTATTTCTCCAACCCTCCTCCTCACCAATTCTCTCAGGGTTACCAGTCGCAGTCTCAACCGTCATACCGACACTCTAGGCCCCAGCAAGGGGATTCTTCTGAGATTGTACTGGTTAATCCACCCCTGGCATGCCTTGAACAGTTGATGAAGAACATGGATGAGATGAACCAGAAGATCGACGACTTGACGTCTGCAAAAACAGCCATTCCTTCTCAAGTCAAGGCGAATCCGAATAATTTCTGACACAAGGAGCAGGTAGCCGGTAGTGTCCAACCAAAATAAGGTGAATTAAATTGTTTTCTATTTAGTGTTGCTACTCTCAGGAGCGGTAGGATACTCAAGCCATCAGCAACCGCGAAGGGGAAACATCTTGCATCTGACGGGGAGTCGTCAGCCAAGCCAACACTAGGGCCACGAAGCATTTTTGGAGAAGCACCGTTACCCAGAAAATCACAAAAAAATGAAGAAAACAACAGAACACAAAAAGATAGCAGCAGACTCGGTGGAGATAGGCCAGCATTGGAGACGTCTGCACCTGCTACAGAGCCGGCCGCAGACAGAAGGGATTTTGCACCTGCAGCGAGTCCAACTCCAGCACCTGAAGCCAAGCATGCCATTTTTGGTCCACATCTTGTAGATGATTCTATTCCTTTTTGCCATCTACCTGTAAACAACAATATGGAAAATATTTTGAATGACATTGGTGAAGAGTTTGTGAATATTCCTTTTCCAGAAGCAATGAAAAAACACAAAAAAATGAAAATTTTGAAAAATGCTTTGTCTGATCCGCCATCATAGAAATCATCCAGAATTTGGTATTGAATATACCATTGATGAAATCTCTTGAGTACATGCCAGCTGTTAAGAAAGGATTGAAGGAGGCATGTACAACCAAGCGTAGGCCTCACCCTCACAACTGCAGAAGCAAGGGTGGCAAATCCGAAAAGCATATCCTCATAATGGCCACAGTTAATGCCATCAACAACCTCCCAGATAAAAAGCCAGATATGAGAGCACCTCTTGTGCGTTGTTAGATGTTCAATCAGGAGTTTGAACGAACGCTTCTCGACAGTGGGTCTTATGTCAACTTAATGCCAGCTTTGCTACTTACAGAGTTCAGGTTAGGACCGCTCAAGCCTACAAAGATGATTCTGCAGTTCGCATACAAGTCAGTTAAGCGGCCTAGGGGCCTGTTGGAGGATGTGATAGTGACGGTTCAGGGAAAGCAGTTCCCAGCCGATTTTGTGGTCCTAGACATGGACGTCCCCGCTCCATTTCTCCTTACCCCAATCATACTTAGAAGACCATTCATGCGGACGTCAAACGCAGTAGTGAAGTATGGGACAAGAGAAATCACTTTTGGCACTGACAATGAAACAATCAGAGTGGAGACCCTGCCTGAGGGAACACCAGCCGAACGAACATATGCATCATGTGCAAGGGTGATAGAGTATTCTGACGACTGCGACTTTCTAGCAGAAATTCAAGACACCAACTTATTCTTAGATGACAATGAGATCCATGAACTCCTCCACCCCGAGGAGGGAGTGGAGACCGCAGTCGAATTTCCCCTTATCGATCAGGATAAGTAACTCGCTGATGTGCTGAGTGAGACTACCGTGGAGGTGATGTGCCTTCAGAATCAAGAGCAAATCGTTGAAGAATCTTGTGATGAAGAGGAAATCATCGAGATATTCTGTCAAGATTTACGAGAAGAGGTAGAACAGAGTATGGTGGACACTGAACAGATGAAAGAATTACCATCTGCATTAATCCCTGAGGTCACTTCTGAAGCAGCTCATACCCCGCCAGAGTTGAAACCCTTGCCCTCCAACATGAAATATGCCTTCCATGCGGGAGAACCGAACATGTACCCGGTCATTATCAACTCACACCTGACCGAAGACCAAGAATCTTGTCTGATGGAGGTTCTTGAACGCAACTGCAAAGCGATATGTGATAACTAGGGAAATCGAGGGTCGTACGATTTCACAAGGCGAAACCGCAGTCGGTGTGTTGACCACTCAATAATCTCTAATTAATTAACAATGAACCCACAATAATAAATCAAGCAATGAAAACTAATGTGAAGTTACATTTATTTTAACTCTACGTAAAAGATGTATAGAAACAAGAAAGTAGAGAGTTCGAACACAGGGAGCAAGGCAGGATAGATCAACAAGTGTGTGTGTTTGTGTGTGTGTGTGTGTGTGTGTGTGTCTGTGTGTGTGTCTGTGTGTGTGTGTATGAGAGTGTGTGTGTGTGTGTGTGTGTGTGAATGTGATGTGTAATGTCTACACTATGCAATGCAAATGTTTGTGTGGGTTTTTAATTTTTATATTTTTTTATTTAATTTTTTACTTTATAATTTTTGTATTTTGGTTTTCTTTTTACTGATTTTGTATTTTCTTTTTATGTTTTATATTTTTATATTTTCTTTTTCAATAAGTAAGTGTAGATAAAATATAAGGAAAGAGGGGATAAAGTATTTATAAAAATAGGTGAAAATAGGCAAAATCGGGGAATGAAATATTTTTTGGTCTTTTTATAATTTTCTACTATTTTTGTAATTTTTGGGGAATTTTGAGAATGTTTTTGGTATTTTTAAAATAAAAAATAAGAGAAAACAATGAATAAGCTACTCGCTGAAATTAAAATGGTAATGGAAAATATCAAACAGTAACAAAATTTTCCCAAATTAATTTTTAATAAAAGACAATAGAATAGAGAAGCTACAGGACCAGAGTTTATATTTTTCTGAATTTTCTAGATTTTTTTATATTTTTGGAAGTTTTTGGGTATTTTTTAATATTTAAGGTTTTGGTTTTGAATTTTTTTAGTGATTTTTGGATTGAAACTAGTAGATGAGAAAACACACAAAATATATTTTTTTTGGAATTTTTCAAAACGTTTTTATAATTTTTATGGGTTTTCTAATGCATGTTTTTTATTTTTAATAAATATGAAAATCTCAACAAAAATGCAATGCAAAAATATGACGTGAATGAGCAAGTAAGCAGGAGCCTACGATAATTTTTTGGTGATTTTTAGAAATTTATAGATGCGTGAAATAAATAGAGACAACAAGCAAAAATATGCATAAAGGCTAGGGGCTATTTCGTAATATGCGAGAAGTTCAAGGGCCTGAATGAAAAGTTTCCAGATATTATAACTAATTAGCAAAATTTGTAGACTAAATATCAATAGCCAAAGTTCCCTAGCAGGGCATATATATATGCAAAATGCGTAGACTTCAGGGGGCCACACGTAAAGTTCACAGAAATTTATAACTGACCTAAAAAGTTTGCGAGTTGAATACAAATGTCAAATTATCCGAGGATGTTTCTGCAAAAATGCCAAGCACCACATGCGTTGGCACGCGCACCTGGAAGGGGCCAACCTGAATATTATAAAACTTTGGGGGTTCCTTATGTAAAATTCCGCAAAAGTTATAACGGCAGAAGAAAGATTTAAGAGTACTTGCTAAATACAAAAACGCTTCGGGTTAAGAGAGCAAAATACCTAAAGCATGGCACGATCCGACGGCTTTTGATCTTTCACTTACGACACGTGTCGAGATCACACCCGCCGATGACGATTCGGAAGGACGGCCGTGATTAGATCATCGAGAGAGAATCAACGGCCATGGGCATCGCCTATCGGACGGTTGCTGGAGCACAGGAAGAACGATCGAGATCGGACGGCTGGCGACCCGGTTGGAAGAACTCCTGAAGAGCCTCCCTCAGGCGAGGTTTGATTCACTGTTATGTGCCGCTCCAGCCACCTTCACGCCCGACGACGGTCGTTCCTCATTCCTGCAACAGCTCCGCACCTTCCAGGGGCGTCAAAAATGGTTGGAGACCGGTGAAGGTGCCCAGGAGATCTTAGCTTCTCAAGCCGACCTGGAGATGGTTTTTAGACAACAATCCGACCCCCAAAGGGGAATGCGGCACCTGGTACCTGCAAGTTGAGATCAAGACAAACAAAGGAAGGTCTCAGGCTGGCGGAAGGGGGGGTTGATGGTAGTTTGGGCTTGGTTGACGGTGGCCGGAGCTCGAGAGCTCCGGCGAGGAGTTGATTCCTAATGTAGGCTACAGGAGTGGGTGAGTCACATAATGGAAACTACAAAGTTACAAGTACAAGCTACAGCTAGTAAAGCAAAGAGGAAATGGAAGAAAATGGAGTAGAAACGGAGACCTCAAGCCCGGGAAGGGCGATATTGGACCTCACGGTCAAGGTGGCCGGAGGTGGGATGGAAGCCGACTCCTAGCGTAGTCGTACCTCAACAAGGAGCTGGTAGTGCTCCCCTGTCACCGGAGATCCGCAGCTACAACTAGGATGTCTAAGCTAGGCTGTGGAGTGGTTCAAGGATCGAATGGAAGAGAAGAGGAGTATTTTGAATGGTGATCGAGTGGGATCGCAAATCGAGTTGCATCGAGTGATGTGATGATTCAAAGCCCAAGGGAAGATATGGGCGAGCATCCTCGATCAACGACGAACAAAAGTCAAGAAGACTTTGACACGAAACGAGGAGCGTATGGCCCTCGAAAAAATCGAGAAAACGTACCAAAAACCATTCTGACACAGCCATATGGGTCGGGTCAGAGAGTTGACCCGCGGTCAACTCTTGGACCACCTGGTTGATCCACGTGGACCAACCAGGAAAAACCTTGGGAAAATAATTTATTAATTTGTTTAAAAATAGAAAATGACTTAATTATTTTAGGTTATTAAATGAAAAATGCTTATTATTTTATAAACTATTTTATGGTGATTTTTAATTATTTTTATGAGGTATAATTTTAAATGTTTGCTTTTATACCCTTTATAGGTATAATATCTATATATTTTATTATTTTATTTTTATTGTGTCTTTTTAATTTCTTTAATTTTGTTTGTTATTTTATATAATTATAAAATAGTTTTATACACTTAAATATATTTTTATTTTATTTTTTGAAGTGTTTTGTACACTTAATAAAATATAAGTATATTCTATACAGGTATAAGTATAGGTATTATACCAATGTATGCTTTATACAAGTATTTTATTTTGCATCTTCTTTACGTTTTTGTTCCAGTTTTAATGTACATATATATTATATATAATATTTACAAAATTATAAAAATATAAAAATACAAAAAATAATGAATAAATAATAAATTGAATATTTTAATCTGTACAAGTATACAAGTAGGGTCCAAAACTCAACTTTCAAACCGTAACTCCGAAAAATACAAAACCACCTCCATTAAATAGATTATTTCATGCTATATACAATTAAAGGTGAGTTTGGTACATTTCGAGTTTTTATTTGCAAGATACGGGTTTGGGAAGTTGGAGTTTTGGAATTTTATTCAGATCATATCTTTTTATCTGTACATTATTTTTCAGTGAAATCAATTTTGTATTTTTCTTTATTTTATTATCTACAACTTTCATGTACAAAGTTTATTTATTTGAGGTATAAAAAGTGGAACCAAAAATGGGTCCCGAAATGAATAAAGAATAAAGGTGTTTTTATTGTGTTTTGACCCTTATCTCCCCCTACTTTATTCCTTGACGACCTATTCGTCAAGATGCCTAGTTTCTTTATTTGAGTCATAAAATATTTACAATATTTTATTCTTTTTCTTTTTTTATTTATTCTATAATTTTGGCTTTAATTACAGTATTTTATATACTATTTGGATGCACATGCATGCATGCTAAGATGATGGATTTAATGGTATTTACACGCATTTACTAGGGGTTTGAGGCCAAAATGATAGAATAAAGATAATGAAATGTGGATTCACCATCCCCCTATACATTACCTTTGTTAGTCCCTAGCAAACACTTATGCAATAATTGTAGAAAGAAAAAGACAGAAAAGAAAAAGAAGAAGATGGATTAAGTTTAATTATCAAACTTGTCTTCACAAAATCAAAGTTTGGAGCTTAAGTTAGACCTTTGAAATTTTAGTGCGGGTGGAACCTTAATGAGAACCAGATTCGAAATCCAACAGTCCCTGAGAAATCCCAAAACTCTGTTCAAGTCTCCTCAATAGCCATGTCAGAAATACTTCAACTCATATGCAAACCCTTATGACTATGAATCTGACTCGTATAGTGTAAGTGATAGTGGCTCTCCCCAACTGAAATGACAAAGAGACTGACTTCTCCAATATGACAACCCAATGATTCCCCAATCCAACAACTCATTCCTCAAGGAGCAGGGTATTCCCTTCTAAGTTCAAGTGGCAATCGGCCCAAGAGGAGGGGGTGAAGAGAAGAATGGGCGGTAGCCAGTGTAGCTACATATCCTAGGATTCAAGACCAGTGTAGTCAAGTCACCCAGCTGCAGGCTCATAAGATTTGACTTTGAAGCTCAAGCTTGCTTATTTGACTATACAACATATGTACACTCTGGCAGGCATTTTTATTTTTGTACAGGCCAGTCCACTTTTTTGAAGTTTTTTCTATTGCATTTTTTAATACTATATACAGCATCATTTACATAGGGAGTTTTTCCTCTTGGGCCAGTAGACTATCCCTCTTTTGAAGCTTTATTGCAACCTACGATCTCCCATCCTCGAAACTCATCATTACTGGACGGGTTGTGGCGCACTTCCCTCCCTGGAGGAGGACAAATGTTTCCACCTGTGTGCGTCTCATACCGGCAAATCCAACCCCCTCACCACTCCAACTGAGTTGAGCCCTGTGAAAGGTGCAAGTGTCCAAGTTAGATCATTATCAACAAGAGTTGTGCATGTGCTCTGAAATACTCTACTTAGGCAATCAAGAATCCATTGAACCAAGTCTCGTGATCCTCAAAGAATTAAGTCAACTAGACCTGAAGTACCTCAATCCCAGTTCCTATAAGGTTCCTGTTAATTAGGTAGGTTTAAGGTTCAACCAAGCTCCAATCTTCGGATTTTACTTAGACTTGTTCAACGATCAAACTCAATCCGAAAAATGCTCGTACTATGAAATGCGATGCAGAAAATATTTTTGTGATGCAATTTTTAAAGATTTTGAACTTTTTATGGATTTTTGAAAAGATGATGCATATGCATTTTTTTTAGATTTTTCAAAAAGATTTTTCAAATGTTTTTGGATTTTAATTTTGTAAGTGTTTTTTGGGATTTTTTGAAAACAAAAAGTTTGGCTAAAAACTAGGTACAAATATTTACATGGGAGTGCTTATTATATTTACAAGAAGTGGGTTTTAAGAATTTACAAAGGGTAAGTGGTCAATTTTATAAGTCTATATAGTGAATTCTGGTGTGATGTATGTATTCCTCAAACTTATTTGACACAGTTTTTTCAAACAATTTTGAAAACTATAGTCCAAAAAAATTTTTACAAACAAATTTACAAACATGTACACACACTTGAAAAACATTTTGCAAAGGTCTTCCAAACAGTATGTATAGATTTTGCAAACATTTTTGCAACCATTTTTCAAACCATTTGCAAATCATTTTTCAAACATTTTATTTCACACAAAGAAAATAATTTTACAATCAAAATATTTTTACAAAGGTTGAAAACATGTAACAAAACATTTTCAAATAGTTTTCAAAAGATTTTTCAAAAAGATTTTCAAACTATTTTTCAAACATTTTGCAAAAGACATTTTCACCTGATTTATTAATCAGTAGATACAAAAAGAATTTAAGGAACAAAACACCTTTTTATTCAGGTTTTTAATGGATTTTAAAGAATTATTAGCCATATTATTGAGAAAATACGAAAGTACGAGTTATGGCTAAAGTATATACACAGTATATACGACCCCCCTATACTTAGCTTGAGCTATGTTCTCATAGATCGGAGAGAAAAGAGAAGACATAACTCGTACTAAGTATAGAAAAGTCGAAAGAATAAATGAATAAGAGATGAATGAATAAACCAATCAGAAGGTGACCGTCCCCCCTATACTTAGGATCAAGTAATCCTAAGTATAGCAGACTGTATACAAAGCAGGGAGGGTCAAGGGTGGGAATGAACAGATCGTACTCAGACTGTCTCCCCCTATACTTAGGGTAAGATATCCCTAAGTATGGACAAGAAGAGAAGACAATGGAGAGGATCAAAGAATAGAGAACTCGGGGTGCACACCCCCTATACTTAGGACAAAGTACGTCCAAAGTATAGAAAACTATCTACAAGGAGGCGGCACCTTTTTGATAGATACAGGAGAGAGAAGAGGAAAAGAAGAAAAGAAGAAAATATGAAAAGATATCAACAGATGGAATAAGATAGAGAAGAATGTACGCATCGCTCCCCTTATACTTAGGGTAAAAGAAGCCCTAAGTACAGGTAACAACAGGAGTGATAAGACGGAACAATTAACACTCGGCTCATCCACCCCCCCTATACTTAGGACAAAGTACGTCCTAAGCAAGGCAAACACGAGAATGGGTGGACGAGCAAGACGGGAGAGAGAACAAAGGTACACAAGGGAATATACAATAGAGATGGATATACACAGGATCAAGAAGGTTGAAAGCTAACCTTCTTGCGAAACCGCTGAGGGATAGATCTAGTGTGGTGCAGGTCGACATCGGAGTCCACAGTGGAGGGAAGCCGATCAGGGTCGACAGAGTGAAGGCCCTCAGTGGAATCAAATCGGGAAGGGACGAACTGGTCAATGGAAGTAGTATGGCTAGGTTCTCCCTTGGTGGTCCTATGGTGTGAAGGCGCAGACGGGTGAGTGGAAGAAGTGCAACCAGGTCTGGCCTTGGAAGTCTCGCCGATATCGAAGTGGAATGGGACAAACTCATCCTCATCGGAAGAAGTATAATCAGAGTCGTCCTACGAGGAATCGTCCAGGTCAAAATCAAAAAGAACGAAATCATCAGTGGAAGTATACGAACTCAGATCGTCCTCAAGAGTCTCACCCGGCTCATCTTTTTTATCAAGAGGCCAAAAATTTTGAAGATTCGCATCAAACCCGACCTCAATCATCATTACTTTTGAGTGACCAGGAATAGACTTATCAGTGGAAGTAGTCAAACCAGGTCTGTCCTGTCTAGTCTTGGTATCTGCCCTCCGCTCAATGGGATCAATCACGTAGATACTTTGGATTTCACCAACACATCGCCACACACCAGAAGGAGGAACTGCGAGGTCTATGATTTCCAAGTCTTCCCCCATTCGGAGGATTTCTCAGCTGTCATCAGCGGTCAATAAGCAAACTTCTCTAATATCTTCAGATAGGTCATAGGCCTCAGAGTCATCTAGAACAGGTGAGCGTGCATCAGGTGCAGGTCTCTGGTCTACTATGGGTGCGGTAATCAACACTTGCTCTCGTCAACAGGACAGAAGCGAATCTCTCCTGATCCATAGTCAATAACGACCCTCGCAGAGGTGAGGAATGGTCGTCTCAGGATGATTGGAGATGGCTCCCCTGTGCAGGTCTCCATGGGCAACACGACAAAGTCAACACGGTAGCTCGTGCCCTGAACTGAGATGACGGCGTTTTCAAGAATACCCTTCAGCCTCTTGATAGATCCATCAGCGAACTGTGTGATCATCCTGGTTTTCTTGAGAGGCCCTAAGTGAAGAGACTGTACCAGCAAGAAGGGTAATATGCTAATAGATGCACCGCCATCCAGGAGAGTGTGATCACAAGTATAGTCAGAGATGGTGCAAGTGATGAAAGATGTAGCTGTGTTCTTCTTTCTAGGAATGGGACGGTGTGTGATGGCATGGGCGGTGGCCATGGTAAGAATGTGACGCTCAGATCTGCTCCTCCGCTTTCTCTTCTTGGGAAGAGGAGCAGATATATGGGTCATGGCTTGCTGAAGTGGGGTACGGATAATCTCATGAATAGTAGCCACCACTTCGGGTTCCATCAACATTTTTTGAATTTTTGGACTTCCTCCATACAAGGGAGGAAGTTGGAATCATCATTTACACGAGGCATGCCAAGAGCAGTCTGTACAGCGGCATCCTCGGGGTCAGAGGTGGGACAGTGTGTGAAAGGTTGTGTGGGTAAATGATCTGGCAGATGGCCCCTCTCCTCATAATATGAATCATTCAAGTGTATCCCGAACTCTTTTTGTGTTTTTAAATTTTTCTCATTTTTTTGTATTTTTGGCGATTGCAATCTCCCACGATCTCCCACAAGGAATTCCGTATCCGCGACGAATGGAGCGTCAATCTCTTTTCTCCTCAAGATAGCCATATCATCATTCATCAAATCTAGACGCTCTATCATTTGATTCAATATATCACTCATAGAGATCGAGGGAGGTGACTCCAACAGGTCAAGCTCAGGTGGATGTGAAGGTGGAGGTGGATAATATACAGGTGGAGGTGGAGGTGGGTAGAAGTCCGAGGTTTGATACTGCGGTTGAGGCGGATATGTACAAAAATCAGGAGCAAAGTCCTCCTGGAAAAAGCGAGGTGGATCGCCTGGAGTGAACGAATGGTCCGCAAAGTCCGGATAAAATACGCTCCGGTCGGCCATCTCGAAACAAGAGGAAAATGATCGGGATAGCACGATGGTCAAGTCAAGAGAGTGAAAAAGAAGGAGCAAATGCGCAGAAAAGATCTAGGATACACACAAGCAAGCACAATCAAACTCACAAAACAATCCCTCAATTCACCTACTCAACTCGGTGAAGACCACAAATGCGGTCCTTTTATCTTGTATGTTTTAGAGTTAGGTGAGAAGTCCAAAATTGCGCAAACACTTAGGGGGCTGAAAATGGGATTTGGGCACTAACCTTAGTGTGTACGCGAGCAATGTAAAACAAAGACAATGAGGGGATTACTCGCCCCAATACAAGTTTTTCTTTTTGTGGTTGATTTTAGGGTCAAGTAATGTTTAGCAGTCCCAATTTTATTGATTATCACTTTTTTTTGGATTTTTAATAAAAATGCACGATCCTAACGGGGAGTCAATTCCTTTAAGCTCCTAGGTTGGCAAAATCAGAGGGAGAGTTGGAAAAAGCAATGCAAGCGGCAAACAATGATGAATGCTAAAGCGTAAATGATCACCTTACCTCCAGCACTCTTCATGCAAGGATGCTCAGCAGAATTGAAACCTAACTATATGCAAATGCAAGCCGATGAAATCACCCTAAGTTTCAGAAATTGCTATTAACGTGAAGCACCACAAGTCGGTCACCATCTCAATCCAAAAAGTCCGGTCTAGACTCACCCCTCCTCTTCTCAACAAATCGAGTTCAGGAGTAGCGCTTGATGGGGTGGGCTCACGGCACGTAGGCTCGAAGATGATGAGGCGACTGTTTATATTTGACTAAATCCAAACGAGTCTATAGGTACATGTAAATATATTCGGTGTTTGGCCTTAATCTATCGCAAGCAATCCTAAAACTAGGGGCTCAATCACACAAAGTAAGGAAAACAAAACCGGAAAACAAAATGAAAAAGGCGGTGAAAACCGTGAAAACCGTGGTGAGCCCCCAAGTGAGCAAACACTTGGAAATTGGGCCCGAAAGTCCAAAGTCCTAGGGTACCTGTATTACTACAAATATAGAGTCTCTCTCTCACTTAAATTACAAAAATAAAGGCAATGAAATAAAGGGATCGGGAATTGTCTTCAAAAATCCCTCCAAGTCCGCCTTGATGCGAAGTCAAAGCCGCCTCACGTGGGTACACGGGCGCTCCTAGAAAAGAGAGCCTCCCTCGATCTGCGTACCTCGCACAAAGTCAAACAAGAAGGTGGTTAGACAATTCAAAGGATATATCAAATAAATGAGCAAGTAAACAAAACAAGAATATAGATAAATAATCACAAACACAAAGCAAAAAGCCGAACTATGCGCTGTTGCTCCCCGGCAACGACGCCGTTTGATAACTAGGGAAATCGAGGGTCGTACGGTTTCACAAGGCGAAACCGCAGTCGGTGTGTTGACCGTCAATAATCTCTAATTAATCAACAATGAACCCACAATAATAAATCAATCAATGAAAACTAATGTGGAGTCAAATTTATTTTTAACTCTACATAAAAGATGTATAGAAGCAAGTACGTAGAGAGTTCGAACACAGAGAGCAAAGCAGGATAGATCAACAAGTGTGTGTGTGTGTGTGTGTGTGTGTGAATGTGATGTAATGTCTACACTATTGATAAACTCAAATGTCGATCGGTCTTATGTTCCACACAAGGCGGGAACACAGTCGAAGTGTCGACCAATCAAAATCTGAATCTAATCAACAATTAACCCACACTAGAGATCAATAAATTAGAAATAATGTGGAGTTAAAATTTATTTTTAACTCTGCACAAATGATGTAAAGGGCAAGTATGCAGAGAGTTCGAACACAGGGAGCAAACAGGGTAGTTCAAAAATTTGTGCACAAGTGAGTGTGTGTGTCAAGTGTCTACACTAAGCAAGCAAACAATGAAATTTTTGTGGGTTTTGAATTTTTAATTTTAAATTTTGTATTTTGATTTTTAATTTTCTGATTTTTATAATTTTATATTTTATATAATTTTTTTTAATTTTCTTTTTGGATATTGGAAAATGAGGACAAGGTAATAAAGGACAAGATAAAGTATTTATAAAAATATGCAAAAATAACCAAAAATTCAGAAATAAAATGTTTTTGGTATTTTTAAGATTTTTTACTGTTTTTGTGATTTTTGGGAATTTTTCAAAGTATTTTTGGTATTTTTAAATACTAAAATAAGGCAAAACAGTGGGCAAGCTACTGGCTGGAGATAAAACTGGAATTAAAAATAGAAAATAGCCACAAAATTTGTCCACACTATTTTTCAAATAAAGAGGATAAAATCTAGAGCAAACAGAAACTGAGTTTATATTTTTTTTGACTTTTCTTTGATTTTATATATTTTTTTGAAGTTTTTGAGTTTTTTTAAATTTTTAGCGTTTTTCTTTTGCGATTTTTAGTGATTTTTGGATTGACACTAAAAGATGATAAAATAGACACTAGGGAATTTTTTTTGGAATTTTTAGAGATGATTTAATATTTTTTTGGTATTTTCTAAGCTAGACAGTGAATAAAAAGCATGTTTTTGATTTTTAATAAATATAAAAATAAAACAAAATCAAAAACTGAAATGATAGCGTGGAAGCACGAGTAATCAGGAGCTTAAGTTCAAATTTTTAGACTTTTTGAAATTAAGATGATACCCTAATTAATTCATGCAAGCACGCAAGAAATTAAGGCTGGCAGGGGCATTTACGTAAATAGGCAAAATCCCAAGGGCTCTTCTGCAATTTTCACGCAAAATTTGAACTGAAATAAAATATTTCTGTGCCAGACAATAAAACCAAAAGCTGTTAGGGCTTCGTTGCAAAAATCCCCAGGCTCACGTGACGCGCACGCGACCTGGCGGGGATATGAAAGTAAATACGCAAAACTTGAGGGGCCTCTTTACAATAGTACCAAGACTTATTAACTGCCAGCAAAAGTTTCAGTACTAATACTAAATTGACAAATGTCCCGGGAGGTTCTTGCAAAACTGCCACGCGCCACGTGCGACGCACGCGCCTGGCGGGGGCCTCGATACGATATTACAAAAATGAGGGGCATCTCATGCAAATTCCACAAAATGATTAAATAGCAAATGAAAGTTTAGGGAGTTTCTGGAAATTACACAAAAATAGTGGGAGCGAGGTTGCAAAATCTCCCACTTATCCACGTGGCATGCGTGGATGGCCTTGATGAGGGAAGATCGGACGGTGGCTTTCCCCTTCAGACGGGCGGCTGCGATCAAAAGGGGAGGGGAGAAATGGACGGCAGCTGTAGCTCGCCCCCTCCCCCGCGTTTTGTTCTGCCCAGACCGGCGCAGGCAGCGGCGGCGCGCGGCGTTCTTCTCCGACGACGCGAGATACCCCCCCTGGGGTTAGGCGTGATGTCCAGCACCTGCGAGTCCAAAAAGAGGCTCGAGAGCGATGTCTCGGCCGGGTGGTTAAATGCGTGGGTGCGGTGACGGAAGGTGGTGGAGATGGCGAAATGGGATTTGCCGGAGCGAACTCCGGCGAGGTGGGCGCTGGTGATCGGGTGGTTGCGAAGCAAAACAAACAGGTGGAAGGTGATTCTATGGCTACCAAAAATTAAACTACATAAAGAAAAGTAAAAAAAAGGACCTCAAGGGCTGGGTAGCCCAAGGTGGAAACCTCACAGCCGAGAGGCTGGAGATGGGGTTGGAAACACGCCGCCGAGCTAGGTAGGCACCTCGACAAGGTCAGAGATCGGCCCTCTGTCACAGGGGATCCCGCAGCTAGGCCTCGGAGGGATTGGCTCAGGCCAAAGGCGGTTCAAAATGAAAATGGGAGGAATGGGTTGTTTTTGAAACATGGACGAGGGGCGATCTTCGAGGCGCGATCATGGGTGGATGAAGAAGATCTGGGTGGATCTATTAGGTCGGCGAGCTAGGTGGTTGTACAGGGTACAACTTTCATGAAGGAAGCGGTTGCCCTCGAGCAACGCATCAACGGCGAAAAAATCGAGAAGAGAGGGTCATAGGCATTCTGACACGCTGCAGGAGAAGGCCAGGAAGTTGACAAGTGGGTCAACTTTCCAGCCACCTGGTTGGTCCACGTGGACCAACCAGGAAAATCCGCAGGAAAAATACTTTCTAAAATCTATAAAAAAATAGATAACGATTTTACTGATTTTTAATTATAAAATGAAAAATGTTTATTTTTTTATAAATTATTTTATTATGATTTGAAATTATTTTTATGAGGTTTATTTTTACAAGTTACCTTTTTAGCCTTATATAGGTATATTACCTATGTAATTTAGTATTTTATTTTTATTTTGTAAATTTTATTTCTATTATTTTCATTTCTTATTTTATAAAATTATAAAATACTTTTATATACTTAATAATATTTTTATTTTATTCTTTTGATGTGTTTTGTATATTTAATAAAATAGAAGTGTAGTTTATATAGGTATCAGTATAGGTATAACACCTATGTATAGAATATACAAGTATTTATTTTGTGTTTTCTTTGCATTTTTATTCTGATTTTAATGCACATATATATATTATAAGTAATATTTACAAAATTATAAAAATATAAAATTATAAAAATAATAAATAAATAATAAATTGAATATTTTAATCTGTACAAGTATACACTATGGGTCCAAAACTCAACTTTCAAACCGTAGCTCCGCCAAATGCGAAACCACCGCCATTAAATAGCTTATTTTCTTCTATATACAATTAAAGGTGAATATGCTGCATTTGGAGTTGTCGTTTGTGAGATACGGGTCTGGAAAGTTGGGATTCTGGAATTTTATTCAGACCATAACTTTTTATCTGTACATTACTTTTCTGTGAAATCAATTTTGTATTTTTCTTTATAAAATTATCTACAACTTTCATGTACAAGGTTTCTTTATTTGAAGTACAAAAAGCGGAACCAAAAATAGGTCCCAAAATGAATAAAGAATGAACAGGAAGTATAGGTATTTACACTGTATTTTTTTTGACCTTATCTCCCCCTACTTTATTCCTTGTCGACCTATTCATCAAGATGCCTAGGTCTCGAGGTTTCAGGTCATAAAATATTTACAATATTTTATTCTTTTTCTTTTCTTTATTTATTCTATAATTTTGGCTTTAATTACAGTATTTTATACACTAATATAATGCACATGCATGAATGCTAAGATGATAATTTTAATGCTATTTACAGGCATTTGCTAGGGTTTTTGGTGCCAAAATGATAGAATAAAGATGATGAAATGTGGATTCATCATCCCCCTATACTTTACCTTTGCTGGTCCCTAGCAAACACTTATGCAATAAGTGCAAACAGAAAAAGAAAGAAAAGAAAAAGAAGAACTTGGATTTAATTTGATCATTAAACTTGTCTTCATAAAATCAAAGTTTGGAGCTTAAGTTGGACCTTAGGAATTTTAGTAAGGTCGACACCTTAATGAGAACCAAATTTGAAATCCAACAGTCCTTGAGAATCCCAAAACTCTGTCCAAGTCTCCTCAATAGCCAGGTCAGAAATACTTCAACTCATACGCAAACTCTTACGACTATGAGTCTGACTCGTACAGTGTAAGTGATATGGAGCTCCCCACCTCAGAAGTAACAAAGAAACAACCTCCCCCAACCTGGTAACTCTAATGCCTCGGTCTAGCAACTCTTTCCTCGAGAAGCAGGGTATTCCCTTCTAAGTTCAAGTGCAACCGGCTCAAGAAGAGGGGGAATAAGAGGTATAGATATTTGGAAGCTCAGCCAGTGTAGCTAAGTCTCCCGCTGCAAGCTTCATGAGATGTAACATGGATACCATAAGCTTTTGCTTTATTGCACTATATACACTCCGGTGGGGTTATTAAATTTTCAATCCGACCCACCACTTTTTTGGAGTTCTCTTTTTTTTGTTCTTTTTTTTTCAAATGCATCTGTACAACATATCTACATGGTGCAGCATATATACAAGAAATTTTCCTATTGAGCCAGTAGACTATCCCTCTTTTGAAGCTTTATTGCAACCCACGGCTTCTGTCTTTAGCCTTCATCACCACTAGACCAAGTTGAGGTGCACTTCCTTCACTAGAAGAAGGAGAGAGGTTCCGCCTAGAAGTACTACCCTCATATGCTACCCCAAGCCAAAGGACTGCCTCCTCACAACCTCATCCGTGGAGAGCTATGTGAAAGGTGCATGTATCCAAGTTAGGTCATTATCAACAAGAGTCGTGCGTGTGCTCCGAAATACTCTACTTAGGCAGTCAAGAATCCATTGAACTAAGTCCCGTAATCCTCAAAGAATTAAGTCAACTAGACCTGAAGTACCTCAAATCCAGTTCTTATAAGGTTCCTGTTATTAGGTAGATTAGAAGGTCCAATCAAGCTCCAATCTCCGGATTTTACTTAGACTTGTTCAACCATCAAACTCAATCCGAAAAATGCTCATGCCATGCAATGCTATGCAGGGAATATTTTTGTGATGCAATTTTCAAGGATTTTGAAATTTTTATGGATTTTTGAAAAGATGATGCATGCATTTTTTTGTATTTTTCAAAAAGATTTTTCAAATGTTTTTTTTTATTTTAAATTTTGCAAATGTTTTTGGGCCTTTTGAAAAATAAAAAGATTTTGGCTAAAATCTAGGTTAAAATATTTACACGGGAGTGCTTCTTATAATTACAAGAAGTGTATTTTAAGGATTTACAAGGGTAAGTGGTCAATTTTGTAAGTACATATATAGTGGATTTTGGTGTGATGTATGTATTCCTCAAACTTATTTGGCACAAGCCTTTCACACGATTTTGGAAAACTATAGTCCAGAATAGTTTTTACAAACATTTTTACAAACATGTACACACATTTGAAAATCATTTTGCAAAGGCTTTCAAAACAGTATATATAGGTTTTTCAAATATTTTTGCAACCATTTTTCAAACCATTTGCAAATCATTTTTCAAACATTTTATTTCACACAAAGAAAATAAATTTTACAAACCACACTTTTTACACAGGTTGAAAACATGTAACAAAACATTTTCAAAATAGTTTTCAATAGATGTTCACAAAGAATTTTCAAACTATTTTTCAAACATTTTGCAAAAAACATTTTCTCCTATACAAAAAGAATTTGAGGAACAAAAACATCTTTTTATTATGGATTTTTTAAAGAATTTTTAAAGAATTATTAACTGTATTATTTAGAAAATACGAAAGTACGAGTTATGGCTAAAGTATATACATAGTATATACGACCCCCCTATACTTAGCTTGAGCTATGTCCTCATAGATCAGAGAGAAAGAGAAGACATAACTCGTACTGAGTATAGGAAAATCTAAAGAATAAATGAATAAGAGATGAACAAAAGAATGAGAAGTTGACCGTCCCCCCTATACTTAGGATCAAATAATCCTAAGTATAGCAGACTGTACACAAAGCAGGGAGGGTCAAGGGTGGGAATGAACAGATCGTACTCAGACTGTCTCCCCCTATACTTAGGGTAAGATATCCCTAAGTATGGACAAGGAGAGGAGACAATGGAGAGGATCAAAGAATGGAAATACTCGGGGTGCACACCCCCCTATACTTAGGACAAAGTACATCCTAAGTATAGAAAACTATCTACAAGGGCCGACACCTTTTTGATAGATAAAGAGAATAGACAAGGAAAAGAAGAAAAGAAGAAAAGAGATGAGAATGGAAACGAGATCAGAGGATATACACACCACTCCCCCTATACTTAGGGTGAAAGAAGCCCTAAGTGTAGGCAACGATAGGAGTGATGATACGGAACGATGAAAGAACACTCGGCTCGTCCACCCCCCTATACTTAGGACAAAGTACGTCCTAAGTAAGGCAAAAATGAGAATGGGTGGACGAGCAAAACGGAAGATAGACAGAGATACATGAGAGGATATACAACAGAGATGGATATACACGGGATCAAGAAAGTTGAAAGCGAACCTTCTTGCGGGACCGCTGAGGAATGGATCTGGTATGGTGTAGGTCAACATCGGGGTCCACAGTGGACGGAAGCCGATCAGGGTCGACAGAGTGATGGTCCTCAGTGGCCCTAGGGTGTGAAGGCACAAACGGATCAGTGAAAGAAGTGTGACTAGGTCCGGCCTTGGGAGTCTCGCTAGTGTCAAAGTGAAATGGGACGAACTCATCATCATCGGAAGTAGTCGAGTCATGTTCGTCCTCAATAATCTCGATCGGATCATCTTTCTCATCAAAAGGACCGAATTCCCGAATAAAAGCCATCAAATCAAATTCGGCCTTTGTCTCATTTGTGCCTGCGTGAACAGGAGCGGACTCATCAGTGAAAGTAGTCGAGTCATGTCCGTCCTGTCGAGTCTCTAAATCTGCCCTCCGCTCAATGGTGTCAATCGTGTAAATCCCGCGGATGTCATCAACACAACGCCAAGTCCTAGAAGAAGGAACTCTGAGGTCCATGCTTTCCAAGTCTTCCTCCTTGGAGAGGAATTCTTGGGTCTCAGCGGAATCCAATAGACAACAAAATTCTCTGATAGTATCATCAAGGTCATGGTCCTCGAGGTCAGCCAAGATAGGTGTGGTCACATCAGGTGCAGGTCTCTGGTCAGCAGTGGGTGTGGTGATCAATGGTTCGCTCTCGTCAGTAGGACGGAAACGAATCTCTCCTGATCCGTAATCAATAACGACCCTCGCAGAGGCGAGGAATGGTCGTCCCAGGATGATTGGAGAGTGCTCCCCTGTGGAGGTCTCCATGGGCAAAACAACAAAGTCAACATGATAGCTCGTGCCCTGAATCGAGATGACGGCATTTTCAAGGATACCCTTCGGCCTCTTAATTGATCCATCAGCAAACTGTACGATCATCCTGGTTTTCTTGAGAGGCCCTAAGTGAAGAGACTATACCAGCGAGAAGGGTATGATGCTAATCGAAGCACCGTCGTCTAGGAGAGTGTGATCATATGTGTGGTCAGAGATGGTGCAGCTAATGAAAGGTGTGGCAGTGTTCCTCTTCTTGGGAATGGGAATGTGTGATGGCGTGGGCAGTGGCCATGGTCAAGATATGATGCTCAGATCTGCTCTTCCGCTTTCTCTTCTTGGGAAGAGGAGAAGATAAATCGGTCATGGCCTGCTGAAGTGGGGCACGGATGATCTCATGAATGGTGGCCACCACTTCGGGTTCAGTCAATATTTTTTTGAATTTTTGGACTTCCTCTATACAAGGGAGGAAGTCGGAATCAGCATATACACAAGGCATGCCAAGAGCAGTCTGTACAGCAGCATCCTCGGGGTCAAAGGTGGGACAGGATGTGAGAGATTGTGTGGTCAAAGGGTCTGGCAGGTGGATGCTCTCCTCACAGTCTGACTTGATCAAAGGTCTCCCAATCTCTTTTTGTATTTTTAAAATTTTCTCATTTTTTGTATTTTTGGCGATTGCAAGCTCTCATGGAAATCCTCAATTGAACCCATATTATCAAATGGTGGAATATCATGGTCGCTCTTATTTGTGCTAGGGAGGTAGTCAATCCTCTGTCTCATATGATCCATCATCTAGGTCAAGTGCTCAAGGGTGGATTCCATGAAAGGTGACTCCAACAGCTCGGCCTCGGGTGAATGTGAAGGTGGAGGAGGATAATATACAGGTGGAAGTGGATGTGGGTAGAAATCCGAGTTCTGATACTGCGGCTGAGGCGGATATGTACAAAAATCAGGAGCAAAGTCCTCCTGGAAAAAAGGAGGTGGACCGGCTGGAGTGAACGAGGGATCCGCAGAGTCCGGATAAAATACGCTCCAGGGGTCCATCTCGAAAACAAAAGACAATGATCGGGAGAGCACGATGGTCAAGTCAAGAGAAGTGGGAAGAAAGGCGCAAGTGCGCAGAAGCGATCTAGGACACACACAAAACAATCACAAACAAAAATGAAACAATCAGACCCTCAATTCACCTACTCAACTCGGTAGAGACCACAAGAGCGGTCTTTTTATCTTGTCTGTTTTAGAGTTAGGTGAGAAGTCCAAAGGTTGCACAAACACTTAGGGGCTCAATGGGATTTGGGCACTAATCCTTAGTGTGTGCGCGAGCAAGTAAAAGAGAAGACAATGAGGGGATTACTCACCCCAGTACAAGTTTTTCTTTTTTTGTGGTTTTTAGGGTCAAGTAATATTAACAGTCCCAATTTTATTGTTATCACTTTTTTTGGATTTTTAGTAAGAATGCACGAACCTATCGAGGAGTCAATTTTACTTAGCACCTAGATGATCAAAATCAGAGGTAGAGGAGCGAAAAAGCAATGCAAGCGGCAAAACGATGATGAATGCTAAAGCATAAATGCTCACCTTGCCTCCAGCACTCTACATGCAAGGATGCTCAGCAGAATTGAAACCTATCTATATGCAAATGCAAGCCGATGAAATCGCCATAAGTTTCAGAAATTGCTATTAACGTGAAGCACCACAAGTCGGCCACTTATCTTTAACCTAAGAGTCCGGTCTTGGCTTACCCCTCCTCTTCTCGACACACTCGAGTTCAGGAGTAGCGCTTGATGGGGCTCGCTCACGGCAACACGGGTTAAGAGATAAATGAACAGACTGTTTAAATTTGACTAAGTCCAAACGAGTCTATAGGTACATGCAAGATATTAAGTGTTTGGCCTTAGTCTATCGCAAGCAATCCTAAATCTAAGGGCTCAATCACACAAAGTGAAGAAAACAAAACCGGAGAACAAAGTGAAAAAGGCGGTGAAAACCGTAAAAACCGCGGTGAGCCCCCAAGTGTACAAACACTTGGAAATTGGGCCCGAATGTCCAAGAGTCCAAGTACCTGTATTATTACAAATTAAAGGTCTCTCTCCCACAATAAATTACAAAAATAAATGCAAGGAAATAATTGCTAAGGAGTTGTCTTCAAAATTCCCTCCAAGTTGCCTTAGTACGAAGCAAAAAGCCGCCTCACGTGGTTGCACGAGCGCTCCTCGAAAGGAGGGCCTCCCTCGATCCGCGTACCTCGCACAAATTTAAACAAGAGGGTGGTTAGACAAGTCAAGCAATTTTATCAAATGAACGAACAAATGAATAAGGCAAAAATAGGCAAATAATCACAAACACGAGCAAAAACCCGAACTACGCGTTGTTGCTCCCCGGCAACGGCGCCATTTGATAAACTCAAATGTCGATCGGTCTTATGTTCCACACAAGGCGGGAACACAGTCGAAGTGTCGACCAATCAAAATCTGAATCTAATCAACAATTAACCCACACTAGAGATCAATAAATTAGAACTAATGTGGAGTTAAAATTTATTTTTAACTCTGCACAAATGATGTAAAGGGCAAGTATGCAGAGAGTTCGAACACAGGGAGCAAACAGGGTAGTTCAAAAATTTGTGCACAAGTGAGTGTGTGTGTCAAGTGTCTACACTAAGCAAGCAAACAATGAAATTTTTGTGGGTTTTGAATTTTTAATTTTTAATTTTGTATTTTGATTTTTAATTTTCTGATTTTTATAATTTTATATTTTATATAAAATTTTTTTAAATTTTCTTTTTGGATATTGGAAAATGAGGACAAGGTAATAAAGGACAAGATAAAGTATTTATAAAAATACGCAAAAATAACCAAAAATTCAGAAATAAAATGTTTTTGGTATTTCTAAGATTTTTTACTGTTTTTGTGATTTTTGGGAATTTTTCAAAGTATTTTTGGTATTTTTAAATACTGAAATAAGGAAAAACAGTGGGCAAGCTACTAGCTGGAGATAAAACTGGAATTAAAAATAGAAAATAGCCACAAAATTTGTCCACACTATTTTTCAAATAAAGAGGATAAAATCTAGAGCAAACAAAAACTGAGTTTGTATTTTTTGAGTTTTCTTTGATTTTATATATTTTTTGAAGTTTTTGAGTGTTTTTAAATTTTTAGCGTTTTTCTTTTGAGATTTTTAGTGATTTTTGGATTGACACTAAAAGATGATAAAATAGACACTAGGGAATTTTTTTTGGAATTTTTAGAGATGATTTAATATTTTTTTGGTATTTTCTAAGCTAGACAGTGAATAAAAAGCATGTTTTTGATTTTTAATAAATATAAAAATAAAACAAAATCAAAAACTGAAATGATAGCGTGGAAGCACGAGTAATCAGGAGCTTAAGTTCAAATTTTTAGACTTTTTGGAATTAAGATGATACCCTAATTAATTCATGCAAGCAAGCAAGAAATTAAGGCTGGCAGGGGCATTTACGCAAATAGGCAAAATCCCAAGGGCTCTTCTGCAATTTTCACGCAAAATTTGAACTGAAATAAAATGTTTCTGTGCCAGACAATAAAATCAAAAGCCGCTAGGGCTTCGTTGCAAAAATCCCCAGGCTCACGTGACGCGCACGCGACCTGGCGGCGATATGAAAGTAAATACGCAAAACTTGAGGGGCCTCTTTACAATAGTACCAAGACTTATTAACTACCAGCAAAAGTTTCAGTATTAATACTAAATAGACAAATGTCCCGGGAGGTTCTTGCAAAACTGCTACGCGCCACGTGCGACGCACGCGCCTGGCGGGGGCCTCGATACGATATTACAAAAATGAGGGGCGTCTCATGCAAATTCCACAAAATGATTAAATAGCAAATGAAAGTTTAGGGAGTTTCTGGAAATTACACAAAAATAGTGGGAGCGAGGTTGCAAAATCTCCCACTTATCCACGTGGCATTCGTGGATGGCCATGATGAGGGAAGATCGGACAGTGGCTTTCCCCTTCAGACGGGCGGCTGCGATCAAAAGGGGAGGGGAGAAATGGACGGCACATGTAGCTCGCCCCCTCCCCCGCGTTTTGTTCTGCCCAGACCGGCGCAGGCAGCGGCGGCGCGCGGCGTTCTTCTCCGGCGACGCGAGATACCCCCCCCTGGGGTTAGGCGTGATGTCCAGCACCTGCGAGTCCAAAAAGAGGCTCGAGAGCAATGTCTCGGCCGGGTGGTTAAATGCGTGGGTGCGGTGACGGAAGGTGGTGGAGATGGCGAAATGGGATTTGCCGGAGCGAACTCCGGCGAGGTGGGCGCTGGTGATCGGGTGGTTGCGAAGCAAAACAAACAGGTGGAAGGTGATTCTATGGCTACCAGAAATTAAACTACATAAAGAAAAGTAAAAAAAAAGGACCTCAAGGGCTGGGTAGCCCAAGGTGGAAACCTCACAGCCGAGAGGCTGGAGATGGGGTTGGAAACACGCCGCCGAGCTAGGTAGGCACCTCGACAAGGTCAGAGATCGGCCCTCTGTCACAGGGGATCCCGCAGCTAGGCCTCGGAGGGATTGGCTCAGGCCAAAGGCGGTTCAAAATGAAAATGGGAGGAATGGGTTGTTTTTGAAACATGGCCGAGGGGCGATCTTCGAGGCGCAATCACGGGTGGATGAAGAAGATCTGGGTGGATCTATTAGGTCGGCGAGCTAGGTGGTTGTACAGGGTACAACTTTCATGAAGGAAGCGGCTGCCCTCGAGCAACGCATCAACGGTGAAAAAATCGAGAAGAGAGGGTCATATGCATTCTGACACGCTGCAGGAGAAGGCCAGGAAGTTGACCAGTGGGTCAACTTTCCAGCCACCTGGTTGGTCCACGTGGACCAACCAGGAAAATCCGCAGGAAAAATACTTTCTAAAATCTATAAAAAAAATAGATAACGATTTTACTGATTTTTAATTATAAAATGAAAAATGTTTATTTTTTTATAAATTATTTTATTATGATTTTTAATTATTTTTATGAGGTTTATTTTTACAAGTTACCTTTTTAGCCTTATATAGGTATATTACCTATGTAATTTAGTATTTTATTTTTATTTTGTAAATTTTATTTCTATTATTTTCATTTCTTATTTTCTAAAATTATAAAATACTTTTATATACTTAATTATATTTTTATTTTATTCTTTTGATGTGTTTTGTATATTTAATAAAATAGAAGTGTAGTTTATATAGGTATGAGTATAGGTATAACACCTATGTATAGAATATACAAGTATTTATTTTGTGTTTTCTTTGCATTTTTATTCTGATTTTAATGCACATATATATTATAAGTAATATTTACAAAATTATAAAAATATAAAATTATAAAAATAATAAATAAATAATAAATTGAATATTTTAATCTGTACAAGTATACAATATGGGTCCAAAACTCAACTTTCAAACCGTAGCTCCGCCAAATGCGAAACCACCGCCATTAAATAGCTTATTTTCTTCTATATACAATTAAAGTGAGTATGCTGCATTTGGAGTTGTCGTTTGTGAGATACGGGTCTGGAAAGTTGGGATTCTGGAATTTTATTCAGACCATAACTTTTTATCTGTACATTACTTTTCTGTGAAATCAATTTTGTATTTTTCTTTATAAAATTATCTACAACTTTCATGTACAAGATTTCTTTATTTGAAGTACAAAAAGCGGAACCAAAAATAGGTCCCAAAATGAATAAAGAATGAACAGGAAGTATAGGTATTTACACTGTATTGTTTTTGACCTTATCTCCCCCTACTTTATTCCTTGTCGACCTATTCATCAAGATGCCTAGGTCTCGGGGTTTCGGGTCATAAAATATTTACAATATTTTATTCTTTTTCTTTTCTTTATTTATTCTATAATTTTGGCTTTAATTACAGTATTTTATACACTAATATAATGCACATGCATGAATGCTAAGATGATGATTTTAATGCTATTTACAGGCATTTGCTAGGGTTTTTGGTGCCAAAATGATAGAATAAAGATGATGAAATGTGGATTCATCAACTATGCAATGCAAATGTTTGTGTGGGTTTCTTATTTTTTTATTTTTTATTTAATTTTTATTTTATAATTTTGGGATTTTTACCTGGCAGACCCTATAATCTTTTGCAATTACCGCTACGACCTTCGAAACATCGTAATTCCTCCCTCACCCCTTTAAACTTGCTCCGTCTTACCCCACGAACCCTACCGTTAAATTAACTCATCTAGAGTTAATTTTCTTGAGTTAGAAACGAGTTAATCTAACCCATCCATAATTGGACGGCTAGAATTGGCGGCGCCGATGGGTGCCGGGTGGGAGGCGGGGGGTTCTGTAGGGGGAGGCGACGGGGGGCTTTGCAGAGGGATGCGCAGGGGGGGCTTTCAGGGGGAGGCGGCGCCGATGGGTGCCGGGTGGGAGGCGGGGGGTTCTGTAGGGGGAGGCGAGGCGGCGGGTGGCTTTGAGGCAGCGTCGACGGGTGCCAGGTGGGAGGAGAGGGATATTGTAGGGGGAGGCGAGGCGACGGGGGGCTTTGAGGCGGTGCCGACAGGTGTCGGGTGGGAGGAGAGGGGTTCTGTAGGGGGAGGCGAGGCGACAGGGGGGCTTTGCAGAGGGATGCGCGTGTGTGGGGGGGGGGGGGGTTCCGACGATCGGCGGGACCGGAAGGGAGCAGGGAGGGGGGCAGAAGATCGGCGGGATCGGGCGGGGGGAGGCTTCCAGGGGGAGGCGACGCCAACGGGTGCTGGGTGGGAGGAGGGGGTTGCAGGGAGAGGGGAAGGGGGTCGAGCTGGGGAGAGGGGAAGGTGGTGGGCACGACCTCACAGACTTCGATCGGTGGGACGTGCTTCGAGAGGAGCCTGGTGATCGGGGAGGGGCTTCGAGCGACGGCTGCGGCTTCGAGCAGGAGCCTGATCACGTATGGGAGGGAAGGGGAGCTAGAGGTGGAGGGTGGAAGGGAATGGCACTTTTAGTAAATTTGATAACTAAATTGGGTATAGTATAAAAGAAGATAACGGAATCCGGTTGGTTTTAACGGTTAGAGGGATGGGATTTAACCACAGGGGCTGTAGGATAAAGGTTAACAAGTTTAAGGGGTCCTCGGAGGAATTACGATGTTTCGAAGGTCGTAGCGGTAATTGCAAAAGATTATAGGGTCTGTCGGGTAAAAATACCTATAATTTTTGTATTTTGGTTTTCTTTTTACTGATTTTGTATTTCCTTTTTATGTTTTATATTTTTATATTTTCTTTTTCAATAAGTAAGTATAGATATAATATAAGGAAAGGATAAAGTATTTATATATAGGTGAAAATAGGCAAAAATAGGGGAATGAAATATTTTTTTGGTCTTTTTATAATTTTCTACTATTTTTGTGATTTTTGGGGAATTTTCAGAATGTTTTTGGTATTTTTAAAATAAAAAATAAGGGAAAACAATGAATAAGCTACTAGCCGAAATTAAAATGGGAAAGGAAAATATCAAACAGTAACAAAATTTTCCCAAATTAATTTTAAATAAAAGACAATAGAATAGAGAAGCTACAGGACCAGAGTTTATATTTTTCTGAATTTTCTGGAATTTTTTTAAATTTTTAAGGTTTTGGTTTTTAATTTTTTAGTGATTTTTGGATTGACACTAGTAGATGAGAAAACACACAAAATATATTTTTTTGGAATTTTTCAAAATGTTTTTATTATTTTTGTGGGTTTTCTAATGCAAACAGTAAGAAAAATGCATGTTTTTTATTTTTAATAAATATGAAAATGCAACAAAAATGCAATGCAAAAATATGGCGTGCATGAGCAAGTAAACAGGAGCCTACGATAATTTTTTGGTGATTTTTAGCAATTTATAGATGCATGAAATAAATAGAGACAACAAGCAAAAATATGCATACAGGCTAGGGGCTATTTCGTAATATGCGAGAAGTTCAAGGGCCTGAATGAAAAGTTTCCAGATGTTATAACTAACTAGCAAAATTTGTCGACTAAATATCAATAGCCAAAGTTCCCTGGCTAAACCTGCAAAAATGACAAGGACACGCACGATGGCACACACACCTGGCAGGGAATAACTATGCAAAATGCGGAGACTTCAGGGGGGCACATGTAAAGTTCACAGAAATTTATAACTGATCTAAAAAGTTTGCGACTGAATACAAATGTCAAATTATCCGAGGATGTTTCTGCAAAAACGCCAAGCACCACGTGCGTTGGCACGCGCACCTGGCAGGGGGCAACCTGAATATTACAAAACTTTGGGGGTTCTTTATGTAAAATTCCGCAAAAGTTATAACGATAGATGAAAGATTTAAGAGTACTTGCTAAATACGAAAATGCTTCGGGTTAAGAGAGCAAAATACCCAAAGCATGGCACGATCTGACGGCTTTTGATCTTTCACTTATGACACGTGTCGTGATCGCACCCGCCTATGACGATTCGGAAGGACGGCCATGATTAGATCATCGAGAGAGAATCAACGTCCATGGGCATCGCCTATCGGACGGTTGCTGGAGCACAGGTAGAACGATCGAGATCGGACGGCTGGCGACCCGGTTGGAAGAACTCCTGAAGAGCCTCCCTCAGGCGAGGTTTGATTCACTGTTATGTGCCGCTCCAGCCACCTTCACGCCCGACGACGGTCGTTCCTCGTTCCTGCAACAGCTCCGCACCTTCCAGGGGCTTCAAAAATGGCTGGAGACCGGTGAAGGTGCCCAGGAGATCTTAGCTTCTCAAGCTGACCAGGAGATGTTTTTTAGCAAAAATCCGACCCCCAAAGGGGACTGCGGCACCTGGTACCTGCAAGTTAAGATCAAGACAAACAAAGGAAGGTCCCAGGTTGGCGGAAGGGGGGGTTGATGATAGTTTGGGCTTGGTTGACGATGGCCGGAGCTCGAGAGCTCCGGCGAGGAGTTGATTCCTAATGTAGGCTACAGGAGTGGGTGAGTCACGTAATGGAAAGCACAAAGTTACAAGTACAAGCTACAGGTAGTAAAGCAAAGCGGAAATGGAAGAAAATGGAGTAGAAGCGGAGACCTCAAGCCCAGGAAGGGCGAGATTGGACCTCACGGCCAAGGTGGCCAGAGGTGGGATGGAAGCCGACTCCTAGCGTCGCCGTACCTCAACAAGGAGCTGGGAGTGCTCCCCTGTCACCGGAGATCCGCAGCTACAACTCGGATGTCTAAGCTAGGCTGTGGAGTGGTTCAAGGATCGAATGGAAGAGAAGAGGAGTATTTTGAATGGTGATCGAGTGGGGTCACAAATCGAGTTGCATCGAGCGATGTGATGATTCAAAGCCTAAGGGAAGATATGGGCGAGCATCCTCGATCAACGACGAACAAAAGTCAAGAAGACTTTGACACGAAACGAGGAGCGTACAACTCTCGAAAAAATTGAGAAAACGGACCAAAAACCATTCTGACACAGCCACATGGGGTGGGTCAGGGAGTTGACCCGCGGTCAACTCTCGGACCCTCCTGATTGGTCCACATGGACCAACCAGGAAAAACCCTGGGAAAATATTTTATTAATTTGTTTAATAATAGAAAATGACTTATTTAATTTTAGGTTATTAAATGAAAAATGATTATTATTTTATAAACTATTTTATGGTGATTTTTAATTATTTTTATGAGGTATAATTTTAAAGTTTACTTTTATACCCTTTATAAGTATAATATCTATATATTTTAGTATTTTATTTTTATTGTGTCTTTTTAATTTCTTAAATTTTGTTTTTTATTTTATATAATTATAAAATACTTTTATACACTTAAATATATTTTTATTTTATTTTTCTGAAGTGTTTTGTACACTTAATAAAATATAAGTATATTCTATACAGGTATAAGTATAGGTATTATACCATTGTATGCTTTATACAAGTATTTTATTTTGTATATTCTTTATGTTTTTGTTCCAGTTTTAATGTACATATATATTATACATAATATTTACAAAATTATAAAAATATAAAAATTCAAAAAATAACGAATAAATAATAAATTGAATATTTTTAATCTATACATTATTTTTCAGTGAAATCAATTTTGTATTTTTCTTTATTTAATTATCTACAACTTTCATGTACAAAGTTTCTTTATTTGAAGTATAAAAAGTGGAACCAAAAATGGTTCCCAAAATGAATAAAGAATAAAGGTGTTTTTATTGTGTTTTGACCCTTATCCCCCCTACTTTATTCCTTGTCGACCTATTCATCAAGATGCCTAGGTCTCGGGATTTTGGGTCATAAAATATTTACAATATTTTATTCTTTTTCTTTTCTTTTATTTATTCTATAATTTTGGCTTTAATTACAGTATTTTATACACTATTTGGTTGCACATGCATGCATGCTAAGATGATGGATTTAATGGTATTTACACGCATTTACTAGGGTTTTTGAGGCCAAAATGATAGAATAAAGATGATGAAATGTGGATTCATCAATAGGCTGGCGAACTTCAGATCTCCATGGGATCAATCCATCACTGTGCTCGCATCGCATTTTTCTGGAAGAAGATTGCAGACCCTCTCGAGAACTTCAGAGAAAATTAAATCCTAATTTGTGGGAGGTTGTTATGAAAGAAATTCAGAAATGGTGTGATGCGGGATTCATTTATCCCATCTCCGACAGCAAATGGGTGTGCCCTCTGCATATTGTGCCAAAGAAATCAGGGATCACCATTGTGAAGAATGACAAAGGAGAGGAGATCGCAACCAGAGTACCCACTTCTTGGCGAGTGTGCATGGACTACAGAAGACTTAACCTCGCCACCAAGAAGGACCACTTCCCTTTACCCTTCATCGACCAGATCTTGTAGAGATTGGCCGCGAAGGAATACTTCTGCTTCTTGGATGGCTACTCCGGATACAATCAAGTTGCTATTGCTCCTGAAGATCAAGAGAAGACCATGTTCACCTGTCCTTTCGATACATACACCTTTAGACGGATGCCGTTCGGGCTTTGCAACGCCCCAGCCACATTTCAGAGGTGTATGCTTGCAGTTTTTGCCGATATGGTGGGCAACTTTCTCGAGGTCTTTATGGACGATTTTTCGGTCTACGGGGATTCATTCGATCAATGTCTGTATTATTCAGACCGAGTCCTACGGAGGTGTTGTGAAGTCAATCTTGTGCTCTCGTGGGAGAAGAGCAACTTCATGGTGACCGAAGGAATCGTGCTGGGTCACGTTGTTTCTAAACGTGGTATGGAGGTTGACCCGGCTAAGGTGGATGTGATTTCCAAACTTGAGCCACCTACAACAATCAAACAAATCAGGTCATTCTTGGGCCATGTCGGTTTTTATCGACAATTCATTAAAGATTTCAGCAAATTGGCCAGACCGTTGACTGAGTTGCTCGGCAAGGAGAATGAATTCATTGTAGATGACCGTGTGCTCCTTGCCTTTAATCAGCTGAAAGAACTCATCACACAGGCCTCTGTCTTACAGCCACCAATTTGGACTCAGCCTTTCGAGATAATGACCGACGCGTCAGATTATGCCATTGGTGTTGTACTTGGATAGAGAAAATATAATGTACTGTTTGCGATTCACTACGCTAGTCGAACGCTCGACGAAGCCCAGAGAAATTACACTGTCACTGAAAAGGAGCTGCTAGCGGTAGTTTTTGCCCTGGAAAAGTTCAGATCCTACCTCCTTGGATCCAAAGTAATCATTTACACTGATCATTCGGCCATTCGGTACTTACAGCAGAAGAAGGACGCCAAACCATGTCTCATTCGGTGGATCCTTCTCCTCCAGGAAATTGACTTGGCAATTAAAGATAAACATGGGGTAAAGAATGTGGTGGCCGATCATCTATCGAGGCTTCCTGAGTTGGAATCTCCTGAGCTGAACCTGCAGCCAATCACAAAGACCGTTCCAGACGAGGCAATTCTTTCAGTCACCTCGCTCCCTTGGTATGCAGACATCGTGAATTATCTAGTGACCAAAAAAATCCCACAGGATTGGCCGAAGATGAAAATAGACAGATTTTTGGCTAAAATCCATTTCTACCAGTGGGAGGATCCGTATTTATTTCGTGAGGGGCAGATTGTATCTGGAGAAGGTGCATTCCTCAGGAGGAAGTTCCAAGTGTCCTTGCCTTATGTCATGACCAAGATTCTGGAGGGCATCATTCAGGCAAACGGAAGGCAGCAAAAGTTCTTCAAAGTGGCCTCTGGTGGCCTTCATTATTCAAAGATGCAGATGATTATGTCAAATACTGCACTGACTGTCAGAAGATGGGCGGAACCATAGGAATGAGAGACACGATGCCTCTGAGATTCATTCAGATATCAGACGTCTTCGATGCATGGGGCATCGACTTTATGGGCATGTTTCCCAACAGCCAGGGCTATGAATATATTCTGCTTACTATCGACTATGTAAGTTGTTGGGTGGAGGCTATTCTCGCCCGAAGCGCCGATAGTAGGACTGTCTGTCGATTCTTGAGAGATCACATCATATCACGGTTAGGGATTCCCAAGATTCTCATATCTGACGGGGGTAGTCATTTCATAAATAGAGAGGTGAAGAAGCTGACTTAGGAATTTTGTATTGAACATCGCGTTGCTTCACCCTACCACCCACAGTCCAATGTCTTAACTGAATGCTCAAATAGGGAGATCAAGACAATTTTACAGAAGCTTGTGCGTCCGAATCGCAAGAATTGGTCTCAGCTGCTTGATTCCGTTCTTTGGGCTTATAGAACAGCGTACAAGTCACCCTTGGGAATGTCTCCCTATCGCCTTGTGTATGGCAAGCCATGTCATCTGCCCGTTGAACTGATTCACAAATCTTTATGGGCCATTACATCTGTAATTTGGACTCCAAGAAAGCAGGAAAGAACAGAAAATTGGATCTGAACAGATTATTGGAAGTTGGAGATTATGCATATGACAACAGCCTGATGTACAAGGAGAAGGTCAAAACATGGCATGACAAGCATATCCGCCGCAAGTCCTTCGATCCAGGTCAGAAGGTGTGGTTGTTTGATGTGAAATTAAAGATCTTTCCAGAATTGAAGAGTAAATGGACTGGGCCGTTTATGGTTAGGCAGGTGTGTGACAATGGAAGTGTATTGATATCCAATCTGTTAGCTGACGCACAGCCATTTGTAGTCAATGGACAGCTTCTGAAGCCATACCTTGAACATGATACATTCATGGCTGTCGTTGACTCGATTCAAGTAATCTACAAGGATGAGCCGGATATCTCCAAAGAGGCAGAGGAAGGCCAAGCAGAGCAAAACATTTTTGAATGACTTTTCTTCTTTTCTTCTTTTCTTCTTTTCAGTATCGTTTATCTTATTCTACCGACATGATGTCATCCCTTTCATCACTGCTAGACGTAGGATGTACTTTATCCTAAGCGTAGGGGGGGATGCACATCCCGAGTTGTTCATATCCACTTTCATCTCTTTTCTTCTTTTCTTCTTTTCCTTGTCTATCCTCTTTATCTATCAAAAGGTGTCGCCCCTTGTAGACAGGCTTCTATACTTAGGACGTACTTTGTCCTAAGTATAGGGGGTGTGCACCCCGAGTTTCTCGATTCATTTCGATCCTCTCCATTGTCTCCTCTTCTTGTCTATACTTAGGTCTATCTTACCCTAAATATAGGGGGAGACAACCTGAGTACGATCTGTTCATTCCCACCCTTGACCCTCCCTGCTTTGTGTACAGTCTGCTATACTTAGGATTATTTGATCCTAAGTATAGGGGGGACGGTCAACTTCTCCTTCTTTTGATTCATTCATTCATTCTTTAGACTTTTCTATACTCGGTACGAGTTATGTCTTCTCTTTTTCTCTCTGATCTATGAGGACATAGCTCAAGCTAAGTATAGGGGGTCGTATATACTGTGTATATACTTTACCCATAACTCGTACTTTCGTATTTTCTTAAATAATTATGGATAATGATTATAATTAAAATTCATTAAAAATCTTAATAAGAAGATGTGATTATTCCTCAACGTTCTTTTTGTACTTACTTATTAATAAATCAGGTGAACATATTTTTTGCAAAATGTTTGAAAAATAGTTTGAAAACCTTTGTGAAAAATCTTTTGAAAACTATTTGGAAAACATTTTGTTACATGTTTTCAACCTTTGTAAAAACATTTTGATTGTAAAATTATTTTCTTGGCATGAAGTAAAATGTTTGAAAAATAATTTGCAAATGATTTGAAAAATGGTTGCAAAAATACTTTGAAAAATATATATATACTGTTTGGAAAAACCTTTGCAAAAATGATTTTCAAATGTGTGTACATGTGTGTAAAACTGTTTGTAAAAATTATTTTGGACTATAGTTTTCAAAATTGTTTGAAAAACCTGTGTCAAATAAGTTTGATATATACATCACACCAAAATTCACTATATATATTAATAAAATTGATCACTTACACTTGTAAATTCTTAAAATCCACTTCTCGTATATACAAGATGCATCCCCGTGTAAATATTTATACCTAGTTTTCAGCCAAAATCTTATGTTTTCAAAAACCTCAAAAATATTTGCAAAATTAAAATGCTAAAAACATTTGAAAAATCTTTTTGAAAAATCTTAGAAATGCATATGCATCATCTTTTCCAAAAATCCATAAAAAAATTCAAAATCTTTGAAAATCGCATCACAAAAATATTTTCTGCATTTGCATAGCATTCGCATTTTTCGGATTGAGTTTGATAGTTGAACGAGTCTAAGTAAAATCCAAAGATTGGAGCTTGGTTGGACCTTAAAATCTACCTAATTAACAGGAACCTTATAGGAGCTGGAATTGAAGTACTTCAGGTCTAGTTGACTTAATTCTTTGAGGATCACGAGACTTGGTTCAATGGATTCTTGACGGCCTAAGTAGAGTATTTCGGAGTACACGCACGACTCTTGTTGATAATGACCTAAGTTGGACACCTGCACCTTTCACTTGGCTCAACTCAGTTGGAGTGGTGAGGGGGTTGGATTTGCCGGTATGAGACGAACACAGGTGGAAACATTTGTCCTCCTCTAGGGAGGGAAGTGCGCCCCAACCCGTCTAGTGATGATGAGTTTCGAGGATAGGAGATCGTGGGTTGCAATAAAGCTTCAAAAGAGGGATAGTCTACTGGCTCAAGAGGAAAAATTCCCTATGTAAATGATGATGTATATAGTATTCAAAAAAATTACAAAAGTAAAAACTCCAAAAAAAGTGAACAGGCCTGTGCAAAAATAAAAATGCCTGCCGGAGTGTACATATGTGTATAGTCAATAAGCAAGCTTGAGCTTCAAAGTCAAATCATGTGAGCCTGCAGCTGGATGACTTGACTACACTGGTCTTGCATCCTAGGATAGGTAGCTACACTGGCTACCGTCCATTCTTCTCTTCACCCCCTCCTCTTGGGCTAGTTGCCACTTGAACTTAGAAGGGAATACCCTGCTCCTTGAGGAATGAGTTGTTGGATTGGGGAATCATTGGGTTGTCATATTGGAGAAGTCAGTCTCTTTGTCATTTCAGTTGGGGAGAGCCACGATCACTTACATTGTACGAGTCAGATTCATAGTCATAAGGGTTTGCGTATGAGTTGAAATATTTATGACTGGCTATTGAGGAGACTTGAACAGAGTATTGGGATTCTCAGGGACTATTGGATTTCAAATCCGGTTCTCACTAAGGTTCCTCCCGCACTAAAAATTCCAAAGATCCGACTTAAGCTTCAAACTTTGATTTTGTGAAGACAAGTTTGATAATTAAACCTAATCCAAGTTCTTCTTTTTCTTTTCGTTATTTCTCTTCTTTTTCTTTTCGTTATTTCTCTTTTTCTGCACTTATTGCATAAGTGTTTGCTAGGGACTAGCAAAGGAAAGTATAGGGGGGTGATGAATCTACGTTTCGTCATGTTTATTCTAGCATTTTGGCCTAAAAACCCTAGTAAATGCGTGTAAATAGGCTTAATTTAGGTATTTTAGCATTCATGCATCATTGTGTAAATATTGTATAAAATGCGATTTTTAAAGCCAAAATTATAGAATAAAGAAAAGAAAAGAAAAAGAATAAAATATCGTAAATAATTTATGACCCGAAACCCCGAGATCTAGGCATCTCGATGACTAGGTCGACAAGGAATAAAGTAGGGGAGATAAGGGCCAAAATACAATAGAAATACATTTCATTTTATGTATTCTTTATTCATTTTGGGATCTATTTTTTGTTCCACTTTTTATACATCAAATAAAAAACTTTGTATATAAAAGTTGTAGATAATTTCATATAGAAAAATACAAAATTGATTTCACTGAAAAATAATATACAGATAAAAAGTTATGATCTGAATAAGATTCCAGAATCCCAACTTCCCAAACCTGTATCTTGCAAATAAAAACTCGAAATGTACAAACTCACCTTTAATTGTATATAATTTCAAATAAGCTATTTAATGAAGGTGGTTTCGTATTTTTTGGAGCTACGATTTGAAAGTTGAGTTTTGAACCCCTATTGTATACTTGTACATATTAAAATAATCATTTTATTATTTATTCATTATTTTTATAATTTTATATTTTATAATTTTGTAAATATTATTTATAATATATTTGTACATTAAAATCAGAATAGAAACCTAAATAAAATACAAAAAAATATGTATATAATATACATAGGTATAATACTTGTATACATACCTATATTATTAACACTTCTATTTTATTAAGTCTATAAAACACTTCAAAAAAATAAAATAAAAACATATTTAAGTTTATAAAAATATTCTATAAATTTATAAAATAATAAAGAAAAATGAATAAATTAAATTAACAAAATAAAAATAAAATACTTAAATATATAGGTAAAGATACCTATAAAGGGCATAATTGGTAACTTGTAATTATTAACCTCTAAAAAATAAATAAAAATCACCATAAAATAATTCATAAAATAATAAACATTTTTTTATTTTAAAACCAAAATTTAATAAATTCAATTACTATTTTTCAAAGATTTTTGAATTATTTTTTAGGGGATTTTTCCTGGTTGGTCCACGTGGACCAACCACGTCGGTCTCATAGTTGACCTCCGATCAACTGTCTGACCTCCTCCTCAGCCAGAGTGTCAGAACGAGTTTTTGTCCGCTTTCGCGGATTTTTCGAGGTATATCGTTGCATCCTTTGATGATCCTTCCTTCATGACTTTTATGGACCAATTATCCATGATTCACGCTCTTGGTTCTCTTGGGTCAGGCGTCAATAATTCGACGAAGATATGCCTCGTTCTTTGGAGCTAGTCGGGCAGGTAGTCAAACCTTCAAATATGCACCCCCCGACTTTCCTCTTTTTTTATCCCTCTTCCTTGATTTTTGCCCGTAAACCCGTAGTCGATTGCACTCCTGGTGACATCAGGAAGCGATTTGAGCTTGGGCTTGCGCCATTTGGTGTCGAATCGAAGTCGATCCAGCACCTCGCCGGAGCTCCGCCCGAATTGCCATCTTCGCCCTCGGTGAGCCTTCCTCCTTTACTTTTGCATTTTCTTGTAACATAGCGGTCGGTTAGAGTACCCTAGTAGCAGTTTGATCTTTCATTCACCCTCTCGTCGTGAATCCGCAAATCATTCCACGACGGAGCTCCGCTTCACCTCTGCTTTCCAACCACATCATTGCACGAAACCCGCTCCTTTTGCATCCATCTTCTCCATCATCGCTCTATCACTCCATTACACCCCTCCATCCACCTCGATCTTGCTCAGATCGAGTCGCCCGAGTTCCCATCTCTGCCGCACGTCGGAGCTCGTCGCCCGACCCATGATTCGCCTCCATCTCTTCATCTGAAGCCACCTGTAGCTCCGCCTTGTTTTTGCGCGACTAACCCTGCAGGTCAGAGCCAAAGAGAAGGCTCTATCGAGCCTCGACTCTCAAGGGAACAGCCGCTCAGGTCATCTCCACCGTCCGACCACTCCACGCCGCCTCGGGCTCACCTAAGACCTCCCCTCGACGCGGAAGGGCCCCAGGATCATTTTGCCCTCGATCCTAGGGCCGGAGGACACCAGAGTCAGCCGCCACCATCGATCGAAGTAACCTCCAAGCGGTGTTATTCCACCATCCTCCGTGGCCGTCCGATCAAGCGCGGGCGCCAGAAGCTCCAGCAGCCGTTGGATCATGTCGAGCCTTCACCGTTGGATCGCCCTCGACGATCTAATCTCCGCCGTCCACTGCCAACCGTCATCGTGCGTCCAGCGCGCGCCACGTATCAAGTGGACGCATCCCAGCCATCCACCCCCGCGCTACCTTGGGTATTTTGCACCTTCAACCCAAGAACTTTTGTATTTATGCTTTAGTCTAAAAGTTTTAATTTCCAGTTCAAAAGTATTTGTAATAATTGCAACTAGACCCCTTAACTTCTACTATTTGCACTTTAGTCCCTGTCCACGGCACCTCACGTGACTAGGACACGTGATTTTGGACAGTTTGCACTAAGGACCTTGATTGTTTCTTTATTTGCATTGATACCCCTGTGCGTAGGTTTTATAATATATCTTTGGGATATTTGCACTCTTGCCCTGTCGGTTTTTGTTATTTGCAATTATACCCCCGTGAACAACAGAACACATGCTTGCACGTGATTTTTTTGGTAAAATTGCAACCAGGCCCCTGACTTTCTGTGTATTTGCATATATGCTCATGCTAGTAGTGTAGTTTCTTGTTGTTTCTAGTAATTATTTCATGCATCATTTTAACCCGAAAAATCACCAAAAAATTATCATAGGCTTTTGTTTGCTTACTCATTCATGCCATATTTTTGTATTGCATTTTTATTGCATTTTCACATTTATTAAAAATCAAAAACATGCATTTTCAGCACTGTTTGCATTAGAAAATCCATAAAAATAATAAAAACATTATGAAAAATTCCAAAAAAATAATATTTTGCTTATCTTATCATATTCCCGTGTCAGTCCAAAAACCACTAAAAATTCAAAGCAAAACTCCGAAAAATTAGAAAACCTCTAAAAACTTCAAAAAAAATCTAAAAAACTCTAGAAAAATCCTAAAAATATAATCTTTGTATCTAAATTTTCCTTATTCTATTGTCTTTCATTTAAATTTAATTTGGGAAATTTTGGACAATATTTGATATTTTTAATACTCATTTTAATTTCGGCCAGCAATTTTACTCACTGTTTTCTGGTATTTTTTACCTTAAAAATACCAAAACAATTTCAGAAAAATCTAGAAAAATCACAAAAACATTAGAAAATTATAAAAAGACAAAAAATACTTTATTTCCTGATTTTTCCTTATTTTTACCTATCTTTATAATAACTCTACTCCTCTCTCTCTCTCTTATATTGTATATATATTCTATTATTGAAAAAAAGGAAATATAAAAATATAAAATACAAAAAGAAAATATATAATCAGTAAATTAAAAATCAAAATACAAAAATATAAAATTAAAATATAAATAAAAATATATATAAATAAAAACCCACAAAAACATAGCATAAATAGACACGATCACATTCACATTTTGAGCAATTTTGCCCCGATCTACCTGTCTGCTCCCTGTATTCGACCTCTACACTGCTTGCACGCTATACACATCCTTTGTAGAGTTATAATAAATTTTAACTCCACATTTTGCTTTCATTGATTTACTTGATTGTTGAGGGTTAATTGTTGTTTGAAATGTGGATTTCGCGCAAGGTCAAATCAACGACTGTTGATTCGCCTTGTGAATCGACACGACCTCTGCAAAATTCGTGTTAAAAACCCATGTACTCAGTTTATTTATACTTTGGTCCCTCGTCAAGTCACCTCACGTGCCCATAAACGTGAGGTGGTTGTTTTATGCAAGGGACCCCATAAGGGCTCATGTTATTGTTTAATCTAGTAAATTTGTAATTTAGCTCAAATATTTTTGGAATATTTGCATAAATTCCATGTCGCTTTTTGTAAATTACATTTATACCCCTAATAAAATTTTAAGATTTAAATATTTATGGGAAAATTATGCGGAGGTCCTCTACCTCATAATTTTATTCTTGATTGCAATTATTTAAATATTTTTGTGTTTTAATCCCTACCATAATTGCATTTTATTTATTGTTTCTTGCATCAAAAATACCATTTTGCATTCAATAATTCTAGGAATTTTATTCTAAGTGCATGACATTAATTAAAATCACTTATTATTTTTGTAAGTCCATTTAAAATATTTTCATACATTTAAAAATTCAAAAACAAAGCATTTATTCCCTATTTGCATTAAAAAACATAAAAAATAAAATTATGTTTTGAAAAATTAAAAAATAGGTGTTATTTATTATTATATTTTGAGCTTACCAACCAAAATCACTAAAAATAGAAAAGAAAAAAACCAAAAATTTGCAAACTCTCTCTAACCCTAAAAATTATAAAAAATCATTAAAACCTAAAAAATACATTTTCTATTCTTATATTTCAGCTATAGGATATATTATATAAAAATTATTTTTGGAAAATTTTAAGCTATTTAACTATTTTTAAGTTCCAAAACAATCTATTTATATATTTTGCTCATTGTTTTCCTTTTTCAATTAAAATACTAAAAAGTCATAAAAATTAGATAAAAATCACACAAACAAACTAAAATATAAAAATACAAAAAAATAATTTTGTGTATTTTGATTATTTATAGGTATATTTATATATACCAGCCTATAATGTATATATATTTATTTATTTATTTACTTATATTATAATTATTAAGTATTAAAATTATTAAAAATACCAAAAGCATTTTTATACCCTTGAAAATAAAAGGGTTATACTTAGTGAATTTTCTTGATTTTTCTTTATTTTGTATATTTATATTCTATTTACATATTATAATATCTATATGAGGAAAAGGAAGCTGTTTTGAGTAACACCAACTTGGTTGTTACAAAAAGTAGTTCTCCCTCCCACTTTATTTTTTTCAAAAATAAAACCATTTATATTCATCTATATATCTCTCCTTCATGTCATTCAAATTTCATGAGAAACGGAGACTCCTATGCCCTCCATCTAGAACAGGTAATTTTTAGCGGTTTGAAATTTGTTGTAATCGACAAGTTCTAGATGGAGGGCATATGAGTCTAGGTGTGTGTATATATATATATATATATACATATTTTTATATAAAAAATAAAGGGGGGACTGCCTTGTGTAACAGCAAACTTAGTTGTTACTCAAAACAGCCTCCCACCCCTCTATCTATATTATCTATATACCCTATATATAATTATATATTCTATTATTTAAAAGGAAAATTAAAGAATCAGAAAATAAAAAATACAAAAAAAACATAAAATTGAAAACAAAAAATATATAACTTAAAAATTCAAAAAAAATAAAATATTAAAAATACACAAAAAGTCAAAATCCCATAAAACATGCAAAAACATTTATTGTCTTTTCGTCAGTTTTTGTGCTCTATTCCCCTTGCTCATTGTGTTCAACATCTACACATACTTACACTTATACACATTATTTATATAGTTATAATAAATTTTAACTCCATATTATTGCTTTGCACTACTTCATCTATTGTGGGTTAATTGTCATTTGACACTCGGGTCTTGTGAGCAGTCACCTTAGCAACATTGTTCCCCCTTGTGTGGAATATTATACCCCTCATAAAACTCATGTCAACAAATGGTGATGGTGTAGGGGAGCAACATGTAGGATAGATTTTTGTGTGCTATTTTTGTTCATCATTTTCCTTGCTCTATTTCCCTTTATTTGGGATGATTATTTATCTTTGTTAATCACTTCCCTTCTATTTTTCTTGCAAGGGACCTCGAGGTGAAGGTGACCACTTAGGTGGTTGGAGTACTCGAGCTACGAGGAGAGTGATCCTTCTTCTAGTGGATCACTTGGAGAGAGCAAGGGAGAGGGGATCTTTAGCATAACACTTTTCTTTTATTTTTATGAGAGAAATAGAGAGAATTTATTTTATTTATATTACTAATTTGTAATAATACAGATGGATTGGACACTGGACATTTAGGCCAATTTTAACAAATGTTTGTACACTTGGGGCTCACCAAGTTTTCCACATTTTCGTCACCTTTATTTCCTGTGCTTTCTGTGTTTTGTGCTTTCAACCTTATTTTCATTAGTTTTATGGAATGAGACCTTAGAACTTTAGGATTGCTTGCTACATAAATTAGGTCTAAACACATAATTGAAGCATGCACCAATAGTTATCTACATTTGAATTTAGTCAAATTTAATTGTTGACTACTTAAACATGGAATTGAGCACCGTGAGAGACCCTACACAACACTTGCAGGACCTGTTGTGGCAGGTACTGAAGAGTCTCCAAGACCAGACATTTGGGTTCCATCATTTGAGAAGTTAGCATTTGGTTTTTCACGTCTAATAGCAATTCATGTTTAGGATGATTCCCTTCGTTTGCATATCGTACATGTAGATTAGGTTTATAAATTTATGTCTTGCATCCTGCATGGAGAGATCTAGGATGCGATGTAAGTCTTCTAACTGGGCATTCATAATTTAGATTTGAGGGTTTCCATCCTTGAGTCTCCTTGCATCGCATTGTAGCTTTTTTCCTCTGATTTTGAGCACCTAGGACATAATGAAAATACAAATCCATCGCACTTTACATTGCCAAATACTCAAAAAATTAAAAATAAAAAACTAAGACAAGGGGATTGCAAATTGAATTTGATCTAATTCAAATTCTTAATGGACATCATTTTTGGGGGTTTATAAAGCCCTCGTTGCCTTCAAGTACAATTCATATAGAGCGAGATACGACCCTTAAGCAATAGAGCTAAAATCTTGATCCATGACTGCCTCTACTATCACCTGGGAATGGTGAAGTATTGTCACTTCTATTGTATGTAGACAAGCAGAGTCTTGTCGATGATGGTTCTCTTGCCTTGTGTAGAGCATCTGACTTGATTTGAAGTATTGAGAATAGGCTATGTCCTTACAGAGGTGTCTGTCTCATTGTCTTGCATCTGAGTACGCCGCTTGTGAGGGAAGTAGTGGTTTCACATATCGACTTCCTCTCTATTGCCCCCCAAGACTGATATTGAGGATATTAAAAAGTGAAGATCATAAGATACAAAGGAGGTAGAACAAGTACGGGGATACTTTTCTGGAAGTACACACTCTCCTTAGGGCCAACTACTTAAGGACGTGTTACCATTTTTGCCTAAATCACAACTCTAAAACAGAAAAGGTAAAAATAGTCGAACTCTTATAGTTTCACATGTGTTGTGTTGGTGAACCCAATTTTGTTTGGTATTTGTTTGATTTAGCATTAGGTACAAAGATCAAAGTCTCATGCACTTGTTCTTTTTGTTATTTGTCCTTTTCATAATTCCTCTTGAGCCTTGCTCATCGTTAGACTTATACTATTATATGCTCCATTTGTTTCTCGTTCATTATTATATCCTTCATCTATCATATACTTTCTTTTACCCTCCAAGATGTCTACTACAGGACGATTTGGTTGGGATTCCATCGATGCCCACATCGACTCCTCGAGCTCGACATCTCCAATAATTTGTTTGATTCCTAGGCACATGGTTCAGACTCCGCAAACCGTCCTCAGGACTCCCCGCTTCTTCTTCCTCGCATAGACTGAGAAAACTCTCTTCTTGGGTTATGCTCCCTTTGGATGGAGATTGATTTTACTCCATGCACATCCTCATCCCTAATAAGATTCATAATTGGTGCTAATTCTCAACTATTCTCTCCATTTGGTGCCTGCATGCAGAATGGTCATTGTATCTTTCCCATTGTAGATCTTGACCCTGATCTGGAGCCCACTTCTTCATAGTCTGATATAGAGATGGCTCCCACATGCAGAGGAAAGGGAACGTAGCTCCCTGACACAAAGTAGAACTTGGAGTAGGGCACGATTTAGAATGAGGTTTCCATCCAACAGTAGTTGACCAACCAAGTGTTGGCCCATGTCTTCTTTTAAGAGATGCTAAATGATCTGAGGAGAAGGTTAGAAGAGAGAGGAGTAAAACTAGGAGGAGGAGATGATAATATCCATGGTGATGACGATGATAATCACTCTATAGATGGACCTCATGGAGGCAAGGGTGAAGCAAGGATAGGCTAACCCAAACCCACTTTGAAGAAGGCATACAACCTTGGGGCTGGCCACATTACTGAGTGAATCCAAATCCTACTGATCCACGGAGATTTCAAGATGAAGCCGCACCTCCTTTTGCTCCTCCCGAGCTTCCACTAGAATTCCAATGAGGAGATTTATATGCATCTATAGCAGTTCTGTCGTATCTGTAGCACAACGCACTATCCCAACATCTCATTGGGTGTAGTCAAGATGATTGCCTTTGCCTTCATCCTTTAGGGTAACGCATTGCATAGGATTAATCATCTCGAGAAGGTGGTGATGACTTAGGAGAATCTAAAGTCTGCTTTCTCATACAAGTATTATCCTCTTGGTCATCTAAATCCCATGCGGTCGAAGATTGCCAACATATCCCACCCAAGAGTCCTTTTATAAGACCTAAGAGAGGTTTAGTTATTTGATTGAGAAGTGTCCCCACCATGGCATACCGAAGACCAACTTGGTCAAGCATTTATTTGGGGGCCTAACCAAAAATAGTCAATGTCTGATTGATGATGCTGTTGACATAACTTTTATGAGGGTCTAAAATAATATCCTCACTGAAGGCAAAGATAAAGTGTCATGGAGACCTCTCACAAATTTCAAATAAAACAAAAATTAACAAACACAATGTATAGATGAAGTAAAGCAAGCAAGTATAAATCAAAATTTATTATACCCAACAAATAGATGTATAGTGGACAACTATAGTAGGGGTCAAACACAACGAGCAACGGAGAAAAGACAATCAAAGATCGAGAAAGAAGGACAATAAATGATTTTGATCTTTTTGAAGGTATTTTGATATTTTTGGATTTTAATTTTATATTTTTATGGATTTTAATTTTTATATTTTTCTATTATTTTTGTTTTATAAATTTTATTTTATTTTTATTTTTTCTGATTTTCAGTTTCTTTTTCTATTTATAATATCTAATGTGAATATAAAAGATATAATATACACTATAGGCTATTATATATAAATATGGCTATAAATACTCAAAATAGTCAAATAAGATGTTTTTTAGTTTTATATAATTTTTATTATTTTTGTGATTTTCTAAGAATTTTTTCTACTTTTGGTATTTTTAGTTGAATAAATAAGGCAAACAATGAACAATGTAAATAGGTCGAATAGTTTTGGAAGCTAAAAATATCAAATAAAGAAAAAAATTTCCAAAACTATTATTAATTATTAACATATAATAAAAATGAAATTACAAAATATAAATCAATAAGTTTGTATTTTTTTGGTGATTTTTTATATTTCAATAAATGATTTTGGAATTTTTAAAATTTTAGGGGTTTTCTTTTTCTATTTTTAGTGTTTTTGGCTTATACGATCAAAATACACTAATAAAGGAAATGTATTTTTTCTAATTTTTCAAAACATTTTTATAATTTTATAGATATTTTGCTGTAAACAAGGGGATAGCTCTATTTTTAAATAGAAATACACTCAAAATACCCAACCAAAAATATTTGTGATAAAGATATCTATAAGGTATTTTAGGAATTTCCACAATTTTTTAGAGATCTGGAGCTATTTTTAACAAATAAATACAACAAATAGAAAATGCATCCTAGTAGGGGAATTTTAGCAATTTAGATAAAGTTCAAGAGCTATTTAAGAAAAAAAATAAATAAATAAATGGCCCAAACAAGCAATTTAACTAAAAATATCTAACTTTATATAACGGAGGGGTATTTTTGCAATAAGTACAAAGTTCGGGGGACTGGATGTAAAATATCCATGAAATATTAAACTATCTTTAAATCTATAGACTTAACTAAAATATAAATTCTATGATGGTCTCAATGCAAAATACTATGTCCCCTCACATGCACATAATTTGGTGTGGAATGGACCTTAGTGCAAATAAAGAAAGTGTGGGCACTTAAATGCAAATATTAGAAAATATTTGAACGAAAGAAAAATGTTTATAGACTAAAAATTAAAACAAAAAGGCACTAGGGGTTTAGCGCATAATACCCCTAATCGCGTGCTGACCGACGGCTCTAGACGCTCCACTTGCCACGCAGCATGCATCTGACGGTTGGTACTGGTTTGTTGATGAAGCACTGAATTTAGATCCACAAATGGATCCGATGGCTGAGGCGCAACTCGATCAGACCATTGCTACTCCTCTTGGTAGTATGACTCGATTGGACAAATCTGAAGGTTCCTAGAAGAACAAAAGAACACAAGACCAATGAGCTTTGATTGATTCCTCCTTGTATCTCCAGGCACCTGGAACCTTTACGACGGGCACAAAATGGAGCTAGTGCAGATCCACTGCTGCAGGAACGGTCAGCAAGGTTTGGGGCTCACTGATTGATCCGTGGAGGTCAAGCATGGCTGGAGAAGCTTCCCTGTCTCAAAATCCAATAGGGAGAGGTTCTTTCGCTCTGTTTCCTGCAGGGTCAAGTCATCGACAAAAAGATGATGCCAAAGATAGCTTCGAATGGCAGAAGGGAGGAGAGGTCGAGTGGCGTTCTCTAGCATGCGATGGAAGAGGGAAAACTGATTACTATGTCTATGCAAGATTGAGGTGAGTTAAGGGTGCTAGATTATCAGAAAGTGAAGGGGAATGACGTAGAGGTGGTAGGTGTGGAGGATCAGGTCTGAGATGATCAAAACAAGGCAGCAGATCTGGAGCTCCGATGAGAGGGGATTTTTTATTTTTTAGAAAATAAAACAAGACCACGCAGAACAAAATATGGTCCTACACTATTGTTACGCTAAAGACGAGAAATAGCAAGAAAAACGGTATAAACAACCTATTTAAAGCTAAAATAAAAGAATAAAGAAAATAAATGAAAAATAAATGAAATATTATAGGTATCTGATGATCCTAAAAGTTGAGACGAAGGCATCATCATGAATGGGTCGATAAGGAATATAGTAGGGGGGATAAGGGCCAAAAATACAATAAGACCATAATTTTCAATTCACAATAAGTCCATTTCTCAACCTATTTTATTATTTACAAATTGTACTCAAATCAATAAACTTTGTATATGAAAGTTGTAAATAAAAATATATAGAAAAATATAAAATTTATTTCACATAAAAATATTGCACAATGTACCTTCTACACTCAGAATCAAAATCCAAAATCTAACCTTCACAGACCTATATCTCCTTCATATTGTATAAAAATTAATCAAATAATCTTTAATTGTATATAACTTTTAACAAGCTATTTAATGAAGGGTTTCATTCAATTTGGAGTTAAGATGCAAAAGTTAGGTTTTGGACCCCTATTGTACATTATACATGAATAAAATAATCATTTTATTTACTCTTTATATTTTTCATACTGTTATATTTTTATTTTGTAAATATTATTCATAATGTACTTAATTCGAAGCAACAAAATCCATTAAAAATACAATAAAAAATAAACATATAAAAATACATATATGAAATACACATACATGTACCAATATAATAAATCCATATATTTAATTAAGTGTACATATAACCTTAGAAAAATATAAATTTATCTAAGTACTTAACAAAGTTTAAAATATATAAATTAGGATAAAATAACAAAATCTAAAATGTAAAATAAAAATAAAATACACAATACATAGGACTATACATATATTTATACTTGTAAAAATAAATATAAAATAAATTAACATGTATAAATAAATAACAATCGTATTAAAATACTATATACAAGAATAAAGATTTCTTATATTTTAACCAAAAATGAAATAAATGATTTGTCATTTTATTTTGATTTATTTTCAATTTTTCATTTTGGGTTTGTCCTTTAGCGCTTGTGTGGCCCAATGGGAGCTATGCCTCGGTTGACCCATCGGTCAACAGAGGCTCCTATACTCTAGACCCTCTCAAGGGTACTTGGGCATGGTTTTGTGATTCTCAGAGGTTGTTGCGTCGAATGTGCAGTTCCCAGTTAAGGTTCTGATCAAACAAAAATGCAAAGGTCCAACTGAGCTCCAAACATTAATATTATGAAGCCAAGTTTAAAAGTTAAAATCAATCCAAGTTATTTCTTTTTCTTTTCTACACTTATAGGAATAAGTGTTTGCTAGGGACTTGCAAAGGTAAGTATAGGGGGTGATGAATCTCCATTTCATCACCGTTATTCTTTCATTTTGGCCTTAAATCCCTAGCTAAATGCATTTATTTTCATTAATTTGCTAAAAGAAAAGAAATATTGTAAAGAAAATGATAGAATAAATAAAAGAAAAGAAAAAGAATAAAATATTGTAAATATTTTATGACCCGAAATCCCGAGACCTAGGCATCTCGATGACAAGGTCGACAAGGAATAAAGTAGGGGATATAAGGGCCAAAATACAATGAAAATTCCTTTTATTTAGTTCATTCTTTATTCATATTTGGGACCTATTTTTGGTTCCACTTTTTATACCTCAAATAAATAAACTTTGTACATGAAAGTTGTAGAGAATTAAATAAAGAAAAAGACAAAATTGAGTTCACACAAAAATATTGTTCAGATAAAAAGTTATGATTTGAATAAAATTCCAGAATCCTAACTTCTCACACCTGTATCTCTCAAATAAAAACTCTGAATGTATCAAACACGCCTTTAATTGTATATAACTTTTCACAAGCTATTTAATGGAGGTGGTTTCATATTTTGCGGAGCTACGGTTTGAAAGTTGAGTATTGGACCCTATTGTATACTTATACAGATTAAAATATTCATTTTATTATTCATTCATTATTTTCATAAATTTATATCTTTATAATTTTGTAAATACTATTTATATATGTGTACATTAAAATCAGAATAAAAACTTAAAGAAAACACAAAAATAAAACACATGTATATAATACATAGGTACAATATCAATACACAAACCTATATAATTAATACTTATATTTTATTAAGTACACAAAACACATAAAAAAATAAATAAAAACATATTTAAGTGTATAAAAATATTCTATAAAGTTATAAAATAATAAACAAAATAAATAACATTAAATACACAAAATAAAATAATAAAAATATAGATAAATATACCTATATATGCCTAAAAAGGCAACTTGTTATTTTTGACCTCAAAAAATAAATAATAATCGTAATAAAATACTTTATCAAATAATAAACATTTTTTATTTAATAATTGAAAATTAATAAAATTATTTACTAATTTAAAATGATTTTTCAAAATATTTTTTAGAGGGTTTTCCTGGTTGGTCCACGTGGACCAACCAGGAGAGTCTGACAGTTGACCACGGGTCAACTATCTGACTCCCCCTTTGCCATGCGTCAGACCTGAGTTTTTGTCCTCTTTTACGGATTTTTCTCGGCGACATCGTTCCTCCTTTCATGATGTGGTCTTCACGACTTTTCTTCCTCGTGGATCGGGCATACACGCCCAGTGCTTGTATTGGTCTTTGGATCCACAATTCGCTCGATACACCTTGATCTTTGAGCCACATCCATCACTCCTTCAAAATACCCCTCGTCGCCTCCTCAACTTTTTGAACCGCTTTTGGCCCTTGCTTTGACTCTCTGGGGCGTGCTCTGGATAGATCTCGGTGACAGGGAGATCTCCAGCAGCCCAGGCGAGGTTGGGCGAAGGCCGAGGCCGTGTTCGACCCCCATCTCCAGCCAAGTGGTCGTCGAGATCCACCTTGGGTTTTTAACCCTTGAGGTATAGTTTTTACTTATTTTTCTTGCACGTTTTTATTCCTTGTAGTAGTAGGATTCATTTCCACCTTTCATTCTGATCGTCGCAACATCAATCGTCATCTTCTCCCCCTCGCCGGAGCAAAAGCTCCGGCGAGCCGCCATCTCTGCCATCCGCACCCCTTTTTGTCCGTTGGAGGGTGGTGGCACTTTGCCCGCAACTCTCTTAACCATTTTTGCAGGTCCTTGGAGTCCACGCACGTCTGAAGCACGTTTTGACCCTCGACGGAGGATCCTGGAGCTTCCCCGCTCTGCCTCCCCCGTGCGAGGACGTCGGCACACACCGGTGATTTTTGAGGCCTCAGACGTTTAGACGACACTAGCAGGAGGGGGCCCGATCCATTTTGAGCTTCAGCCGATCGCGGAGGAGGTGGATCGGAGCAGGGGAACTTCGTCTTGCCGGAGCTCCTCCCTGTTCTTGCATCGCTTCAATCCACCGTTGGATTCTAGGGCCACCCCAGTTCCGATCGCGTCCGTTGGATCAAGCATGCCCACCAACCGTCGGATCATCAGAGCACCATCTAATCTGGGTTGTAGCAGCCGAAGGGTATCGTGCGATCAGCGTGCGCCACGCGTCAAGTGAACGGCTCACAGCCATCCAATCCGCCCAGCGAGGATATTTTGCAACTTAACCCCCGTGCATTTTTTGTAATTTCTGTTTAGCACCAAATCATTCATATGCAGCTTTATACTTTTTGTAATATTTAGTATAAGGACCCCAGACTTTCCAAATTTGCAGTCTTGTCCTTGCCAGCAAGGCGCACGTGCGCGAGCACGTGCGCTTGGCTATTTTGTGGTCGAGACCCAGTTCTTTCTTGTATTTCTAATCAGTCCTCAAACAGTGTTGTAACGTATAAAACTTTTGGGTAATATTGCATTTTAGCCCTGGACTTTTTAGTAATTACTTCTTGGTCCTTAACAATCACGTGTTCCGGCACGTGGACTCTAGCATTTTTGTAGGGAAAGGCTTGTTGCTTTGCATATTTATATTTAGTCCTTTAATTCCAGTAATTAGTTGTATACTTTCTGGGAAAATTACATTTTGTCTCTGCAACTTTACGCATATTACAAAGACACCCTTACCAGGAATGTAGTTTCTCTTTGTTGTATTTATTTATTTAATGCCTCTATAAATCCCTAAAAATCACCAAAAAATTACCTTAAGCTCATGTTGGATCGTATTATCACGATATAATTTTATTTTACATTTCCATTGCATTTCCATATTTATAAAAATTCAAAAACACGCATTTTAAGCATTGTTTGCATTAGAAAATAAATAAAAATTATAAAATGTTTTGAACAATTCCAAAAAAAATATATTTTGTGTGTTTGCATATCTTTTAGCTCCAGACTAAAAATCACTAAAAAATACAAAAGAAAACTCCTAAAAATTATAAAACCTCAAAAAACTTCTTAAAAATCTTAAAAATTCTACAAAAATCCTAAAAATACAATTTCAGTTTCTGAATTTTCCTTATTTTATTATCTTTAGTTTAAAATTAATTTGAGGAACTTTAGACACTGTTTGTTATTTTTCATCCTCATTTTAATTTCGGCCAGCAACTTAGTTCACTATTTTCTAGTATTTTTACCTTTAAAAATACCAAAAAAAAGGAAAAATATAGAAAAAACAAAAAAAACATTAGAAAAATATAAAAGACATAAAAATACTTTATTTCCTTTATTTTGATTATTTTTCCCTATTTTTATCTCTCTCCTATCTCAAGTGTATATATATTCCATATAGATATTATATCCTTATTAAAAGAAAAATAAAAGACAAAAATTCAAAATATAAAAAGAAAATATAAAATCATAAAATTAAAAATTAAAATACAAAATTATAAAATCAAAAAATAATAAAAAATTTAAAATTAAAAACCCACAAAAAATAGCATTTATAGACATTTGATCACATTCACATTTTTTAGCATTATTGTTCTACCTGTCTGCTCCCAGTGTTCGACCTCTACACTGCTTGCACACTATATACATCCTTTGTAGAGTTATAATAAATTTTAACTCCGCACCGCTTTTCATTGCTTGATTTCAATTGTGGGTTAATTGTTGATTGATTGAGGATTCGTGAGCGTTCGCTCAGCGACACTGTGGTCCGGCCTTGTGTAGACTACTTTAGACCCGTGAAAAATCGGCTTCAACAAATCGTGCCGTTGCCGGAGAGCAACAACGCATAGTTCGGTTTCTACTTGATTGTGATATTTGTCTATATTTGTTCTTCATTTATTGTCTTTATTTTTGATATATCTGTTTGAGCTGTGTAACCCTGTCTCTTTGTTGACTTCGTGTGAGGGAACCGCGGATCGAGGGAGATGCTCCACCCTAGGCGCCTACGCACTCACGTGAAGCCGGCGACAGTCTGCCAGCCTAGCACCTAGGAGACATAGAGATTTTGAAGATCGAGCTCCTTTTTAGTTTCTGTATTTATTTTTTGTAATTTGAAGTGAGTGAGAGACTTTATATTATTGTAATAATACAGGTACACTGGACTCTTGGACTTTCGGGCCCAATTTTCAAGTGTTTGTACACTTGGGGGCTCACTGGGGCTTTCTCGCATTTTCCATCGTATCCTTTTTCATTTGTTTTTTGATTTTGTTTTCCTTGTTTTTGTGTGATTGAGCCCTTAGATTTAGGGTTGCTTGTCGATAGTATTAGGTCCAAACACAGTAATCACCATTGCACGCTCCCATAGAGAACGTCTGGACTTAATCAAATTTTGAAAAACGTGCTACACGCTAATAGCAGTTTCTCATCCTAGGGTGATTTCATCGTCTTGCATTTCCATATAGATAGGTTTCAATTCTGCTGAGCATCCTTGCATGTAGAGTGCTGGAGGCAAGGTGAGCATTATGCTTTAGCATTCATCATCATTTTTACCGCTTGCATTGCTTTTCCGACTCTCCCTCTGATTTTGATCACCTAGGTGCTAAGTGAAATTGACACCTTATTAGGCTCGTGCATTTCTCACTAAAAATCCAAAAAAGTGATAATCAATAAAATTGGGACTGCTAACATTACTTGACCCTAAAAAAACCAAAAAGAAAATCTTGTATTAGTATGAGTACTCCCCTCATTATCTTCGTTTTTACTTGCTCACGCATGCACTAAGGATTATTGCCAAAATCCCATTCAGCTCCCTAAGTGTTTGTGCAACTTTTGGACTTCTCACCTAACTCTAAAACAGACAAGATAAAAAGACCGACTTTTCGGTCTCTACCTAGTTGAGTAGGTGAATTGAGGGTTTGTTTTGTGTGAATTTTGCTTGTAATTGTTTGTGTGCTTTCTGGATCATCTCTGCGCATTTGCGCCTTGTTTCTCACTCTCTTGACTTGACCTTCGTGTTTTCCCGATCATTTTTCTCTTGTTTGGAGATGGCCTACTGGAGCGTATTTTATCCGGACTTTGCGGATCCCTCGTTCACTCCAGCCGGTCCACCTCCTTTTTTCCAGGAGGACTTTGCTCCTGACTTTTGTACATATGCGACCAACCCATTATTTCAGGATTCGGACTTTGACTTTCACCAATCATTTCCACCACCATCACCCTCACATTTTGACAACCCGCTCTTCCTTGAGTATCCTGATCCGGAATGTGATTTTTGTCCACACCCACCTCCCACATTCGACACATCCAATCCTGAGATTTTGGAGTCACCTTTCATGATATCCATACTTGAGACATTGAATAGAAGATGGAGCAAATGAACTCGAGAATGATCAATATAGTTAGCATAAATAAGATCCAGAATGTAGCTCCATTCTTTGAGGATTTGGATTCACTTGGGATTATCATGAGAGTTTGCAATCGCCCAAAATATAAAAAAATGAGAAAAAATTAAAAATCCAAAAAGATTTCGGGAGACACGTGATTGAGTCGGACTGTGAGGAGAGTATTCACTTGCCAGACCCTTTGACCACACAGCCTTTCACACCCTGTTCCACCTTTGATCCCGAGGATGCCGCTATACTAACTGCTCTTGGCATGCCTCGTGTATATGTTGATTCTGACTTCCTCCCTTGTATGGAGGAGGTCCAAAAATTCAAAAAAATATTGACTGAACCCGAAGTGGTGGCCACTATTCATGAGATTATACGTGCCCCACTTCAACAGGCCATGACTGATTTCTCTGCTCCTCTTCCCAAGAAGAGAAAGCGGAGGAGCAGATCTGGGCATCATATTTTGACAATGGCCACTACCCACGCCATCACACACCGTTACATTCCGAGGAAAAAGAACACTGCCACACCTTTCATTAGTTGCACCATCTCTGACCATACATGTGATCACACTCTCCTCGACGGTGGTGCTTCGATTAGCATATTACCCTTCTCGTTGGTACAGTCTCTTCTTAGGACCTCTAAAGAAAACCAGGATGATCATTCAGTTTGCTGATGGATCAATCAAGAGGTTGAAGGGTATCCTTTAAAATGTCGTCATTTTGATTCAGGGCACGAGTTACAACGTTGATTTTGTCCTATTGCCCATGGAGACCTCCACAGGGGAGCACTCTCCAATCATCCTGGGTCGACCATTCCTCGCCTCTGCGAGGGTCGTTATTGATTATGGATCAGGAGAGATTCTCTTTTGTCCTGGTAACAAGAGCAAAGTGTTGATCACCGCACCCACAGTTGACCAGGGATCTGCACCTGATGTGACTACACCTATCTTGGTTGACCCTGAGGATCATGACCTTGACAAGACTATCAGAGAATTTTATTGTTTATTGGATTCCACTGAGACCCAAGAATTCCTCCCCAAGGAGGAAGATTTGGAAAGCATGGACCTCGGAGTTCCTTCTTTGAGAACTTGGCATTGTGTTGATGACATCCGCGAGATTTACACGATTGATACCAATGAGCGGAGGGCATATTCTGAGACTAGACAGGATGGATATGACTCGACTACTTTCACTGATGAGTCCGCTCCTCTTCACCTAGACACTGATGATCCAAAGGCCGAATTTGATTTGGTTGCTTTTATTCGGGAATTCGGGCCTTTTGATGAGAAAAATGATCCGGTTGAGATTATTGAGGATGAACAGAGTTCGACTACTTCCACTGATGAGTACGTTTCTTTTGGTTTTGACCTGGACGAGACCTCACAGGACGACATGGATTACATTTCTTCCGATGATGATGAGTTCGTCCCATTTCACTTTGACATCAGCGAGACTCCCAAGGATAGACCTAACCACACTTCTTCCACTCACTCGTCTATGCCTTCACATCTTAGGGTCATTGAGAACCTACACCCTGTTGACCTTGATCGGTTAGTATCATCTGAGGACCCCGATGTCGACCTGCACCACACTAGATCCATTCCTCAGCGGTCCCGTAAGAAGGTTTGCTTTCGACCTTCTTGATCCCATGTATATCCATCTATGTTGTGCATTCTCTTTTGTTCATCTCTGTCCCTCTCATGTCTTGCTCGTCCACCCATTCTCGTGTTTGCCTTTCTTAGGATGTACTTTGTCCTAAGTATAGGGGGGTGGACGAGCCGAGTGTTCATTCATTCATTGTTCCGTCTCATCGCTCCTGTTGTTGCCTATACTTAGGGCTTCTTTTACCCTAAGTATAGGGGGAGTGATGTGTACACTCTTCTCTATCTTCTTCCATCTGTTGATATCTTTTCTTCTTTTCTTCTTTTCCTCTTCTATCTTCTTTATCTACCGAAAAGGTGCCACCCCTTCTTGTTAGATTTCTATACTTAGGACGTACTTTGTCCTAAGTATGGGGGGTGTGCACCCCGAGTGATTTCTATACTTTGATCCTCTCCATTGTCTCCTCTTCTTGTCTATACTTAGGGATATCTTACCCTAAGTATAGGGGAAGACAGTCTGAGTACGATCTGTTCATTCCCAACCTTGACCCTCCCTGCTTTGTGTACAGTATGCTATACTTAGGATTATTTGATCCTAAGTATAGGGGGACGGTCTACTTCTCATTTGTTTATTCATTCATCTTTTATTTCTTTATCCTTTACACTTTTCTATACTCAATACGAGTTATGTCTTCTCTTTTCTCTCTGATCTATGAGGACATAGATCAAGCTAAGTATAGGGGGGTCATATATACTCCGTATATACTTTAGCCATAACTCGTACTTTCGTATTTTTATTAATATTTATACTTAAAAATTCATTAAAAACCTTAATAAAAAGATGTGATTATTCCTCAAATTCTTTGTGTATCTACTGATTAATAAATCAGGTGAAAATATTTTTTGCAAAATTTTTAAAAAAAAATAGTTTGAAAACCCTCGAGAAAAATCTTTTGAAAGCTATTTGGAAAACGTTTTGTTACATGTTTTCAACCTTAGTAAAAACATTTTTGATTGAAAAATTATTTTCTTTGCGTGAAATAAAAAGGTTTGAAAAATGATTTGCAAATGGTTTGAAAAAAGGTTGCAAAAATATTTGAAAAATCTATATATACTATTTGGAAAACCTTTGCAAAATGATTTTCAAATGTGTGTACATGTTTGTAAAAAATGTTTGTAAAAATTATTTTGGACAATAGTTTTCAAAATTATTTAAAAAACCTTTGTCAAATAAGTTTGAGGAATACATACATCTCACCTAAAATTCATTATTGTATATACCTATAAAATCGACCACTTACCCTTGTAAATTCTTAAAAATCTACTGCTTGTAAGTAAAAGATGCATCCCCGTGTAAATATTTGTACCTAGTTTTTGGACAAAATCGTTTTGTTTTAAAAAATCCCAAAAATATTTGCAAAATTAAAATCCAAAAATGATTGAAAAATCTTTTTGAAAAATCCAAAAAATGCATATGCATCATATTTTCAAAAACTCATAAAAAAATTCAAAACCTTTGAAAATTGCATCACAAAAATATTTTCTGCGTAGCATTTGCATGTCATGAGCATTTTTCGGATGGATTTGGATAATTGAATGAGTTTAAATAAAATCCGAAGATTGGAGCTTGGTTGGACCTTAAATCTACCTAATTAACAGGAACCTCATAGGAGCTGGAATTGAGGTACTTCAGGTCTAGTTGACTTAATTCTTTGAGGATCACAGGACTTGCTTCAATGGATTCTTGACTCCTAAGTAGAGTATTTCAGAGCAGACGCACGACTCTTGTTGATAATGACCTAACTTGGACACATGTACCTTTCACTTGGCTCAACTCAGTTGGAGTGGTGAGGGGGTTGGATTTCCCGGTATGTGACGCACACAGGTGGAAACACTTGTCCTCCTCTAGGGAGGGAAGTGCACCCCAACCCATCCGATGATGATGAGTTTTGAGGACAGGAGATTGTGGGTTGCAATAAAGCTTCAAAAGAGGGATAGTCTACTGGCTCAAGAGGAAAAACTCCCTATGTAAATGTTGTTGTATATAGTATTTCAAAAAAAAGGGCCAAAAACTCCAAAAAAAAATGGACAGGCCTGTACGAAAACAAAAATGCCTATCGAAGTGTACATATGTGTATAGTCAAATAAGCGAGCTTGAGCTTCAAAGTCAAATTATGTGAGCTTGCAGCTGGATGACTTGACTACACTGGTCTTGCATCTTAGGATAGGTAGCTACACTGGCTACCGTCCATTCTTCTCTTCATCTCCTCCTCTTGAGCTGGTTGCCACTTGAACTTAGAAGGGAATACCCTGCTCCTTGAGGAATGAGTTGTTAGATTGGGGAATCATTGGGTTGTCATATTGGAGAAGCCAGTCTCTTTGTCATTTCAGTTGGGGAGAGCAACCATCACTTACACTGTACGAGTCAGATTCATAGTCATAAGGGTTTGCGTATGAGTTGAAGTATTTCTGACTTAGCTATTGAGGAGACTTGAGCAGAGTTTTGGGATTCTTGAAGGCTGTTGGATTTCAAGTCCGGTTCTCATTAAGGTTCCACCTGCACTAAAATTTCAAAGGTTCGACTTAAGCTCCAAACTTTGATTTTGTGAAGACAAGTTTGATCGTTAAACTTAATCCAATTTTCTTCTTTTTCTTTTCTTTATTTTTCTTTTCTGTACTTATTGCATAAGTGTTTGCTAGGGACTAGAAAAGGCAAGTATAGGGGGATGATAAATCTACGTTTCATCATCTTTATTCTTTCATTTTTGCCTTAAAAACCCTAGTAAATGCGTGTAAAAAGCTTTAATTCATGCATTTTATCATCCATGCATATTTGTGTAAATGTTGTATAGAATGCGGATTTTACAGGCAAAATTATAGAATAAAGAAAAGAAAAGAAAAATAATAAAATATTGTAAATATTTTATGACCCGAAACCCCGATACCTAGGCATCTCGATGACTAGGTCGACAAGGAATAAAGTAGAGGGAGATAAGGGCCAAAATACAATGAAAATTCCTTTTATTTAGTTCATTCTTTATTCATTTTTGGGACCTATTTTTGGTTCCACTTTTCATACCTCAAATAAAGGAACTTTTTACATGAAAGTTGTAGAGAATTAAATAAATAAAAAGACAAAATTGAGTTCACACAAAAATATTGTACAGATAAAAACTTATGATCTGAATAAAATTCCAGAATCCCAACTTCCCACACATGTATCTCTCAAATAAAAACTCTGAATGTATCAAAATCACTTTAATTGATATAATTTTTCACAAGCTATTTAATGGAGGTGGTTTCGTATTTTGCGGAGCTATGGTTTAAAAGTTGAGTTTTGGACCCCTATTGTATACTCGTACAAATTAAAATATTCATTTTATTTTTCATTCATTATTTCATAAGTTTATATTTTTATAATTTTGTAAATACTATTTATAATATATATGTACATTAAAATCAGAATAAAACCTTAAAGAAAACACAAAAATAAAACACATGTATATAATACATAGGTGCAATACCAATACACATACCTATATAATTAATACTTATATTTTATTACGTATACAAAACACATCAGAAAAATAAATAAAAATATATTTAAGTGTATAAAAATATTCTATAAATTTATAAAATAATAAAAAAATAAATAACATTAAATACACAAAATAAAATAATAAAATATGTAGATAAATATACCTATATAGGCATAAAAAGACAACTTGTTATTTTTGACTTCGAAAAAATAAATAAAAATCGTAATAAAATACTTTATAAAATAATAAACATTTTTATTTAATAACTGAAAATTAATAAAATCATTTACTAATTTAAAATTATTTTTCAAAATATTTTTTAGAGGTTTTTCTTGGTTGGTCCACGTGGACCAACCAGGTGAGTTTGACAATTGACCGCGGGTCAACTGTCTGACTCCCCCTCTGCCATGCGTCAGACCTGAGTTTTTGTCTGCTTTTTCGGATTTTTCTAGGCTACATGGTTCCTCCTTTCATGATGTGGTCTTCATGACTTTTCTTCCTCGTGGATCGGGCATACACGCCCAGTGCTTGTATTGGTCTTTGGATCCATGATTCGCTCAATCCGCCTTGATCTTTGAGACGTGTACGTCACTCCTTCAAAAAAACCCATGTCGCCTCCTTCACTTTTTAAACCGCTTTTGGCCCTTGCTTTGACTCTCTGGGGCATGCTCTGGATAGATCTCGATGACAGGGAGACCTCCAGCAGCCCAGGCGAGGCCGAGCGAAGGCCGAGGCCGTGTTCCACCCCCATCTCCGGCCAAGTGGTCTTCGAGGTCCACCATGGGTTTTTAACCCTTGAGGTATTGTTTTTACTTATTTTTCTTGCACGTTTTTATTCCTTGTAGTAGTAGGATTCATTTCCACCTTTCACTCTGATCATCGCAATATCAATCGCCATCTTCACCCCCTCGCCGGAGCAAGCTCCGACGAGCCTCCATCTCCGCCATCCGCACCCCTTTTTGTCCGCTGGAGGGTGGCGGCACTTCGCCCGCAACTCTCTTCACCATTTTTGCAGGTCCTTGGAGTCCACGCACGTCTGGAGCACGTTTTGACCCTCTACAGAGGATCCTGGAGCTTCCCCGCTCCGCCGCCTTCGTGCGAGGACATCAGCACATGCCGACGATTTTTGAGGCCTCAGATGTTTAGACGACACCTGCAGGAGGGGCCCGGTCCCGTTTTGAACTTCAGCCGAACGCGGAGGAGGTGGATCAGAGCAGGGGAACTTCGGTTTGCTGGAGCTCCTCCCTGTTCTTGTGTCGCTTCTCTCCACTGTTGGATTCTAGGGCCACCCCAGTTCCGATTGCGTCCGTTGGATAAAGCACGCCCGCCAGTCGTTGGATCATCAGAGCACCATATAATCTGGGTTGTAGCAGTCGAAGGGGTACAGCGTGATAAGCGCGCGCCACGTGTCAAATGAAAGGCTCACAACCGTCTGATCCACCCAGCGAGGGTATTTTTAAACTTAACCCTCGCGCATTTTTTGTAGTTTTTGTTTAGCACCAAGTCATTCATATGCAGCTTTATACTTTTTGTAATATTTAATATAAGGACCCCAGACATTCCAAATTTACAGTTTCGTCCTTGCCAGCGAAGCGCACGTGCGCTTGGCTATTTTGCGGTCGAGACCCGGTTCTTTCTCGTATTTCTAATCAGTCATCAAATAGTGGTGTAACGTATAAAACTTTTGGGTAATTTTGCATTTTAGCCTTGGACTTTTTAGTAATTACTTCTTGGTCCTTAACAATCGCGTGTTCTTGCACGTGGACTCTGGTGTTTTTGCAGGGAAAGGCTTGCGTCTTTGTATATTTATATTTATTCCTTTAATTCCAGTAATTAGTTGTATACTTTCTAGGAAAATTACATTTTGGCTCTGCAACTTTACGCATATTACAAAGACACCCTTGCCAGGAATGTAGTTTCTCTTTGTTGTATTTATTTATTTAATGCTTCTAAAAATCCCTAAAAATCACCAAAAAATTACCTTAATCTCATGTTGGATCGTATTATCATGATATATTTTTATTTTGCATTTCCATTGCATTTCTGTTTTTATAAAAATTCAAAAACACGTATTTTCAACATTATTTGCATTAAAAAATACATAAAATTTATAAAACATTTTTGAAAATTTCAAAAAAAATATATTTTGTGTGTTTCAATCTTTTAACTCCAGACCAAAAATCACTAAAAAATACAAAAAGAAAACTCCTAAAAATTATAAAACCCCAAAAATCTTTATAAAAATCTTAAAAATTCTACAAAAATCCTAAAAATATAATTTCTGTTTCTGAATTTTCCATATTTTATTATCTTTAGTTTAAAATTAATTTGAGGAATTTTGGACACTGTTTGGTATTTTTCATCCTCATTTTAATTTCGGGCAGCAACTTAGTTCACTATTTTCTAGTATTTTTACCTTTAAAAATACAAAAAAAATAGGAAAAATGTAGAAAAATCACAGAAACATTAAAAAAATATAAGACACATTATTTCCTGTATTTTGATTATTTTTCCTTATTTTTATCTCTCTCCTATCTCTAGTGTATATATATATTCCATATAGATATTATATCCTTATTAAAAGAAAAAGAAAAGACAAAAATTCAAAATATAAAAAGAAAATATAAAATCAGAAAATTAAAAATCAAAATACAAAAATATAAAACCAAAAATTAAATAAAAAAATAAAAATTAAAACCCCACAAAAAATAGCATTTATAGACATTTGATCACATTTACATTTTTGAGCATTATTGCCCCGTTCTACCTGTCCGCTCCCTGTGTTCGACCTCTACACTGCTTGCACGTCGAGCCTTCTTTGCTTTTTCTTACTTTGGCACTATACACATCCTTTGTAGAGTTATAATAAATTTTAACTCCGTAGCGCTTTTCACTGCTTGATTTCTATTGTGGGTTAATTGTTGATTGATTGAGGTTTCGTGAGCAGTCGCTCAGCGACACTGTGGTCCCGCCTTGTGTGGACTACTTTAGACCCTCGCAAAATCTTAATTATCAGTGGGGCATAGAGCAGTGGATAGGAAAGGCCTGAGGGTGGTCAGGTGCGACGAGCGGTTCAAGAATAGTCGGAGGGTGGTGGTAGAACAGGAGCTCTGGTGAGAGGTTTCTATTTTTATGATAGATTGAACGAAGTTAGATGAAATAAAATGTCTACTTATGTTACTGCTAGGCTAATAAACAAGAGGACTAGGGATAAGGGAAGCTATCGGACATGCATGAATGACGATGAGAAGAAGCTCGGAGTGGAGAGGTGGCGGCGACCCGGACCTACCTCAATTCAACACCACATGACACCCATGGTGGCCCCTGAGCTTCCTTCTATCACCAGGAGGAATAGGCACACTGTACAACTAGGGTTTAGTGGCGGAAGGGATCAATCCTCAATTTTGGATGAAGGTGCATTTAAGTAGAGGCGTTGAGAGGATTCCAAAGAACAAGAATGATCGAGCGAATCAATGTTGTTCGGATCGAGAAATCATGTCAGCATATTAGATGGAAGTAAAGGTAGGAAACTCTCGAAGGAATCTTCCCAAAATAATACAAGAATCAAGCTGCAAAAATCGATAAAAATGGGGTCAAACGAGGTTCTGGCAGTCTGCAGACGCGGGTCAGAGAGTTGACCTTGATCAACCCTCAGAGACACCAGGTTGGTCTACGTAGACTAACTAGGAAAACCCAGCCTAAAAAAGATTGGTAAAATCTATCAAAAATATCAAATGATTTTATTAATTTTAGAGTACAAAATACAAAATGTTCATTATTTGATGTATTATTTAACTATGATTTTTCCTTATTTTTTGAACTTTTTATTTACAAATTAATTTTTAGGGGATAATTATAGGCATATTTACCTACGCTTTGAATCTTTTTTATTTTGAAATTTTGATTTTATTTATTAATTATATTATGTATATAATTATAAAATATTTGTTTATATATAAATATATTTTTATTATATTTTTCTGATGTATTATGTACATTTAAATATATAGGTATATTAAATATATATATATATAGAGGAAAGGGAGCATGCTCTACAAAGCAGGTAACTTCTCTGCTACTTCCATCGTGTCCGTCCATTCCGAATGCCTTCTTCCGTTGGATGAAACTTCCCATCGTCGAGCCCTCCCTGCCCTGTACCCTCCTCCCTCTCCAAACAAGCTGACATCGAACCTTTCTCCTCGCCTCCTCGTGCCCTATCCACTCCTGTGCACCCTCCTCCGCCTTCACCCTCTTCCTCCCCGATGGCACCTGTCGTTCTCTCCGCCTCCAACAAGTCCCTTCCTCCTCCCTGGCACTCCCCACACACCCTCATCCCCGACGCCCGTGTAAGCCCTCTCTCCCATGGAAAAAAACCTCATCCATGGCTCATTGTGCAGCTTCTCCCTCGTGAAACCCATTTCGTCCACTCCTTTTGTCCTTCGAATTCCATTCAGAACGAGATAGAGGGAACATTGGGTACATTGCCATAGGCCCATGTAGAGTGATATCCCATACTGTAAAGTACCGTAAAGAATAATTGATGGTGGGAAGAACATTTGATGCTGGATGGGTTCAGGTGGCAACAATTGAGATGGGAAAAGCACCATCCCACTGGAGAATTCTGAGTGGTTGATAGAGTGAAGTGAAAATGATGTTAAGTGGGAGTGGGATTTAGATGCATACAAAATGTGGACGATCAATTCATATCTTTTCTTTTGAATATGTTCAGATTACGCATTTTCTTCTGAATGGATAGAAAACATAAACCTAATTCTAATAATTTTATAATGGTTATTTTCTTTAACCAGTGACTGTGGCATTTTCCACTTTGACTTTCTCTTTCTAATCAGGACTTGATGAAGTAAAGACAGTATATTGATATTGGTTAGTGTTAAACATATGAACCGAAAGGGCCTTAATTACCAACTCTTTGTGTTTGATGATGGCTACAGTATACTAGGAAGGTATGCCACGAAATGATGTCAATCCTAACAAATCCCTACATGAAGATATGGGGTTCACTGTGAGCATAAAATGCTTGAGCTGTAAAATCTGTTTGATTGCATGGTTATATATGATTATCATGGTTCATATGTCCTAGTATATACTGTCACTTACATGAATATAACTTCCATTAAATATTTTTGAGGTTTTTTATACATGATTTTACATAATATGCCATGTCCGATTTCCTTTGACATTAATTGAAGCATTGTTCATCTTGTCTTGATGCTTAATGAAATAATCTAGGGCCTTTCCATGATGCAATCTTCATTGTCAAAGGCAAAGGGATATTTATCTAATTTGGTATCTAAAGTTCCATTGCCATATTTTCCCTATATGGGAGAACCTATTGTTGGATCTGAACAGAGCTTAATCCCAGGGACTTCCATTAACTTTGAATTCAAACACATCAATTACAGGCTTTTATCAAAACTTTACCAGGACATATTTATTCTAAAAATGCCATTCATATGCTCATTTATAATTACAAATGAGATTTAAGTTGTGGTAGGATTCTAGATAGACGTATATAACAATGGCAAATCCATGTAGCCTTCCCATCTTATTATAAGATAATACTTGGTTCTGGTTTTGATACAATATTTCTCATGTTTTGGAAGTTGAAATGTGAAACACTCTTTACATAGACATGTACACCTCCTCCAAGCTTTAATGAGGTAGAAGCAGCTGGACCAAGCTCAAGCTGGTATAAAGTTCCATTTTAGAGGATAATCACCTTTAACTTACAAGATAAAGTTCCATGTACTAAAATTCCATAAAAAAAATATAGCTTGTGTTGCATGTCATTTACTGTTTGCAGCATTTGTTCAAACTTCTGTATAATATCCAGTTTTTTCATATTGTTAGACATAAGTGACTGCTATCATCAGATTTATCTAAGATTTTTTAGATGACTTTTCCACACATAACATGGGAATGTGTAAAAAACCGACCATAATTTTCACACCAATATGTATGTTGCTATATATTTTTTGTTCATTTGTTAGAATCCTATCGAGGCATACTGGAAATTAAACCAATATACTGGAAATTATCCAATATATTATTTTTAGTATAAACAAACTATGAAAACAATTAGCATATGATTTTATCTATTTCCCTCCTTGACCTGAGAATTAAACCCTGTTCCGGTTGAGTACCTTATTGGTTGTGAAGTGTCTATGCCAATACGCTTTCAAATGACCTTAAATTCACTTCCAGTGTCACTTTTTATCACTACAAAAATTTATTGACTATTGTTCATATAAAGTGTATGGATTCATTGCCTGATATTTGCAGTAATTGCAGATCCCGCCGTTGATTCAAACTAGGTGGATTGTATGCATATATTAAATTTGGATTGAATGACAAATTAGAATATACTTGAGTTCTGTCAGTTAAAATGATGATCTTGGACATGAATCGGTAGTGTGAGAAAATAGAATATGGATCTTAAAATACTGGGCAAAGTTGAATTTATGGAAGTATCTTATGTTTTTGTCATTTTTTAAGTAATAACAAACATTGATTTATGGACTTGTTGGAGGGTGTGCGGGGAGTGCTTGGGAGGAAGAAGGGACTTGTTGGAGGCGGAGAGAACGGCAGGTGCCGTCGGGGAGGAAGAGGGTGAGGGCGGAGGAGGGTGCACAGGAGTGGATAGGGCACGAGGAGGCGAGGAGAAAGGTGCGATGTTAGCTTGTTTGGAGAGGGAGGAGGGTACGGGGCAGGGAGGGCTCGACGATGGGAAGTTTCATCCAACGGCTGAAGGCATTCGGAATCGACGGACACGATGGAAGGAGCAGAGAAGTTGCCTGTTTTGTAGAGCAGGCTCCCTTTCCTCATATATATATATATATATATATATATATATACACACACACACACATATATATATAGATATCTATATATATATGTATGTATATATATATGTATATATATATATATATGTGTGTGTATATATATATATGTGTATATATATGTATGTATGTATATAAGTATAAGTATTTGTATTTTATCTATGCATTTTATATGAATATTTTATTTTGATATTTTCTTTATGGTTTTATTCTAGTTTTAATATGTAATATAATATAAATAATTTTAAAAAATTATAAAAATAATAAAGATTAAATAAAATGAATATTTTAATCTGGTATATTATACAATAGGGATCTGAAGCATAACTTTCACATCTTAACTTCAAAAAAATAAAAACAACTTCATTAAATAGTTTATTAAAATTTGTATACAATTAAAGGTGATTTTGATATATTTTGAGTTTTTATTTGAGAGATATTGGTGTGGGGAGTTGGGATTTTGGAATCTTATTTAGAGTTTATCTTTTACACTATTTATTTTTTTATATGAAATCAATTTTGTATTTTTGTATACTTTATTATCTACAACTTTTATGTACAAAGTTTCTTTATTTGAGGTATAAAAAGGGGAAAATAAAATAGGTCCCAAAAATATATTATTGATGAATTGATAAATAGGAGGTATTATTGGCCCTTATCTCCCCCTACTTTATACCTTGTCTACTAAGTCATCGAGATGCCTAAGTCTCGGAGTTTATGGTCATAAAATATCTTTGACATTTTATTTGTTTTTTCTTTTCTTTATTCTATAATTTGGCATTAAAAAGAGTATTTTATATAATATTTATACAACAAAGCATGAATGTTAATTTATGCAAATTAAGGTTATTTACACGTATTTGCTAGGATTTTTAAGGCCAAAATGATAGAATAAAGGTGATGAAATGGGCATTCATCCCCCCCTCCGCCACCTTTGTTGGAGTCCCATCGCCCTGCTCATCCACAGTTGCGGCAGCTTCAGTATAGGATCGAGGGAATAGCCCTCGACTCCCTTATGATTTTGGTTCAGGAACACGATAGCAAAGTTCTCCTAGAGCCTCGCCTGAAGCTTTGAACAAGGGCTCCAAGACAGTCGGCCTCTGTAGCTCTCCCAGTGAGCTCTAGACCTCAAGAAGGTACTTGCTGCACACGTGAAGATCCAAAAAACTAAGGAGCCGATCAGATAGGAAGAGGAGACCGGATGGAAGAGATACAGAAGATCAAACCTCGACGGAGCCATATTCTTAAGAGTTCTTCATGAACCCTCAAGATCTGTCGGATTAGAGCCTCAACCCAGATCTAATCTGGTCCATTGAGTCAAAAGATGAGCCGTCGTTCCTTGCAGCTATCAAGATCACCATGTGGAAGACCCTTAGTCCTCTGTTATTGTGTCATTAAAGGGGTAAACTTCTTATTAACCCCTCAGTATTTTGTAATTAAATTTTAGGTCTATAAATATTTGTTTAGGTTAAAATTTTTATGTAAAAAGTGCATAAGGATCCCTATGTTTCATGTATATTACATTTGGGTCATGTGCCACATCGACTCACGTGGCGCCCAACGTGAGTTGAACATTTGCACTTAAGCCCCTTCATTTTTGTGTATTTAACTTCAGCATTAAAAGTTGTATATTTAGTTTAAAACATTGAGATAAATTGCATGGTGCCCCTGAACTTTATTTAACTTGCAAAGACACCCCTACCAATTCTATGTATTTAATTTTATGTGCTTCATTTTGAATTAAATACTATCTTGCTCTAAAAGTTGTGCAAAAATTATTAGATTTGTCTTGAATGATATTGTTTTAACAACATTTTTTTGTCATTTCATTGCATTCTCAATTTATTAAAAATCATCTTGTTGCGATGTAGTCCATGTTTAGAAGTAAAAAATTAAAAAAATAGAAAAACACCTTAAAAAATCTAAAAAATAGAGGTAATCTATCATAGTATTTTATAACTTCAGCTAAAAAATCCTAAAAATATAAAAAAACAAAACACTAAAAATTAAATATCTCTAAAATACTTATAAAAATCATAAAAACTCTTTAAAAACTCCAAAAATATTAGTTTATATTCTTATCATTATATATACCTCTTATTACATATTAAAATAAGTTTTGAGAAATTTTGACTTTATTTAGTATTTTTAAATCTCAAAACAATTCAGTTCATTTAAAAAGTCCTTGATTTTGTATATTTATACTTTAAAAATACTTAAAAATTATCAAATATCCCAAAAATTCAAAAAAAATATTATAAAAATATTAAAAACACAAAAATATTTTATTAGGTAAAATTTTATTATTTACATATCTATTTTCAAATATATTACTATATATTGTATTATATATATATATGTAGTGATATATAAGTATTATTATTACTCATTATTATAAGTACTTTATAAATATTTTTAAACCATTAAAAAATGAAATGGATTGTTCTTATTTATATTTTCTGATTTTTGTATATTTATTATATATTTTATATTTTATATTATTTATATTTTACATGTTACATATATAGAATTATATATATTGCATATTAAAAAAAGGAAATTAAAAGGTCAAATAGTTATAAAAATAAAATTATAAATTATAAAATTATAAAATGAACATAGTTTAAAATATTTAAAAACTCAAAAAAACTATAAAAATATTAATTGATTGATTAAGAATATATTGTATAAATGCACATATCTTAATTATTCATTATCTACTTATAATTAATATACCCGCTATATCAAATTTTCTCCATGTGTTTGACACCAAACTTCTTGTCCACTATACACATTTTGGATTATAATAAATTTTGATCCATACGTATTGTTTTTATTACTTTGTTTTTATATCATGTGGGTTAATTATTGTTTTAATCACTTGATCTTGGTGAGTTGTCATCATTGGGACTTTGTGGTCCTACCTTGTGTATACCACAAGATAGCCTCCTGATTATATTGTGAGTTGAGCATGATCTAATCAAGGTCTATACACCGACGAGCAGGTGTGCATACGAAGACATACGAGTAATACGATCTCTCAAAGGGATCATACAGGTTCATTACTGAATCAGAAGAAATGAGCACGCTCATAAGATATTGGGATCAAATTCCAGTGGTCGTCTCACTTTGGAAGCTTAACAGAATTTATAAGTATGATATATGCTTTTGGAAAGTATGTGATCAATACCAACTTCCAATAATCTGATGAGAAACTCAATGATAAAAACCTGAAGAAGACATTCTAAATATGATCTCAAACTTTGGATTTATTCGAGATCTTCCAGTATGCAAGATGTACAAGTATTAAAAATATTCGAGGGTGGTGTGATCGTAAACGATTGTATAACCATTAGATTTCCATTCCGATGGAGTGATGAAACAGGGTTGGATTTTAGTGACTCCTCTCAATAGATCGGTAAACTAATCTTAATCCAAATATTGGACATTGATTTAAATATGATTTGTATGTAATAAGAATATTAGATTTACATTTTGATTTAATCAAACATCTATGAGAGTTCCCTGAGATCTGGATTTGAGATATAATCTCAATCCAAGTCATTATATATGGAATGTACAATCGCTCTATCTGTATCTCCAAATATCTGCGAAGAAAGCACGTTATTCTTGAAAGAGTTCAAGAATAATTCAATTGTTGATAATGTATTTGAGCGATCGGAATTGGATAATTAAATGTGATTTACTTATCATAAATAATATGAATATGATTCATATTTGGATACATGATAATTGACATCTAAGATAAATAAATATGATTTAGTTATCAAAGATGTGAATAATGTGGATATCACTATCCATAATAATCATTAATATTGTAAAGGTGATTTATAATGTAATGGAGAGAACTAATTGTAAATAGGATTTTCGAATTAATTATTGATGTGAATTGTATTCATATTATATAATTAATTGTAAATGTAATTTACATTTTATTGGTTGGTTGAATTTGATTCATAATTGTCAATGGTTTTGTTGCAATTATCACAAATAATTTGCAATAATTATTTGGTGATATTTTGTTGACAAAAGATTTTATGAAATAAGAATTGATGTAATAGTATTACATTAGGATTGAAGAGAGTTTTTTCTCTCCAATCTAGGGCCGGTGTCCTCCTAGATTAAAAGGAAATGAGGCTTTCTTCTTGTCAATTATGAATTTGATTCATAATTGTCATTGGTTTTGTTTGCAATTGTCACAAATAATTTGCAATAATTACTTGGTGATATTTTGTTGACAAAAGATTCTATGAAATAAGAATTGATGTAGTATTATTACATTAGGATTGAAGAGAGTTTTTTCTCTCCAACCTAGGGCTGGCGTCCTCCTAGATTAAAAGGAAATGAGGCTTTCTTCTTTCCCTTTTAGTGGAAGGAGGCGGCTTAATCATATTCCATTCATGAGAATCTTCATCTAATTGAACCTAAATATCTTAATATTATTTACCATATATTTATTTTTTAAAATTAAATTAATTATTATTTTATTTTTTGCAAAAAATCCCAACCATTGATTTGAATTAGGAGTGCATCACTACCATCCAATTTAGTATAAAAGAGAGTGTAAACCTGGCCTTTTCTTTTACACAACATACACATAATTGCAAGAGCAACAAATATCTCTCTCTTTCTCTCGCATATACACGTCTAAGCTTCTCTCTCTCAATATTGTGGTCGCCCACCATGTTATTGAAGAAGACCCCATCATCGTCACCCTGTCGTTGTGTTGTCGGATCGATTGCTCGTGGATCTCCGCCTTCTTCGATACATCTTACTCGTGAGGAAGGACATCAATTCGTGCGACGAAATCAGTAGACTCCATGCTCGGATCATGAACTCATATTGTGGGAGATTCGCGGGTCATCTACACGCTTGCAAATGCTTCTACGTTGAATCAAACTTGAGACAGGAGAATCTCTTATTTTAGAGATTAGAGATCGCAATCATGCTTCAAGAGGTATTCCTTTGACTTGTTTATCATCTTCATGAAAGATTTGAGAAGTTTTCTTGAATCATGTAGTTTTGTCTATTTAAAAATATTAAATTCTATTGCACATTGCAACTACTATGACTAGTTACCATATATCGTATTCGATGCGATCTTTACGCTTCTGTGGTGCGCTAAGGCCTAAACATTAGCCTTCATGTATTGGTGTGGTATGGTACGGTAGGAGGAGGTGTATACGACGGTTCTTCATCCTGAGTGATACTGTTATGATTCAAGGTATATGAACGCCCTTGTAGGGGATTTCATACCTTGAGTTGTTCTATATGAAAGGCTTTCTTCTTGTGTAGAAGATATGTACTGTTAAGTTGTATGCTTCTAAACTATTTGGACCACATCGGAAGTATTTCATATAGTAAGAATTTGTAATCCCGAGGTAGGCCAAGCTCAAGAACAAGCAGTAGCGCTTACGTTGAATGAACATGTATAAATTGATGTGCATTGTGGATTGCTTGTTGCATATTGCTTCTTGTCATTATTGAGTTGGTCATTTTCCCGCATATGGTAATATAACTCATAATTCCGACTGTAGCCATGGGCTCATTTGGTATTAAGACCATCCATCTTTTTCTTTCATCTCCGTTCAATTCTTGCTCCCTTTTGTTTCTTATGCGTTCAATTCTGACTGATCGCCTGCAGACTTCTTTCTCTCTGCCTCCACAAACATTCATCTTCGACGAACTCAGATGGAGCTCCACCACTCTTCCGGCACCCATGCATGGATCGTGTCCATCTCAGTCCACCACTCAGATGGAGCTCCCTTCACGTGATTACCGCCTTTTCATACCCAACCAATGGAGCTTCATTGCTTGAACCTCGCCTTTTTCCGACAGGATCGTGTCCATCTCAGTCGCCTTCTCATCAAAGTGCCTCCTCCAGTCGTTGACAGCAACAGATCAAACTGAATGAATGACGAATAAGAGGGGCATTTCGTCCAGCTACAAGTGTCCTCCGATCTCCCCTTCTTCTCGTCACAACTGTCGAGCTATCAGAACTCCTCCATCATTGATCCACCCTCACCAACTGCTATGGTAACCACACATTGAGGCGTCAAAAGCTTCATCCTAACAATCTGATCAAGCATCTCCATCCTAGAGTCCTTCCGGTGCAATGTGTCGCTCTAGGAGCCACACCATCAAACCAACATCTTCTCATTCCGATTGTCAAATCAACGAAGTCAATTGGCTTGTACGTCTTCTCAAACTTCTAGGAATCGCACCAAAGTCCTGCCTTTGGGACAATTGGATAGTAACCCCTGTAACTTTGGGTTATTATAAATAAGCCCTTGTTTGCACTTTTAAATTTTTAATTTATTTTATAAAATACAAATACGTCATTGTAGGGATTGCTTCATACCTTGTGAAACTTTGATCCAAATTTTATCAAAATGGCCTCATTTTTAATGTGGTTTATCTTCTTTAAATTAACACATTGTGTGTAATTTTTTGAGATGAATTGGATTTATTGTGATTTATTGAATGAAACATAGTACTTAAGTTTGGATATTCATTATAAATTCGCGGATATTTTTTAAAAAAATCTGGAAATTGAATACTGTGTCTTTGTGTAAGAAAACTTTTGGTATTAGCTCTTACTTGAATCCATTTGGAAAAGAGCCATGCATATATTAATTGTATCTTGCTTGTGGAATTTTTCTGAAGTGTTTTGTGCAATATTTCCAATAAAAAATATTATATTGATGATTTAGTTAGATGGTATGATTTATTTGAAAAAATCAAAAATCAAGTCAAAGTTCTATTGCATTTGAATTTTTAATTAACCTAGATAAATCCCAAAAATTCTAACAAAAAAGTTACCATAATTTGTATTTTCATTTCACATCATCCCATACTTTAAATTTTCACAAATGGTATATTTTCATCATTAAAATCCAAAAGTACCTTTAATCTGTACTATATCAATTCTACTAGAACAAAATTAACTCAAATCTTCTTCACTAATAGCAGTTCGTGATCTTAGTCAATGCATGCATTTAATTTAAATTTAACAAGTATATCTAGCATCTCTCTCAAAGGGGAAGTATTGTAGGTAACTTTAACTTTGCATTCATCATTGTTTCCTACATACATCAGCTTCCTCCTCCCCTTTTATTTTCTCCAACTTAGGAATAAACGAGAATCGACAAAACCAATAGGAGATCTCCTGAATAGAATCAAATCATTTCAACAAAAATTTAAAACAGGGATTCTTAAATATTCAACCTAGATAAAAAGAAATAATTTGTACTACATTATATGTCAGTCATAACCTCGAAGATTAACAGCGGGTACTTCATTTTTTTTGAGATAAAAGAGGGTAAAATCTCGAGCTAGGACTCACCGCAAAATCATTTATATTGAAAGTTAATAAAGAAATACATTACCTTAGGGACCAGAAGCAATATAGGAAAAGACTCTATGCAATTGCTTTTTCTGAGTAGAACCTTTGATTCTTAAAAATTAGATCATTTCTTCCTCCCTAGATGGCCCAAAGAGCATCAAAAGGCAACGTACAATCATCTGTCGAGTTTCTTCCTACCAGCCTTCATGTAAAAAGAGATGTGTACCCTTAAGGATTAGTGCTGAAATCCTTGAGTGCATATTTGTTAAGTTTATTCTCACGGCTGCTATTTTGGGAGTATGGACCGATAGATGCGTACTGGCCTAGCCTCGAGTAGGGATTTCCCACCATTTTATTTGATTTCCCTCACATAATACTAAATCTTCGGATCATTTGGTTCGTTATCGTACGTGCTTCAATGTTTGCTACTTAGAGATAAGGGTGGTTTGGGTGATTGTCATTGGGGCATAGGCAAAGGCCTTCTCTCGCGTACTATTGGGATAGAGTGTGTAACAACACCAATTCATTTAGTATTCACTCTTCAACCTAAATGGTTAACCTAAACCTAGGAATATGGATACCTTGAGCTAGATCAAGTCAACTTTTACCAACAACTCTAAGAAACTCCCCGTGTGCAATGCTTTGAAAATTTTATTGAACTTCACGCTAAAATCAAAAAGAATTAAGTAAGATAGACTCTTATAGTTTTACATGTGTTGAGTGTGAATCTGGGATTGTCTTGCGTATCGTTTCTTGTATGTGTTTTCTTATACACTTGCACTCTTCTGCTTTGATTCACTCCCATCCCCGCCCGCCTTTTCATAAATATTGGTTCCAATATTTGGATCATTTGGGTCGAGCCGCCCTCTACCATGTCACGATCACCTTTTTTTTGACCTGTCTATGTCTCCTTCACTGATTCAGGTTACCCTCTCCCTGAGTTGTTTCTATTTCTCATTTTTTCGCTAAGGCAATTAAGCCAAGTGGCTCGAAGATCTTACAATGACAATGTAATAGTTGGAAAGACAAGGCCAAGCTACGGCTGAGATTGAGAACAAAATAACAATATTGAGGAAGCAAAGGGAAACATAACTCCTCGCTACAAATTAAGAACGAGCCATATTCTTCTTATGACCTAATACTTCATGTGAGAACTTCATGGATTATCTAGCCCGAAATCCATGGTTCCATACAATTCAAATGAAGAGCCATACTTCCACCTCTACAAGTTCGAGAAACTATTTGGCACAATGATGATGCTTTCCAGTGTCACACAAAACAAAAGGTGAACGAGATCAAATACTTTCACTTTACATGGATTGAGAGAGCCACAGTTTGGCTCCGTAATTTAAGGAAGGGAGTCTCTACTTGGGGAGAGCTTAGAGCTCTATTTTTCCGAGTATCGTCGGTGGCACCGGAACCAATAATGTGAGTGCCCCCACCTTGGAGGCCTCGCCATCAGGCCTGAAGAAGGATGACGACTTGGACTTGGAGTAGACATGCATCTGTGTCCATCTATATCGTTCATGGAGATGTCAAGATGGAAGGAGGGAGATTCAATCTAACAATCATTAACAATTACAAGAGATTTTTATGACTAAAACGTTGGGGCTCCAGCCTCTGGTCAATTACAGCGTTGAGAGCAGTCAAGGGGAAAACCGCCGGCAAGGGACGAAGGAGAGGTAGACGGAGGGACGTTGATGAGGGGATGCGGTGGAAGCTACCGCATCCCAAATTCAGATGAGTATGGACACCAAGGGCATGTTTGGTTGCCAGGGTACCTCGGGGTATCCTGGCATATCTCTGTCTCAAACCCTGCATTCTTGAGTTGAGAATACTTGTATTGACCCTACAATTTCTTTGATATAATGATTTTTAACCTTGTTCAAATACATTTATTAACATAAAAACATATTATAATCATCAAAAAAAGTTAATATAACACACAATCAATGTCGCATTACATCACAATTATCATTAAAACCATCCCAACCCTCCAAACATCTACTATTCACAAGAGGATACCCCAACCCAACTCCACCGAGCTCAACCCAGTAACCAAACAGGTCTCAAAAGTGATTGACGATATCAGGTAAGGGTAAAATTGGAATGTAGATGTCAAAAATTAATGGAAGTGTCGGTGCATTCCTCTTGAATAGATGTTATTCATTCATTCATTTATTTATTTATGTATTTACGTATTAGTGATATACCACCAACCATTGGGATATATTGAATATCTTCAACTAAGAAATAAATGCAAGTGGTCAAGTAACCAAAATGGTACGGTGTATTAAAATCGGTCGGAAATAGGACCATACGAAATTGAGGGTACGGATAACAATTTGTGCGGGATACATTTTTGTGGTCGGTAAAAATTTACTATGTACTAATAACAACAATATTACATAGAGGACCGAAGGCCATCAATACGATACATTTCAAAATATATCAAATTTATAAGACCGTATTGAGTATAATAATCTAAGTGATTGATGAGCAGTAACAATCGCCAAGAGTACGATCATAATTGGATATATTTATGGAATGATTCTTTCTCGTAGTTAACATCCGTATGCATTAAGTATGGATGGTAATTAACTCGAGGAATACAAGTTGATAGAATGGTAAGAAGTTGGAGACACAACTGATATTCTCAAAAAAAAATCGTTCTTTACAGGCTGATCATGCTCAAGACTTCCTCCTTGCTACTTCTATTGAGGGCCTTGGGATGCATATGTCACCTATTGAGTATCGCACTATCCTCAAGTATCGTCTTATGATTCCTCTTTTTCCAGCTGATAAGCCTTGCCCAATATGCCACAAATCATGCTTGGACGCTTTTGGGGAGCATGCAGTTCATTGTCGTGAACTCCCATGTATTAAATATAGACATGATTTTGTAAGGGATGCCCTTTATGATGTACTCAGACATGCTGGAGTTGTTTCAAAGAAAGAAGCACCTGTGAATTTTTTGACAGATCCTCAAGAGGGGAGATCGACACTTAGACCAGCAGATGTTTTAATATTTGGATGGGCTGGAGGGAAGCATGCATGTGCTGATCTGACTGGAGTTTCTCCATTGGTGTGTCCGATAAGAAGTGATTTTATTGCGGGACACGCTGCACAGAAAGCTGACTCAGCTAAAGTTGCTAAGCATGATAAGGCATGTATTGACAATCAACATGTATTCATTCCTTTTGGTTTTGACACCTTCGGATTTTTGGCTACTGAAGCAGTACAGCTTCTCAAAAGGGTCCAAAGAATTATGCACAGCAATGTCATGGTTCTCAGATCTATAGATGTTGTATTTCGAAGAATTGGATTTGCCATTCAAAAGGGATTGGCGGCGCAGCTTGTTGCCCGTCTCCCATCAATCTCTCTGTAATAGTTTTTGTGTTTCTTGACTTATAATTCAAAAGTTGAAAAAGAAAGAAGTATAACTGATATTGGATATCTTGAAGGAGCACAACAATAGATAAAAACTCTTATAATTAATATTTGTACGAAACTTTGACGGTCTCATAAGTCTTATTATAGTTAACGGGTCCCTTAATCCATATTAGATTAGTGAGATGATACAGTTGGGACTTTAATATACGAGCAGATGGGTCCTTGACCAACTATGGTCAATCTTAATATAATATATATATATATATATATATATATATAGCTGTTCAAATCGGTATGGTTGGTGAATATATACCATCGTTCTTCTGTCACACATCTATGATTAATTCAAAGATCGATGTCGAGACTATGTATCCATGATTTTTGATAGCACTCTCTCTCTCTCTCTCTCTCTCTCTCTCTCTCTCTCTCTCTCTCTCTCTCTTCTCTCTCTCTCTCTCTCTCTCTCTCTCTCTCTCTCCAAATTTTCAAACTTATCCCAATTGAGCGCACATTTTTTCCTTTGTTTGTTGACCTCCTTATTTGGTCGCAATGCTTATTATTTTTTATTCCCAGCTTCAGATAATTTTAGGTACGTATTTCTAACATCTAAAAAAAATATTTGACCTGTAATTTTACACATCCACACTAACATACGTTCCCACTTTTACTCTTTCAAGAAAGGGAAAATGCAAAGAAATCATGACAATTACACAAAATTCCATGAACTTAATATATGGCTATAGTTATCATCATGTCAGTGTTTTAGTGGTATTCCATTTTGTATAGAGCACGCAAAGTCCTTATAATTGTTTACATTTTGTAATATGCTAATAAAACATGTGTTTAACATATTACACTTTTATTATGCATATCAGATATCTTCTTCAAAGCTTTAAATTAATATTTCACAAAAGATGAAGCATCAACACAAACATCAACATAAACACTAACACACAAACATTAACATAACACACAAGGATACACGGCATACATATACAAATTTACATTTAAAGATCTTAATATAGGGCTTCTAAATGTGAGATATTTAGATAATTAGATATTAATACGAAAAATATAACTTATCACAACACATATAACCAATGAATTCCAGATTTTATCAATCCTTGTGAGGAAAGTTGGCTAGCTCAATCCTTGTGAAGTCGCCACCTGCATGCTATCGATGTATGACTCATCTTCTCCTAGTCCTCGATAGGTTATCCTAGTTAATTACATTTTTTTCTTATAGTGTCTCTTTCTCTTGTGATTTGCGAGACAAACTATGAATCCTTTCTACCACCATTTTATTTCATGGCATAAGAGGTTCTTATTTCTACATTCCCATATGATGGACTTTGTTCTTCGGATATGTGATTTGTTTGTTGCACATTTTCCATGATATGGGAGGTCAAACATCCCTTCATGTAGTACATTAGAAAGGAATTTGCATATTGTGATAAGATCTATTGTATTTGACTTATAGGTATCATGTAATAATCTTATATGTGTATCATTTCTATTTCATATTTTATATAAATTTTTCAAACTATGATTGGTTGTAATTAGATATGTGTTGTTAGCTATACTTAGCTTTGGATTACTACTTTTGGCTAAGTGAAATAATTTATGGAGACTAACACGCTGCGCAAGAACTTCTAAACTAGATCTGGATTGTCCTTGGATGGGGTTATTGCAAATGATATACCAAATAAAATTTCATGAAGGTGAAAACCGAAGTGACAAGGAATGAAAGAGATACCAAATAAATATTTGAAATATTGGAAGCTCAAGAACAAGTGGATGAAAAGTAAGGGTGGTTTTAAGAAAATCAAATGTCAAACGATTTACATAGTTTAAATGTTTTGACAAAAAAATTATCTTATCGTTTTCATATATTCTTAGTGCAGATGTAAAAATAAGTCAAAATCAATTAAATCGACTAGTCACTTCTCTCGTCGATTGATTCAACCTTAAATCAAGTAAAAAATCTTTTTCTTTTAGTTGACTTTTTTTTCTGAAATGCATATTTTCATTCTAACAAAGTGATGGCCTCTCACCAAACCCTATTTACCTTTCTCAAACAGTAAATAGGACTCCCTAGGTCTATATTTCACAAGACAAATAAGTACATTTAAGCACTCCAACGATAAACATACTACTTCCTGCCCTCTAAGTGAGTTTTGAACTCTATTCTTCTCAAGTGTGTGTGTTGTTCTCAAGCTTTCAAGTTCTAAATGCTTCATTATGATCTCAAGTGATCTCAAGCCTAATTTTTTTCTCCATGTAGCCGACCCTACTTAATTGTGGGAAAAGGCTTTGTTGTTGTTGTTGTTGTATCTAGCCTGCTAAGCGTTGTTTTAATTCACCTGAGATAAATTAATCTTTTGTATTTGGATTATATAATGATAATGCATTTTCCTTCTTGTTAACTTAATGTACATAGGTAGCCGAGTTATGGCCCTTTCCTTGGATATTTGTCCAAAGAAAGATTGTACATGAGATTGTGCTACCCTTGGTTTGAAATAGCAAGAAAGTGGGATCAAAATTTGTCGAGAGATCTTTTGGAAGGGGAGATCCTAAAACTGGAAATTCTGGATCCTAGTTTTTGCATGTGTAGGTTTCCATGTTTAAATCTATGAGTACTTTCATGCTTGCATGTCTCTATCGCTACTCTCTTATGGTTTTACATTTTCAAGTGGCAATTATTGTTTATACTAGTGTTATTGCACAAATAACCCATCACCCTCCTCCCTCTCTGGTGTGCCTAAATTAACTCACATTGTAAGGTTCATTAAGATAGTGAATAACTAAAAGCTCTGGGGAGAAATTTTGTAAGAAGAGGCTATAAATGAAACTATTCAATTGACTCACAAGTGATTGGGGATGTGAGGGGTATATGAGGGGTGATTGCGTGCGTGTGTTTGGAAAAATAAGGCAGCTCCTTACGGCAGCTAACATGGTTGCCCCTGCTTCATTTTACATTTTTTTATTTTTTTTCAAAAATAAAGTCATGTATTTTCTTCACTATATCCATCTAATATGTCATTCAATTTCATCAGAATAAGAGATTGTTATGCTATCCATCTAGAACATGTAATTTTAACTATCTTAGAATTGTTGTGATCGACATGTTCTAGATGAGGGTATAGTTTCTAACGAAATTGAAATGACATATTAGAGGGATATAGTGATCAACACATGGCTTTATTTTTGGAAAAAAAATGTCAGAAAATGAGGGGAAAAGAAGACTTGTCCAAACTAGTTAGAAAGTACATAATCTTACTTTTAAGACTAAAAGATGAACTAGACAAGAAAGAATATTGAAAATAAATATATGGCGCTGCTCACTAGGAAATCCAAAAAGTTCCTAAACAAGGAGAACTTAAATAAAAAAAGGATGATTGTGACAACTAAATGATTTGGTATGCCACATTTCCAATTTCTTCTTTTCCTGATCTATGAGATTCAAATAGTTGACGCAAACGATGATGACATTTGACTCGTCAACTTGGGGGTGAAAGAGTGAACTCTAAGCTGATTATAATTAAGCATCCATCAGCTCGATCAGACATTTCTTTATTCGTCCACCAGAAAGCCAGATGGCCTTCCCGTGTTATATCTTATATATATTTATCATTGTCTCCGAACAAGAGGATTAAGAAGTAAACAACCGTATATATTATGACCTCGCCATCAAATGCTGCTGCTCAGATGAACAGAAGATGGAGATCAGGAATACGACAATGGGAGGAAAACTCCGTCTATTCTAATACAGTGCACACTGATGGAAAAAGGAATCCATAGACTCGTCAATAATTATCATTTTTCTTCAATAATAGCTGGTCCAAATAGGAATTTGTTTGGTAGGAGGGCTGCTAGATTTGGACCTTCTCTGGCACACAGGAACTGAAATACTATTCTCTCACACGTCAGTTAATACTATACAGAATTTCACTTCTACAGATCCATTGCATGGTGCAAAGGCATGTTCTTAAGAGCCCTCGTACGTACATCATCTCGCGCAGGCTCTAGATATATAAGCATGATCATATCAAATCAGTGTTAGTGTGACACTTGAACAAGTTAGAGAACATTTCACATGATTCCTGGCTAACAAGAACTGATGAGTTCTTGTTTTAAATGCTGCAGTATTATGCATCACGCAGCATGTAAATGATTGGTGTAAGATGTGGAGGTCTTGCTAGCTAGCTTTGTAATACTGAATGTCATCCTAAATGTAGTCGAAATCGGATTGGTATTGGCCTTGTTCTTCAACCTAAATGCTCGTGAATCTCGTTTGAGTTCTGGTTGTATCTTAGATTTGGAATGACCGATTAGAGAACTGATCAGTGGGCAACCAGTGTATAAATCATATGATCAGTCTAACTGTTTTTTTTTCAATGGAAGCTGACTGGCAAACCCTATTGTCGACTACTATTCTGTGAGATCCTCAGTTGATCTAGTAGTCGAGGCAGATGATTGGGATGCCTAATTAAATCTAATTGACAGAGAATGTATAGAAATATGTCTTGAAGCACCAATCGGATTAGGATCCGACTAAATTTGTAAATGGATTTTGGCCTCCGATCAAGGTACGGATTTTCAGATCCGATTAAGATCTGTTTACCGATTATCCCTATATATATGTATTGTAGGGTTAAGGCGTAGGTCATCATAGAGTCTTATTTCGGCAGAGCTGCCTCCTTCTAAGGTTCTTGTATATGTACTTATGTTTTCTCTCATAGTAGAATCTGTATCTAGTGCGTAGGTTTTTTATATTAAAATAAATTTTGATTGGATTAATTAAACATCAGCGAGTAGAGTTGGAAGCAAGAACATACAAGGGCATAAATTTTGATTGGATTAATTAGACATCAGCGAGTAGAGTTGGAAGCAAGAACATACAAGGGCATACACTGTAACAATTTTGACCTAAGGTAACGAATAAAATTCATTCGTTGCCATATCATCGATAGTAAAATATATAATGAAGAATATATTATATGTTACTTCATTTTTAAAAAAATTTAACGAATATTGTTTTTGTTACTATATTCCTAGCAACGGATCATATAATGATTATCTGTTGACTTTTTCTTCTAAATATTAAATTTAAATAGCAATGATTAATATGAATTTATTGTTATATTTATCTATAGCAACAAATGAATTCCTTAATTCCAAGAAGAAAAGATAACTTCACAACAGATAATATTCGTTGGTATATATTTATCATTGGAATATATGGTAATGAATATTTAAATTATATTAGTTACCTTGTAACGATAGAATGCACAGCAAATCTCGTGCAAGAATAATGAGAAATATTCAGTAACATTTCTAACTTACCTTGTTGATAAAGTGGCACGTTTAAGGGGCCTCTTAATGCATTCAAGACTATAGAGGTAAAGGGAGATGTTCATTCTCCTTCCATTTTCATCATCCTCCTTTCACCTCGACCAAATATCAGCTAAAGCTCCCAACTATAATATTTCTATGAATATTATTCGTTCCCAACCATGGTTAGTCCCAAGCTCGGGTAAATGAGAAGGGTTGTTTTAGGTAGCCGACAGCCAACGTAAAACAGTCGGAGTTAACTTCCTAAACAATATTTAAAAAAAATATTATTTAGGAAGTTGCCTCATGACAGTTGGATCTTTTTGCAGCCAACCCTATTTAATTGTGGAAAAAGGCTTTGTTGTTGTTGTGTATTATTCGTTCCCAGATAGTCTTTTCTTCTTGTAATTAACAACGAGTGTCATACTTATTGTTAAAAGTCCACATAACAACGATTTATGTGACTTATTCATTAAAATTTATACTAATCATTGCTAAATTTAATGATGAATAAAAGAAAAGGGGACGAATAATCATTGTTATATGATTTGTTGTGAAGAATATAGAAGTGAATGTGATATTCATTACGAATTTAAGGAATGAAGTAATAAATAATATTCCTTGTTATATATTTGATTATAAAAGATATGATCATGAATATTAAAGTATGTATTGTCTTAGGTTAATTTTTTAGTAGTGTAGCAAATCATGTTCTAACCCATGAGAAACTAAGATAAGAAAGCACTAACCCTAGCTGACTAATCATTAATCAAGAACCTGGCATACAAAAATATCATCCTAAACTTATTCTGAAACCCTAGGCAACTTCCTTATGGGCTAAACTGCATTTATAAAAGTCATGCTCCATTTGCCCTGCGCCTTTTTCTATACCTCTAACATACATAAGTTTCTAAATCAATAGAGGCAGCTACTCAAATATCGATTAAGGTACCCGTTGATCATGCAGTACAGGCCAAGAGCTCCTCAACTGATAAACTAGTAAGTTGAGTGATAATTTTTTAACTAGGTTTGGGAATATCGATACCCATCCCAAATCCGATCATGTTGGTAGATTTACCCTTGTGGAATTTTTAAACAGAGATTTAAATAATCTTATTATATTTGGTATCTTTTGTCAGCTGATCATTCTGACTATGTCAAAGATGTTTACTCTGAAGAAGAAACAAATCTTTCCATCAGTAAAATGAAAAGAATCAAGTATATGTATGTACGCAGTAAGAAAAATCAAGTGCGAGTATTTGTACAGAAGAAATTCTATGGACACAATCTCCTTGCTATCAAAAAATTCTACGGAGGGCAATTCAAAGCGTTGCTATCAATGTATATCGCTATTATATTCAAGATGAGAGAAAAGTCAAAAGAAACTGATTGTGAAGGCATTATAGTAATTTCGAGCCGAAAAACGGCAAGGAATGAAACAGTGCAGTAGCCATAATAGAGAGTCAGAACCCAAAGAGGGAAACGGATCCACACCGTCTCTTTCTCTCTCTACAACGATTGCGTAATAATATCGTGAATGAGCGATTGGCATAGCGAAGTTGCTCACTTCTCTCACTCCCACGCACATTCCTATTTCTATTGCTCTTCCCTCCTTTCCTCCGAAACAGAGACTTGTTATTTGAGAGATGAGGGACTCTCTCTCCTCTCCTTCTCAGTCGCCAGCTTCTCTCTCTACTTTGCTGATCGGGAAGGGGTCCTCCTGCTTCCTGTGCTCTCTCCTCACCTCCATCTCTCTCGTCCTCGTCTCCCTCCTCGCCATCTCCGCGTTCGTTTTCGTCCACAACGAGGGGGATATCTCGCCCTCCCTATGGGTTCCTCCTCCTCCGACTGCCTCGGGGTCGACGAAGGTGACGGAGCCCGCCGGAGCTCCTCCTTTCATGGTTGGTAGTAACGCTACTGATGCAACTGAAGGTCCTCCTCTTCCCCACATAACAACTACAACTGTGAGTCTCTCTCTGTCTTCTCTTATTATTATTATTATTATTATTATTATTATTATTATTATTATTATTGCCTGGATTTTCTGCTACTTCCGTTAATGAAGGTGTAATTAACTTGTTTTTATCCCTTCTTACGTTGTGATCTTCCAAATTTTTACATTAATTATTTTTTCCTTGAATGTGTAATTAACATTTTCTATATTAACGATTTTTCCCCTTTTTGTAAAAAAATTGTGATCTTCCAGATTTAAAAAAACGAACATGCAGACATCCTTTCGTTCTACTCAATTGCAAAAGTCAGTATAACATTGACCGATCTGCACACTAATTTGCAATGGGATGCGTGTTACTATATAGTCAGGGTCCCTAATGATAATTTATTGCATCGTTACCCCCTTCAAAATTTTGGATAATCAACGTAGTACCGAGAAGAATATTATTTTACTACAGGAGGGTACATTCCCTCGTAAATTACCGACCAAAGAGTTATTACCGTCTCTTTCTTCCCAGATCTATCAATTTATTGATGACATCTTATACTCCGCCTAATTGTTTGGTATAGCATTATATTCATCGAGATGAGGCATTGAAAACAGCTTTCTATGTCAATGATATGTTGTGTTTCCTAGTACGAATATGTGAGGTCGCAATCAATCATATTGCATGGTCACAAATATATGGAATTTCTTTTTGTTACCAAAGTAAAGAGGATCCTGTTTTATATACGGTTGCTAGCTGTTGGATCGTGATTCAATTGATTGGATCCACCTCCTTTTATAGGAACATTTTTTCTGACTCCAATTCATTGAATCGTGATCCAGCAGATCTTGTAATTAAGCATGTTTGTAAAAAAAATAGGGAGAAAGACGTCAATGGACCAAATTGTACTTCGTCCCGAATTCCAAAGGCTCTGATGCTTGCGGGAATGAACGTGAGAGCAACGCTAACTCTTTACTTAAACAAATAGTATAGATTACACAAAACCCCCTCAATTAGTATATATTGAAATTTAGTATTGTACGTGCAATTTTGAAATGTAACAACGTGTTGTCCAATCTTTAAAATTTGTTTCCATGTGATCTACAACACGAGGAATCATGAAATAAGTCATATTTCTTTAAAATACAATTATAAAAAAATCTGCAACTATATTATAGATTAAAATGAATATGCGGATGCCAACATTAGCAAATCTCAAAGATGATATTCGTATTCATGTATATTTAAACCAGATATGAATGCAAAAGTCAAAATTCACGTAAACTTATACGACAGCCGATCGAATACAGACATATTCATACACATTTCCATTTCCAATCGTAAATATCACTATGTTATCCTATAATAGGGACCTGCCAGCAAAAATCTCAAACTAAGGTTGGTACTTTGTGGATTATATGAGGTTAGACCAAAACGATTAGGAATAGGACCGTGAATTAATCTATTGCATGTTGTAAGGATTTTATTTCTGCATATTATCTTCTACAAAATAGCTAAAACGTTGGTTCATTTGCAGCCACCAGGAGGTTCTTTGACATCGCAGTTGGTTAATCTGGACCCCAACTTGGAGAGGATTGAGCTCGGTCTAGCGCGGGCACGAGCCGCTATCAGACGGTCAGTGCGGGAGGGGAACCAGACAACTACACTGCCTGATCCAGACTACATTCCTCGGGGCAAGATATACAGAAACGCACGCGCATTTCATCGGTAAAGTATTAAGATTAACGGCTAACTTAAGATCTAAACATTCCCCAGATTGTAGTTCTCTTATCTGCAAATTACAGGAGCTACTTGGAGATGGAGAAGACATTCAAGGTCTACGTCTACGAGGAAGGCGAGCAGCCGCTGTTCCATGACGGCCCCTGCAATGACATCTACTCCATGGAGGGGAGGTTCATCTACAACATGGATGTAGAGACCAAGCTAAGAACCCACGACCCTGAGAAGGCCCATGTCCATTTCCTCCCGCTCAGCATCACCAAGATGATCATGTACATCTACCAGCGAACTACGTTCGATGTTGAGCCCGTGAAGCGCACCATCCGGGACTACATCGAGGTGATCTCGCAGAAATACCCTTACTGGAATAGAAGCCTTGGGGCGGATCATTTCCTTGTAACTTGCCACGATTGGGTAATCTTAAGTTCTTCCCTAACCCGTCCTCTTCTTACCATAGTGCTCCTTATATTGACGATTGTCGAATGCGGCATTGCAGGGGCCTCGAACATCAGCTGCATTACCATATCTGTACAGCAACTCCATAAGGGTCCTTTGCAATGCCAACACCTCGGAGGGATTCAACCCGATCAAGGATGTTGCGTTACCAGAGATAAATCTCAAGAAAGGTACGACGCATGGGATCATCGGTGGACCACCTGCATCTCAACGCAGTATATTGGCATTCTTCGCCGGAGGCATGCATGGCCCTATCCGGCCGATACTGCTCCAACACTGGAAAGGCAAGGACAAGGACATGCAAGTGTTTGAGTACCTACCAAGCGGTATGTCGTACTACGACATGATGAGGAAGAGCAAGTACTGCCTCTGCCCGAGCGGGTACGAGGTTGCTAGCCCCAGGGTGGTGGAGGCAATCTATCTTGAATGTGTTCCAGTGACGATATCCGATCATTACGTATTGCCCTTCTCGGATGTCTTGAACTGGAAGGCCTTCTCCGTGCAAGTTGATGTCAAGGACATACCTAACCTCAAGAACATACTAGCAAGCATACCTGAGGAGAAATACATTCAGATGCAGAAGAGGGTGAAAATGGTGCAGAGGCATTTTGTAGTGAGTACGCCTCCAAAGAGATTCGACGTATATCACATGATCCTCCATTCCATATGGCTTAGAAGGATGAACGTACACGTTCACCCACAGGAGATATACTAGCCTCTTTGCGGGGGCATGTACCTTCGCCCCGGGGGGGGCTTCCTATGTCGATAGAGTGTGGTGGTAGATGAGAAGAATGGTCACTGCCACTAAAGGTTCCTGTTTTTGTACCTTAAATGTGGATGGATTCATATGTAAGGGAGTAAATGAGAACGCTCAATTCACTTACAGAGAGTATATGTATTAGTAAGCTCAACTCTTGTAACAAATATCAATTATTTTCAGCAGCAGCAGTATTTGTTTTCTTGTGCATAGGTCACTGGATCTCCAGTCATCCAAATGGCAATCCAAACTGTATCCTTGCATCAGACACACCATCACAGGAACCCACCACCCTACCAGGAGGTTGCACTAATCTAGAACTTGAATTAAGGGATTTGTTAGTGCGATTCCACCAAATATCAATGATTGAATTAAGGAATTAAAGATTTGGACTTGTGCAGTATAGAATTAAGGGATATTTTTTAGTATGATAGCCGCATTTTAAATTTGGCTAGTGAGTGGAATAACAGATTTATTCCTTAAAAACCATGTGAGAGACCTTTATTGAGATTTTAATAAAGATATGCTCGAAAACAAGCACATAATAAAAAGGGCAGCAGAAATTATCACAGATTTCACATTTTCATTTCAGTAACTGCCAGGAGAACTTTCGGATAATATCTTATACTGTCCAAAAAAAGTGCACAACAGTAACCTCAAACCTGTAAGTTAAAGCATCCCAACTTATATACATTTTTTAGATAAATGTGTATCAAGCTGCTTCAGCGAATCCAACTGTTAGCTTACCATAGTCGAAAACTGTATGGTAGACTCCCATGAAAATATCCCCGAGGATCCTGCAAGACACATTTAAATCACATTAACAATTTGTGGTATATGAAACATTGAGTCCAGCAATTTGCATCTACAATCTTTATGATTATGGAAAAGCGTATATTGGATTGGCCAAGTATCAATGCAGCCGCAATGTAATTGATGTAACGATGCATAGGCACAGGCATTGGAAATACCATAGAGGGCCACGGGGAGGTGGAACATCCAAAGCAGTAAATCCACTGATGCACTGGGTAGCAGCGCCTTCGCCAACCTTGAGAATGTACTGCTCCAAGAAAGAGAGCACAAAAATCAAATATATTCAAGATCGTCCACCACAACAAACAAGCACGCTATTCATAAACAAATTATCATTCTCCTCTGTACAAGATCAAATGCCCAGTAGCCAGTACGCATGGCTGTCTAACACAGTAAAAGGGTTTCAACTAACTCTTGCATCTTTTCAAAAAAAAACAACTCTTGAATCAGTTGCAATATTGTGATAAATGAACATTATATGTGTTGATCAAACCATATCATTTTCTTTAATGTAATGATATAACTTTTAACTGGAACTTAATCATGTTTCAATATCTTTAAACTACATTCAAATTTCATGTCCTTTTGACTAGTTCCCATCCCTTGTCTAGAAAGACCAGTACACATCGACCTGAGGTGTGCCAGCCATGGACGGACGTGTAAGGGTGATGGCAGCTCTTTTGGATGGAAGACATTTCTTGATTGTTGGCAATTATAACTACTGAAAATGTGAAGGATTAAATCAACTCGTAAATTGACCTTGTGCAAGGTCCCACTATTATTAAGGGTCATGTTTTCATGTATCTAGAGTACCGCATGTGGTGTATAAATAGGACCTTGTACTGTAGGTTCCAATGACAAATATTAATTTATATACATGACTATCTCTTACGGAGTTGGATGGTTATGCTAGCCATCTCAAATCATGTAAATTCAAGTATTAGCGTATCAGAGAAATAAATTTAAAAATGTCGAAGAACAAGGGTTAAAGTGGAACCCTACTCCCTAAGGAGCAGGATGAAACCACGAGAGAACGCCTCAGAGGGCTAATAGTCTATTGCTTTTTTTCGCATCGGATACAATGGTGTGGGGGTCTATATATAGCCCCTACTGAGTCTCCACATCTCCAAACTAGTAGATGTGGGACTAAACTCTAGATGAGGTAAATGGATCCTGGAGAGATCCATTTACCATCTCTCTCATAAGTGACGCATACAACTTATACTCCAACACTCCCCCTCAAGCTGGAGCATGCAATGCTCAACTTGAACAAACAGAAAGAAAACTCAACTCACACTACAAGACACTACAGACAATATCAACTCAATGCGCACAACTGCCGACTGTTGTCGAGGACGATGCTTCTCATGTCATGCATGTGAGGAGGACGAACGGGCTGAAGTGTGAGTCAACTGAATCTCCTCGTCGGAGAGCATGTGCTATGTACTGCGCCTGTCAGAGTCACTGCAACTGAAATGAGTCTCCTCGTCAGAGTACTCTGGCCTGCCACAACATGTAGACAACTGCTAAATCTCTGAAAAGGGTCGAACAAAGAGCATCACTAATTATCCATACACAGATCTAAAGATGAGTCTCTCTCATAGGGACCTCGAAGTGGATTCTCTCTCATAGGACCCTCGGAAGGATCTCGTACTAGAGTTCACGATCGCTGAAGAATGGAGTCTGAAGAAGTTTCTTCGTTGGAGAAATAGGTCTCTCCCATCTGTTACAGAGAATGGTATCCTGCTCTGAAGTCCTTGTGATACCACATGAAAACTCTAGCCAACATGGCATAGGGAATAGTACTCTACTCTGGAGTCCCAATGGCACACATGAAAACTCTGACCGAAACATAAAAGATAGGGACCACATAAAAATGATGGCAAACTTATGCACATCGAAAAGACCGCATACATGTGCGTCTCTGAAACTGAAGACTAGGAATCTGATGTCGAGTCTGAATATCTGTTGTAGAGTCTGGAAATCTGACTGGTCTAGAGAATCTGAATCTGGAATCTGGATCCGATATGTGACTCTAAACAATACTTCCCTTTTCTCCCATACTTTTCAGAAAATAGAGACGTCGACCAAGTTGGGATAAGACGAAGATGGGTACAAAACAATTAGCCGATCTCATTTCAATTTTTCTGGCTTTCAATCTCTTCTTTTTTTGCAATTTTTCTCGTGACTATTTTTCTTTTCGCTTTTTTAAGCCGTGCAACTATATTTTTTCAACTTTCTCAAAATGAGTATGGCTTTTTAATTGTACGCATCTTTTTAAAAAAATGGGGAAAATCTCTTTTTTTTCCCGGCTCACTTGAGCCTTTTTAGCAGCTGCCACCTTCTCCTTTCTTTCCCTTTTTTATACAGCAGGCTTACAGATTTTTTTAATAGGGCCATCAAACCGGGCTAGAATAAAAAAATATTTTTTAAGGTAACGCAACCCTTAGGGTTCCTTCGAATGCACCCCATTGGGACTCCCCCTCGCGTCGCCTGCTCAAGAGAGGAAGGCTGGGAGAAGCGTCTGGGGTGCATGGATTTTATGTCAATTGCGGCGGAGCCGCTGCGCGGAGAGGAGTCGATCGAGAGAGAGAGAGAGAGAGAGAGAGAGAGAGAGAGAGACGGCATCGGGGTATCTACTGCACTCGCGAGAACTGGAGCTCGCCATCGCCTGCTCGAGAAAGGTAGCAAGGGCACCACCGCCCTGTGCCATGAGATGTGCCACCTGCGCAAGGAGTTCTGGAGCAGGCGCGAGAGGCTCGCCGCAATATCGTCGTCTGGAGCTTGTGAGGCAAAACGGGTTGCTGTAGTTGTTTGCTCGCCATTCGAGCAGGCTGGTAGAGGCACATGTGAGCAAGGCTGGAGGAGGTGCTCCTTGCAGCGGCCAGGAGATACGAAAAGAGAGCCAATAGATGCGCATGAAATCGAGATGCAGGGAAGTCTCATGTAGATGAGATGCGCCTGGGACCGATGGAGAAGTTGCTTGTACAAGGAGCCTCTACCTCGAGATGAAGAACATGCCTATGATGGGGCATCACTAGTACTGCCTGGAATATAGAGCAGACGAAGAACCCTTGAACCGAATAGGGTTTCAAAAGAATCGTAAAACTGCTTGAACAAATAAATCTTCAAGAATATAAATCATTGACAATAAATCCACGAGGAACGAACCCGCTCTGATACCATGTTAGAAAATAGGAATGCGGAAGTATCAGAGAAATAAAGATAAAAATATGGAAGAACAAGGGAATTTTACGTGGAACCCTACTCCATAAGGAGCGGGATGAAACCATGGGAGAACGCCTTAGAGGGCGGATAGTCTATGGCTTTTTTCATCGGATACAATGGGTGTATGGGTCTATATATAGCCCCCACTGAGTCTCCACATCTCCAAACTGGTAGATGTGGGACTAAACTCTAGATGGGGTAAATAGATCCTGGAGAGATTCATTCACCCATCTCTCTCATAAGTGACGCATACAACTTATACTCCAGCATCAAGTTTTCCTATTATATGTATTGTGTGTGCATCTTTATTTCGTATTTGAACACAATAACATATCAAGTCAAATTTGTTGACTCGTCTCAAGGTATTTCTCGTTACATCACTTTTTTAACATTATTTTAAAGTTCAAGTTCTTCAGTAATTGTGCACAGAGATTGAAGCTACCCATGAGGAAACAACAGTTGCTCAAGGTTCAAGGCTCTAAAGGATCTCTAGCGACCATGTGAGAAGGCAAGATGGCAATACCCAATTAGGTACTCCACAAACCATATTGAGGGAAACAATGACAATACATGCAGGTTCCGTCAAACACTACTTCATCAACCTACACGAGTGAAGTAGGTGGCACAAGAGAACCCAAGAATTGAAGAAGCAATGACGATGGAAGGCAACGACAAGATTTGGAATCCGAATCAGTGCAAAATGCCACAATATAAGGCAAGATTTGGAGTTATGTAAGGGTGCTAATTGAACTGAATTATCAAATTCAGTTAGGATTCGTTCAAAAAAATCGGAAAAAGTATGAAATGAAGTGAATCTGAATTTAACTTGCGGATCGATTCCTGAATCTGAATTAACAAAAATTCATTCGATATTAATTTGATTTGATTCGATATCTATATACATACATATAGATATTAGGCCCCCATAGTAAGACAATCTCGTTCCTTTCCCCTTTATAATTATGTTCAAGTGGTTTTCTCTGAAACTCGTCGTCAGTCAGAGATGTGGGTCCTTCAGGCATCGATTATACATAATATCTAAGTTCCCGTCACTAGTTATTTTAGCCTAGTGACAGTAGCTTGGATATGAGCTACTTAGTATAAGTATGATAATCAATTTTGCCGCGTTGTTCGCAAATTTTGAGGCATTAAGAGGACCGCAAAGCATTCTAAGCGATACCCAATTTAATATGTATGTGTTTCTATTAGTTAAAACTAAATATCGAATATAAAAAAAGAGTAGAAAATATTAGTCATAAAATCTACTAGGAAATATCAAATGTTTAAGAGTATTATCCCAATTCGTCACCCCACATTTATTTTCTTGTTCCAATATCCATTACCCTACTTTTTCCATTCCCTTTTTCATTATCTACCAAAGAGCCCGCAAACACAAGGGTGGATTGTAGTGCTCTTTCTCCTATCACGTGAAAATGATAGTTTTGTTATTCGAGTTTCTCCTTAACATTTGTCATGGTTTGAGGCTTATACATATATCTCTCCTCTATCTTTTTATTGTTTTAATTATCCTTGCATGACAATCCATGATGATGATTATCATTGTCAAGATGACATTTATCATCAGAAGAGTACTCTACAAGTTGTTAACTTGTACATCAAAAATTTCATGTGTTTCATTTTCATGACTTTTGTTTTTCGATATTGAAGATTCTCACGATAATGAAGAGGTTTTATCTTGTGTTAAGTTATTTTTGTTATCCCGTTTATTCAAATAATAATAATAATTTGTATTAATTTTCTATGTGACATTGATCTTATCTTGCTTTAAGATGCAATGATAATAATAATGTGTTCAACTTTTTCGTCAATGATATTCAATCTCTTTGACAGGCTCTTATAATTACAATGTATTTATATATTTTTTCATCATAGAAAAAGAGTATATTTAAATTGTAAAATACATACCATAATTGTAAAAGTTATGAACTTTATCCACTCTATATTATTGATTTCATATTTTCCTTGATTATATAGTTTTTTCAACATCTATATTTAAAATTAAAATTATACAATAAAATATTTAAACTATAACATTATACCTATAATATTATTTGTATAAATTTCAAAACATCAATTAGCATTTTGAATTTGAAATAAAACGAATCAAGTTTGAATATTCAAAACTCGAAATGAATTGAATCTAAATTTAAGTTAGCAATTTCATTTAAAATTCGATTCGAGTTCGGATTTTGAACCTTTTAAAATGAAATTGAATCAGAATTCTGGTGGATTCGAAAGTATTTAATTCGATTAGCACCCCCTAGAATGATGAGTGCTACTGCTACATTGCATTATTGAGTGAACGAAGGTCGCGTTAAGAGGAAAAGCAAGATCAAGATGATGTCATGTATAGTGCAGAACGGGAGATGGGTGATCCCCTCCATCACGAACCCCTGTGGAGAAGGAAAGAAGTGGTTGACTAACCCAATGAGAGATCGACTTGGACTAGTTATAGGCATTGAGTAGGGTTGGCTCGACCCAACCTGAAACTCAGTGCTATTGCACCAACCTTGAGCTTAAAATTGATATGAGCTAGGCATGGGGCCAAAATATTTATAAATGCGATGTAACTTCTTCAGCGAGAACAAATAGTAGAGCCAAATTTTCAGTTCACGGTAGGGATGAGGTTGACCTAAGCATGACCCATAGAAAAGCCTTACATAATATACGATGTAAAAAATGATACATATGATCATTGTTGCCTAAGTTAGCCAACTGGACTGAATATCTAAATAGCCGGTGCGATTGTGAGGTATGGTGGGGTGATTAATTGAAAACACAGTATTTGATTAATAGATGTTGGGCTGATTATTTGGCTAACTAGCCGACTCTTGGTTGAATGCTGAAAATTAATTTTAGTTTTTTTCTTTTTTTTTATTTTCATGGGCTTTGATTTATCATGATAACACCAAAAATGAAAAAGATCCATCTTAGTTTCACTATGGCCTCTCTTTTTTAAAATAATAGCTTTAACTACCATAACTACATAGAAGTTATGATACATTGCCACTCCTTTTGGTTTTAAATACACCAATTTGTACATCTTGATTTTTTTTCTACAATTTAATTGGAACTTTTATCTTGTTAATTGATGATAATATATATAGGCGGAAACACGCAAAGGTGTCCACCCCAACTATATTAAAAAAGGATGAATACCTGAGTTATCTTATTGGAGCGAGGACTCGATGAGAGTCCCTGCATGAAAGATAACACTTTTTATATAAGGTCGATCAAAACTAAAACTAACCCCATTCCTTGAAAGCCAGTGTGACGTGTGCCGCAATAGGATGTAAGCTGTTCAAGTTGCTTCAATTCAACTTATTGACTCCAAATATTAATCAGAAAAATTAGAACGGAAGGCAACCCAGGCACCATCCTCCCAACAGTCCACCATCAATGCATCATGATGCAGAGAGCAAACTAGCAAGGAAAGCAGGAAGCCAGTGTCACATCATCTGACTAGTTGTTTGTCCAAAAAGAGAAAGAACAATCGTCCCCTAGTACTAGGCAAAAACTATCAGGAAACTACGGCAATCAAGGTACAAATGCCTTTCCAGAATGCAGATATTATAGATACGATGTCTTGTCTGAGACTGTGTAGATATTATAGATACGATGTCTTGTCTGAGTCTGCAATAAAACACCATTTTCTCCCCAAATTCTTGCAATCCACTTCATTAGCAGGCCTTGTATTTGATATAATAATTATATTTAAAATTATTAAAAAATACATAATCAAATGATTCTGAATAGCCACCCAAATAATGTCTATTCTTTAATCAATGATCCCTCCGACTCTGATTGAATATTGAATACAAGATTTTGCAACACTGCATACACTGAAAAAAAAATGATATATAGTACAAGCTAAATGATATGAATTTAGTTTTCCTCATAGTCTACAAAAGCCTAGCTAAATGTAAACATACTATGCTGGATGGACCTCCCGTTGTTGAGGCATGCGATTGTTTGGTCATGAAGACCCATCTGCAAGCCACAGGTCGAACTCCTGGGGGCATTGTAAAAGATCCCATTTGCCCCGAGAGATAAGGGCATTCATCTCCTCGTTGGGACTGAAATGGCATTCAGGACATCTGCAAACCTCTTGTCACAGCTAGATAAACCATGAGTAGAAGTAAAATGTGACATAAAGTAAATTGTCTTTTTTGCTCTCGGAGAGCTATCAGGAACCTCATCAGGTACATCCAAGACAGTGGTAGTGGGAGCACTTGAAGAGGGCATATTATCCTGCATAAAAGGGATATGCAAAGAAACAGACAAAGGAACAAAGGCAGGTGTAATGGTGAGCTTGCGAGTATATACGATTGGTGGAGGAAGATCCAAAGGAACGTCACCCACATCATGTGTAAAGAAGCTGATCAGCTCAAAGAAAGTGACATATGTAGACACATAGTAACGATGCACAACAGGATCGTAGCACCAACTGCCTTTCTGAGTACGGGAGTACCCAAGAAAGACGTGCATGATGGCCTTAGGTGATAATTTGTCAGTTGCATGGAAGTTGTGAACAAATGTAATGCAACCAAGGTTCCAAAAGTCGGTATGCGGTATTCGTTCGGTCAGGCGGTCTGGAGCGAGTAAGTGGGTAGGCGGAAGTATATGCGGAAGTATATGCGGATTATGCGGTTTCTATTATTTTAATTAAAATTTATTAAAAAATTAATAATATAAAATCTGTGCAGTATTATATCCAAATTTTATTTTTTGGTAACAAGAATATAATATATAAACTATACCATATATTAGCTACATTTGTATGTTATTGTACATCATATGACAAATAAAAGACACATGCTAATGTACAACATATAACAAATAAAAAGGGCATATGTTACAGTATAACTTATGTTAATGTACAACATATGACAAATAAAAAGACATGCTACAGTACAACATATAACAAATAAAAAGGCATATGTTATTGTACAACTGTTACTGTACAACACATGACACATAAAAAGACATAAGTTACTGTACAACATATGACAACTAAAAAATATATATGTTATTGTACAACATATGTTATAGTATTGATGTACAACATATAGCAAATAAAAAAGACGTGTTATTGTACAACATATGACCATTCTTTTTAATAAAAAGACCAACCTATGTTACTGTACAACATATGACTATGTATTATGCATATGACCAACCTAATTTTATGCCCAAAGTATTAAAACATTCTTACTGTACAACATATGACCAATAAATAAGACAAACCTAAAAGGGGGCATGCTGCATCCGTAATGGAGAAGAGTCATCTCTATTACATATGCGGCCGCATATGTGGCCGCATATGCGGATTACTCGGCCGCATATACTCCATGGCCCGCATATTGACCGAGTATAGTATACTCGGTGCGGTAGGGGGGGCGCCTACGCATATGCGGCCGCCTAGGCCGACTTTCTGAACACTGAATGCAACCAAAATTTCTCAAAGGTAAACGGAAAGGAGACTCAGTAGGATTGTAAAGAGGACGGAGTCCCCCTTTTAGAACAAAAGATGGAACCATGTTAATGAGACGGACAACAGTAAGGATGGCATCGCCCAATAAGACTTTGGAATATTCATTTGAGTAAGAAAAGATCTGGCAATATTAAGCAAGTGTCGGAGTTTCCTTTCCGCTACCCCATTCTATTGCGAGATATATGGACAAGAGGTTTGGTGAACAGTCCTTTGAGACAAAGAAAGATGCCAAATCATGTTGGGTGAACTCAAGTGCATTATCAATACGAATAATTTGAATACATGCAGAAAAAGAGGATTCAACATATTGAATTAAATTTCTGACAATTTTATTAATCTCTGAACGATCTTTTATTAGGTACACCTAAGAAGATCTACTATAATCATCCACAAAGACAAGAAAATAGCAATGATCACTCAAAGTTTGGACCGGATAAGGTCCCCAAACATCATAATGAACAAGATCAAAAAGATTAGTATGACACGACTCAGCACGAATGGGAAAAGAAACTTGATGATATTTCCTGAACTCATATGTCTCGCACTGAAAAGGGCTTCATAGCAGAGAGTTTAGGAAACATCATGGAGAGAGCCTTGACAAAAGGAAGCCCAAGGTGCAGATGCCATAAGAGCGAGTCTTCAGATATGGACGCAACACTGACAAACTTGGAATTAGACGGTAGTCCGGATAATATAAGTCATTCTTCTCATGTCCCCCACAAAAAATATGCTTCATCCGAATGTCCTGAAAGTAGGATTATAATTCATCAAATATCATGACAATTACGCTCAACATAAAGCTTATGAACAGATAATATGCTGAGAGGGAAATCAGGAGCACAGTGAACCCCAAACAGCCAAAGCTTGAAGGAGAACTCAATTGTTCTGATGATAGTAATAGGTAAGTAAGTCTCGTTGATGACTCAAATCGACTTCATCAAGGAAAAGGGTTCGAAAAAGGTTAGTAGACAACCTTCTCCAATCAGATGAGTAGAGGATCCAGAGTCGATGAACAAGTGGGAGCGGGAGCAATGGCAGAGTTGGCTACTTTACCTGAAGGAGTAGACTAAATAATGGTTGTATTTTCACTAGAGGAAGTGGACCTAAGAGTCTAGAGAACCTGCATCATTGAGATGTATCATCTTTCCACTGGAGTTTGTAGTAGTAGACATATCTTCCACATCATAAGCATCCTCATAGGCACTATTATCTTGATAAGGAGGCGCGTCAAACTTCTGCTAGCATCGTTCAGACGGATGGTTCCAATAACCATAGTAAGTCCACTGTAGATACTGAAGAGAATTAAAATCTCATCCACGACCATGGTCAAAGTCACATCCACATCCAAAATCTCGTCCATGGCCACGACCAGAGTCACGTCCACATCCTCCTCGAAAGCTATATTGTCCTCCTCTCCCAGATGATGCAACGTGTGCAGAACTCTCTGCTGGAGGTAAGGTAGGAAGTCGTGCAGCATATGTCTCCAGTTCCTCAAGACATCCAAAGATGATCTTCATCGTTGGCAGTATATCGAATATCAGAAATTGCTCCTTCACTGCATGATATCGATGATGCAGGCTATCAAGAAAGCGATGCACCTTCTAGTTCGAATGCTTGTGTACCTGTGTGGTACAACATGAGGACTGAAAGATCATAAGCTCCTCGTAAATGCTAGTGAGAAGCCTGTAGTACTCAACTCGGGTAGAATCACCCTAAGATGCGTAACAAATCCGTCTATAGATGTATGCAAGACGTGGCTTCATCGTCCTTTGCGAGTATATCTGCTCAAGATCCTCCCACATCTCCTTGATCGTATCCTTGAAAAGAAGATTCGATGCAATATGTGCCTCAACAATGTTGGTCATCTAGTTGATAACCTGGCAATTGTATGTTTGCCAGTTGTCATGACTCAGTCTTTGTCCTTCCCATCTAGAGGAACTCCAGTCAAGATATAGATTCTCCAATGACCATCAATGAACAGCTTGAAAGAACGAGACTAGAGCACATAGTTTTATGTGCCCTTCAGTTTGATAGTAAAGCCTTGAGCCATCACATTAGTGGACAAGTGCTTTGTCTCAGTAGAAAAAGTAGATGTCATGGTGGTCAGATAGAGATGTCAAGAAAGCCCTATGATTGATCAAGTATGCATATGATGCCTGAAAAGTGCCCTAGAGATCATGCTTGGACATGCAAGAGGTCTTAAAAAGCACTCCACATCATATCATAAGGTCTTCAGGGACCCCAGTGGCACTTTGGAAGGTGCAAACGATCTTGACAGAGCCCTAGAAGGGTTGGTAGTCACTAACAGCAATGATCGGGGCCATGAAAGATGTCCAAGATAGCAAGAGGTGGTGTTGGGAGTGCTATCGCAGCAAGAAGGTAGCGTTAGAGCGTTGTAGGGCTGGTGGAACTGCTTGGAGGCAATGCTTGAAACACCACAACAACCTTCAAGTAGTAAGATGCAAGCATTGGAGCATTGTAGAGCCATTGGTACTGCTTGGCGACGATGCTGGGAACACCACAACAACCTTCGAGCGGTGAGATGCGGCAACTTTCTGGTAGCAGCCTTCGAGCGGCGATATGCAGTAGCCATGTGGTGGTGCTAAAGCAAAAAAGGGGCAGAGCAACGGCTTTGATAGCGTTGTAGGGGCTGCTAAAGCACCTTCGGGGCCGCTGGTGGGTGTTGAAGTGCACTTTCGTTGGTCCAGCAGAGCCCTAGGAGGCTAGGAGGAGGAAGGACCTCGTGTGGGACCTTAGGATAGGAAGAAGGGCCCGCACAGGTGCTCAAAGGTTGTAGAGAGGCTCGGAGGTAGTGGCGAGATGATTTAAGTCAGATTCCCCGTCTAGATCCGTTGCTCTGATACCATGTGGAGAAGAGAGATGAATCGTTATTTTATTCCATGAGTCTCGGGTATGTTATAGAGAGAGAAAGCTAGAGAGCAAAAAGGAGAAAAGTACATGAATGGCCTCAAAGAGTTACTGAACTCAAATAAAATAGAAATAACAATATAGAAACGACAGTATTTCTAACACTAAGCTCAACCCATTATTTTCAAGTCAAACTTGAGCTTAGGTCGGAGTTTGATAGACTTGGTCCCAATAGAATCACTTTCTTGCCTCCATTATGATGATTCAATGTTTCCCTTTAGCGAGTATTGAGGCTCTCATGCATCCATTACCAAACCACACACCCTCCTTTCTCAGACATTGTTGATCAATTGGGCTTCCAAAAATATTGATTTACATGGTAGGGCACCCTGTTGATATCTATGTTCCACTTAGATCTCTTTCTTGGCTCTATTCTGATGGTTTATGTTAGAAAACTTGAATGTGTAAGCGTATCATAAATAAAGGATAAAGAATAATGAAGAACACGGGATTTTAATGTGGAACCCTACTCCCTAAGGAACGGGATAAAACCGCAGGAGAATGCCTCAAAGGGATGATGTCTATAGACTTTCTCATTTGATAGGAGGTATGGGGCTTCTTATATAGCTTTCACAGACTCTCCAAGACCATATATGGGACTAAACACCTGGATGTGGTAAATGGATCTTGGAGGGATCCATTTACCCATCTATACAACGCTCCCCCTCAAGTTGGAGCATGCAATGCTCTACTTGGGCAAACAGAAAGAAATCTCAAACTCATAATACAAGACACTACAGACAATATCAAGTCAACGCGCACAATTGTCGGCTATTGTCGAGGACGTTGCTTCTCGTGTCGTGCAGGTGAGGAGGAACAAACGTGCTGGAGTATGAGTCGAACTGAGTCTCCTCGTTGGAGAGCATGTACTCTATATTGCGCCTACAGAGTCACTGCAAATGAAATGAGTCTCCACCTGGAGAACTCTGGCCCACCACATTATGTGGACAACTGCTCCATCTCTGAAAAGGGCAGAACTAAAAATGTCGTAGAGATATCCTCGTCGGAGTCCACGGTCGCTGGAAAATGGAGTCTGAAAAGTCTCTCATCGGGTCTCTCCCATATTGTCTCAGAGAATGGGATCTCTACTGTGGAATCCCTATGATACTACATGAAAACCCTAGCCCACATGGCATACTGATGGGGTCTCTACTCTAGAGTCCCTATGGATCACATGAAAACTCTAACCAAAACAAAAGACGGGGATAACACAAAAGATGGCAAACATGTGCACATTTGACTGAGGACTCGGAATCTGAACGTCAAGTCTGAAATAGAAGAACTGTAGAATCTGAAAATATGGTTGGTCTGGAGAATCTGAATACGACCTGTAACTCTAAATAATACTCCTCATTTCTCCCATAATTGTCGGAAAACAATGACATTGACAATGTTGGGAGAAGACGAGAATGGGGAAAGCATGCAGTGTTCGGAAATGAGGCCCATGCGGCTGCATATGTGTATTCGGTCACTTGACCGAAACGCATATGCCATATACGACAATATGCGGTCAAAACGCATATGCGGTCCGAATATGCGATATATGTGACCGCATATCTGAACAAGGGACTTGCATATAGGATACATGTTAATCCATAACATGTTGATAACACATTAACACGATTTTTTTCCGACCAACTCTTATATCACCATTTACATTTATGCATCTTTTCATTATTCTCGGTATATGTCGCATTTGGGAATATAATATAGGGCTCATATCCATATCTTTCTATTGTTCTCAACACTTATTAATGAATTGTTTACTGGCTTTTGAATTTCCTATCTAATGAAATTCATTCTAATTCTTCTAATAAAACATGAAATAATTGGCTAACGAACTGATACTTTACATTTTTTTGTACTTATAATAAATTTTATATGCAAATATATTTTCCCCTATATTTTGTATCAAAAAGTTGTCCCTTGGAGATCCATATATGTGTATCATTTTAGGTGTATGATTTGTATACATATGATTATTCTTTATCTTTTATTATATATAGGATCTATATATACATTAAAGGTTTTCTTATATAATTCATGTATTGTGTTCCCAGTTGAATCCAAATGTGTATGTGTGTGTATATGCATTAAATTCCAAAATATAAACTAAAAAATAATCAAGTTATATGGTCTTGCTTATATATCTTATTGATTATATTTTCTTATTTAAATTTTTTGATTTTGGATTTTGTTAGATCATCAACTTTTTTATATAGTCACATTTTATTATTGTATTTTATAATATTCTAAATTAAAATATTATAAACCGTATAAACCATATATATTTCTGTATATTCATCCGCATATCTGATTACTCACTTTAGACCGCATGGCCAAACGAATATTGCATAACGCATTTCTGAACCTTGAAAACATGAATCACGTAAGCCATCTACATTTTTCCTACTTTCCTTTAAAAATATTTTTTTAAAATCATTTTTTCAAATAAGCCATTCATTTTTTCTTGGTTTTTCCCTTTTTTACACAAAAAATTCCGACTATTTTTCCCTTTTTTTAATAGCGAACTCATCATTTTATTCTGTGTACGCTTTTTTTGTTTTGTAGGCACCTCTTTTCTATCAAAGCAAATTCACATCCCAATTGGACCCTTAAAACTCAAGACAAATATGGCTTACAAACTGCTCACCCCTTTTTTCGACCTCCCTTCTTTTTTTCAAACACGACCCAAAACTGCATAACTCCTTTTTTAAAACGAAAACCCCAAACACAGATTGGACTCATCCTCTCTCTCTCTCTCATTTTTTCTTCTCTTTCCTTTTTTTTAGTTTTGGCCTGCTGCCTGGAGCACCTGGATTGTGCGTCGCTTGCAGTAGCCTGGAGATGCAGCCCGAAGATGCGAGAGGGAGGGCTCCGACTGGGGGGTGCTTCGGGATTCCATTGAAAGTTGGCGTCTTTGATAGTGTCGTCGCTCTACTTGTAGGCTTGGAAGATTGGATTTTAATAGTTTGTGCTGGCTCTGCAGGGGATGTACTCAGATGCGCAAGATCCGGAACTTATCGCATTGGCCTTGCTTTGTGAGCAGATCTCAAGAGTGCGCTTGGGGCTGAGTATGGTCTGATCTGGAGCTTGGAAGGATTAGAGTTTTAATGAGAACCCCTAGAACTGAGATGACGACCTGAACATGTACGTGAATCAGGGCTCTGAAAACACTAGATCTAAAACTTGAACAGATCATAAATCATAAATCTTCAGAACTTGGAATCTTAGTAATCAACTTCAACAAGAATCGGACCTCGAATAAAATAAAAAAAATAACTCCTCAAGAATCAAACCCGCTCTGATACCATGTATATTAAGTTTAATCTAAAAAAGAAAATTAAATAAAAATACAATTTCCATGTAAAAATCGACCGATTAATCGGGGCAACTAGTTGGCTAATTGACTATTAACTGGTCAGTCAATAGCCCGTCAACCACCCCACAAACTCGACTGGTCAGACCTATTAGTCGGGCTAGTCGATCGACTTTTACATCTGTCTTCACCAAACCATTTACTATCGATTGGTCAAGGCCCTAAATTTCGATTTTGGTCACCATTTTGGTGAGTGACCGAAATGAAATTTCGACCGAATTTCGGTCAGTTTTTTAATAGGGGACCCTAAATTTTGGACATTGGCCATTTCGGTCGAATTTTAGTCACCCACTGAAACTGAAATTCGATCAAAATTCGGTCGAATTTCACCGAAATTTGATCCCATGCAATTGGGACACGCTGCTAGACCCATGCCCTTTTTGCCATTAGGGTTCTTGCACCTAGATCACTTGTAGACCGTATGAAATGAGAAACAATTGTGACTCCAATCTCCCTCCTTCACACCTTCTCTATATTAACCATTAACTTATTAGTCCCTTTTCCAGTCCCTTTGATCACTGGTATACAAATGGTGAACATGGCGTTTGAATTATCTACTTCTCAAGCTTGACATCCTCTTCCATCACCACCTTTTTTTGCCTTACTCTACCCTCTTACATGCGAGAGGCCATCATCATATTCAACCTTATCAAAAGTGTCCATCGCTTCCTATATTTTATTTCTCATTGTGAACCTACTGGCCTTTAACCATTGCCTAAGATCCACTTGGTAGCGATAGATATACCTTAATCAAGCTACCGGCCTACCAATGTTTGTGTTGCTAATGACCTCTTTAAAATCTCTCTCTAGTGTTCATCATGTCCTTGAAACCGTACTCATGAAGCCATGACTTATCAACTTGAATTAATAATCTGTCCTAATGTTCTCACAAAAGGATTAAAGGAGGGGTACGTGGACTGACAATGGATGCAAGTGAGCCTTAACTTACACTACATAGAAAGTGTACACTATTGGAGTATATGTATCATATGTATAGATGGGTAAATGGATCCCTTCAAGATCCGTTTACCACATCCAGGAGTTTAGTCCCACATCTACTAAATGGGACTTGAAGAGTCTGCGGATGCTATGTAAGAAGCCCCATATCTCTCCTATCAAATGAGAAAGTCAATAGACAAATCATCCCTTTGAGGTGTTCTCCTGTGGTTTCATCCTGCTCCTTGAGTATATCAAAAAGATTTGACATGTGTACCTCAAATTATCTACCTATTGCCGAGTAATACGTGAACAGGATACATGAAGTGGTTGGAGAATGTCATCTCACTAGTAGAACGAGTACTTTAATAAATTAGCATACTATTTTAGAGAATTTTATGAATGGGAGAAAAACCAATTTTTCAAAAGAAAAAGGGGTCGAACACCCATGGTAAATATTAAACCAAAAACTCCATTTATAAAAACCATAATAATAAGTACAATAGGTTTCGCTGAGAACTCATGAAAAAGTGTGCATGTGCCACTACATTCTCAATATAATGTCTCTTCCTGAAGACTAAAGCATTCCCAGCAAACCAAATGGTCCATCACATGGCAAAACTTTTAATACATTCCGTCCCAGGCTGATATGTTGGTTGCGACAAAACATGCCCAGAAAGCCATGTCACCAATCTCTTTAAACAAAAAAGGCACATGAAGATGTTCGCTTTTAAATGTGAATGGACCTTACAAATTCACATGCAGTCCCTTGACTCCCTTGACATGTCTGCATCCACCACCACCATCGAGCCGTCAACATGTTGTAGGCCTTCTTCACTGGGAAAATTCCATACCAGATCCAAGGGTTGCTTCCCCTAAATGAGCCCTCCTCGAGTGCCGGTTCCAGAATCATCTAGCTAAACTCCATGACACGCTCAGTTGCGGAGTCCTCAATCTTTAGCCGATCAATATACATATATAGAAAATTTATTCCCCTAAGCCTGATTGTTATATGAACGGATTTTTTTTTCTATGGACAACGGCAGAACATAGTGACTTTCTTTTTTTTCAAAGAAATGGGCCAATATATAATTACATCTAAAGACTTTTTCATATAAATTTTCAGAGGGAGTTAATATAAAATTGCATGTTTCCTTGTGAAAAGGAAGGGCGGTATAAATAAACAAATAACATCTTTTTAATTTTTCATTCCACAAAGGAGATTAATATAAGTTAACTGTTGGAGTATTTGTTACATGCATCACATGTATGGGAGAAGGATAAATGGATCTCTTCAGGATCCATTTACCCTATCCAGTTATTTAGTCCCATATCTACCAGTTTGGAGATGTGGAGATTCAGTGGGGACTATATATAAACCCGCATATCCCTGTAGTCAGATGAGAAAGCTCAATAGACTATCAGCCCTCTGAGGTGTTCTCCCGTAGTTTCATCCCGCTCCTTAGGGAGTAGCCTTCGTATTAATAGGGATAAATCCCAATTCGTGCCAATTGGATTGGGGCAGGAAGAGGCTAGAAGGATGGGCGAGGTGTTGGGATGTGGGAGGGGGAAGTTGTCAATCACGTACCTTGGGTTATCATTGGTGCTTGGTCGCCTTCGGAAGTCAGATTGGTGTACGGTACTTGAGAGATTGGAAAATAAACTAGCAGGATGGAAGGCCAAGATCATATCCAAAGGTGGGAAAGTGGTGTTATGTAGGAAACTGCCAAAGGGAATCTTTGAACAGAAGGAACGATTGATGAGGAGGTTCCTACGGTCGGACAGTAAACAAGATCATAAAGGGATACATCATTTGGGATGGGAAAAGGTTACCCGGAGAAAGAAGGATGGTGGCCTCGGTATCCTTAGAATTCAGCACATGAATAAGGCCTTGATCTAACGTCCAGATTGCTACGGAAGATATACTCTATTGGAGGGGAATTGTAGTTGGCATACGTCAGGTGCCCCTCCTCCCTTTGGTTGGGGTTGAGGGACACTCTGCCAGAGATGATAGAGGCGCTACGACCCGTGATTGGCAATGGTCAATTATTTAGATTTTGGATTGATGATTGGGTGAATTTTGGATCCTTGAAGGATCGTTTCTCGCGCCTCTTCCAACTATCTACAGACAAGTTGGGAGGCATAGCAGCTGCCTATTCTGTTGGTGCATGGAACCCCTGTTTTACGGCATCTCTTTCCGAGCAACGATTTCATGACCACTTGCAGATACTCAATGAACTCGAGGAGGTGGATGGACCGAGTGGCGGTAGAGACCATTTCACATGGGCGTCCGGGAAATTTAGCGTCAAGAAGGCGTACATCTTTTTGGAGCAGGGACAAACTGGGAACCATACAGAGCAAGATTGGGACTTTACGCTAATCTGGAAGTCAAAAATCTAGCATAAGTTTAAATTTTTCCATTGGCTCGTAAGACACGGTCGCATTATGTCGAAGATAAGGAGGGACAATCTTTTCCATACGGGGACCGCATCTGCACGAGATGCAATAAGGATGATGAGGATTTGGAACACTTATTCTTCATATGTCGTACTTCGTCGCAGATTTGGTCAGAGGTTGGGGTTCAATGGTTGAATGAGGAAAACTCAATGGCTTTCTAGACTTCTATAAGGGCAGTGGGCAGCAACTCTCAAGATGACGTATCCCTGGAATACTTTCTCTTATGGACAATCTAGTAAGTGTGAAATGCGAACATATTTAAGGGCCAGCGATTCAACACCAAAAATGTCCTTAACAACTTTAGAAGACTAGTAACAGAAACAGCTTGACTGTATGTGTTGTACATGGTTCTATATCTACCTATCCTCTTCTCTTCTATTTTGTAATTCTTCACTCATACTTCAATGAACTCGTGAGGTGAGCCCCATAGCGGGGCCTCACCCTTTTTATGCTCAAAAAAAGAAACTAAACCCTACGCTTCAGAGTACAATGATGCTCATGCAATAAATAATCGGTTAATCAACCACCATACTACCCCTATTTCGGTAGTCCAAAGTTTGCAGCAGCGAACGAATAAAATGAAGAAACTGCAAGTGAAGAAATAAATGATGTGGACAGCAAATACCTGTTCTGGAGTAAGTGGAAATTTTTTACCACCAACAGTGAAGGATATGACAGGCATAGACGGAAGGCTTCCACACTCTACGGATGATTCTCCCATGGGACTTGGCAGCCGGTCACATAGCTGGAAAAAAATATTCAGATGTGAGAGGGATGTGTAAGAAAGCAAGTGTGAGCATGCAACACATGCACACAGAGTAGATAAGATCTCTACCTCGTTGATATAATTCAAGACACTTTCTTCAGTCTTGTTCTGTCGAAGTTGATTTTGCATCCAAACAACAGCATTTTCACAGGCAGAACACATAGCATCACTCTCAACCTTCAAGTTCTCCGCACGGTCACTCACAACACTCTTGATCCCAAAGCTGTCAAGATTGACAAGAGTAATAAAACTGAATTATGAGCAGACCAACAAAGAGAGTGACCAACTTCAGGACAAGTCTAGAACTGACCTGACACCACGAACACCATCAAAGGTGCAGAGGCCAATCTGAGAGCATATTTTATTTGGTTGTGTCTGCAAAATGGAAAGGTTAGCCAGAGAACTTGTTCTGACGAAGATGAAATATAATGCATACATCTGCCAGCAGTAATTTCCATATCGTCTCTCCATACTGTGTAACAACTGCCTTGCATTCCTTGCTAACTACACCACCAGCTCCAATGGCACGGTTGATCTCTGTTATAATTGCCTGCATATAATTTTAAATATGAAGAAATCTTATCATGTACAAGTTTATATGTTTAAAAAATAAATGAGCATAGACATGAACAGACAAAAAATGCAATTACAAACAGCAAGCAAATAGCCAGATAGGTATATTATCATGAGGCATAATTTCGTCACGACTCGCTGTTATACCAAGCACTAATATCTAAAAAGAACAAGAATTATATATAACCCAGAGTTACTCCAAGCCACCTCATTACTGAAGTTAAGTAAAAGAATAGGAAGTGTATGGCACAGACTTGCTTCTCCTCTCATCATTGCTGAAGTTGATTAACAGATGCTGGTCGATTTGATAGGTAGAAAACCACAGCTTCAACAATCATTATTTGATTTTGGGTAGTGTGCATTCACTCATTGAAAGCACTTTGGCAAAGATCTTACCTAACAACCAAACTAAGTCACTCCCATGTTATTGGACTTGTTACGAGAATTCTTCACCTTTAGACAAAACTATATCAGTTTTCTTTTGAATGAAGCTGCCGCAAGACATATTAGGTTCCATGAAATTGCCACACCTCCCTTCAAGAGACGCATAAATCCCAAACTCAAACTAAAATGAAAAATAATAGATTTTTTTTAGAAAATGGCCATTTGTGATGTTTTTTTTAAAGAAGCAATTTGTGTTGTTTGAACCATAATCCTTTACGTGGAAGGCAATTGAAAAATGAAAAGATTGATTGCAAAGATAACATGTTAAAATTTTCAGGCAAATCAAAAGGATGACTTTGTCAGCGAAAGACATGGTGCTTAACAATTCATTACAAGCACACACACCAAAAAGAGAAAATATAAGAGGCAAAATGCATCCTATTCCAATCACAATACCTCCCTTCATGAGCACAAATCTCAAATAACTCATAGAATGTGTCCAACTGATAAAAATATAAGTCAAAAAAGTTTTTTTCATCATTTTCATGATGAAATAAAAAATGGTGAAGCCTTCTCCCACTATAAGTAGGGTCGGCTGCATGGATTCTTGCTCAAATCCATGTTGAAAGTTTCAACTACTTTTTACACTTGTCGACTACCTAACGCAACCCCCACAAGGAGGGATTTGAACCCTGGTCTTTTGGGTGGTAGGCACACTGCACTACCACTAGACCATTTAAGTGGGTTATTGTTAAGCCTTGTATTTTCATAATGAAATACAAGTAAAAAAACTGCAACATGTTTATTGTTAATCCAAGCGCTCAATCTTACTAAGGCTTAACAAAACATCGAGGACTTTGAAGATGAGCTGAGGTAGTTCCATTAAGATGTTTCACTTTGCTCAACTGTATTCAAGGAAAGGCAATTTAGTTTTCTCTTTACCACAACCAATAGCGGAATGTGTACAGTATTTTTAAGATTAAGGGTTAAAAGGATCCACGCCCAGATCCATTTATAACCAAATACAATGTTCAAGATCTATTTACCCAAGTATAACAAGCAACGAATCCCCTCAAGTTGGGTATGGGTGTTTATCGTGCCAAACTTGCCCGCATTCACCTCATGTTGCATAGTAAGAAAGCACTTGGTGAATACACTGTCAACTGAACTTATGACTTGATGATGGGTAGAGCCGATAGGCATTGATCTTTTCTGATATAAAGTAACAATTTGGTCCAACATGCAGCAAGTTGGGGATACTCAATTATAACACGCCATAATCCCCCTCAAGTTGATCCGGGCAACAAGATGGGCCATCAGCAATGGAGTTGTCTTGGTGCTAAAGTCCGGAGGCCTCTGATACTGAAGTCGGAGGAGAAACAATAAGGGTTGAAGTACCTGCTCATGGGTGTTTGCAAGAATGAAGGGAGTTTGTCTATGGGACGCCATGGCTCACGTAGGGGATACAATTGGAAATGGGTTCGATGGAGATGTTGTTCAACGGGGCTTTGAGAAATGTTGGAATGGTCCAGTCTTTGGTCTTTGATGGACTATCTCATGGACAACCGGCAAATGTAGGGGTGGTCGTGACAGGTATCAAAGATCCATTACCTTTGGTTAGGGATGTTCGGATTGAAGGCTCATCATTTCATCTGATGATTGAGGAATGGGATCACATTAGGGTTGAAGCACGGAATTTGCGTGATGGTATTAAGCACCAAATAGCTCCCAATGATGGAGCTCCATAGTAGGAGGCCTCGACAACAAAGGGGCTTTCAATGAAGATTAGGGATGTCGTGGTGAAGGTGGAAGACAAACGGTCACTTCAGTTGGGGAAGATGGAATTTGAAGAGTTAGGGTTTTTTGGTGTCAAAGCTTCGAGAAGAAGTAATTCAGGGTGCCTGGCAACCTTTTCATCAGAAGTTGGGTTGTCTCTGCTCATCAAAAGCGGAATATCCCATGATGAAGATATTGTTTAGACATTTGGTACCCGACGAGGTGGATCTTTTTCTCATGTGCTCCTATCAGATCCCCTAGAACCCTTGGATCCTATTCACTTATAGCGCATTCAGTCAGTCACTATCACAGGCATAAATGGAGCTCTGAAATGGATGCAGTGTAAGGCAAGGTTCAGGAAAGCGATATGCGTATGCGTTCGGACAGGTCGTTGAATAGCGCTTAAACGGTATGCAGGGGCATATACGGGGTATATGCGGTTCTACACGATTTCCTAATTGTTTTATTTAAAAATAAATAAATACAAAAGTGACTACAACAGAACTAAATTTATGTATAATTGTGGTCCAACAGAAGATCTAAGAAAATTAATTTTCATATAGAGTTCAAAACAATCTGTATCAATCAAATACCAATACTTCAATAGAACGGTTACCAAACAAATTAATTGACAACATTCAACAAAATAGAAAAGTTAGCACACAAAATGCCTCTATTGTTGATATAATGTCATTTATCTCTATCGTTATATTTATAACTGATCCTCCATCAAAAGTACCAGACTTTACACATAATATATTGCATTCATAATAACTATTACTTGACTAAATTAGTTTGCTAAATTATTGGTACATTATTCTTTTTCTTCCTCGCGTGTTTACTCCAATCTCACAGTACAACTACTTTGATGATGGATTTAAATGGTCGTGGAATGCTTGGTTGGCATAATGCAAAAACAAGGAAAAACGTGGCACAAATAACACAATAAAAACATGGCACAAATTAAAAAAATAAAAAAATAAAATGTGTATGCGGTCGCACAGCCCGCATATGTGGCCCGCATAAGCGCACAGGGCGCATAATGGGGGGCTTCATGAAAGCGGTGCATTGAAGGCACCGCATACACATATGTGGCTGCATATGCGGCCGCATGGTCCACTTTCGTGAACACCGGTGTAAGGGGCTTCATCTGACCTCGAGTGATAAACACCGATCGAGCCCTTGTTTAATGTTATATAGAGAATCTGTTTGCTGAAGGCAAAGGCCTTGCTTATGTGCATTTAGGAAAATCGAACGAACGAGATGATTTCTTGGTGATGACAATCTCCACCAATGTGCTCTGTTCCTCTACATCTGAGGTTGTGGGGGTACATTCTTCATCTCGAAGCACTGGGGATAAAAGGGTGAGTGAGAAGATATGAGAGTAATCGGAGGGTTCTTCTTTCTCCCTCATGGCATTGGGGGAGGAATTACAAAAAGGATCATTAGATGAGCAGAGGTTGAATTCGCCTCGGGCTAAGGCTCTCGACGTGATTTATTGGAGCCATTGTGAAACACTCATGGAGCATGATAAGAGCATTGATCTGTTGACAACGGACGATTCAGGTTGTGATGCCATATGAAACATAAATTCTCCATAGGAAATTAGTGGGGATGAATAGGTGGAGGACGATGTTGCGAGAAACCTATAGAATATTTCGATGTTGTACAACCAAAGGGGATTTCTATGGTTTCCAAATGAATATTTTACTTGGAATATAAGAGGCATGGGCATCACATCGATCTTGTGCTAAAAGGGAACCTGCAACCTTCGAGCCTTTCTTGCAGTACGCATCCTTAGTCATCCCAACATTGCGGGAAGTCCTCCAAGATTCTGATGTTGTGACTTACACACCACTCACATACATGCATCATCGATCATGCATGCCCATGCTCATATTTAGTAGCTACAATATCTCCATGCCTTTTCGGACCACCATCTACCAATATGAATCAGGAACGCCTCTGTGTGTATGCATGTGATTGCAACTCGTTGCTCCTCAATGTATCTAACAATCACTACGCTCACATATGTTTGGATTTGTATATCCACTATCATATCATGTAATGTTGCATGTACTTGCTCCGTCTACTATGCCATGAACTCCATAACACTTCGCCTCCAAGCTAGTGTCCTTCTGTAGAGCTTTTCCATTTCCACATACTTTGATTGTGAGCTGAAACCCCTAAGACTCATGCGGATAACCACAGAGCTATCCACTCATGCACCTCAATCTGAAAAGCCACACCGCTTGCGTACTACGTCCATCTGCCATCATACCTGTGAGTACTTTTTCAATCACAAACTTCAGAGGTGTAAGTTGGTTTGAAAAATCGTGCCTCGAGGCACACGAGTCGTACAACTCGAGGCATGACGGCCCTGAATCACCCCAGAATGACCGCCTCAGCAGGGCTCTGAGAGACGACCGCCTCAGTTGGTCGAGGCGGTCGAGGCTGAGGCGATCCTCCAGGCGTTTTTTTTATTTTCAATGTAAAGGTCTAGTTGTTATACAAGATATAAATTTTTAAGGGTATAACAAACAGATCCATGTACCATAATAGAAATAAAACCTTTAATAAAGAAATCATCGAGGGTGTTGATTCCACACCCCCATAGGGGAGGAATGCACCTACTACGCCCTAGACCCTCCCCCCCCCAGGCTCGCTGACCAGGCAACGAGACCCCCGTTTTCTTAGAGTATGGTACGACGGGATAGGGTGCATACAACGGTTCTTCAACATGGGTTAGATGGTTAGAGTTCGGGGGGATATCAAACAGACTCATTATTCTCTGATTGTATGGAAAATTAACAAAAAGGCATATACAATTGTATATCTTATATTTTCAAAGTTCATATCTTTATAATTTCATCATATATTATAGTAATATACCTATAATTTCATTAGTATATCTTTTATTGTATTTTTATAGGTATTTATCCTTACAAACTAAGGCTTACGCCTCGAGGATACACTTCGCCTTGATTCCAGGGAAACCGCTTTGTTCCGTTTTTAGTTTTTTTAAAACCTACTATAAAAGAGAGGGCATGCCTCTCACATGAAGACCCATGAAATAGATGAAAGCATTTGCCTTCCAAAAGCCTAAGTAGCATTGATCATTGAGAGAGAAGTTTAGAGAGTTGGTCTCTCTAATGCACGTCCTCCCCTCATTCTCTATCGCATTACACGTCCACCATCAAGCATGCATCTTCTCTTTATAGGTATGGCCCTGCGAGAGAGAAGATTGTCTTCTTCATCGTGTTTCACGTACATGCAAGAGGACTCGATCTTGTGAGGCGGAATCAGATAGCTTGAGATCTTCTTGGTCTCATCCTTGGGTGGACAACTTCAAGAAGAAGTAGATATCAAAGTTCGTAGGATGCAACGCGACTCATCGTTGCGCCTATAAGAGGAGAGTTCTTAGATCGGACTTTATTCGAGAGGTCTCTTGTTTTAGAGATTCACGCTTCAAGAGATAACCATGATTTCTTCATAATATTCATTAGAATATAAGAAACTTTATTAGGAAAATTATTTCTTCAATTAATGATTTCGTAAAGTACAAATTATTGTGTTGAAATTGCTTGTCCGTACAATGAACACAGTTTTTTTGCAAATCGTTTGCTAATTTATGTGTTTCCGTGATGCGAAGTTTATAAAATGTTTATTTACTTCCTTCAAAGGGACTTCCAAGCTAGGGTTTAAATATCGATTTCAGATATTGTATCAATACCATATCGATACAATATTTCATCGCCATTTGTGAAGAAATTAGGGTTGGCGATCGAGCCCAACGAGCCGAGCCAACCCCTGGCTCGGGCTCAGGCTCGAGCTCGTTCGAGCCCAGCCGAGCTGGCTCGAGCTTGGGCTCGATGAGCTCGAGCCCTTATCGAGCCGGCTCGGGCTCAATAAGGCTCGAGCCGAGCCCCTTATTGAGTCCGAGATCCTTATCGAGCCTGGTCTGGGACCGAGCCCAAGTCGAGCTTGTTAAGGAAAATGGGTACTTTTTTGTGGAAAAGTGTTTTGTCTAGGTTCGAACTCGAGACCTGCTCTATCAAAGACTGCGTTCCTTACCAGTAGACCACTATTCAAGTTGTATGTAAAATCTTAATTATAATATATATTATAACATTATATTTGCTTATAAAAAAACTACTAATTTTCTAATGCGTGAGCGGGGGGCAAATGTGTGGGCGGGAATAGGATTGAATTGAGAATTGGGTCATGATTTGTGGGAGGGTCAAAGTTAGTAGAGGGAAAATTGCAAAGGGCTAATTTTATATTGTTTGTATTATATATATATAAATATATAAATAATATGTGTATATATATTCCTTATCGAGCCCCTTATTGAGTTATCGAGTCGAGCGAGACTTGGCTCAAGCATGGCTCGTTAAGCTATCGAGCCCAAAATTCTGGCTCGAACTTGGTTCAATAGCCTAATGAGCCGAGCTCACGAGCCCTTATCGAGCCGAGCCCGAGCCTGGCTCATCGAGTCGTGACTCAATAGCCATCCCTAAAAGAAATGATTGGAAACTACCCTCATATCGTTATTTTGCTCAAAATTTCCGTTTCTTGTCGAAACTGAAATTTCGGCAAAATTTCACAAAATCTGAAACCATGCCTCCAAGACCTACACCTCCTAACTTTTTCTACCTTCTGTTCATTATCAATAACATGGCAAATGCCATTATACCTTGTCATCAAGGTTGTTCATGGAGAGTAACAAATCACTCCATGTATCTAAAAGACCTCAAACACATATCACAAAATCAGCAATTTGTGTGATGCCACCCTTAAAAGGTGTTCCCAGAGACCTCTTGACATTAGCCAACATCGAGTCAAAGTCCCATTCCTTCCTGGAAGGTATCAATCAGCAAACTGCCTTGTGAAACGTTTGGATTGAAGCAGATTCCTCGAACATCATTTGCAAATGATTTCCTCGTCGTTGACCTTACAAGTTACAGCCCATGCTCGGTTATCGAGGTAACATGACGATTGACCAATCTCTAGACCAAGCAGCTTGAACGACGGTTGCCCATCCCCCTCAACCAAAGCATCAAGGTAGCCTGGAGCAAACCACAGTACAATGGTTGAATGTCCCACATCTGAAACGAGGGCCTTTCTTATTGTGGAAAGTATGAAAGAATAGAAAGGCTTGTCTTATTCGAGAGGTCTAGGGGTCCTTATATAGGACAAAACCCTAGAGTGCTCAAAGGAGAAAAATACATAAATACCCCTACATGTTATAAGAATATACTTCTGCCATATAAAATATTCTCTATAGAATATTCTACCACATAGAATATTCTCTATAGAATATTCTCTTAACAAATATACTCTCGATAACGCAATCTACCGCAATGTTTAACACAATCTATTTTAATCTTTAACACTCCCCCTCAAGTTGGAGCATATCCATCGATCATTCCCAACGTGAAAGCAATCCAAGAAAGGCGCTTCTTTGACAAGGTCATTGTAAATATGTCTGCAAGCTGAAGATCTATCGAGATGTGTGGTGTATCAATCTTGCCTCCTTGTACAGCATCGCGAATGAAATGGCAATCAATCTCAATGTGCTTAGTTCTCTCGTGGAATACAAGATTAGTGACAATGCAAGTGGAAGATTTGCTATCACAGTATAGAGGAACATGAGTCGTGATATCAATGTTGATTTCTTGCGGAAAAGTCAGTAGGCAAGTAATTTCACATGTAGCCTAAGCAATTGCAATGTATTTTGCCTCTGCACTGGATCGAGAGACTATAGTCTGCTTCCTGCTCATCCAACTAACAAGGTTTCCTCCTACCATCATAGCATAACCCGTAGTGGAGCAACGATCCTCAGGCGAGCTTGCATAATCAGCATCAGCATAGGCAACAACATCAGTGTATCCATTTACCTCATAGAATAAGCCACGTCCGGGTGATTCCTTCAGATATCGAAGGATCAAAAGAACGGCCTCCCAATGGTTGTAACAGGATTTCTCTATGTATTGGCTAGCAAGGCCTTAAATGTCGGTTTCGGTCACCATTTTGGTACCGACCAAAATAGAATTTCGATGGAATTTCGACCGAAATTTCGGTCATTTCGATCATTTTTTGTACTAGGACCCTCATATTTCGATCATTTCGGTCATTTCGGTCGAATTTCGATTTCGACTGGATATCGATATTCGACAAAGATTCGACCGAATTTCGCTGAAATTTGAGGCCATGTTGGCTAGCTATGCTTACAGCATAGGATATGTATGGTCTAGTAACAGTAAGATACAGCAGTTTTCCAACTAAGCTCGTGTATCGTGTAGTGTCTTCAAATGGAGGATCAACAATGGTAGAGTGTTTCCTTGGTTCTGCAGGAATACCATAGGGTTTGCATTCAAGTAATCCAGCCAAAGTTAGTATATCTAGGCAGTACTTCCTTTGTTACATATGAAGTCCCTTCTTGATACGTAAGACTTCTATGCGCAGAAAATAGCGAATTTGTCCAATATCCTTTGTGACAAAAACCTTTTGTAGAAAAACCTTAGTCTCCAGCACCCCTTTATCATCATCACCTGTAACAACCATATCATCTACATATACATCAAGTATAACAGTACCAGTCTACCAGAAAATCATTTTTGTATGAAAACAGAGTAGTCAGATGTAGTTCTCTGGAACCCTGGAGTGCTAATTTTTGTACTTAAGTCTGTCAAACCATGCCCTCGGGTTTTGCTTCAGGCCATAGATTGTATTGTGAAGTCGCACACATACTCCCCCTCGACTTCGTATCCTGGAGGTTGCATCATGTAAACCTCCTCTTCTAGATCGCCATATAAAAATGCATTCTTGACATCCAGTTGAAAAAATATTCCAGCCCTTGTTTACTATCACAAAAAGGATGGTTTATATGGAGCCCATTCGTGCAACGAATGAGAAGGCCTCGAAGTAATCAACTCCATATGTTTGTGTAAAGCCTTTCGCCACAAGTCTTGTCTACAAACTGTCAATAGAGCCATCTGGAGACTGCTTTGTAGTAAATACCCACCGGCATGCAACAAGTTTTGTTACATGGGGACATTGCACAAGATCCCATGTCCTTTGGGAATTAAGAGCGTCCATTTCTTCATCCATTGCTTTTCGCCATCCAGAATTCTTTAGTGCACTATTATGATCTCTGGGAACCAAAATTGTCATAAGAGCATCTGCATATCTTTTGCCAGAGTATGATAATCTATTAGTGGGCGTGAAATGAGATATTTGATGAAGTGAACATTACCTCTTGGTTTTGCGTAGAGCGATGGGAAGCTCTTGAGGATCATCCGTGACAGAGTTGGTGGAAGCACTTGAAGTTGGCATATTCTCCTGCAACAAAAGAATAGGTAGAGGAACAGGAACAAGACCGAAGACATGTTTTCTTCTATACACAATAAGTGGAGCAGGAAGGTCTAATGGTATATTTGACATGTCTTGAGTAAAGGAGGTTTCTTCAAAGAACGTGACATCAACAGATATGTAATACTGGACAGAAGGATCATAGCATTTGTACCCTTTTTAAGTCTGAGAGTAACCCAGGAAAACGCATTTAATCGTATGAGGAGATAGTTTATCAGGAGTATGAAAATTATGAACAAATATTGTGCATCCAAAAATCCGCAAAGGCAGAGGGAAGGATGAGTCATTTGGGTATAGTAAGCCAAAGGGAGTAGAGCCGTTAAGTGATGCCGAGGGGACCCTGTTTATAAAGTGGACAGCAGTCAGTATAGCATCTCCCCAATAATTCTTGGGAACATTCATTTAGGTAAGAAGAGAGCAGATAATATCAAGAAGATGTCTTAGTTTTCTCTCTGCTACTCCATTCTGTTGAGAAGTATATGGCCAAGTTTTTTTATGGATGGCGCCCTGTGAGGCAAAAAAGGGCATCAGATCTTTGTAAATTCCAAGGCATTATTAGAACGAAATATTTTAATAGTAGTAGAGAAGATATTTTTGACATAATGAAATAAATTCTTGACAACGTTATGAATTTCTAATCGTTTCTTAAATAAGAAGATCCAAGATAATCGACTGCAGTCGTCCACAAAGACAGCAAAGTATTTATGACCACTTAGTGTTCGGACAGAATAGGGTCCCCATATATCACAATGAATAAGAGAAAAAGGAGAACTACGGCGAGGCTCAATCCGTCAGGAGAGGAGGCTCTATGATGATTCTTGAACTGGCATGCCTTACACTCAAAGGGTTTGAGTGTGTCAAGAGTTCAGGGGGACATCATGGAGAGAGCTTTGGCTGAAGGATGACCTAGACAAAGGTGCCACAGAAGAGGATCATCATAGATGGATACTGCACCAGCAAAATTTGAAATAGAACGGATGTCGAGGTAATAGAGGACGTTCCTCTCATATCCCCTACCAAAGATCTGCCTCGTCCGAATGTCCTGAAAATAACAGTAGAATTCGTCAAAATAACACAACAATTAAGTTCACGACATAGATTCTGTACAGATAGGAAACTGAGAGGAAAAGCAGGAGCACGATGAACATTTGTCAATCGTAGCATGGGAGAGAAATCAATAGTACCAACAGCAGTAATTGGGGAATGATCCCCATTAGAAACAGGAACAGTCTTCACTGATGAGGATGGTTGGAAAGATGTGAGCAGGTTTTCCTCTCCCGTCAGATGGGTAGAGATCCCAGAGTCAATAATCCAAGCATGTTTATAGGTAGAGATTGAGTCTGCTATTGTACATGAGGTAGTAGCTAGACTAGCAGAAGAGGCGAAGGCGATATTATTGCCAGCAGAGGAAGCAGAGTCTTGGAGCACTTGGCACAAACAAGTATATTCAGAAGCAATAAATGGAGTTTGTACCCCTCCAGTTTGCTGAGCAGATGTATTTTCAATTACATCAGAAGATGCTTGGACATAAGCATTATTGACATTAGATTGCATGCCAAAAGTTGCCCAACACCTATCAGAAGGATGATTCCATTATCCACAGTGTACACAAATTGGATATCAAGCAGTAGAGGAATCACGAACACAACCACGATCACGCCCCCGTCCAGATTCACGATCGCGTCCAGTTTCACGACCACTTCCACGTCCAAGGTTTCGACCCATGCTACCTCAATGCCCTCTATATCCTGAGGATGCATAATGAGATGTTGTTTCTGTAGTGTAGATGGTGGATGGTTGAATGGGAGCCTCAAGCTCCTGTAAGCGTCCAAAGATGCTCTCAAGGCTCGGTAAAGTGTGTCTACCATTAGAAACTGATCTTTCACCAGCTTGTATTTTGGAATCAATCCTGATAGAAATCAATAAACTTGCCATTCAGCGCGTTCTCCTACTTGTTTATCACAACATGCAACCTGAAAGATAAAGAGCTCATCAATAGGCTTGGAAGAAACTTGTAGTACTCAATAAGACTCGAATCTCCCTGAGTGGCTGACCATATCCTCGTATATATGTAAGAAAGACGAGACTTGGTCGTCTTCTGAGAGTATGTGCGCTCAAGGTTTTCCCACATCTCCTTAGCAGTTTCTTTGTAAAGAAGATTAACAACAATATTTGGATTGATGTTTGTCATCCAGGTGATAACTTGATAGTTGTCGACAAACCATGTGTCATAATCTTTGTCAATTTCTGCAGGCGGGTCCTTTGTAAGAACATAGCTTTTGCTTTGGCCACCGATAAATACTTTGAAGGACCGAGACCATAGAACATAATTTTCAGATCCCTTTAGCTTGATAGAGGTGTCATGTACCATCAAAGAAGAAGTAGAATACACGGGCTTGGTCTCGGTGGTCGTCACGGTGGTGTCTTAGGTCAAGAAGAAGTGATCTAGAGAATGTATCTTGTTCTTAACCGAATATCAAGTGCCTATACTTGCAGTAATAGACAATATATAGCAATCAAGATCCCATATTGCTGCGCAAGGAGGGTTGGCGGCGACTCCAGGGAGTAGGAGAAGGGGCTGGCAGTGGCGCCAATGGGAGATCAAGGGTTGGTGGCAGCACTTAGGTGTCTGTGGCGACATGGACGTGAGACGGCGGTACCAGTGGTTGCAAAAGGGGCCAGGGCGAGGTCGGGGAGGACCATTGGGAGGTCCTGCAAGCGTGCAGGGAGGTCGAGCGTGCAAGGGCGAGGCGTGAGGGGTCGAGTCGGGTTACGAGGACGAGGTGCGATGGAGGTGGAAGGGCTTTGGGGGCCAGAGGCGGCACTCCCTAGGGCATCGTGGAAGCGTCGGGGGGATTAGTCTTGGGCATGAGTACACTGAGGCATCTAGGTTAGCGCGGGAGGGCGCCCAGGGCAGCGCTGGACTACTTGAAGACTCGGGGCTGGCGATGGCGGAGGGATTTAGGTAAGAACACCGGTCTAGGACTGCTCCCCTGATACCATGTGGAAAGCATGAAAGAATAGAAAGGCTTGTCTTATTTGAGAGGTCTAGGGGTCTTTATATAGAACAAAACCCTAGGCTCAAAGGAGAAAAATACATAAATACCCCTACGGGTTACAAGAATATACTTATGCCATATAGAATATTCTCTATAGAATATTCTGCCACAGAATATTCTCTATAGAATATTCTCTTAACAAATACACTCTCAATAACGCAATCTACCGCAATCCTTAACACAATCTATTTTAATGTTTAACACTTACTATGAGAGACGATCCTCCATTCCTCTTACTGGACTCCTACATCAACCTCTCTCACCCTCCACTCCTTCCTCTCATTCCGATAGGTGACCCTCTCCCAATTCCTCACGTCCCGTACTCACCATCGAAAACTTATTAGTTGTTCTCCGCGCTCTTTCTCTCTCCCTCTCATTTTTTTCCTCCGAAAAAATCACATTTCGATCATAATATTGATCCTTATTTCAATACAAATAAAGAATCGAAACAACTTATTGTGGCGGCCCGATAAAGAGGCGATGTAAATGTTATGTGCATAACATAGAGAATAGTGTACTTGTGTATTTGCCTTGATACCTTCATGCTCATGTCTAGAGCAAAGAGAAGGTAAAAAAGCATCTAAGGAACCTAAAGAGACCCCATTCAAGTTCAACCCCTTTCTGGTTAGTGAAAAGGCAACCATCGTGGAAAATTAAATGCATGAAGTCCCTTTGAAACTTCACTTAGGAAGACGTGTCTACAGCCAACTAAAGGAATTGAGCTTTCAAGGCCCAGTCGATAGCTTCAAAAACAGCCGATATTTGTGCATTACTTTTAAGGAATGGCTCGTCAGGGGATCCCCCTCTTCTACCACAACTTTCTCAGACTGAGGACCGACTAGGAAAGCACACCTTTATTTCCCTTGAAACATCACCAATGACAGTTGTGGAGATATTTGTATCTCTTTATATTTATTTCTTATGTCTATTCCTTCTTTGTACCTCCTATGTAATTTACCCATGGCTTTTCTCCTATATAAGAGAGCTCTAGGTCTCTATGAAATCAAGCCATTCTATTTTCTTCACATGGTATTAGAGCGACGGTCATATATTAGGGCCTGACCTAATCCGTACCCCACCACCAACCCTCTCTCTCTCTTTTCTTGGCGTCGCTATCGTCCCTAGGGGCGCAGTCAGCACCGCCAAGGGATGCAGCCAATGCCATCGAACCCAAGGGGCCCAGCTAGTAGCATCGCCAGCCTCGAGGGGCCCAGCTAACACTGTCACCAGCACCCGAGAGGCCTAGCACCGCTGCCACCAGCTCCCGAGGGGTGTTACCAGCACAGCTGCGACTCTCCACTACCGCTTCCAATAACCCTGGGGGGACTTCATAGTTTCGCAAGCGAGGACCCTGTGGTCGAAGAGGAGGACGTTAGCGTGGCCCTTACACATATTGCCATCGTCCAGGTCATTCTGAGGAGACATGTTATCAAAAGCATGGGTATCCTTTGTCTTCCTGTGTAGCTGAGCACACTGAGACTACTCTAGCTCCCTCTCATGATGCGAGGCTCGACGATAATCCCTCTCATGATGCGAGGCTCGACGATATTGTCTCTCAATTGAGAGATATAATGACCACACCAACTACACCTACTGCAAGATCTTCAGGCATTACATCCTCTTCCAGAACATCTATGAGTTCTTCAGGTATAACTTATGCACCTTGTTAGCTTATATAATGCGGAAGCGTAGAAATAAAGAAGAATAAACAATGAAAGAATGTGGGATTCAATGTGGAACCCTACTCCCTAAGGAGCAGGATGAAACCATGAGAGAACCTTCACTTTCTCACTGGACACAGGGGGTCTGGCCCATCCGGGGCTTCTTATATAGCCTTCATAAACCCTCAAGTCCCGCCATTGGTAGATGGGGGACTAAACTCCTGGATGTGGTAAATGGATCTTAGAAGGATCCATTTACCTATCTTACATGATAAATAACGCATACTCTAACACTCCCCCTCAAGTTGGAGCATGCAATGCTCAAGCAGGATGAAACCATGAGAGAACCTTCACTTTCTCATTGGATACAGGGGGTCTGGGGCTTCTTATATAGCTTTCATAAACCCTCAAGTCCCGCCACTGGTAGATGGCGGACTAAACTCCTGGATGTGGTAAATGGATCTTAGAAGGATCCATTTACCCATCTTACATGATAAATAACGCATAATCTAACACTCCCCCTCAAGCTGGAGCATGCAATGCTCAACTTGGACAAACAAAAAGAAATCTCAACTCACAATACAAGACACTACATACAATATCAACCCAACGTGCACAATTGTCGGCTCTTGTCGAGGAGGTTACTTCTTATGTCATGCACATGAGTAGGACCAAACGGGCTGGAGTGTGAGTCAAACTAAGTGTGCTCTGTACTATGCACGTCAGAGCCGCTGAAACTGAAAATGAGTCTCCACTTGGAGAACTCTGGCCCACCACATGTAGAAGACTAGATCTGTGGACAACTGCTCCATCTCTGAAGGGTCGAAAGCTGTGGAGACATCCTCGTCAGAGTCCACAGTCGTTGGACAATGGAGTCTGAAAAAAGTCTCATCGTCGAAGAACTGGGTCTCTCCCATATTGGCTCAGAGAATGGAATCTATACTCTGAAGTCACTATAAAAACACATGAAAACCCTACCCCACATGTCATAGGGAATGGGATCTCTATATTGAAGTCCCTATGGAACACATGAAAACTCTGACCAAAACAAAAAATGGGGACCACAACAAATGATGCCAAACATGTGCACATCTGAAAAGGAGTCTCTCTCTGGATAACTCAAAGAAAATGGGTCACTCAATAATAGAGTGCCTCGAACTTGGACTCCGAACCAATCTGCAGAGTCTGAATATCTAAACTATAGAGTCTGAAAATCGGGCAGGTCTAAAGAATCTGAAATAGATATGTAATTCTACTTAATACTCCCCCTTTCTCCCATACTTGTCAGAAAACAATGGCATCGACAAAGTTGGGAGAAGACGAGAGAATGAGGAGAAAACATGAATAAGTCGATCTCAAAAAAATCAGCTTCACATATATTTTTTAATCATTTTTAATAAGCCATTTCATTTTTACTTTTTACGGCTTTTCCTCTCTTTTTATCATTTTTTCTCGTATGATTTTTTTGTAGGAACCTTTTTTTGAAAAAAAAAACTCGGCCGAAAAAGAAGGGCCCAACCTTTTTTAAAAAAGCAGTAGCATTTTTTTTTGAACTGCACGTTGGGCCTGGAAAAAGAACACTCAATTTTTTTTTCGAGGCGGGGGAACGGATCCCCTTTTCTCTTCTTAATTAGGGTTCCCCGACTGGGAACCCTTTCTAACTCGAGGCGCCGTCCCCCGATGGGGCATTCTGCTCTCTTGTCGTCACCGCCTTGCACAAGGGAGAACGAAGGAGAGGAGCGTCAAGGGCCACTCTCCCCACCTGCACAAGATCCGAGAGGAAAAGGAGGAGCACCGAGATGGGGCTCCCGTTGCTGCGGGAATCGCCTGGAGCCTTTAAGGTTCGCCGCCAGGAGCCGCCTTGTGAGCTGGAGTTCGCGTGAGATCGGGATGGGCTCGACCTGGAAGCGAAGAGATGTCGCACCGTCCGAGGAGAGGAGGCGTTGCCATCGCTGGAGGGGAGTTGTCAGTGGATGGGTTCGGAGTAGCGGTGCTGCTCGAGAACACAAGTGAGGTGGAGAAGGGCCTCGCCTCTCTTTCTTTTCCGATATGGAGCACCAGTATCAATAAGCGTCGAGCGGCACGGTCACTGCCAGTTGTGATCGGAGCGAAATCATCTGGGTGCGATCTGGAGTTCCACCAATCTGGAGCGTGTTGTGCCACCATAGGCGGCTGAAGGTCTGAGCTCTGCTTGAGCAGAGAATAACCTCCTATAGCTAAGGTGTTTAACCCTAGAACTGGGGGTTCAAGTGCCTCCTGAGAGTTGCGGCTAGAGAAGTGGAATAGAACAGGGCTCCAGGAACGCTAAAACCACAGCCATCATTGAACAAAAATTAGGATTTCAAAAGAAACCCTAGAATTTAATCGAACCTTGCATAACATGATCTTCATATAAATTACCTTCAAGCTAAACAATAATTAAATTGAATCTCGAATAAAAACAATGAACATGAAATCCTCGAGAATCAAACCCGCTCTGATACCATATTAGGAAATATAATACGGAAGCGTATCAGAAATAAAGAAGATTAAACAATGAAAGAACATAGGATTTAACGTGGAACCCTACTCCCTAAGGAGCGAGATAAAAAAATGGGAGAATGCCTCAAAGGGCTGATGTATGAATTGCACTTTCTCACTGGATACAATGGGTCTGGGGCTTCTTATATAGCTTTCACAACCCATCCAAGTCCCACCACTGGTAGATGTGGGACTAAACTCTTGAATGTGGTAAATGAAACTTGGAGGATCTATTTACCCATATTACATGATAAATGATGCATAGTCTAAAATACCTACCAGTTGTAGCAGCTCGGATTTGACTGATTGGATCATGGGCTCCGACGCGTCTCATCATATGTGCAGAGATTGAGCACAATTTAGCTCTTACAGATTTATCCCTCCTGGTAGATCATTGGTGATTGCAAATGAGGTTCATTTATCCATTGTTGGTAAGGGGGAGATTGTCCTAGTTCCCTCGATGCGCCTGCAGAATGTCTTACACGCACCAGCATTTCAGATGAATCTTTTGTCCATTAGTCAAATTAGAAAAGATTTACATTGTCATGCCATATTTGACCCATCTTCTCGTGTGTTTCAGGACGCACTCACGGGCAGGGTGATTGAACGTGGCCGTGATAAGCGAGGGCTTTACAAGTTGGTTCAGCCTCCTTTTGCTGGTACTACGACTATTCCTACTAGATCAGTCTCTCCATTTATGTGGCACCTTCGCTTTAGACATCTTCCTCTGCAAAAGCTATGCCATGTCCTCCTTCAGATATCTACTCACACCACCTTATAGTGTGAGGCATGCCAACTTAGGAAGCACCATCGTTCCACTTTTCTGAGTAGCCAAAGTATGCACAGTAGTCACTCATTTGAGTTGTTTCATTTTGATATTTGGAGTCCTGGTCGTGTTCCCACTCATCAGGGACATCAATTCTATCTGGTAGTTGTAGATGATTTCTCCAGACTTTATTGGATTTTCTTGTTCAAGAATAAGTCTGATGATGTTCATGTCATTAATCATTTCTTATTGAAATAAAGAATATTTTTTCTACTTATGTGAAGTTCATTCATTCTAACAATGACTTAGAGTTCTCCACTTTACAGTTGTCTGATTTCCTCAGGTCTCCTGATATTGTTCGCCGGACTTCTTGTGCATATACATCGCAGCAGAACGATGTTGCTGAACGCAAACACCGTCATTTCTTAATATGACGAAGACTCTTTTGATTCGGAGTCGGGCTCCTCACTCGTTCTGAGGTGATGCGATCCTCACTGCATGCTACTTAGTGAACCGCATGCCTTCCATGGTCCTTGGAGAAAAGATTCCTTTCTCGATAGTGTTTACCGAAAAAGACCTATTCTCTCTTACTCCCATGGTCTTTTGGTTTGTCATTTGTCTACAATTTTACTCCTGGTTGTGACAAGCCCTCTCCAAGAGTTGTCAAATGTATGTTTATTGGCTATTCTCGTACCCAAAAAGGGTATAGATGTTTTGATTATGTACAAAGAAAGTATTATGTGAGTGTTGATGTAATATTGTTTTAATGCGCCATGTATTTTTCTCCTACAGGTGACAGGTTGTCTAACTCTGACTCTGACAAAGATATTTGTATTCCACCACCACCTCCTCAAGATGAGTACAGTCACCTCCTTCATCACCAACCCCACCACTAGGGATGCAAACGGATACGGATATATTCGTATCTGATCTATCGCCGTATCCGTTTTATACAGATTTTGACATCCGCATCCGTATATTTTAAAATGGATAGGGATATGGATATCGTTTTGATATCTGCAAATATCTCTATCCGTATATCCGTTTTCGTATATAAATATAGTCATAGATTTATTTTTAACCATATATAATATAATTCTCTACCTCCTTTTACCATATTTATATAATTGTTATGATACAAACACATTTAGTAAATTAATATCATGTGTTTTCCATTCAATTCTTATATATTTAAATCGACTGTATAGAGTATTTCTAACATTACACGTGTGCGATCAATATCCGTTTTACATCCGTATCTGATTTTTAAGGATATGGTAAGATTGTTTTAATATCCGTCAATATCCGTATCCGCATCCGTATTCGTATAAAAAACGGATAAGGATATGGTAATACCTATATCCGTATCCGTATCCGACCGTTTGCATCCACCACCGTCTACCTGACACAGTTTCGGTCACATTTTTACATTAGCATACCCTCTACTCTACCCTTTGCTCATTTGCCTTCCCCAACATAAGGACGCCTCAGGTATGTACTGGCCACATTGTTTCTACTTATGGCACTGGTGAGTGGTGACATGCTTGTATCACAGGACATTTTGTCCAGGAGGAGCTGATACCTTCTTTAGAGAACAGAGAGGCCGATGATCTTGATATGCCTAGTTCCTTTCGGAAGCCACGTTGTACCAATGCCACTTATCCTCTAGTTGCTCATGTTTCCTTGGATCATCTTTCAGAGGAGTACAGGAGGTTTGTAGTGGGACTCTCTGTTGTCACTATCCCACGAACATACCAAGAGGCGGTACAAGACAGTAGCTAGCGCGACTTGCGATGGAGGAGGAGATGGCAGCTTTATAATCTCGTGGTACCAAAAGCATTGTTTTTGCCCCTCCATGTTCGCTTGTTGTGAGATGTAAATGGATCTTTACGATAAATCAACAAACATATGGCAGTGTGGATCGCGACAAGGCTAGGCTCGTAGCACGAGGGTTCACCCAGACATATGGGGTGGACTCCAAGGATATCTTCTCATCGGTGGCTAGACATTCGACCTTGCACATTCTCCTATCAATATCAATTGATGTGACTCAAGAGTCAAGACCGGTCGCTATATCAACTTGATATGAAGAATGTCTTTCTATATAGAGATCTACAGGAAGAGGTATACATGCAGCAGCCACCAAAATTTGCTGCTGAGGGGGAGTCTCAGAAGGTGTGTAGGCTCCACAAGGCGATTTATGGCATGAAGCAGAGATCGAGAGCTTGGTACCAAAATCTCTCAGAGTGGATAGAGCACTAGGGGTTAGTATAATCCACTATAGATCATTCACTTTTTATTCAGAGGACACAGATACGTACAGTTGCCATTATGGCTTATGTTGATGACATAATTGTCACTGGTGATGATGAGCAGAGTATTCAAGCTGCTAAGGAGTTCCTAGGTCAACAGTTTGTGACTAAGGATTTTGGCAGTCTACATTACTTCTTCGGATTAGAGTTCGCCAGAAACGAGCATGATCTTATGATGACCTAGAGGAAGTTTCTGACTGATCTTCTACTAGAGACAGGTATGACAGGGTGCAAGCATGCTACTACCCCTATGGATCCGAGCATGAAATTATATGATGATGATACTAAGGAAGTAGATAAGCTTGTTGGGAAGCTCCCTTATGCTACTATCAGAAGATCAGACATATCCTTTGTTGTGAGCAGGGTGAGCCAGTTCATGGAGTGGCCCAGACAGGTACATATGGATGTTGTCTATATGACATATGATTATGAGATATTTGAAGACTTCATCGGGTTCTGACTTTATATTCAGCAGAGGTGCATCTCTTAAGGTAATACCTTGTGTAGTGCATATTATGGAGGATGCCCTAGAGAAATGAAGTCTACATCTAGCTTTGCAGTTTTTGTTGGGAGTTTACTCGTGTCATGGAAAGGTAAGAAGTAGATAGTGGTTGCTAGATCCAATGAAGAGTCTGGGTATAGAGCCATGTCAAGGGGGAGCACGGAGATGATGTGGGTTAGACATCAAGCAGCTCTATTCATTGCCAATAATCCTGCATTTCATGAATGGACCAAGCATATAGAGGTGGATTGCCACTATACCAGAGACATGATCCAAAAGGGACTCATATCCACCTCCCATGTCAATACTGAAGATCAGACTACAGATATATTTACCAAAGCACTTGCTAGAAGTCCTTTTTAGAGATGATGTTCCAAGTTGAGCATGATAGACGCATATGGTCCAGCTTGAGGGGGAGTGTTGAGATATTTGTATCTCTTTATGTTTATTTCGTATGTCTATTTCTTTTTTGTACCTCTTATGTTATTTACCCAAGGCTTTTCTCCTATATAAGAGATCCCTAGGTCTCTATGAAACCAAGTCATTCTATTTTCTCCACAACAATATTCAACCTTACTTAACTATGAGTCTCTGACTGTAGATGAAATTGCTGAAAATCAGGTATCCAACTTAGTGGAACATCTAGCAGATTAAATAAAAAAATATTATATAATTATAAAAATGCATTGGTTCTTGTGAACCAAACAACACGAAATGTTTTATTATGAAGAACAGAATTAGGCATGATGGCATACTGTTGGGCCAGCAATCAAGGAAGTGCCAGAGTCTGCAATTGCTGCACAACCGCCGGAGCAAAACCCTGGAGATAAAACACGCATGGATATAAAAAGATGAAAGACAATTGGTGTTATCAACAAGAAAACATTACAAAAAGTTGAGTTACCGCTGCTTTGATCACCAATAACAACATCTCCCATACCAAACTGCAGATATAAATGTTTCAGGCTTTCAACCGAAAGGTAAAAGAATTACATGATCCATGAGAAGTGAAAATTTACCTGCCAGTAACCTTTCTGGGTCACGGGTACGTAAGTATGCTCTCCCTTAAAGTGTTTAGGATCCACCCCTCCAAAAACGAGCTCGCCACCTTCATCTGCCTTAGCATTTCGGTTAAGCCAAAAGGAAAATACAGGTTCTTTTATGAGACCCTGTTTGATCATGTTGTACCTGAAGAAAGTACATTATTGGTCATTAATAGCAGCGACGATAAAAAAACAGGAAGGTCCAGTGCATAAGCTCCAATTATGTGGAGTTGGCAATGAACATAACTGAAATTAGAGAAAGTATATGATCAATCGTAAGTGTAACAGCAATAACAAGTATATGATCGATTAATCACGTGCAAGAGCAATAACAATATTAAGACCATTTTCAGGGCATTACAGGATCCATGTCAATTCACAACATTACCGTTGAATCAAATGACAAATATGTGCTTCTTACAAGGCTCAATAATGTGCCATGAATGTATTATGCTAGGAAAATAGAAAGAGTTATTCATTCCTTAAGCCCTAAGCTCTCTTATATAGGGAGAGGCATATGGACAAATTACATAAAGCGGATAGAAGAAAAGGAAAATATATAAACGATACATAAATATGAAATATATCTCTACACCCCCCTCAATATGGAGCATAAATATCTATCACGCTCAGCTTGGATGAACACTTCTGGAAGGACCCTCTAAGTAGGGCTTTAGTGAAAATGTTTGTCGTCTAATCCCTTGAGCTGACATGAGACGTAGAAATGAAGCCCATCTGGATCATGTCACGTATCGCAATCAACCTCAATGTGCTTTGTCCTCTCGGGGAATGCAGGATTATTAGCTTTGAATAAGGCATCCCGATTGTCGCATTCGAGCGACATGGGAAGAGGTACATCTATATGTAGATATGTTAGGACTGCTCGAACCCACATCATTTATTTACATGCTTGTGCCATAGCTCCATACTCAGATTCAACACTAGATCTAGCAACAATAGTTTGCTTCTTACTTTTCCATGAGACAAGTGAATATCCAACAAATATAGCAAATCCTGATGTAGACTTCCTGTCCTTAGGGCACCCTATATAGTCTGCATCTGTGCATGCTGAAGTATAATAGAACCACACTTTTAAATAGTAGCCCTGCACCTGGAGATGATTTAAGACATCTTAGTATCATTTGCATAGCATCCAAATGAACCTAACGAGGTTGTTCCATGAATCGGCTCACCCGACAGACTGCAAATGAAATGTCGGGTCTGGTAATGGTAACATAAAGAAGCTTTCCGACTAGCTCCCTGCATCTTCTCCTATCAACCTCATCAGTATCATCATCATAGAGCTCCATGCTTGGATCCATGGGTGTAGTCGCAGGTCGACATCTAAGCATACCCATGTCACTTAACAGGTCAGTGACATTTTCTCGGAATCATCACATGCACTTTGTTGATTTCTTGCAAACTCCAATCCCAGAAAGTATCTAAGAGCTCCTAGATCCTTGGTAACAAATTCACGACCCAGAAATTCTTTCACCCTCTTTATTCCATGTATATCATGTCCTGTAATAAGTATATCATCAATATGCATCGTAATAGCAGTCAAACCTCTGGAGGTTCTCTGTATAAAAAGAAAGTGATTTCCATTCGACCGTTTGAACCCATGTTTCTCAATCAAATCTGAGAGCTTCTGGAACCAAGCTCTAGGGCTCTGCTTAAGGACATAGATTGCCTTATGAAGTCTAAACTTTTGTGAACATCCCCCCCCAACAGCAAACCCCGGCGGATGTTGCATGTAGACTTCCTCCTGAAGACCACCATACAAAAATGCATTCTTGACATCCAACTGAAACAGGGGCCAATCTCGAACCACGGCAACAGATAGAAGAATTCGTAAGGAAGAATGACGAGCAACTGGGGAGAACGTGTCAAGATAATCCACCCTATATGTCTGACTAAACCCTCGGGCAACCAGTCAAGCCTTGTACCTATCAATGTTACCATCTGCATTTTGCTTCACTGTAAATACTCATTTACAATTTACTATAGACACTCCAGTGGGAGTTGGGACCATGGCCTCAAATTTTGACGAAACTCGACTGAATTTCAGTCGAATTTTGGTTTGGTGGGTGACCGAAATCCATTCGAAATGGCCGATGTCGACCGAATTTTGGGGGGCTTAGTTCAAAAACAGACTGAAATTTTGATTCGGTCTGTCTCCGAAACGAAACCGAAATCCAGCATTTAAGGCCTTGGCTGGGACAAGGCTCCAAGTACCTCTCAACTAAATGGCAGTCATCTCTTCTGCCATAGCTAATCACCACCGACCGTCCTTCAAAACCTCGTGATAATTCTGTGGAATGACCACGGCTGACAATGCAACTGCAAATGTCCCGAAATCGTCGATCAAGCGATCAAATGAGACCATGGATGCTAGAGGATATGACGCACAGCTATGCTTCTGCTTCCGAAAAGCAATAGGTAAGTCTGTATCAGCAACCTCCACATCTATCCCCTGTAAAAAACCCTACTCAGGTAGACCATCAGACCCATCATTAGAAACTGTGTGTTCAAAACATACCTCACACGTGCTAGATGATGAGTGGTGACCATGAGCAGAAGCAGGCTGGCGGCATGCAGCAATTGTGAGACTGGGACCATAGTAGTTGGTGGAGGTGGCGATGGTGGTAGTGGTGGCAATGGTGGTGGTGAAGGAGGTGATGATGGTGGAGGTGAAGAAGGTGATGATGGTAGTGGTGGCATGTATATTTCATCATCAGTGTCTGAGGAAGTCATTCGATCACCTGTAGGAAAAAAGTACATCACGGACTCGAAAAAGGTGACATTTGCACTAACATAATACTTTTTTCATTGGAACATAGCATCTGTACCCTTTTTATGTCATTAAGTACCCGACAAAGACACACTTGACAGTTCTAAGAGAGAGCATGTCAATACCTAGAGACAACTGGTGGACGAAGGTGACCGAGCCAAACACACGAGGAGTAAGTGAGAACAATTCCTTTTAAGGAAAAACAAGAGAGAAAGGAATTTTCTCACCCAAAATCGACGAGGGCATACGATTAATAAGATAGCATGTCGTAAGAACAGCATCGCCCTAAAAAGAATGTGAAATACGACTCCGAATGAGAAGAGTCATTATAACATCAAGCAAGTGATGATGCTTCCTCTCTGCAACACTATTTTGTTGGGAAGTATAAGCATATGATGTTTGATTAATAATACCTTGGGTAAAAAAATAATTGGAAAGAGTATGGGTATAGAATTCCAAGGCATTATCAGTTCTCACAAATTTCACAGAAGAAGAAAACACATTTTTTACTTCAGTTAGAAAAGTTTGGATAACATCTCCAACTTCAGATTTATTCTTTAATAAAAAGACCCAGGACAAACGAGAGAAAACATCAACTGCAACCAGATAAAGCATGTGTCCCTGGTGATCAGGAACACGACTGGGACCCCAAATATCTACATGAAACAACTCAAAAATAGAGCCATTGCTTCAACTCTAACGACTAGGGAAGGCAGACCAATAATGTTTTCCCAACTGACATGCTTCACATTGAAAGGACGAGTGAGGAGAGATCCGAGGCATAACACGATACATTTTCTGGAGCGGGAGATGACTAAAGCATGGGTGTCACTTAAAGGGTGAGACGGGTCTAGCAGAAAAAGAGGAAATTCCAGCATAAGGAGTTCAAACTAAGCGATAGAGACCGCCCTACTCACGACTACACCCAATCACCTTGCCCGTAAGGATGTCCTGAAATACATTAGAAGATGGGTCAAAAATGGTTTGACAATGTAGATCCTTCATAATCTAACTAATAGATGACAAGTTCATAGAGAAGTCAAGTGCATGCAACACATTCTGCATAGAGGGCGTCAAACTAATCTCCCCTTGTTCAGTGATTGGGGAATGAGTCCCATCTGCAATAACCATAGTTCGTCCTGGAGGAACATGTATGTATGTTGTAAGTTGACCTCTACCTCCACACAAGTGATGTATGGCACCGGAGTCCATAATCCATTCTATAGCATCAGATCCCCTACTGCTAGTAAGTGCATAAGTACTACCTGAGGTACTGAAGGAGACTAAAGCAGCCACATCTGAATGACTCCCGGAGGTCGATGAAGACGTAACGGGATTGGCAAGAGGTATAATAACACTCAGTTGTGCTACAAGGTCACCAAATCGTTGATCCAAAGAGGAAGCAGTTGGGGCTCAATCTGCTCAGCCACTCGAGCAGAGTCAGGAAATCTGTGCTTGGAGTAGCATGTATCCATCGTATGTCCAGGATGATGGCAAAAAGTACAAAGCTGACGAATACGACCTCCTCTGCCACGAGGTCTGCATCCACAAAACTGAGAAGAGCCTCCTCTACCTCGGGAAGTCGCCATCGCTGAAAAAGACTTACTGGAAGTATTAGATGGGACAGTGATCCGACTGAGCCAGCGGAAGGCTTCCCCATGGGAGGAATAGTAGCGTCTGCCAAAATCTGGGAACGAGCCACCTCCTACTCAGGATCAAGAGCTGCCAAGAATACACCAACCATGTTGGCATTCCTATAAGTCTTCTGTTGCTCAGGAATAGACGTGAGAGGCATGAAGTTATAGAGCTTCTCGAACATCCCACGCAATGATGTATATAGCGAATGAAGAGGTTGTTCATTTTGCTTGATAGTAAAGATATCATACTGGAGTTGTAAAATCTTTGTCTCATTCTTTGCCTGTGAATAAGTAGCAGTAAGAATATCCTATATCACCTTGGTTGTGGGCTGATGGAGTATAAAATTTACGACCTCTATTGCCAATGTACCTGAAAGCCAAACCTTGGCATATGCATCATCCACCTCCCATGAGGCGTTAATCCAAGTCTTCTCAGTGGCTCTTCCTCGGTATGAATGTGTTTCTTACCCGTAGACTTCATCATGCTCATGAACTGCATATCCTACAGTTCATATTTTATCCCATCCATCTTTACTAAAGGCGCAGGACCTCTGAAGGCGCCAGTGGAGGGGATATCTACCTTGATTTATGATATGGCGGGTAGAAAAGACTAGGGTTGAAGACTAGACAAGTGTTTGTCTACAATGACATAGAGAGATTTGGTTGCATGTGTACACTCATGCAACCAATCTCATCAAGAGAGAGGACTCGACGGTACCCTTGTAGAGTGAGAGGTTGGCAGCGGCACTCCTAGAGGAGGGAGTCGACGGCGGTGGCCCCTTTTGAAAAAAGGAGGTACGGCGACACCACTTAGAGAGAGGAGGTACAGGGGTCGTGCGACAGGGCTACGGGGCGGGGCGGCGGAACCCGAGGCAGCGGGTTGCGGGTCAGCGAGGACGGCGGGGAAGCGGGGCCCGCAGGGGCCAGGCGGCAGGAGGACGGGCCGAGTTTGGTAGCACCCAAGGTGTCACGCATGAGAGAGGCTTGAGGTGGGGTTTAGGTTAGGGTTTCAGTACAGGAGCTCCGGTTTATGATCGTCGCTCTGATACTATGTTGGGAAAATAGAAAAAGTTGTTTATTCTTTGAGCCCTAAGCTCTCTTATATAGGAAGAGGCCTATGGGCAAATTACATAAAACGGACATAAGAAAAGGAAAATATATAAATGATACATAAATATGAAACATATCTACATGGTATAATTATCCTTTATACTCAGATTATGTGAATCAGAAATAGTAAAAAATCAACTAGTATTCTGGTAAAATAGAATTAATTGCATTGCATATTTAGAAAATAAAAATTCGGAATCTTCCAACTACAATTTACGTGGTTCTGGACGGTCAAGATGATCATGTTAATCAATAGAAACTGTAGACGTTTATGTTATGTTGTGATGTATTGTTAAGTATTTCTTATTTATCGTATGTATGTCTGTGTAATTTACCCAAGGGTTTTCTCTCTATATAAGAGACCCTAGGGCTCCATGGAATAACATAACAAAGTATTCTCGGTTCTAACATGGTATCAGAGCCAAAACCCTAATCTAGGGTTTTTTTTCTACCGCCCCCCTCCCCCCCGCCGCCGCTAGCTGGGACCGAAGCCTCTACCGCCGCCGCCAGCCCCTCCCGCGGGGCTCCTCCTTCCGCCACCAACCCCGCCGCCGGTTCCCAGCCCCACCGTCGAGACCCCTCCTCCCGCCAACTCTCCCCCGCCAGGGCTTCTCCAGCCTCCTCTCGTCGCCGCCAGCCGCTACTTACAGCATCTCTCCTTCGGTCGGCCCGGCTTCGACGATGGATTCAAGTGCATAACGTCTACATATGCACTTGAATCCACAAAGGTCTTTGTAGAAGCCCGTTCGTCTGTCTATCATCCCTAGTTTTTTTTCTTCTCCGGCAATATGTCAGAGCAAAAAGTTGATATGCCCGCCATAGGTGTCTTTAAAGGTTCGGCACCAATCGTCAAAATGAACGGGACAAACTACGAACTGTGGGCTATGCAGTTCCTCAGCCTTATGCAGTCGTGTGGTAAGAAGCATATTCTTATCGAAGACGAACCGCCGGAGAAGATGGGAATATATGCCTCATGGGAGGCTGATGACGCCTATGCGAAGGTCTGGCTATCCGGGACGCTCACGATGGAGATCGCCAACGACGTCCTGCATCAACCCACCGCCAAGGCGATGTGGGACATTCTGGCTACAACATACTCTCAAGTGCGGAATGAGACGAAGATGCTGCAGTTGCAGCATGATATTTTTACCACGAAGCAAAATGGCCGGCCTCTCCATTCTCTGTACACGTCCCTACGTGGGACGTTCGAGAAATTATACAGCACCATTCCGCTCACAGCCACCCCCGAGCAGCAGAAGACGTTTCGCAATGCCACTATGGTGGGAGTTCTACTCGCTGCCCTGGATCCAGAATACGAGGCATCCCGGTCTCAGATCCTCGCCGATGCTACTATTCCTCCTATGGATGAAGTCCACAGGAGGCTGAGTCGAATCTCTGTTCCATCTAGTGCCGCAACTCCATCTCCGTCAGCAATGGCAGTCTCTAGAGGACGAGGTAGTTCGTCTTCCTTTCGTGGACGAGGAGGTAGCGGACGTGGTCGAGGAGGTCGTGTGCGTTCCACGTGCACATTTTGTCGTCGAACTGGTCATTCCGAGGATACATGCTATTCCAAGCATGGATATCCTCCTTCTGCACGTGTAGCGGATCATGTTCAGGCTCCATCCACGCATACTTCATATCACAGGTTCGAAGAGCTAGTGGCCCGGCTTCGAGACATTATGCCACAGCCATCACCAGAGGGTGCTGATACCCCTGACGTTGATGCTTCTGCGTCCGCTAGTACATCTGCTGCTGCGAGTACCTCAGGTAGTCATTCTGCCTCTTGTCATAACCATGATCTCTCAGGTTGGATAGTTGACTCTGGAGCCACCCATCATCTCTGCCGTGATAGAGATAGCCTGCAGTCCTACAGAGCTATTCCGTCTGGCCGCTCCGTGCTCATAGCTCATGGCACTCATTCCCCTATTGTCGGTCAGGGGGAGACTGTTTTATTGCCCGACATGCACTTACAGAACGTTCTACATGCCCCATAATTCTCTATGAATTTATTATCAATCAGTCAGATTACAAAAGATTTGCACCATCGCGCTATATTTGACCCATCTTCTGTCATTTTCCAGGACATACTAACGGGCAGGGTGATTGGTTGTGGTTCTGAGCACAATGGCCTTTATCGTCTGGTTCGTCAATCCTATGCTGGCGTCTCACTACACTCTCAGGGATCTGTTTTCACTATATACTTGGCACCTTCGCTTTGGTCACCTGCCGCTGCAGAAAATGCGCCACCTCCTGCCTCAGATATCTCCTTCTTCGTCATTTCATTGTGAAGCATGTCAGTTAGGGAAGCACCATCGTTCTAGCTTTCCTAGTCGTCAGGGTCGGAGCAGTTGCTCCCCATTCGAGTTATTTCATATAGATATTTGGGGTTCGAGTAGTGTCCCAGATCATCAGGGGCACAGGTTTTATCTTGTTGTAGTTGATGATTTTTCTCGTGTTTCTTGGACTTTTCTTCTTAAAAATAAATCTGAACCAGGAAGTGTTATCCCAAATCTTATCAATGAAGTGCAGAATGTTTTTTCCTCTACTGTCAAATATGTGCGCACGGATAATGCATTGGAGTTCTGCACTCGTTCTCTTGCTCGGTTTCTTTCTTCTAAGGGGATTATCCACCAAACAACATGTGCGTACACATCTCAACAAAACGGTGTTGCGGAATGAAAACATCGACACTTTTTAGACATTGCTCGCACATTACTTATTCAAAGTTGTGCACCATTGGCTTTTTGGGGGGATGCCATACTTACAGCATGCTATCTGGTCAATCGTATGCCCTCTACCGTTCTTGGGGAAAAGGCCCCTATCTCTGTTCTTTTCCCTGACAAGGACTTGTTTTCACTTACTCCTCGTGTCTTTGGGACTGTCGCTTTTGTTCATCGCTTGTCTCCTGGACTTGACAAGCTCTCTCCAAGAGTTGTTAAGTGTGTTTTTGTGGGTTACTCCAGGACTCAGAAAGGATATCGCTAGTATGATCCCATTTGTGGCAAGTACTATGTCAGTGTTGATGTTACATTTTTTAAACCAGTTATGTACTTCTCCCCGGCAGGTGACATATTAGTTTCCTCCACTTCCACGGATACTAATGTCTATGTACCCCTACCTCCAAGCCTGGGTCAATCCGAGTCCACTACACCATCACCACCACCACCACCACCCGTCCCACCATTTCCTAAGTTCTACACATGGCGATCAGGGCCTGCTCAAGCTACAAACCAACCATCCAGCACGCCTCAGGTATGTTCTGATGTTATCACTAATGATGGGTTAGATAATGCACCTGTGCAAGATTCTTTGATACAGGAGGAGGATCCGCCAGCTAGTACTGTGACAGATGACCATGATCGTCCTATTGCTCATAGGAAGCAGAAGAGGCAATGTGCATCCTATCCTCTTGCGTCTTAAGTGTCCTTTCATCGTCTCACTGGAGATTTTGAGATGTTTGCAGCAGTTGTCTCGTCGGTTGACATCCCACGGACTTATCCAGAAGCTATGAAGACTGACTGCTGGCGTCTAGCTATGGAGGAGGAGATGCGTGCATTACAGTCTAGGGGGACTTGGTCTTTAGTCCCTATTCCTCCGGGCACATCCGTGGTGAGTTGCAAATGGATTTTTACGGTTAAATTTCATGCAGACGGACGCCTTGACCGATACAAAGCCAAACTTGTCGCACGGGGATTCACCCAAACCTATGGGGTGGATTATTTGGACACTTTTTCGCCAGTGGCTCGACACTCGACTCTTCGCATTCTCCTATCTGTTGTTGTGGTACGTGAATGGACTATCTTCCAACTTGATGTGAAGAATGCTTTCTTGTATGGTGACCTACAGGAGGAAGTCTACATGCAGCAGCCCCCGGGGTTTGCTGCTGAGGGGGAGACTCAGATGGTGTGTAGACTTCATAAGGCTATATATGGCCTGAAACAAAGTCCACGGGCATGGTTTCAGAAACTTTCCCAGCTGATTGAGCGACAGGGGTTCAAGAGGTCAAATGCGGATCATTCATTGTTTATCCAGAAGACTTCTAGAGGTACGGTCGTCGTCATGGTATATGTTGATGATATTCTGGTTACAGGAGATGATGCTCAGGGGATTGAGATGATCAAAGCCATTTTGAGAAGCCAGTTTATTACGAAGGATCTAGGCACGATGCGATATTTTCTGGGGATAGAGTTTGCAAGAATGCACAAGGAATGGTGATGACCCAAAGAAAATATGTCACAGACTTGCTTGTGGAAACAGGAATGACTGGATGCAGGCCGTCGAGCACGCCCATGGACCAAGTATGAAACTTTACGACAATGATACCGAAGAGGTGGACAAAAGAAGATACAGAGAGATGGTGGGTAAGCTTCTATACATCACCATAACTCGTCCGGATATTGCCTATGCAGTAAACCGGGTGAGTTAATTTATGGAGCAGCCCAGGCAAGTTCATATGAACGCCGTGTATATGATATTGAGATATCTGAAGTCTTCCCCAGGCACAGGGTTGTTATTTAGAAAAGACACAGATCTGTCTATTTCAGCTTGTGCAGACGCGGACTATGCGGGATGTCCAAAGGATCGTAAATCTACTTCAGGATTTGCTATCTTCATAGGAAGCTCTTTGGTTTCTTGGAAAAGCAAGAAACAGACAGTTGTGGCAAGATCCAGTGCTGAATCCGAATATAGAGCCATGGCACAAGCGAGCGCAGAAATGATGTGGGTTCGAGCGGTCTTGGAAGATTTGAATGTAAATGTCTCTTTACCCATGCAGCTTCAATGTGACAACCAGGCAGCATTGTTCATTGCAAATAATCTTGCTTTTCATGAAAGAACAAAACACATCGAGGTAGATTGTCACTACACTAGAGACATGATCCAGAAGGGCTTGATTTACAATTCACATGTCAGTTCAAAAGACCAGACTGCTGATATATTTACCAAGCCATTGCTCAGAGGACCTTTCCAGAGATGTTCTTCCAAGCTAAGCATGATTGATATCTGTGCTCCATCTTGAGGGGGAGTGTAGACGTTTATGTTATGTTGTGATGTATGTTAAGTATTTCTTATTTATCGTATGTATGTCTGTGTAATTTACCCAAGGGTTTTCTCTCTATATAAGAGACCCTAGGGCTCCATGGAATAACATAACAAAGTATTCTCGGCTCTAACAGAAACCACCTAATAGTTGTGTTTCTACATTGAATCTTCCAACTAAAATTTGTGGTACAAACCCTTGCATATAGGCCCTACTCACACAACTCTCGCAATCGGCAGTGTCTCGCAATCGGCAGTTTGTGACTAGAGATAATACCCAAAATAAATAATAAATGGATTTTGACAAGATCCAACTACCCAATTGAGTCCGCCTTTCACCATCTACATCAATCCCCCTAGCATGTACAAACTGAAATTGCACACTCACTCAAATACAGAATACATGACAACACACAAGATCAAAACTATGGGTACTGATGAATCTAAGATTCTCATTCGTTATTCTTTTATTATAGCTACCTCTTTTTAGCAAAAACATCTCTAAATACTTGTAAATACAATAAATTAACATTGTCCATGTCCTTGTTAATATTGCATAATTAACATGTATTCTCCAAAAATATAAAAATAAAGAGAAAAAAGAAAGAAGAATATAATTATAAAATAAGTATAAAATGACCCAAACCCCGAGAGAAGGTCAATAAATGACATGATCGGTAAGGAAGAAAGTAGGGGAAATAGGGTCCTTGTATAGCCACATGATATCTACATCTATAAATAATTATACTTTGTACATATTATATTTTTAACATTTGTGCATACCTTTAATAAAATAAAATAAAAATTAGAAAACACAAAATAAAACAAAAATAAAATCCAAAGTTCATTGTACAAGACACACATGTGTATATTGTATAGAATATTTATTTAATAAATATATCTATTTATTTTATAAAAATTAAATAAAAAATCATTTTATATTCCTCAAATTAAGTTGTAGAAAAATAAAATACAAAAAATAAAACATATTTTTGTAAAAATAATAAAATAAAAATACATGTATATAATATAAAGATATATTATGCATGTACAAATTACATTGTATATACCAAATTTATTTATTTCATAAAAATAATTAAAAATCACATAAAAATAGTTTCAAAGATAATAAACATTTTTTATTTTTATCATTTTTAATTTTAAATTCATTCACTATTTTATATTCAATATTCTTTCATTTTCAGCTTGGAATTTTCCTATTGGTCCACCTCAGTTTGTTGACCTCTGTCAACCTTCTCCCCCAGCTGACCCGACTCGACAGCTTCTTTATCGGACCCGATTTCTAAGAATTTTCTCAGCTGGGTCCGACCGCTATTCGCCTCACTTTTTGTACCCGAATCTTCTCCTAGGATCTGTGATCCTTGCAGTTCCCTAGGCGATGTCGAATCTACCTAAGTTTTCGCTTCTCTTGTCGATCTTTCTAGACCCTATGATTATCTTATAAATGCTTCGCTCTGCCTCCCTCACTTGTCAGCCCGTGCCTTGCCGCTACCTTCCTCCTTGCCACCTCCCGCAATGTGACTGCCTTTCAAAGATCTCTCTGGAGCTGGGTTTGGTGGCGATTTGGCCGCAGCTCAAGAACGTGATCGGAGCTCCGTTGCGTGAGCCCGTTGCGCCTTTCGCAGCTCGGTTGAGGCCAGAACCCCGTCGTCCACTCCACCTTGCATCGTTGAGCACATCAGCACTCCCAGTACCCTTCATTTTACCTAGACATCCATTTTCATTCCAATTTCGTCCTTCGACTCCGTTGTAGTTCATCAGCTCTGACCATCGGGTCGGAGCTCCATCCGAATCATCTTGTCAGACCGATTCACGCACGACTCTCCCTACCATCAGCTCTGACCACCTTAGACTTGATTTTTGGATCGAGAATAAGATCTGATCTACCTCTCCCATGTACGCCAGAGACCAAGCTCATGCCCCCCTTCATTTCTCTTTACGTTTTCAGGCAATAACGTGATCGGAGCAAAGCCTTCGATCTACCTTCCCTTCGCAGGAACCCACACACGCAAGGAGGCGCGATCTGAGCTTCCACTCTAATGGTGGAGCTCCTCCAGGTGCATCACCTCCGCTAGGGACATCCGACCATCCATCTCCCCATCGGAACCATCTGATAGACACGGAGTGGCCCTACGAAGGTGCCAGAATTCTTCGATACTTCATGAGCCCCATAGATCGCCGACCACGACTGACTGAAGCTTGTCAGGCTTTAGTTCTTCCAACATCCCCTTTTGTCGTCGGATCAGCCCTCTTCTGTCAGATCCGGTCCGAATCATTATCTCACCCCCAACTAATAACGGTCGGATTTAATCATCACTACATCTGAGCGGCATGTCATTGCCAGCTTTGTGAGTCGTCAGATCCGTACTGGTGTAGCATATCAGAGCCACGTATCCATGACATCCCCAGAGCCGTCGGATCCTTTTCCAGGGGAGCATCAGAGCCGTCAGAGACACCATGCGCAAGCCACGTGCCTCGAGGGTATTTTGCAACTTCCCCCACATGTCCTTTTATTTCATTTTACTCCAATAAATAGAAATTGTAGTTAAAAACATTTGCAGTAAGGCTCCTGTAGTTTTTGTATTTGCTATTTACTCCAATTGAGTTGTAGTCACGTGCATCCGCACAAGTTTTCTGGGATATTTGCACTTATCGTCCTAAACTTTGTTTGTGTTATGGAATGAATCTTTAGTTTTGGAAATTGCATAAATACCCGTGTGAGCCTGATTTGCGTGCGACATGAGTATTTTGTACACAAATTGCATAGCGGCCCCTTATAGTTTCTGATTTTGCTATTCCAGAGGGCCAGAAACTTAAAATAATTACAGTTAGACCCTACAAACGTCTTTTAATCACTTGTCTTTTATTTAATGCAATAAATATTAAATCAGCTCCAAAAATTACCTAAAAATTGCATGTAGTCCTGATTGCATGATTGATTTATTCTGATTTTTGCTTGTTGATTTTTTCTGTTTCTATTATAAAAAAAATCAAAAAATAATAAAAAAATCTTATTTAAACAAATATTTTTTTGCTTTTTCTATTATGAAAAATTCAAAACCCCCTAAAAAGAGTCCTACTTGCCTTATAAAAATCATAAAAATTCAAAAATATATCCAAAAATTCTAAAAAAATATAGTTGTCTTTTATTATCCTTAAGCTCCAATATCATTTTTTCTCAAAAATATTTCATAAAAATCAAAAAAATGTAAAAAAAATTGAAAACCTATAAAAATTATATAAAATCATAGAAAATCCAAAAATTGTGATTTTAGACTTTGTTTGTAGATTTTTTCTTATATTTCATCATAAAAAGCACTTTCGGGCACTTCATCTATTTTCATTTGTAAATTACTCCTACTTTTAGGAGTTTTGGGCACTTTATCTATTTTTCATTTGCAAATTACTCCCAGTTGTCCACCGTTTTTCTATTTTATCACTGATTGATTTTTATAATATCACAAAAACATCTGGAAAATACCCGAAAATTACCAAAAATATTATAAATATATAAAACCCAAAAATATTTTTCTTGCAATTTTCTGAGCATTCAGCCCCTTGAAAAAATACAAAAAAGTGTTTGTATGTGTTTACTTATTTTCTTATATTGGAAAATTATAAATTTGAAGAATTAAAAGCCAATAAAAAAATAAAAAAATCTTTGAAATCAACTACTTAGCTCTTAATTGTGCTCTTTGTGTTCGACCCTGGTCGTTATACCATGTTAATAAAAGTAGCAAAACCGCTCGATTTCACTGTTCGATTCATTAGTGGTTTAATTTTCTCGTTGATTGATTGATTAGGGTCACAACGACACTTGCATAATTAATAACTTAACCCAAGTTGATTAATCGCTCATCAGAATAACGTCATTGCTGAGAGCATGGCTAAGTAGTTAAATTTCATCTATTTTTGTCTATACTTGCTTCTCTCTTTTATAACCATTTCCAACCATCTTTTGTTTTACTTTTCGTGTGAGGTACCGCTTGGAGGACGATTTGGTCTACTTGAGGGACCTGCACCTGAGGAGGATCAGAGGAGAAGGAGCAGTTATACTAGATAAAATTTCATTTGTTTTATTATTTTCAAATATTCTTGTAATAAATTAGACATTTGGACACTCTTGGACTTGAACATTATTCGGGGTATGTTACGCCGAGTGCCGGTGCACTCGAGGGACCTCACCGAATTTTTTGCTATTTTTCACCTTGTATTTTTATTTGATTCTCGAGGTTTTAGCCCTTAGAATTAGGTTTTATTCTAGTTGAGCTCGATAGAACTAAGGTACAAACACACTAATAGAATATATGTTCCTATAAATCACGTTTTGGACTTAGTCAAATAAAAAGCGAACTTAATTAGATTAGAAACCACGCGTCATGAGAAGTCGCATATAGCGCTATCAGAACCCGTTGTGGCATGCATCGAGCGACTTCCAAAACCGGACTCAGGTCTCTTTTCTGGTTAATTAGCATCAGTTCTTCCTGTAACAGAAGCTATCACCTAGGGACGATTTCCTCGTGCATCATATAGATTAGTTTTAATTCAATATTTAAATTTATTCGCGGGTCATTTTGCATGTAGAGTGTTGTAGCAAGGTACGTATTTCTTACTGCATGCATCATTGTGTTTAATCATGCATAGGCTTTTCCACGTTCCTCCCCCAGATTTATTGAATTTAAATAAAAAAAGAAATTGGAAAATTCTTTAGACGTTTACCTTATTCAGAAAAATACCTAAAAAGAGATAACCAAATAAAATATGGGTCTATTAAAGCATATTTGAATTAAAACTAAAACTACACTCAAAAAATCTTGTTTTAGGGAGAGTAACCCCCTCCTTATCTGATTTTATTGATGAGAGTTAAGTAATCCGCACACTAGGATAGAGCCATGCCTGAACTTTCTTCATAATACCGGTCCTAAAAACGATTAGCTATTTTTCAATGAGGATTTTCGGGTAGCCGATAAACGGACCGAACTTCCTTAGCAGAGTGGATGGTTTAGAGGACCTTGTGTAAGGCTCTATCCTTAAGTAAAATCGGGTAGCCGAAACGGTCCGTACTTACACCTATACGGACTGGAAATAGGTGCAACTAGTTGTAAGAATCCGGGCCAGTCTCCAAGGAGAATCGGGCTCCTAACAGCTCACTAACCCGCTCTGTAAGATTGGATTTTCACCAAAAATAAAATATGAAGATAAAAGACCGAATTCTTACGGTCATCAATATGTTGCGTTGGTGAATTGGGGGTTTGTTTTCTCATCTTGCTTTCATCCTAGATCTAATCTTCATAAATCCTCACATCACGATGATGGGCAGGATGTCCTTTAGGCTGCCTCTAGTAGCACCGCTTTCCAGCACCCATGTTCGTTCATCTAGGGCAGCTTCAGAGAGCTCAGACCCGCTCTCTGAACCTGGATTCGCCTCCACCCTATTTCCCCTAGACTACCCTTCTTCCACTCCTGAGATACAGCCAGACAGGCAGTGCAGCTATACGTCCATTTGACATCACCTGAGCTAGGGTCCTTTGCTATTGCAGAGACCGGTGAGATGGCCAGTAGTGAAGGAAGAACCGATGTGCAGTCGCAGATATCCTCATTCGTATTAGATCGGGCCACCATCAACAACGCATAGCCAATTTCCCTGGAGACCATGCAGCGACAAATGCGAGACTGGGGAGTATTCATGGCAGAAGTGAGGAGGGAACTCACACAGATGCGAGCCGGACGAGAGGAGCCAGACAGAAATGCTGCCGGTGGAGAAATACCAAGAGCTGAAGATGGACATAGACGCCAGGACAAGCCACAGGATCCAGCCTGACCAGCCCGTACTATGAGAAAGTTACACAACCCTGGTGCAACCCACACCCACCGATGGATTCAATTGTCGGTAGGGATGCAACCGGATGCAGATATATCTGTATCCGTTAGCTATTGTATTCGTTTTTAAGCGGATACGGATATACATTTTCAAATTTTAGCGGATACGGATACGGATTCTGGTTTTAATTTTTTGCGGATACGGATACCATTATAGATTTTTTTCGGATACGGATATGGATGTATATATTTTTCACGGATACGGATATCCAGATTATCCGTATTTTCAATAATATTTCAGCTTCACAAATGTTTCGCATGCCTCAATGTAGCACTGACACGAAATTGTACCTCATCATGAATGTCAAAAAAAAAGATATTAAACTTTTATAATTTATCATAATATCGCCTTTATCTTATTAGTTGGTTACAATGTTACAGTATTACCTATATTTTGGAAACATTTCAAATGAAAGAAGACAGAGGTACATCATCGTACAATTTTATTATATGCTCTTCAATTTATTTCATTCAATATTTTAATTTATTTTCTTATTTATTATGTAGCATTGTAAGTTTATTGAATTTAGGATTAGTCATCCATCAATTACAAGTTCGTAAAAACAACATTTCTAATTAAAAGTGTGAGGAGGCACTTAATATTTATAGGATAATCCGTATTCGTTTCTTAAATATATGTATCCGAATCATGATTATCCGATTCTGAATCTGTATCTGTATTTAGTGATATGGTATTCAATTTTCGATATCCGTATGACATCTGTTTCCGTATCTATATCCATATTTTGAAACGGATAAGGATATGGTAATACCTATATCTGTATATGTATCCGTCCGTTTGCATCCCTAGTTGCCGGCTATCTTGGGATATTTCAAGCTCCGACCCCAGACCATTCAGTTACTGCTCAAATTCCATGGGCTAGCCACCGAAGAGCCCAATCTCCATCTATAGGAATTCGAGATGATTTGCAACATCATCCACGACAGATTGGTGGACGAGGACACAATCAAGTTGATATCCTTTCCATTCTCTTTGGTTGACAGAGCAGCCTACTGGCTGAAGCGCATGGGGAAGATTATCACTACTTGGGAACAACTCCGGACCGAGTACTTGAACAAGTATTATCCACTCGACCGGACCAACGCATCCAGAGCCATGATCAGTAATTTCACTATGATCCCTAATGAATAGTTCCATGAAGCTTGGGATCGCTTTAAAGTATTCATCTACAGATGTCCCCACCATGAGATCAGCAAGCCCAACCTCAACCAAAGTTTCTTCTGTGGGCTGACACATAAGCTGCAGGGGCTAGTAAACACCTCGTGTGGAGGTTCATACTTCACCAAGGATAAAGACCAAGTTTGTGCCATCTACGAGGGGATGGAGCCAGACTTGGGTCTATACTCAGGGAAAGCCTCTTCCGCAGGCAATTTCATACCAAAGGATAGCACCATTGAGGCCGGTCCTTTTACCTCTTCTACGGGAGCATTAGCAGAGTCTTCAGTTGTCGATACGGGCATCATCAGCTAGAAGTTGGACCGGATAAAGATCATTGAGAAAAAGGCATGTCAAGGCCTTGATAAGCTTAACAAGATTGATAAGCTAGCCCAAACTCTTAGGGTTCGTTTGGTTGCAGGGTTGGGCAGGGTTGGGTTGGGTTGGGGTACTATTCACAGGGGTACCCCCTCTTCACAGTTTACTATTCACCCAGCCCAACCCAACCCAACCCTGCCCAACCCTACAACCAAACGAACCCTTAGTGACCTGAACACCCATATCATGTATCTCCAAGAGACACAGACGGTTTCTCACCCCCATTCCAGGTCATGGGTTGATCTAGGGAGTAGCTCTTCTCAGCCTTCGACCTCATGTTCACCACATTCAGGCGGAACCGATCCAGCTACTCTCGCATTACCAATTCCCACCACCGCCTTCCTCAGACACTCAGTTGGTGGTACACCAACCAAATCAGCCTTTAGCGTACCTTCCCCCACCACTCCACAAGCAGCAAGAGTCGTTGATGGAAGTCAGCGGGATCTGATACTCCCAGTATCAACCGCAGCCTTGGATCCGTCGTGATCATCCCGACTTCTGATGGTCTACTGGAGGAACTTCAACCCAGCAGCAGCCTCCGGCACAGAGAGGGTAGGACAGCCAATCACAGTAACCTCAGTACTCCCAGTACCAACAACAGCATGATCTTCGTCCCCGATATCAGGTCCAACAGTGGAGGCAGCAGCAGCCTCACCAGTAGTATTCACAACCTCCTCCTCATTACCAGCAGTAGATCCAGCCTCATTTCCAGCGAGGAAACTCGTTTGGTTCTCATCCACACCAGTATGAGAACCCAACCATTGATGATCTTGCTTGTATGCTTTATGATCAGCAAGCCACCTTCTGGCGAGAGATGGATGAGTTCCAACAGAAGATGAGAGAAATAATCAAGGGCAAGGCTGCCATACCCGCTCAGATTGAACCTAACATGAACAATCTGAAGAGAAAATCTGAGCAGGTACAGTCGACAGAGACCACCTCTCCTAGTGATATTCTGGATGACATTCATTATTTATTTGATGTTGATTTTCTGAGACTTAGGAACAGTAGGAAGACAGCCGGTGACGACTCTTCTAGGCGACATCCCACTGCAGATTCTAAGGCGTTAGAGGGAGTCAGGAGCGGTGTTGATACCGCTAACAATGATGATGATGGTGGTGCTGAAGCCACCAAGGATGTTGATCCCAACGATGGTGTTAAGGCCATCGAATCACCAATTGCACACGATGGTACTGAAGCCACCCGTATTCCGGTTGATAAGCCAGAGCGCGATGCTGATACCACAAGTTCAGATATTGTTGGTGGTACTAATGCCACCAAGAGTCATACGGTTGCTTTGTCCTCTCCTGTACTTGAGAATCCTTATGGGAAAATACAAAAAATGGAAAAACTTCAAAAATCAAAAATATGAATAAAGGAAAGGTTTATTTATCTCCTGTGAGTCCATCTGTTGTGCTTGATGATTGGTGCATGTATTCTAGCCATCTGAATGCTCAAGAACCTACTCCTAACCCTCATCTTTCTAACGAGTGTCCCTCTATCCCCTTTCCTCAAGCACTTCGTTTAGGGAAGGGTCCTAAAACAGAAAATCCTAAAAGGAGATAACAGTTAGAGTTCAGCGAGCAAATGATAGACAAATTTCAAATCTAGCTGACTCTTCAGGAGGCACTTGAGAACATCCCTCTATTCCAGAAAAACCTTAGAGAGAAGACCATCATCCGTACGAAGAAGAGGAATCATAATGCAGAAATCCATGTGCTCACCCGTGCCACATGCTTCGCTATAAAGAACCGATTGCCAGCCAAGAGACCCAATGCAGGAGCTCCTTATGTCAGATGTCATATTCATGAGTAGCAGTTCGATCGGACTTTATTAGACAACGGTTCCTCGATTATCCTCCTCCCGGTTGCCTTACTTGACCGTTTCGAGTTTGGTCCTCTTAAACAGAGTTGAACAGTCCTTTAGTTTGCAGATCGATCTGTTAAGAGGCCGAAGGGGTTATTAAGAGACGTTGTCGTCGCAATTCAGGGCATGAAATTCTCAGTGGACTTCCTTGTGTTGGATGTGGATATCCATGAATCTGTGACCGATACCCCCATCATTTTAGACGACCGTTCTTGACCACAGCCAAGGCAGTATCCGATCATGATAACGAAAGGTATACTTTCGTGTCAAGGGCGAGAGAGTACAAATAAAGATGATTGAGGAAACCAGAGCTAGAGATTCAGCTTGCTCTGAGTAGAGTTCCAAGCATATGACAGAGTCAGAGCTAGACGTGGACTTGGAGTGTGACTTCGTGATTACATATGATGAAGCTATTTGGACATATCCGATTTCGCGAGCTCTTGTCATACCTTCAGAGACTGCAGAGTCACAGATGACAACTGATGAGAGTTCGGAAAGAGCACTCATGGCACAAGATACCTTAGAGGCTAATGATCATGGTTTGGATAGCGAAGCAGAGTATATTACTTGTGACTCATATTCAAGCTCAGATGCCGATTTTGATTGGGAAGATTTCGATGATTGTTCACTGTGTCTGATGTCCACAGAGCCCACGTGTAGGACAGAGATCGAGCCAGTACAGTTGATAGATACACCAGCAGGGTTATCTTCATCAGATTCGGAGATTCAACGAGAGTTCTCCCATGCAGATTTGGTAGCCTTCACTCAGACTTTTCAGAGATCAAATCTACATGCTCCCACATGTCCAGAAATGAAGACCTTCCCGCAGAGTATAAAGTACAGATTCCTTACGGGAGAGTCACAGATGTTCCTAGTCATTATCTCAACAAATTTAACTGAAGACCAAGAATCTCGCTTGATGGAGGTTCTCGAGAGAAATCACAAAGCAATCAGATGGAGTGTAGTTGATCTCCAGGGGATAAGTCCAGCCATGTTCTCCCACCATATTTATCTTGAAGATGATGTCAAGCCATCGCATAAGTTCCAGCGAAGGCTGAACACAAATCTTCGAGATGTAATCATGAAGGAAATATCTAAGTGGTGGAGCCGATTTTATCTACCCCAACTTCGACTTCAAGTGGGTTAGTCCTTTACATGTGGTACCCAAGAATATGGGTATCGCCACAATTGTGAATGAGTCTGGAGAGGAGATAACTATCCGAGTACTCACTTCTTGGAGGGCTTGTAACTACAGACGATTGAATCAGGACATCAAGAAGGATCATTTCCCGCTACCATTTATTTATCAAATTATTGAGAGGTTGGCTGGGAAGAGTCATTGCTATTTTCTTGACGGGTACTCGAGGTACAATCAGGTAGCCATAGCGCCCGAAGACAAAAGAAAATGACATTCACATGTTCGTTTAGGATGTATGCTTTTAGACGAATGCCATTTTGTTTGTGTAATACCCCGACTGCATTCCAAAGGTGCATATTTTCCATCTTTTCGAAAATGGTGGGCAAATGTTTAGAGGTCTTCATGGATGACTTTTCGGTTTACGGCAACAGATTTATGATTGTCTTGCTTGCCTAGACCGAGTACTTCAATGCTATATCGGGCTCAACCTTGTTTTATCTTGGGAGAATAGTCATTTCATGATGACTCAAGGGATGATCCTTGGTCACACTATCTCCAACAAGGGCATGGAGGTTGATCCGACCAAGGTGGATATCATCAAGAAACTCAATCCACCATCCAACTTGAGACAATTAAGGTCTTTTCTGGGGCATGTCGGTTTCTACCGACGATTCACATAGGACTTCAACAGAATTGCCAGACCGCTTATTGATCTGCTGACAAAAGACACTGAGTTCCTTGTACATGATAAGTGTCTTTTGTCGTTTGAGACGCTCAAAAGATTAGTTGTACAGGCTCCTATCCTTCAGCCACCCGATTAGTCTTTCCCATTCGAGATCATGATGACGCTTTCGATTGTGCCGTAGGGGTTGTGCTTGGATAGATGAGGGATAACTTGTTTGAAATTCACTATGCTAGCCGGACTTTGGATGTCGCTCAATGGAATTACATTGTGACTAAGAAGGTGATGCTAGCAGTAGTTTTTGCTTTGGATAAGTTTTGATCTTATATTCTTGAATCTAAAGTGACTATCTATATCGATCACACCACCATCTGATACCTCATGGCCAAGAAGGATGCCAAAGCAAGATCAACCACATGGATCCTTCTACTCTAGGAGTTTGATATAGAGATTAAGGATAATCTCTGAGTCAAGAATGTGGCGGCGGATCACCTCTCCCGATTAGAGCATCTTGAGGATTCTGATCAGACTGTACCTATCACTGAGACATTTCCAGACGAGGCGATTCTTGCTATCATCTCACTCCCATGGTACGTTGACATTGTGAACTATCTTATTGTCAGGAAAGTTCCACAAGGTTGGCTCATGCAGAGACTCGAGAACATCCTCGCAAAGGCCAAGTCCTACCATTGAGAGGATCCCACCCTTTACCATGAAAGAGGGGATAGTATCTAACGTCGGTGTATTCCTCAGAAGGAGCACCATAACATCCTCACCTACTGCCACAAGCTTGAGGCAGGAGGATATCATTCTGAGAGACGGACAGCACAGGAAGGTTTCAATCCGATCTTTGGTGGCCTAGCCTCTTCAAGGATTCAGACGAATTCGTGAAGAGGTGCGCTGACTGTCAAAGTATGGGCACTTGTGGACAGAGAGATATGACGTCGATGCAGCCAATTCACTTCTGCGAGGTTTTCGACGCATGGAACATCGATTTCATGGATCCACTCCCTAAAAGTCAGGGTTTTAAGTACATTTTGCTTGTTGTAGAATATGTTAGTCGTTGGGTTGAGGCCATCCCCGCCCAAACTGCAGATGCAAAGATTGCAAATTTTTTTACGAAGAATATCATTTCATGATTCGAGGTACCTAGAGTCTTGATTTCAGACGGGGGACTCATTTTATCAACGACAAGGTATGAGCCCTTGCTAATGAGTTTAGCATTGAACATAAAGTTGCTACATCTTATCATCCACAGACGAACGATCTTGCTGAGGTTTCAAATATGGAGATTAAGACTAATATTTTTAGAAGGTCGTTCACCCATATCGAAAGGACCGGTCACAACTTTTGGACTCGGTCTTATGGGCATATAGGACGTCCTTCAAGACACCTTTGGGCACATCTCCCTTCTGACTCGTTTATGGAAAGCCAATGCCACTTAACCGTGGAGATCGAACATAAGTCACTTTAGGCAGTTACGAAGTTATTATTGGATCCAGAGAGTGTAGGAGACCAAGGAGAGCAGAATTGGCAGCCCTGTAGGAGTTGAGAGATACAACCTTCTCAAGTAGCCTACAATATAAGGTTAAAGTGAAGATATGGCATGACTCCTATATCAGTCGTAAGCAGTTTGAGCCGAATCAGAAAGTACGGTTATTTGATGCTAGGTTAAGATTATTTTCAGGGAAATTACAGAGTAAATGATAGGGACCTTACATGGTCAGAAAGGTCCACGACAACGGAAGCATTGATATATCGGAATTGTCGTCAGATTCCACCTTTCGAGCCAACGGTCAGCGCCTGAAGACATATCTTGATCATGATCTGCTGATCGTTGACGTGACCCCTATTCATTTTGTATGAGATGTGATTTTCAACTCACATCACCTGCATCTCATACCCGATTTTCATTTCTACTCCGCAACTGTATAGATCCATTGTGCCTATATTATTCATTCTTCTTGCATAACACCGCTTCTTCATCTTATGATTATGTTATAATTAGGATGAACCTTATCCTAAGTATAAGGGGTGTTAACAGTTAAACCTATCACTATTCATTTGACTATATTACCATTATTTTTTATGCATATACTTATGGATACTTCACCCTAAGTATAGGGGAGGTAATTATCTGTACATTCTATTCTTCAGTTTTTCCCTTGTGTACAGTCTTCTATGCATAGGATTACTTGATCCAAAGTATAAGGAGATCACCAATTTCTATTCATTATATTCTTTCATTCATCGTTATAGTATAGTATTCTTTTCACTTCCTCATACTCAGCACGAGTTATGTCTTCCTTCATCGTTCTTTGATCACTCTTAGGATATCGTTTGAGCTAAGTATCGGAGCGTGTCGTATATAATGTATACACTTTATTTGTAACTCGTACTTTGAGTGTGTATTAATAACATGACTATTACCAAAATAAAGATATTAGCAAAATTGTTTGTAAAAATCTTTTCAAAATTATTTTCGTAAAAATGTTTGTAAAAATGTTTTGTTTACAAAATATTTGTAAATTAATTTCAGTATAAAAATCATATGTATATAGTACAAAATTTTTTAAAATTGTGTGTAAGTAAAATGTTTGCAAAATGTTTTGAAAAAGCTTTTGAAAAATCTTTGCAAAACTATTTTGCCATAAGGGAAATAATTATGCGGTATGAAAACCACATGTATATATGTAAATTAAAAATCAAAATCTACCCCTAAAATTCTTTGTATCGAGTAAACAAAACCCATTTTGTACGTAAAACCTGTAATATAAACCCTTTTTGTAAATAATGTATGCATCTTTGTAAAAAACTTTGCTTATTTTTCAAAATACCTAAAAATTTGAAAATCCAAAATTTCCATAAAAGTTTGCATATTTTAGAATATTTCCTATAAAAAGAGTGTTGCAATTACTTCATGTGAATTCTTCAGAATCATGGTCGACATTTAAACTGATCTGGAATCAAATTGAAGAATGGAGCCTGGTTAAAACCTTAATCCACCTAACTTCAGAGGAACCTTATGGGTGCATTCGTTTAGGGGGTTACCCCCAACTTTGAGGGGGCTACCCCCCAAAACCCATATATCTAACCCTCTAATGGGGTCCACTCTCTCTCCATCAAAAAAAATATATCATACCGTCATATCATCTAAAAATTATAAAATACTCAACTTCTACTCATTATTCCAAACTTCAATACAATCACATCATAACTACTCACTTTTCGAATTTCAATACAATCATATCATAATAACTACCTACTTTTTCAAATTCCAATACAATCACATCACATAAACCCTCCCAACTCTAAACCCACCAACCAAACACCAAAACACAAAAACGGGTTATCCTCCCCCTGATAACCCACGAACCAAACGCACCTTATAGGATTTGGGGTTAAGACTTTTCAGGTCCTTAGTAATTTAATTCTTCGAGTCCACTAGGCTATGTTTACATGTCGTCTTGATAAGCCTAAGTAGAACACTTAACAACTCACGCATGACTCTTAGAGACAATGGTTTGACTTGGACACGCAACTTACACGTAGCTCAACACAGATGAGGTGGTGAGGAGGCAGAATCCTTTGGTTTGGAGTAGCATACGAGGGTAGTACAGCTAGCAGGAACCTCCCATCCTCCCCTAGGGAGGATAGTGCACCTCAACTTAGTCTAGTAGCACTGAGGTCTGAAGACAGGAGACTGTGGGTTACAATAAGGCTTCAAAAGAAGAATAGTCTACTGGCTCAAGAAGAAAAACTCCTCGTATACATGTTGCACCATGTAGATATGTTGTATATATGAACATCAAAAAAATTGTGCAAAATTGTGAAAGACTCCAAAAAAGGGGACAGGACTGATTGAAAATAAAATGCATGCCGGAGTGTATATAGTAAATAAGCAAAAGCTCATGTATTCTACTATCTCATCTCATGGAAGCTTGCAGCTGGAAACTTTACTACACTAGTTAAGCTCCAAGGGATACGTGGCTACACTAGTCACGGTCCATTTTCTTCTTTCTCCTCTTCTTGAGCTGGTTGTACTTGAACTTAGAAGGGAATATCCCGCTTCTCGACTAAAGAGTTGTTAGGCTAGGGGATTAGAGTTACCATGTCGAGGGAAGCTGTTTCTTAGCCATTTTTGAGGTAGGACGCTATATCTCACTTACACAGTACGAGGAAAGATACATAGTCATTAGAGTCTGTGTATGTAGACTTGTTCTGACCTGGTTGTTGATTGAGGAGACATGCCTGTAGAACTGTAGAACTGGGAGGTTGTTGAGTCTTAAACCTATTTCCCAAAAAGGTTATGCCAAGTAATAATCCAAAGGTCTGACTGAGCACCATACTCCAATTTAGTGAAGATAAATTTAATAATCAACCTTGGCTCTTCCTTTTTCTTCTTGTTTTCACTTCTTTTTCAAATAAGTGTTTGCTAAGGGACTAGCAAAGGCAAAATATAGGGGGTGATGAATCTATGATTCTCATTCTTTATTTTTTTATTTTAGCTATCTCTTTTAGCAAAAAACCTCTAAATACTTGTAAATACAACATACATGTCCTTGTTAATATTGCATAATTAATACACATTCTCCAAAAATAAAAGAATAAAGAGAAAAGACAAAGAAAGAAGGATGTAATTATAAAATGAGTACAGATTGATCCAAACACCGAGAGAAGGTCAATAATTGACCTGATCGACAAGGAAAAAAATAGGGGAAATATGGTCCTTGTGTAGCCACTTGATATCTATATCTATAAATAATTATACTTTGTACATATTATATTTTTAGCATTTGTGCATACCTTTAATAAAATAAAAATAAAAATTAGAAAACACAAAATAAAACAAAAATTAAATCCAAAGTTCATTGCACAAAGGACACACATGTATATATTGTATAGAAATCTATTTAATATAACTACTTATTTTATAAAAATCAAATAAAAATCATTTTATATTCCTCAAATTATGTTATAAAAAAATTATAAAAATAAAACATATATTGTAAAAATAATAAAATAAAAATACATGTATATAATATATAAGTATATTATGCATGTACATATTAGAATTATATTGTATATGCCAAATTTATTTATTTCATAAAAATAATTGAAAATCACAGAAAAAAATAGTTTGAACAATAATAAACATTTTTTTATTTTTATCATTTTTTAGTTTAAATTCATTCACTATTTTATATTCAATATTCTTTCATTTTATAGCTTGGAATTTCCTATTGGTCCACCTCGGTTTGTTGGCCTCAATCAATCTTCTCCCCGAGTTGACCTGACTCGACAGCTTCTTCGTCGGGCCCGATTTCTCAATATTTTCCCGATCGGGTCCGACCACTATTTACCTCACTTTTTACACTCGAATCTTCTCCTAGGATCCGTTCGCAGATTCCTAGGCGATGTCGGATCTACCTAAGGTTTCGCTTGCCTCGCCGATCTTTCTAGACCCTATGATCATCCGATAAATGCTTCGCTCTGCCTCACTCACTCGCCAGTTCGTGCCTCGCCACTATCCTCCTCCTTAGCCACCTCTAGCAGTGTGACAGCCTTACGGAGATCTCTCTGGAGCCGGTTTGGTTGCGATTGGTTGCAGCTCAAGAACGTGATCGGCGCTCTGCCGTGTGTAGCCTCTTGCGCCTTTTGCAGCTCGGTTGAGTCCAGAACCCCGCCACCCACTCCGCCTTGCATCGTTAAGCACATCAGCACTCCCAGGTATCCTTCATTTCGCCTACACATCCATTTTCATCCCGATTTCGCCCTTCGACTCTATTGTAGTTCATCAGCTCCGACCATCGGGTCGGAGCTCCATCCGAATCATCTCGCCACACCGATTCGCACACGACTCTCCCTTACATCTTCCTTCGCAACCTGACCACCTTAGACTCGATATTTCGATCGAGATTAAGATCTGATCTCCCTCTCCCATGTATGTCGGAGATCAAGCTCATGCCCCCCTTCGCTTCTTTTTACGTTTTCAAGTAATAACATGCCCGGAGCAAAGCCTCCGAGTCTACCTTCCCTTCGCAGGTACCCGCGTGCGCAAGGAGGCGCGATCTGAGCTTCAACTCCAGTGGCGGAGCTCCTCCAGGTACATCACCTCCGCTAAGGACATCCGACCGTCCATCTCCCCATCGGAACCATCTGATAGACGTGGAGTGGCCCTACGAAGGTATCGGACGTCTTTGCTACTTCATCAGCCACATAGGTTGCCGACCATGACTGTAGCTTGTCGAGCTTCAGTTCTTCCAACATCCCCTTTCGCCGTTAAATCATCCCTCTTCTGCCAGATCTGATCTGAACCGCTATCTCACGCCCAACTAATAACGGTCGGATCTGATCCTCAGTACATCTGAGTCGCACGTCATCGCCAGCTTTGTCAGTCGTCAGATCCGAACTGGTGTAGTAGATCAGAGCCACAAGTCACCGACATACCCAGAGCCGTCAGATCCTTTTCCAGGGAAACATCGGAGCCGTCAGATACTCCACACGCAAGCCACGTGCCTCAAGGGTATTTTGCACCTTTCCCATGCATGTCTTTTTATTTCGCTTTAGTCCAATAAATAAAAACTATAGTTAAAAACATTTATAGTAAGGCTCGTGTAGTTTTTATATTTGCTATTTACTCCATTTGAGTTGTAGTCACGTTTATCCGCACGAGTTTTCTAGGATATTTGCAGTATTTGTCCTAAACTTTGTTTGTGTTATGGAATGAATCTTTAGTTTTAGAAATTGCATATATACCCATGTGAGTCTGATTCACGTGCGACACGAGTATTTTGTGGACAAATTGCATAGCGGCCCCCTATCGGAAATGAGTCTGATTCACGTGCGACACGAGTATTTTGTGGACAAATTGCATAGCAGCCCCTTATGGTTTCCAATTTTGTTATCCCAGAGGGCCAAAAACTTAAAATAATTACAGTTAGATCCTTGGAAAATGCTTTTGATCACTTGTCTTTTATTTAATACAATAAAATTGACTCCAAAAATTACCTAAAATTGCATGTAGTCCCTGATTGAATGATTGATTGATGGTGATTTTTACATGTTCAAACATTCAAAGAGCCCTAAAATGTGTCCTGACTTTCTTAGAAAAAACGTAAAAATTCGAAAATATATCCAAAAATTCTAAAAAAATGGAGTAGTTGTCTTTTATTATCCTTAATCTCCAGTATCATTTTTGCTTAAAAATATTTCATAAAAACCAAAAAATTGCAAAATACTTAAAAACCTCTAAAATTTATATAAAATCGTAGAAAAATCCAAAAATTGTGATTCCAATCTGTGTGTAGATATTTGCTTATACTTCATCATAAAAATCACTTTCAGGAGTTTTGGGCACCTTACCTATTTTTAATTTGCAAATTACTCCTGAGTGTCCATTGTTTGTCTATTTTATCACTATTTGATTTTTAGAAAATCACAAAACATCTGAAAAATACTCATTACCAAAAAAATATAAAATATATGGGCACATCATGTTGGGTGTCGACTTCAAAACCCAAAAATATTTTTATTACAATTTTATGAGCATTTTCGACCTCTTGGAAAAATACTAAAAGAGTGTTTGTGTGTGTGTGTGTTCTATTTGTTTTCTTATACTGGAAAATTAGAAATTTGAAAAAATTAAAAACCGTTAAAAAATAATAAAAATCTTTTGAAATCAACTACTTAGCTTTTAATTATGATCCTTGTGTTCGACCCTGCTTGCTATACCAGGTTAATAAAAGTAGCAAAACCGCTCGATTTGACTGTTCGATTCATTAGTGGTTTAATTTTCTCGTTGATCGACACTTGCTTAATTAATAACCTAACCCTAGCTAATTGATAGCCCATCAGATACCATGACCCATTTAACCCACCCGCACGCACACACTTTCCACTATGGCACCAAAGCAAATATCCTACTAAACCGAAAGCACAAAGTCCCCTGCCCAATCTAGTCGTCCTGTCATAAGCAAAAAGCCCCACCATTCCCCAAGCACATGCCTCAAGGATGAGGGGCTGAGAGAGAATAGAGCAAACTCCCCTTCGAAATTTCAAGGATATGCACACCATCCCATGCTGCCAAGACAGACCTGCGAAAACGATGTAGATCTTCCTTAACAAAGAAAAGAAAAGGTAACACTCATTGCCCTAAATACAAGAATTCCATTTTAGCAAGAAACACCCTATTCATTTCAACCAGGTACATGACTCCCAAACCCCCATCAATATTGGACAACATTGTTGTCTTCCATATAACTGAAGGGATGCCTTGAGAGGTCTTCAAGTTCAACAAGAAGAAATACCTCATCAAAGTCTCCAGACGCATGTGAATCCCAACAAGAAGTTGTTTAGAGGACAAAAAGAAGACAAGAACCACATACGAGAACGCCTTCAGGAGCACAGGACGGCCACCCCTTGATAAACAGATAGCCAGCAAGCTTGTGCTTGAATCCCTCCACCAAAGATAACCAATCCTACGACTACTGATGACCACTAATTAAAGGTCGACCTAGAAAACTGATCGAGTGGGAACCTTGTTGGGACAGCAACGATGTCCCATATACCTCATTCTCCTCTAACAATCCAAAGGAACAAAGATGAACTTGTCACTATTGTTCATGGATTCGGGACAACTTGAAAGAGCTCAAGCACCATATCAATCCTAGTTATCTCATGGGCATACCTTCCCTCAATAAAGAAAATAGTGTCATATGCACATTGTAAGAGAGGAATTGACAAACTGTTCATGTGACAGTCCACGTAGAAACCCCTCAACCACATAAGAAACCATCTTCGAAACGCATCTGCAAGTACAACAAAAGCAGAAGAGCTAAAGGACACCCTTCTCTAGCCCACTTCTGCAGCTAGAATGCAAGATACCCAAATCATGTTGCCAATTCACCAACACAAAGCACGAGGTTGTCATCACACATCTCTTCAAGCAGTAAATCCATTCGTCAGGGAAGCCAAGACGGGAAAGAGATGCTCAAATGAAATTCTTGATTGCACGATCATTGGATTTGGCAAATCTACTTTCTAAAGCAAGCCCTTGGTCTTCTTTCTCTTCTAATCAGCAATGATCTCCAAGGCCATAATCGCACCATCCATTATATCGAAATCATCAGAAACATCTTTCTCCCTTTTTTCTCTTGTAACAAGCAATGAATATTTACAATAAATCTCAAGGACTACTAACGAATCAAAATCCTTTTTCTTTCATAAAACGAACCAAAATACCAAAAAAACTCAATAAATATAATTGAGAGGCTCAAACCTCCATTCATGTGTCAAAGTGGGGTCGAGAAAAGTTGAGTATTGCACATGTGTGTTTTCTTCATTTAGTCGTTGCCACTAAACCTACTTTATATCTAATGCCACAGTGTAGATATGACCTTGTTCCATTACACATACACTAAGCATGTTATACATAGCAGAAGCAAACATGCACAAATAATCAAGCAAGCAAGTACGAAGATACACGAATTTGTAAGGTTCACCTGTAACTAGGGTACGTCCTTGGGCGGCAGCAATCATTTTTCACTTTGTGGAGAAAGAAGAACAAATAAGATACAGAGAACACTCACCCTATGGGAGTTTATACACTACTCCCAATACATATGGGTCCTTACTTTAATGGATCCGAATACCCAACTAGAAAAAGAACCGTTAATAAAAAATCCGTCGTGGACGTTGTCCACATACCCTCGCATGAGGGAGGGGCACCTGCCCCCCCCCCCCCTCCCCCCACCTCGTTGACCAAGTAGCGAGACCCCCGTATGAGGTTACATTGTGACGGGGTGTTGCATATGACAGTTATTCAACTTGGATTAGATATAATCATCTTTATTATTAATACAAAATCTGCATGTGTCTATGATTGATTGCATGACCCATAATGTGCAAGCACTCACGCATATCACATATGCATATGCAATTACACGAAAAGCTAGTGAGCATTTAGGTGATTAAGGTGATCAAGAAAAACCAAAGCTAAGAAAGTTTTAGGTCAGCATAGCAACCCATGAACTAGCTTAATAATGTTGTGGAACCCAAAACTAGTTACAAAACTTCATCTATTTTTGTAAGTTAATGATTATACATCAATTCCACTATACTTTATATAAATAGTCACAGATATATGACACTTCCACGGGATCAATTGTAATGTAATATAAACAAACTAAAAAAATAAAATGAAGATAAGAAATAACCAGAAAACACTGAGGAAAAGGGGCTTACCATACAGGGACAGCATTCCCAATAGAAATCTCCTGAAATCCAAGACCAAGTATGCCATCAAATTTAGCTGCTAAAATGTTATACCAGGTTCACTAGTGGCTTCGATGAAATCCTGCAGGCAACCAAAATTGGGAAATCAGCTTTGATAAGAAAGAACAGCTAATGAAATACTAGTTTCATATTATTGCATTCATTTTCTGAATACAAAGTAAGAACACCTGACTCTTCACGACCAAGTCACCCACTGCAACATTGTCATCACTGAAGAAGCCTGCAATGGCTCCTGTCCCATAGTGGATTTCAGCAGGCTTTCCTGGAAAAAATAGTAAGTTTGATTGTTTGGATAAAATTTATTCCAAGGTTGCAAAACATTAGTCTGTACCTAGGTCGGTTGGATCACTGACTTAGGATTATACAGTAGTCGGGCGACTAGTTGGATTTAGTCAGGCTTTAATTGGCTTTGAAATTTTTAAGTATTTTAAATATATAAATTATTTTTATACATAAATTATGCATTTTTATATTATCATAACAAAAGAAAATAATTAATTGAATTAAAATAAAACATTAAGTGTATTAGAATCTTAATGGTCTAGTGGTAGTACAGTGTGTCTACCACACAAAAGACCAGGGTTCAAATCCCACTCTTGCAGTGGTTGCGTTAGGTAGTCAACGGTCAACGTAAAAATAGTCGAATCTTTCAACATGGATTTGAGCAAGAATCCATGTAGCCGACCCTACTTATAGTGGGATAAGGCTTAGTACATTTTATTAAGTGTATTAGAATAATTTTGTTAAAAAAGCAAAAAAACTTAAAAAAATGGTATCTCCAAGCAAAAATCAATCGACTAGTCAGAATTAGTCAATACTCGGTCGACTACCCCACCGACTAGACTAGTCGAACCTACTAGTCAGGCCAGTGGGGGGACTTTTACAACAGTGATGTATCCTATAACCCATCACATATGCTTCAATTTTACTATTTTTATAATGCAAGGGTCCTTAAATGTGTATAAATTTACATCATTTGAAATTATACATTTACTTTCATTAATAAAGGGAAAATCAACATCAGTGAGCACTTTCTGACTTAAGCACAGTATTCATAATGAAGTGTAAGGGCCGCTTAGAACAATTTCCTTAACAGTGAAATTATATACGGTCGCAAAAATCAGATAATCGGAATAACTGAAATTGGGCAAAAAAAGGCAAAAGAACACTTACCATTCTTCTGATAGGTACTTGATTGACTGGATTTGTATTTGGCATGGAAATAGCAAGCAACCTGGTTGTCATTATACATGTTGTGCACATCATCTTCTAGTAAATTATCAATATTACTGCAGATAACATAGATATTTGTACCAAAGAATGGAACTCACTGAGAAATAGCATTTGGCTGATGAACCCAGAGGTTAGAACTACCGGTGTCAAAGACCACAGTGAACTTCTGAGCTGGAGTGCCTATGCCGATTTCCCCATAATACTGAGCATCCAGGTAGTTCTTAAGTGCTACAATGTCTTTCGTTGTTATCGGTCATCAAACTTCCCCGGAACCCATACTTACGAAGGAAAGGCTCAAAAGAACTTCCATCTTCGGATGTGACCCTCTTTGCAATCTGGGTGTTCTTATCCAAAGGCATCTTTTTTAACCCCACACGAACCAAGCCATCAGCAGAAACAGGAAGAACAGCCGGAAGAAGGAACAGACTCAGAATCAAAGCTTTAAGCTTGGTTCCCATGGAGTCCTGAAATCATCAGAATGCAAAACAAGCACTGCATTTGAACAGAAAAGCACAATTTTCTATAGAAATCATGCCATGTATTAATACGTATTGAAAGATCAAAAGTGACAGGAAGGATCACATGACAATAATGATAATTGAAAGACAACTTAATTCATACATAGACTCCTTTGTCCTGAACTAATGCTTGTGTTTCTAGCAAAATCCATAATAACGGGATCCAGATATCAGAACCCTAATGTGATCTTAGAATATGAAACAGAAGTCGTTACTTTGACCTTGCGGAGATTTCATGTGCTGTAGTAGAAAACATAGTTCATCATATATTGTGAAAAAAAATGTTTTTTTACCGTAACAAAGCCACATTTTTAAAGGCACCTTTGCATTATAGGCTAAAGCAACCTTTTGAAGAGGTAGCTTTGTTACATTAAATAGCCAAAAAAGTTATGCCACCACAGGATGAATGATATTTTCCTACTGATGCACGTGCCATTTTTTCCTTAAACCTTTCTTCCATTCTTGCGACATACAATTAAGCATTAAGAAAGTTGCAGCAATCGAAATACATTCAGATCAAAACAATTTTGATGAGATTTCAAGCCTTAAAATTAAGAAACCCGAAAGTTGCAAATTTTAAGGTATAAATGCGTCGATCAAAAACCGCTCTTTTCGCGCTCATGCACAGCCAAATCGAAGCATTTCCGCGAAAAAGAAATAGTTCCCTCCGTCCCAATTATAAACCTCTAATTCAATCCCTCCCCACCTCCCACCACCAACGACATTCCACAAACCACAAAACCTAATCGTAAGCCTTGTTGTCATCCACAATCCTTTCTCTTGATTCCACAAAGAACGATTCCCCAGAACGAAACAGCGAAATGCTACAAGACTCGTCGAACGGGAATGCGCGATAATCGAGGAGGAGAATGAGAGCTCACCCTGCGATCGAGAGTCAAGGTGGGAGATGACGAGTAGAGACGAACACGATCCAAAAAGCTTACCTTTTCTCCTCCACCTCCTATCTCTTCCACGCACACCGCAATCCCTCTCGTATATAATGACTTCTTTTTCCGTCGGCGCTTGGAAAATATACGTTTAACCCTGTAACAAGTGCTACAATGCGATAATTGTGATATTTCAGCTTATTTTTCCGATAAATGTTCTGCTTATAATTTTTCCGGCACTTCCTTTTCGTCTTTCTTTTGAAAAGGGTAATTTATATAGATGTCTCCACGATAATATGAAATTACATGACGCCTCCTTTCACGTAGAGAACCTTTGCTAAGGAAGGACACAAATATTTCTTCGGACAAATTGTTGTCTTTGAGAAAAAAATCTGCTTTATTTCAGGGCATAAAACAAAAACAACCAACTTCGAAGCAGCACCTATCCGATACATAACACACGCATGAAGAAAAATATCAATTACTTATTAGGAAAGTTTTTGGAGCGTCTAGATGTAAATGAGAACTAATAACAAATAGCAGCTCCCCTCCCTTGCCACCTCCATCTGGACGTCGGATTTCAACGAGAGAGACATGCTCGGCCGTCCGATGGAGCCCCACCACCCCGGAAGACGTGGCGTGGACCCCACAGTGGGTTTGCTTGGCGAGGTGGAGAAAGGAAGCGTTATGTTTGATTGGTGTCTGGGGCCCGCAGAGGACGAGGATACCGGGTTTGCTTCCACGCAGGGCTAAACCTCAACAATACCCAGTGCGTGCGGGGAAACAGTTGCACAATTTCTTGGCCATATTGCCACATTTGGCCAAATCGAGTATATTGGGAAGCTCCGGGTGCATTCATTGGATGCCACCCACTCCTCTTAGATTGGTATAAGACAAGAAGGATAATGCCGACAAGGGAGACAAATCAGTTTTTTTTGGGTAAGTTTTTTTTATTAAGTGAGTAAAGTTACAAAAAGAGAAGATTCGTGCTTTAGTTACAAAGTTGGCAAATAAAAAGGAGTGAAATTCAAAAAAGAAGATTAGATGGAGCTTGAGGGGTTCAAAATCCCGGGTCAAGTTAACTTTCAAGTATAAGAGTTTCCATCACCACTTTCTTGCAATGGACGCAGCCCCGTGGGGAACCTTCCTTCAGCCCATCATACGCTCCTTTCTTTCCAAATCCCCTGAACCATCTTTGCGAGCACGATGCCAAAGCATCGTCGAGTCGAGGAGAAGTTGCGGGCTTTAATCCAAGCCAATGTATCTACAAGTGTGTGAAACACAGGCATCGTTTGCCCAAGTGCAGAGTATGCAGTTGACCATACTTCGAATGCATATGGGCAATCAAAGAATGTGTGGTTCAAAGATTCCAAATCATTGTGGCAAAGGTAGCAAGAGGCACGGCCGTGATCTCATGTCTCACAAGCCTATCTGTAGTGGACAAGTGGTCAAAATAGCCCTGTAGAGAGCGTAGCAGCGTTTCGGGGTTGTCCCCTTGACCAAATTTCATGTACCCACGGTACTAAATCCCTCTGGGGGCAAACAATGTCAATGATGAACGTAAAGGAGTAGCAACTCCTAACCGAAAGCCACACAAAAGGGGGGTTAGAACCTCCAACCACACCCCGAAGAAGAGCTCGAGAGGAGAGGATCAACTTCCATGATGAAGATGACGAAGTTGACAGCTCTATCTCCTAGAAAGAGCTAGAGAGTAAGTATTTGATTTTCATGTAGCACATCCAGATAGAGGAGTCACATGACAAAATCCTCCATGCCCATGATATTGATGATGGTTATTTAAGTGCACCCCTATATGCCCTCAGCCTTCGAGAGGCAAATAATTTCCCTAGCAATGGCATGATGCCTATAGTCTCAAAGGAAATCCGCGCGAAGCATGTCCACCTTACATAAAAGGAAGATGGTGTCAATTGCCCAATATAGAACCATGTCAGCTACTAAAGTCCTCAAAAGTTGCAGACGGACGATCATAAATAAGGCATTAGCTTTCCAGCCACGAAGAAAGTCCCTAACACTATCCTCAAAGAATCTGCTACATCGAGTCGTGACCGTAAGATGAAATAGGGGGAAACCCCGAGTTGGTAGTGAGCAAGGTGTTCCTAAACATTGAAGGATATGGAGAGAGATTAAGCGCACCACGGAAGCGTGAGGATTGCATCATATGCGATCGGGAGCGACTAGTTGCACTAGTGGCTCGAAGCAGCAGAAATTAAAATTTTCATGCGACGAAACCGCATGATCCAAGAACACTTCTCGGATCGTTTCATCTAACCACAAACAAGTATTAGGATTACCTCTTAAAGCGTGGTTGCGATCGAGTCTCTAAATGAAGAGACATCCTGACTCAAGTCCAATCCATCGGTGGAGACGCTTACGAGCGCGTTGATGAAACACATGCTTCTTGCAATCCATGTTGATGATCCAAGCGGTGAATCTCCTAATCTTGTCACACAAGATCCGATGTCTTCTTCACCGGCAAGGTGCACTGAAGCAGATGGAGATCCACGACGAACAGTCCGACAACATAACGGCGACGCTGCGACGAGAGTGACTCTCTCTAGGGCTCCATGGTGGACGGCCACAAGAGAGAGAGAGAGAGAGGGCATGTAGATAATAAGAGAGAGAGTTGGTGTAAACTTGTTAACCTCTTGGAAGGTAAGGGGTGCCTCTTCTTATATAGGATTTTGGGAGTCCATAGATCACAATCCGTGGAGTACATAAAATCAATGGATGAGATTGATCTGGTTTTTCTTTCAATGGCCAAGATGTTGTTGATAAAAACATAACAATAATTAATTTAATTTAGATTAAATATATGTTGATAAATCAACATAGTTTAATCCTCAAATTAAATCAAAAATCTTGGAGATAATGGAGAGGAAAATATCTCTTCCATATAGGAGTGTGGACGACCACCCTTTCCAAGTTGGAATTGGTGGCCGTCATACTTCTATTAGGAGTAGGAGATTCCAATGCAATATCCAAGATGCATGATTCCATGTATCTCCAATATTCACAACAACAATGGTTGTAAATTATTCTACAATATCTCCAGTATCAGGGCTATTCCATGACTCCATGTATCTCTAATACCAGGGCTATTCATAATTATTTTGAGAATATTACAATCTTACCATTGGAAATTTGTGAATCACATTCACAACCCAAAATAAAATGTTAATTATATTTTCAATTAATTGTCCAATTTGAATCCAATTTACATTAACATTTTATTAACAAATGTAAATTACAAATTTCTCTCTTTTATATATTATAAATCACATGTATAATACACATGATTAATATGGATAGTGCTATCCACATTATTCATACCATGATAATTAAATCACATTTAACCATTCTTAGATCTCTATTCTCGTGAGCCCAAATAATATGAACCACATTCATATTTTTCACATCTTTGATAATTGAATCACATTTAAATATCTATGATAACTCTCCCTTATAATATGAATCAAATTCATATTATTCATGATAGTTAAATCACATTCAATTATCATTTTTCTCAATGCTCGAATACATATATCGACAATGAAATTATCCTGAACTCTTTTCAAGGATAATGTGCTTTCTCTACGGATACTTGGATATAAGGAAAGGGCGGTTCTATTGTTCCACGTACAGTGACTTGGATATTGAGATCACATCTCAAATCTAGATCTTGAGAACCTCTCATGGATGCTTTATTAAATCAAGACCACAAATCTAATCTTTTATTGCATCTGAATCACATTCATATCACAGTCCAACATTTGGATCAAGATCAGATTACTTCTCTACTAAGTGGAGTACTAAAATCCAGACCCGTTTCATCACTCCCTAGGAATGGAAGCATTATGGTTATACAATCGTTTATAATCACATCACGCTCAAGTATTCTCAATACATGTACATCCTGCATACTGGAAGACCCAAAATAAACTTGAAGTATTAGATCAATTTTACACTGTCTACTTCATTTCTCATTTGATCATTGAGAGTCGATATCGATCATATACTTTCCAGAAGCATATATCATACCTAGGCCTTGATCATATACTTTCCAAAAGTATATATCAAACCTACAAATTCAATCAAGCTTCCAAAGCAAGATGACCGTGCACGGAATTTGATTCTTTCCAATATCTCATGAGTGAGCTCATGTCTTCCGGTTCAATAACTGAACCTGTATGATCCCTTTGAGAGATCGTATTACTCATATGCCCTTATATGCACACCAGCGCGCCGATGTATAGACCTTGATTAGGTCATCAACCTATTGGTCTGTCAAATTTACATACTTTGACATATAGTAACACATCTGTCTCCGGTCAGAGGATGTGTGCCTATATCGTGACAGCATACGACATAGGACTTTGTTTATCTCGATCTCATTAAGTCAACTCTTTGACCTAACTTATCTAACATCTCTGAATCTCTATTCCTTTGCAGAGTACATGCATCAAGAGGTCGGTTAAATATCAGCCTTTATGAGACAGGATTTCCATCTCCTAATCAGGCTGGAGATCATCTTTTAACAATCATTTGATGGTACTTGATGAGTCCTCCATCTAACTCCTTAGATATTCATCCAAGCACCAGCCTCTATGACTCAATAGTTGAATCAACGGTTGTATGATCATTAAGATGGCCATGGTACATAACCTAATTGTACTAAGGGACCTACTATGCAAATTAGTTATTCTTCATTTCAGATCAGGGAACGATATTTGCAATAATATTTATTGCATAATGGCTCGCTGTGGGCTTGCATGTCTAACAATCTCTTACAAGCCCAAAGAGCCATTAATGGGTTAATCATTTAAACATGTACTCATGTGACAATCATAGACTATTAGAAAAATATCTAGGTAAGCTGATCAGTCACTCTGTTCCCAAGAGACTGTGCCAAGTCCTTTTATGATACTTGCATATCCCCTAGTAATAGTGCTCGCATCCAATGCGAATGTTGCATCATATGCAACCAATACTCAATTTTGTTAGTTACAAGGTGCTTGAAACTACAACTCAATAATTATTATAACCAGTATTTCCATAATCCTTATCAGAATACCCTTTCGGAGATCGCTATCTCCTAAGGTATATGCAGTTAAGAACTTTTAGATCACAATCTATAAAGTCTTAATTTCTTAGAGATCACTATCTCAAAAGTCTTGTCCTCATTGAAGATATTGTTATTACTACAATCAAGTGTTTTATCTCCATAATAGGACTAGTAACACTTTACTACTCCCATTACATGGCAGATATCTAGCATTTGCACACATCTGGCATACACTCGGCTTCTCGTAGCTGATGCATAAAGGCAAGCAATTCGATCATTCACTTCCTCAAATCCTTGAGGTGCTATCCCTTCAGATAGGTCAGTACCATATCTTAAGGGAAGGAAGCCTTTCTTAGAATTTTCCCAAAATTGGAATACATCCAGGGTGTACTACTTAATGTGACAGTCCCAATACCCTCTTCTCTATGATTCTGAACACCTTTAGAACTAAGATCCAAGAGGTATCCTTGAGATCATATCTCAAGTTATGGAATGGCTAGATTATAAACACTTATTATTAATATCCTTATATCATTCCTACTGATTAGGATATCATCTACATTTAGCATGATGAACACAATGGCACTCCCACTAAGCTTCACATGATTCATCAAAATTCTATCTGAAATCATAACATTCATACTTTCATCAAATCTTATGTTCCAACTACAAAAAGATTATTTGAGTCCATAGATGGATATCTTCAGCTTGCACACCTTGCTTTCCTCAATCATGAAGCCTTGGGGCTATTTCATGTGAATTTCCTCAGATGTATTCATAAAGGAATGCAATCTTGACTTCCATCTTGAAGATGTCAAAGTCAATTTATGTAGCTATAGTTAGCAATATTCTAATGGGTTTAAGCAAGGTCACTAAAGAACAAGTATCACCGCAAGAGATGTCTTCTCTTCGGTGTATATCTTGTGGATACGAGCCATGTTTTGAAGGTCTGTACCTTCTCATCAAGTTCCCTCTTTCTCTTGAAGATCCATTTACACCTTAACGGGTCTCATCCTTATAGGTGGATCCTCGAGGGTCCATATACAACACTTGTATATGAAGTCTACTTTAAACTTTATTGCTAACATCCATCTTTCCATGTCATGATCCTCAGGAGCTTCATCACATGAAGTCAGATCATTGTCAAACTTGACTAGCACTTGGAATACATCTTCAAACTCATTTGAAGAGGTATTAGTGTTCCATCTTTAATTGTCCTCTTAGTTTCCGATTTCATGAGCCTCATTATCATCTCAAGATTAAATGAGTTCCTTCACTTCATTTTCATCGTGATTCTCAAGAGTCTCATCTTCTAAGAATCACATTCTCAGAGATGAGATATTTTAAGAATCTCAAGGTCATAAAGAAGATATCCAATACCATCCTTTGTTTTCCTAATGAAGTACCACTCTCTAGTGCTATATTACATCTTACTTACACGAAACCTTATTAAGGATATATATTGTAGTCTCTACTACATATATACCTTGGAAACTAAGAGGTGATTATGCTAGGATTTATCATTGATCAAATCATGTCACACATGATCCAATGTGTCTCCCTATAACTCTATTGAGTTTAGGTGACACCCTCTCATTTTTAAGAGGTAATTTGTTATCTCCCCTTTATTATATTGTTATCTCTTAATAATTAATATATGTTAAATTAAATTATGTTGATAATGGTGCAACATATATTTGATTTAAATATAAATTAATGTTGTTGGTTTTTAGACAACAACAATCATGGCCATTGATTAATACATAGATCAACTTGGTTGTTGGATCTATGTGTCCCATGGATTGAGATCCATTGGATCCTAAACTAATATAAAAGGAGGGCTAACCTAGCCTTTCAAGGTACACGAAAAAGAGTTGTACAAGGTTACTACTCTCTCTCTCTCTCTCACTCTCGCCTACTCTCTCTCTCAATTCAAAGGTGGCCGTCCATCTTGTGCATTGAGAAGGAGAGTCTCTCTTCTTTGCCTTCGACGACTCGAGGATCTCCTTCTTTGGGGTTGCTTGCTCTAAAGAAAGACGACGGATTTCGTTGGATGAAATCAGGGGACTCGTAGCTTGGATCTTCATCAAGGATTGCGGGAGGGACGCATCTCATCATCGCGCCCGCAAGTGCATTCTTTGTGGATTGGACTTAAGACAGGATCTTTTACTTTAGAGATCTCGTGATTACAACCACGCTTCAAGAGTTATTTCTTATACTTTGTGGTTTGATGAAACGATCCGAGAAATGTTCTCGTGATCATGTGATTTCATCACTTGTTAAAAAAATTTTAATTTCCGCTGCATCTAGCGACTAGTGCGACTAGTCGCCCCGATCGCATATGATGCGGTCGACACGCTTCCGTGATGCGCTTGAGGATTCTCAATATCCTTTAAGTGGTATCAGAGCCTTAGGTCAAATAAGGTTTTGTATATGATCCATAGACCTAGGACGACTTGGGTTTGAAAAGGTCGCGATAGTTTTGTCGCATTTCCATTTTCGCACCTCTGTCTAATTGGAATTTTTCGATACTGTTTAATTGTTTAAATACAAAATTTACAATTAGATTTTGTTCCCCATTAAATAAGAAAATCATAGGATCTGAGTTTGTGTAATTTGGATTTCATTTGCTCAAGATATGGCCCTTTGAATAACCATGTATTCACTATTGCGGGAACTGCGGATCTAAACGTGATTAATGAGTTGATTACTATTTTGATCCACCTCGAAATGCGTGAAATATCACTTGGGTTCTTTCATAAATCAAATTGGCAATCTTAGGAAATGATTTTACATTTTTGGATTTAAATTGGTCAAGAAAAATATTTTTAGTGATTGGGGGTCACTGCTGGAATTTGACAATCTTGATCATGAACTTTGTGATAAGTCATTCAAATATGATGATGAAAATTAATAGTTAATTTTCTGAAATAATTAGTGATAAATATTTGTGAAATATTTAAAGAGATAATTATTTCATTGAATGGCATTTGTCTAACCATGATGATAAGATAATTGATCTTGATCATTGGTTGACATGAAATAATCAACAAACATTTTTTTTCATGAAGAACCTTAGTTTATCCTACAATAGTTGTAGGACAACTCTTACATGAAAACCCTCTTGATTGAATAGGATTGGGGATTTGTTTAGCAAATCTCCTTATAATATTATCAAAATTGTTTTGATGTATATTATATGGTATAATTTCGGTTGAAAAACCGATGAGCATCTCAAAGTACATGATGATCTATATGGCATTATCCTTTCCAGAGGTGGATATGGTGCCTAGTCGGAGAGAATTGGGGTTGCGGGTTGCAACGTATGTGGTTCGTCCCACTTTCGTCGGTACTGGCCATGACAGCGGGTAGGGACTCGATAATGTCGGAGAAGTCAAGTGTATTTTTCTAATTATTAAAATTCGAATAATACGTACTTTGAGATTATACCTACTATTCAAGTAATAATTAAGTTTGTTGATTGATAATTGGATTGACGATAAATTTAATGTGATTAAATTAATTATATCCAATAAACACTCTATTATTTTCCTTGGAAGAGTTAATTATGTGAATATGATTCATGATAATTAATTATTACAATTTGAAATTGAGGTGGAGGATCACATAAGTGACATCCATGGTATCCCGTCAAGGAAAAGGATTCTGTCACCAGATGTTGTATATAGGAGACGTCTGTCTGAAGTGACAGATCCTATATATGATTTATTTGGATCGGGTTCTTTGCTTCTCGAAAGAGTAAGGCCGTATATGTAGTGACCCCAATGTCGAGTCCTCATATTATTGGGGCGATATTGGATTGCGTATAGCGAGTATTAAGCCTGTTGACGGTTGGTTCAATTAACAATAGGTCAGCATCATCTTAGGGATGGTGGACTCGGGTGTTAAAGACTGAATTGGGAAATGCAAGTTGGACTTGCAAGGTAGAATGAGTTCCCGCTTCTTTTTATCAGAGTCACAAGTTCTCATATTATTGGGATGTGACAAAGATAGGAAAGGAGATCCCAGATCTTGCTTGAGATATACCGGTAAGTATATCTCTTACTTCGAAAGAAAACAAGGGAATAATCTTTCAAAGTTGACATAGCAAGACGAATTTGATTTAAAATTCCTTAATCAAATAATTCTTAAAATGAATATGTAATTATTTATATATTCTAATATAGTGCATTCTTAATTTCAGAAAATGAAGTCCATGAACCCACTTAGAAGGCTCCTGGAGGTCAACCAGTTGACCAGACTGAATTATTCGGATTGGATCTGAAATTTGGATCGTGTCCTATCTGCGGAGCGCATCTCGTATGTGCTAACCAAGGACAAGATAGCAAACCCGAAGACTGCGGAAGATAAATCATATAATGAGAAATATGATGAAGATCATAATCTGGCAAGGTGTTATATCCTTGGGTCATTGTCCAATGTGCTTCAGAAGCAACATGTGGAAATGAACCATTGCAAAGAGATTATGCTGAATCTGAAGGAAATGTTCGGTGACATAAACCGCACACAGCGTTACAACGTGATGAAAGAGCTTATTCGCTGCGAAATGCAGGAAGGAACCTCTGTCAGAGAACACGTGCTCAAAGTGTTTGGGTACCTCTCTGAGTTGGAAACCCTGGGAGCCTACTTGGATTCTGACATGCAGGCTGATTTTATTCTCCTGTCGCTCCCTAAGTCTTTCAACAACTTTGTCGTGTCTTATCACATGAGCAAAGGTGATTTCACTAACGCTGAGCTGTTAGCTGCATTGAAGTCTGCAGAAGACGTCATGAAGAAGGACAACCCCTCTGCTAGTGCAATTGTTGCACAAGTGAGAGGAAAGCGCAGGCGGAAGCAAGGTTCTTGGAAGGGCCTGACCCAGAAGAGAAAGAAGAAGAATCAAGGAGTTGGTTCATCTTCTAGTGCTTCCATACTGATGACATCGAAAAAGGCCGATGTCTATCACCACTGCAAGAAGCTGGGGCACTGGCGGCGTAACTGCCCAGATTACCTGAAGTCTGTTGACAAAGGTAAAGCCCCATCAGGTATGAAATCTACTTTCATCATTGAAACTAGTTTTCTCGTTGGACGAGAAGGAAGTTGGGTTGTAGATTCTGGTGCTTCTGTTCATGTATGCAATTTGTTGCATTTGTTTCAGGAAACTAGGAATCTGGAGCAAGGAGAGATAGTCATCCAGATGGGATCTGATGCATGTGTTGCAGCAATCGCCATCGGGACGTGCAAACTATCATTATCTAGTGGTCGAGTCCTAGTACTTAAAGAGTGTCTTTATGTACCTGAAGTCAGGAGGAATTTGATATCTGTATATAAGCTTGTTAGACATGGATACTCCTTCCTGTTCTGTAATAAGTTAGTCATTAATCAATATGATAAATTTATTGCGGAAGGTGTTCTGACTTCTGGTGGACTCTATGAATTGTGCATTGATGATGTGTCATAAATATCAATACCACTGATAATAAAAATCCTAAAAGATCCAGGAAGAATGGAAATCATTCGAATATGATTTGACATCAAAGGCTTGGTCATTTATCTGTTGATAGGATCAAGAGATTGACAAATGATGGACCTTTAGATTTTCTACAGGTTCAATCTTTACCTGCCTGTGAACATTGCATTCGAGGTAAAATGACCAGGATACCTTTCCGTAACAAATACGAGATGCAAAGGTATTCTTGACCTAATACATACTGATGTATGTGGTCCCTTTAGTATCGCGACTAGAAATGGATATCGATATTATTTGATGTTTATTGATGACCATTCGCGATATGGGTTTATCTTCCTGCTACGTCATAAATCTGAAACCTTTGAAAAGTTCAAAGAGTTTAAGGCTTTGGTTGAGAACCAAACTGACGGATTCGATCTGACCGAGGCGGTGAGTACCTCTCAGATGAATTCAAGGAATATCCTAAAGAGAATGGAATTGTCTCCAATCTCACTCCCCCTGGAACTCCCCAACTTAATGGTGTTGCTGAAAGATGCAATAGGACCATCATGGACATGGTCCGTTCAATGATGAGCAAAGCACGTTTACCTCTTAGTTTCTGGGGATATGCAGTAAAGACTGCAATATATATCCTGAACAAGATTCCTGGCAAGTCTATACCCAGGACTGCTCATGATCTCTGGTATGGTGCCAAGCCTAGTGTTAAACACTTGAGGGTTTGGGGGATGCTTGGTCCATGCGAAGAACATGGATGCAAGTAAGCTAGAATCTCGCACTCGTGAGTGCTACTTCATTGGATATGTTAAAGATGGTATTGTATACCAACTTTATGACCTTGAGACCCAAAGGGTTTTTGTCTCTAGGGATGTGAAATTTCTAGAGGATGATTTCCCTAAAGGTCAAGATAGAAATGAAGTAGAGGAACTCATTGAATCCCCTGAGGATTCTGAGATTCCTGAACCAGAAACTGAATAAATAGGTAAAGATGAAACACCCATACATCTTCGAAGGAGTTCGAGGGTGGTTGCACCACCTGAAAGGTATGGGTTCCATGTGTTAGTTGAAACTGACAATGATCCTTCTTCATTTGATGAAGCACTCGCGGATCATGACATGGATAGATGGATGCTAACAATGAAGTCAGAAATTGACTCCATGCATAAGAATGGTGTATGGGCCCTAGAGGATCCACCTAAAGGGGTAAAACCCATTGAGTGTAAATGGGTCTTCAAGAGAAAGAGGGGACCTGATGGGAAAGTAGAGACTTTCAAGGCACGGCTCGTAGCCAAGGGCTACACACAGAGAGAAGGCATCGACTACGATGAGACATTCTCTCCTGTGGCCATGCTTAAGTCCATCAGGACACTGCTAGCTATAGCTGCATCTCTTGACTACGAAATCTAGCAGATGGACGTCAAGACAACTTTACTCACTGGATACCCCAAGGAGGATATCTATATGGAGCAGCCCCAGGGATTCATAGTTGAGGATGGTAAAGTATGCAAGCTGAAGAAATCCATCTATGGGCTCAAACAAGCTTCTCGTAGCTGGAACATCAGATTTGACGAAACCATAAAGAGTTATGATTTTATGCAGAATCTTGATGAACCTTGTGTATACAAGAAGCTTAGTGGGAGTGCCATTGTGTTCATCGTGCTTTACGTAGATGATATCATTATCATTGGAAATGATACAGGAATGATGACCAGTGAGAAGATTTGGTTGTCCCATACCTTCGAGATGAAAGATCTTGGAGAAGCCTCTTACATCTTAGACCTGAAGTTGTTTATAAATCGAGAAAAGAGAATATTGGGATTACCACAACATGGATACATCAAGAAGATTCTTGAACGATTCCATATGGATAGTTCCAAGAAAGGATTCCTCCCCTTAGGACATGGTATCCATCTGTCTAAAGGGATGGCTCCTCAAAGTGTTGAGGAAAGGAAGGCCATGGCTGGATGCCCCTACGCATCAGCTGTAGGAAGCTTGATGTATGCCATGATGTGTACTAGGCCAGACATCTACCATGTAGTGGGAGTGGTATGTCGTTACTAATCCTGTTGTGGAGAAAAACACTGGAATGCAGTAAAGAACATATTCAAATATCTAAGACGGACGCAAGATTACATCTTGGTCTATGGAGATGGTGATCTCCAACTCTTGGGATATACAGATTCAGACTTCCAGTCAGATATTGATGATCGAAAGTCGACATCACGATTTGTATTCCTGTTGAAAGGTGTTGTTGTGAGCTGGAGAAGCAAGAAGCAGGACACTACAGCAGATTCAATAACAGAATCCGAATACATTGCAGCATCGGATGCTGCAAAGGAGGCAGTGTGGTTGCGCAAGTTCATCTTGGAGCTTGGCGTAGTTTACTCTGATACTCCCATCCTGTTACTCTGCAATAATAGGGGAGCCATTGCTCAGGCAAAGGAGCCCAGATGGCATCAAAAGAGCAAGCATGTGGAAAGGAAATACCACATCATTCGGGAGATTCAAAAGCACGGTGATACCATCATCACCAAGGTGGCCTCTGCCGACAACGTTGCTGATCCTCTTACCAAACCTCTGACACAGAAGGTTTTCGACCAACATGTAATGAGTATGGGTTTACGGATTGTACCTGAATGTTTCTGAAGGCTAGTGGGAGATTGTTAGACATGTGAGCCCCAGGTGAACCATTCCTACAATAAATGTTATTGTAATATAAATGTTTATCAATAAAAATTACTGATGTTTCACTCATTTTCTGAAATTAAATGAATGAATGCACTATAAGGTCCCTCTGTACAATTAGGGTTATGTACCATGGCCATCTTGATGATCATATAGCTGTTGATTAATTGAATGAATCATAAAGGCTGGTGTTTGGATGAATATCTGAGTTAGATAGAGGACTCATCAAACACTGTCAAATGATCATTAAGAGATGATCTCCAGCCTGAGTAGGAGATGGCAATCCTTTCTCACATGGGCTGATATCTGACCGACCTCTTGATGCAGGTCCTCTGCATGGGAGTAGTGATTCGGAGGTGTCAGATTAGTTAAGTCAAATAGTTGACTTAGCGAGATCGAGATAACCTAAGTCCTATGGTGAATATTGTCACAGCATAGGCACGCATCCTCTGACCGGAGACAGATGTATTACTATGTGTCTGAGTATGTACATCTAGCAGACTAGTAGGTTGATGGCCTAACCAAGGTCTATACACCGACGAGCTGGTATGCATATAAGGGCATATGAGTAATATGATCTCTCGAAGGGATCATACAGGTTCACTTATGAGCCGAAAGACATGAGCTCACTCATGAGGTATTGGGACCGATCAAATATCATGCATGGTCGTCTTGCTTTAAAAGCATGACATGAATTTGAAGGTATGATATATGCTTTGGGAAAGCATATGATCGATACCAATTCCCAATGACCAAGATTGAGAAACTTAGTGATTAAACTCTAAAGAAGACAATGTAAAATTGATCTTAATCTTCATATTGATCATGGGTCTTCCAGTATGCAGGATGTACATGTATTGGGAATACCTGAGGGTGATGTGATCATAAACGATTGTATAACCATGATGCTTCCATTCCGAGGGAGTGATGAAACATGTCTGGATTTTAATGACTCCTCTCAGTAGACAAGCAATCTGATCTTGGTCCAAATGTTGGACATTGGTCTGAATGAGATCCAGATGCAATGAGAAGATTAGATTTGTGGTCTTGATTTAATCAAGCATCTGTGGGAGGTCCGTAATATCTAGATTTGAGATGATATCTCAATATCCAAGTCACTATACGTAGAACAATACAATCGCACTGTCCTTATCTCCAAGCATCTGCGGAGAAAGCACATTATTCTTGAAGGGATTCAAGAATAATTCATTTGATGAATTATGTATCCAAGCAAGAAGGACTTGATGATTAAATGAGATTTAATTATCAAGCATAATATGAATGTGATTCATATTGTGAGAATGTTTATCCAAGATAATTAAATGGGATTTAATTATCAAGGATTATAGAATGTGGATAATACTATCCATGATATTTGTATATTATGAATATGATTTATAATATACATATCAAAGAGAGAGAATCTTTGTAAATAGCATTTGTTAATTATTAATGTGGATTGGATTCACATTAATTAATTAATTGGAAATGTAATTTGTAAATTAGTTTGGGTTGTGAATATGATTCACATATTTATCAATGACATGATTTAAATATTCACAAATTAATTTGGAATTAATTTGGTGAATAATTTTGTGATAATGATTATTACAAATTCATTAAGAAATAATAATATAAAATAAAAGGGAGATAAAAAAACCACCAAATGAGGTGGCGTCACCAATGACATAGTCAAAGGTGATGCCCCCTCATTTTTAGGAGGTAATTTGTTAGCTCCCCTATATTATATTGTTATCTCTTAGTAATTAATTTATGTTAAATTAAATTATGTTGATAATGTTGTAACATATATTTGATTTAAATATAAATTAATGTTGTTGGTTTTTAGCCAACAACAATCATGGCCATTGATTAATACATAGATCAACTTGGCCGTTGGATCCTAAACTAATATAAAAGGAGGGCTAACCTAGCCTTTCAAGGTACATGAAAAAGAGTTGTACAAGGTTACTATTCTCTCTATTTCTCATTCTCGCCTACTCTCTCTCTCTCTCTCAATTCAAAGAGTCTCTCTTTTTTGCCTTCGACGACTCGAGGATCTCCTTCTTCTTTGGGGTTGCTTGCTCTAAAGGAAGATGACGGATTTCGTTGGACGAAATCAGGGGACTCGTAGCTTAGATCTTCATCGCGGATTAAGGGAGGGACGCATCTCATCATCACGCCCGCAAGTGCATTCTTCATGGATCGGACTTAAGACATGAGGATCTCTTACTTTAGAGATCTCGTGATTACAACCACGCTTCAAGAGGTTTGATGAAAAGATCCGAGAAATATTCTCGTGATCATGTAGTTTCATCACTTGTTAAAAATTTTTTAATTTCTGTTGCATCTAGCGACTAGTGCGACTAGTCGCCCCAATCGCATATGATGCGGTCGATACACTTCCGTGATGCGCTTGAGGATTCTCAATATCCTTCATCCACCCCCTTGGTGCTCCCCGAGCACCGTATTTTTGTTCTAATGAATTCCCTGGAGGAAACAACAAGGAATAGGGACTTTGTAGGGCTGCCAAGGACCGAATATGACCTCCAGGTCCGAAGCTTCGATCGAGCTATCAGAGAGGTTTACGACCATTTTGGGGAGGTCCACAGACGGAGGAGTACATCAGGAGGCTCTGGAACATTGCAGTAGCGTCGAAGGAGGCACGGGGAGACTGTTAGGCCCGATCGAAGTCCGTCTTCGCTTGGTTCTTGGCCAGATCCTCATATCCCTCTCTTCATCGTCGATCAAGACATCTCCTCCCAAGTGTACAATGTCCGTTGGATTTGTCGAGCTTCAACCATCGATCTCTCTGGAGAGATCTAATTGCAGTCGTCCGACGCGAAGGGGTATCGCGGGCCATCATCACGCCACGTGTCCAAGTGAGCGGCCTCCCGTTGTTCGATCGCACCTTCAGTTTGGATAATTTGTAGATCCTCCCAGGCCGTTTTCGTATTTAATTAGTAAGACCTAAAATTTCATTTTTAGCTTTATTATATTTTGTAACATTTACAATCATGCCCCTGTAGTTTCTGTTATTACATCCAAGTCCCCGGCCACGTCACCTCACGTGCCCATGGGTGTGAGGTGAGGGAATTTTGCGATGGGACCATCTTAATTTTGATATTTTTGATTGGTTATGGATTTTGTATCATGTTGTTATATTTTGGGTACAATTGCAATTTAACCCATGCATTTTTTATATTCGTATTTTGGTCCCTACTAGTGGCTCACGTGCATGTGCATCTGAGCTTGGCAATTTTGCAGAGAGACCCTCACGAGTCTCGGATTTTGTATCTGATCCAGATATTTGAATATTCAGTTATAAAGTTTTTGGTGAAAGTTCACTTTGGTCCCTAGACTTTCTGCAATTTACATTTATACCCTTTCTAGTAGTGTAGTTTCTCTTTGTTGTTTCTATTTATTTCATGCATTTATATAATTCGAAAAAATCCCCAAAAAATACGTATAGCTTCCTGGTGTAGTAATCTTTCACGTCATATTTTTAGATTGCAATTTTGGGGCTTTTTAATATTTATAAAAATTAAAAACTTGCCTTTTTGTCCTAGTTTGCACTAAAAAGTAGATAAAAATATAAAACCTTTTTGAAAACTTCCAAAAAATATATACTTTATATTTATTTACTTATTTTACAACTTCAAACTAAAAATCATTAAAAAAATATAAAAGAGAACTCAAAAAATAAAAAGACCCCCTAAAATCTCTATAAAAAAATAAAAAATACTTAAAAAATCATAAACATATAATTTTGGTTTCTGAATTTTTTTTATTATTAACTTTATATTAAAATTAATTTAGAGATTTTTTTACTCTATTTTATATTTTTAATCTCCATTTTAAATTTGTCTATTTATTTTAACCCTAATTTTGGGTATTTTCGACTTTAAAAATATATAAAAAATAAAAAATAGTAAACAATATTTTAAAACCCAAAAAGATTTTGTTTCATGCATTTGGACTATTTTTAACTATTTATATATATTATCTCTCTCTTACCTATATTGTATATATATCCTATATAGAGCTTAATTATATTTAAAAAGAAAAAGGAATATAACAATATAAAAAGAAAAACATAAAATCAGAAAATTAAAAAATAAAAATAAAAAACCAAAAATAAAATAAAAATATAAAATTAAAACCTACAAAAAATAGCACGCATATAGACAAATACATCATATTCACATTTTGTGCATCATTGTTGTGATCTATCCCACTTGTTGTCTGTGTTGGACACTCTACACATGTTTTCACCTATACACATCCTTGTTATAGAGTTATAATAAATTTTAACTCCGCACTGCATTTTATTGCCGATTAGCCGAAAATAACGAATGAACTAAGGTGAATAAAATCTAGCAAAGGTCGTTGCGACCTTAGTCACTCGAAATATCAGCTCAATCAAGAAAAATGTGAGATCAGACCACCAAAATAGGATAAAAATCAAATAAAATCAATAGTGGCCCTGGCTATTGGATTAGCCTGGTATAGCGACCAGGGTCGGACTCAGGGAGCACGTGATGGCCTTGCGGCCTACGAAGTAGTCGAAAGTGAAAATAAACAAGTGAAAATTATTTTTGGTGGATTTTTAATAATTTTTATATTTTTTTGGATTTTTGAAAAATAAAGAAAATAGGAAAAAACAAGGAAAGAAGCAACTTCACACAATTATTTAACTGCTCAAAATTCACCCAAAAATTAAAACAAAAATGTTTTTTTATTTTTTTATATTTTTCTATATTTTTTGTTAATTTTTGGGGTTTTTCTAATTTTTATGGAATTTAATAAAAATGAAACAAGAACAGAAAAAGTGTTGTTGTTCAATCAGACTTGGAGGGCCAAAATAAAATAGATAATGGCTCTATCAAGGTCTGAACGTAATTTTCCTGTGAAGTATAAAATACAAGGAAAAATTAGGCACTGAGTTTATTAATTTTTTATTTTTCTTTTAATTATTAGATTTTTTTATAGGTTTTTAAGGGTTTTGTAATTTTTATAGATTTTATAAATCTAACAATGAGCAAAATTGGTCAGAAAATCAAACAACACAAAATAAACAATATCTAATTTTTTGTAATTTTTAAAGTTCTTTTAATATTTTTTATGGTTTTTAGAATTGGAAAATAAGAAAAATACGTGTTTTTGAATTTTTAAAAATAATAAATGGGCTCCAAAAATTTCCTAAAAATTAGTGAAAATTCTACACAGTGGCAAGAGCCACGTGTCAAATTTTCACTCAATTTGGATATGAATTGATATTTTATTTAAAGCAACCAAGAGCCCACAGTACACAGGGACCTAGTTGTAATAAAAACATTTTTGGAGGACCTGAAAATAACACGCTAGGAAACCCAGGGGGGTTCGGTGTAAAATTCCCAACCTTGCACGCGTGAGGCATGTGTCTGGGGCACTCAGGGACCTATTTGCAAATAACTTAAGTCCCTGGACTAATTAGTAACACGTACTAATAGTCCAGGGGCGAAAGTGTAAAAAGCCCACTAAATTCGGCACATGCGCAATTAAAACACTCACAGGGGCATAAGTGCAAATATCAAGAAATATTTTTTAATTATTAACACATCAAAACCACAAGCCCATACATGCAATTATCCCAAGAAAATCACGTGTCGAAGTACGTGTCCACCACACTCAGGGGTACAAAAGCAAATAAGATAAACCACCAGGTCCACTATGCAAATTTTCCAAACTAAAATAAACTACAAAAAATATTTACAGGACTAAGTGCTAAAATAAACTAGAAGAGGGGCCTATGTGAAATTACCCCTTATTATATCCGAGGGCCGGATGGACGCCACGTGGAAGATCGGACGGTCTAGAGCAGGGGCGCCTCAACGAAGGAGTCCTCGGTGCTAATCCAACGGCTGGGGACGCGCCACGTATCTGATCAACGGTCGAGAAGCGCTGGATCCCCTTCACTGGATGGAGGGCTAAGAGGAGGCCACGTGTCTGATCGAACGGTGGCTGCTAGTCCTCCTCTTAACCCTAATCGGACGGTCCGCACATAATCTGGAACTGCGGGGGTAAACGGACGGTCCTGGAGGGTCCTGGAAGAACTGATGACCGGCGAGGTTCGCTGGCCCGGTGAGCGTGCGGTGGACCTCCTCGTGGGCTACAGATGATCGGAGAAGAAACGTCTGGGCCTCCCACATCTGATGAGCCCCTCCGATGGCGCAACGAAGCTCCGTAGAGCTCAAGCAACACCGGCGGAGCTGGAGCTACTCCTCCTGGATGTCAAGCACTCAGATGGGCTCTTCCGGATATGTAAAGCAAAGCAACAGGCTCCTGGGTCGAGGGCAAAGTGCCTCGACCCGGTTAGCGGTGGTGTAGGTGGTCGGTGCGTCGAGATGAGGGGGCTCCGGCGAAGCGACGACAATGGAGCCCCAATCCCAGTTCCGTGGCGAACTGGGTTGAACGAAAGGGCGGAGAAGGTGCACGGGGGAAGGGCGACGGTGATGGATGACTCCAATGATCGAAATATAGGCGAGGATGGTCGGAATCGAAGATAATCGGTGACGGGGTGATTTGGGCGTGAATCAAAATTCGAGAAATATAGAAGGAATTAAGCTTACCGGGTGTGTGGATTCGACTGTGGACGAGCTCGGGGAGCTCCTGGTCTTCACCTCGAGGGACGTCGAGGCCCAAGGCTCAAGCACCACACTGGTGGCGGCGCACGGCGACGCTAGGTCGCCGGATCGATGGTCTACACGCTCCTTCCTCGCTGCAACACCGTCACTCGCGAGCTGTCACTCAGGCGAGAACAATGGAGGTCCTGGGGTGGAGAGATGGGAGCCAAAGATGCCTCAAATTGCGTCCAGAGCTGATGCTTTATACGAGTGCAGGTCCGAGAAGAGAAGGTCGGGCAAGGTTCCGCGAAGCGCGGATCCCAACACGGATATGATGGCGTGGATCTCGGATGCAGGATGGATGATCGGAGCTCGGGGTTTGCGATTTGGCGATCAGGTCATGACACAATAAATCCGCGAAGTCGGGTCGGGCGTGCATGACCCGTGGGAAGTGGTCCAAGGGAGGAGTTGACCGGGGGGTCAACATCCCCCGTGGACCAATCAGAAAAGGCCATGTCAGAATTAATTAGAAATTAAAAATAAAATAATAGATGGCCGAATTAGGAAAAACTTAAAACATAAAAAAATGTTTATTTTATTTTAAACTATTTTTTTGTGATTTTTAATTATTTTTTTGAAATATAAATTAGGTATTTACAATATAGTGCTATATATAGGTATATATACAATATTGATTTTTAATTTTTGATTTTTAATTAATTATTTTTGTGCATTTTTATTCCCATTTTATATTTTATTTATTTATAGAATAAAATTAGGAATATTTTGATGTTTTTATTTTATTTTTATTATTTATGTACAAGGGTTAAAGAAATTGATTTACACATTTATATACATGGTATATATACAAAATTTCTTTTGATTTTTAATTTTGTTCTATTTATTTAATTTTTGTCTTAATGGTTTTTATTTTATTTATTTACACTATAAGATATGGAATATATACACATTTTTGTGGAATTTAATTTATTTATTTATAAGGTGAAATAAATAGGGATGGGGGTCTATGTACATGATGAATATACAAGGAAGGTTATTTTTATTTTCTTTTTAATTTTTTTTCTATTTTTATTTTGATTTTGTATTCACAAATGTTTACAAATATATACAAATCCATTTTTATTTTATTTTTAGAGGAAAATATTTTTATTATATTTACGGGTATATTTACACATGAGCTCCCTTATCTCTCTCTATTTTGGCTTTTATGCGGTCAGGCCCATGCTGAGCCCTCCCTTGGGATTAGATTGCTCAATATTTATTCTAAATATTTCGCACAAAAATATGCTAATTATTAAACTTTATACAATGCATGCTTTTTGGTAATTATTTGTATTTACAAAGATATACATGTATTTGCAAAGGTTTTTGTAGCTAAAAAATAAGAATAAAGAGTGATGAATGAGTATTCATCACCCCCCTATACTTAACTTTGCTAGTCCCTTAGCAAACACTTATTTGAAAAAGAAGTGAAAAAGAAAAAGAAAAAGAGGATAATATACATGGATTAAGGCTGATTATTACACTTGCCTTCATTAAATTGAAATATGGAGCTCGATCAGATCTTTGGATTATTAATGTGTCAGAACCTTATTTGGACTTAAGCTTAAAACCTGACAACCTCCAAGTTCCACCAATCTATGGAAAAGACTCCTCAATAAATCAGATCAGAACAAGTCTACATACACAAACTCTAATGACCATGAATCCTTCCTTGCAGTGTAAGTGATATGTAGCTCTCCACCTCATAAGTAACAAAGAAATAACTTCCCCCAACCTGGTAACTCTAATGCCTCGGTCTAGCAACTCTTTCCTCGAGAAGCGGGGTATTCCCTTCTAAGTTCAAGTGCAACCGGCTCAAGAAGAGGGGGAAGAAGATGAAGAATGGACCATGGCCAGTGTAGCCATGTATCCTTGGGAGCTCTAACCAGTGTAGCTGAGTCTCTCGCTGCAAGCTTCATGAGATGTAACATGTATACCATAAGCTTTGCTTTATTTGACTATATACACTCCGGTGGGATTAGTAAATTTTCAATCCGATCCACCACTTTTTTGGAGTTCTTTTCTTTTTGCACGTTTTTTTTCATGTGCAACTGTACGACATATCTACATGGTGCAGCATATATACAAGGAGTTTTTCCTCTTGAGCCAGTAGACTATCCCTCTTTTGAAGCTTTATTGCAACCCACAACTTATGTCTTTAGACTTCATCACCACCAGACCAAGTTGAGACGCACTTCCATCACTAGAAGAAGAAGAGAGGTTCCACCTAGAAGTACTACCCTCATATGCTACCCTAAGCCAAAGGAAACTGCCTCCTCACCACCTCATCCGTGGAGAGCTATGTGTAAAGTGCTGGTGCAAGTCAAGCCATTGTCTCTAAGAGTCATGCGTGTGTTGTTAAGTGCTCTACTTAGGCTCATCAAGATGACATATGCTCATAGCCTAGTGGACTCAATGAATTAAGTCCCAATGGACCTGAAAAGCCTTAACCGTAAGCACTATAAGGTTCCTCTTAGAATTAGGTGGATTAAGATCTTAATCAAGCTCAATTTCCCAATTTAATTACAGGCTAGTTTAAATGTCAACTATGATCCAGGAAAAACTATACAAATATTTACAAAGATGCAATTTGCAAATATTTACAATCTTGCAAAATTTTTGAAAAATGTTTGAAAACATGAATGTATGCATGAATGCGAGTTTTGCAAAATATTTACAAACATTTACAAGGTTTTTACAAACTTTTTGTTTTCAAAACATTTTGGAAAAATTTTGTACTATATACATAATTTTGATATACACATATTTACACAATCTTTACACAAATCATTTTACAATCATTTGTACAAAAATAATTTGTATAAATAAATAGGTATGTGCAAAATGAGTTTTATATACAAAGGAAAAATTTTTAATTTTCATGGGATTTTAGCCATTTTTATTTATTCACACACTCACACAAACTACGAGTTATGTCTAAAGTATATATGAAATATACACACACACCCCTATACTTAGCTCGAACGATGTCCTCAGAGTGATCAAGAGCGATGAAGAAGACATAACTCGTGCTTGGTATAAGGAAGTGAAAAGGAATGGCTAGATACAGAGATGAATGAAAGAATAAAATGTCAAAGAGACCTCGGCTTTTCCCCCTATACTTAGGATCAAATAATCCTAAGTATAGCGGGATGTACACAAAGGGAAAACCGAGTGGAGAATGTACAGGGTCTACCCCCCCATACTTAGGGTAAAATATCCCTAAGTATATGCAGCAAAACAGGGGTAGCAAGACACGAAGACGAACAACAAATATATACAAGGCGGAGGGACATCACTCCCCCTATACTTAAGGTGAAGGACCTTAAGTATAGGCAACAACGGAAGTGATGAAACAACACGAATGGAATAACCCGGTGTTTCCACCCCCTATACTTAGGATGAGGAATATCCTAAGTATAGCAAAGATAATCCTAAACGAGACCTGGGGTGAAAACAAAATGGAAGAAAGAAAGATCAAACTAAGACAAAACATGTATACACAAAAGAGTACAATGTTGAGGTGCCTCTCAACAAGCGCTAGATTTTACGCCCCTATCTGGGCGCAAAGGCTAGGACAAGGCCGTATCAAGGTTCAGGACGGCATCTGTAAGGCGAATGTCGTACTGTCATCGCAGTCTCGGTATGAGAACAACGACGAACTCAAAAGTGTAAACAAAGACACCCAGGTATGCAATCAAGCGGGTGTCTGCTACCGGCCAAGGAAATGAATGTAAGTGATCGGGATCTGGTAGCACAAAAGAAATCGTCGGCTCTGGATCAGACTGGAGTGAAAGTGTAGAGCCGAAGAAATCGAAAGTGGAGAAGGATGGATCAGTCATAGAATCCTCCACGTCAATCAGTGTCTCAAAGAAGTGTGGACAATCAAGATCAAGAGACTCTCTAAGAAGACTGATATCCGATGAATGAAATAGAAGTAGATCAGGCAGATCATCGAATATCTCAAGAATGGGCTCATCCTCACGAGGGTCGTCGAGGTAAGAATACTCGGAATCAGAATGATCACAAGACTCGATTTCGTGTTCCGCCAGATCGGAAACACTCTCAGAAGGTGAAACCGAGTACACATCGTGCGCGGCATCCTCCTGCAGATAACCCTCGGGGAGAAATGCAAGATCAGAGGTGAACAATAGAGGATCAGGATCTAGAAGGGCATCTGCGCTGCTGTCAAGCATCCACTCGGTGCACCAAGCTGCATCATCATCGGAAATGTGGCTCTCGGCAATCTAGAAGCAGGAAAAGTACTGATCAACACCGCGGAGGCTGGCAAAGTGTCTGTGGCTGATCCTCGCTCTGCGGTTATGCTGGCTGCCAACTGGTCCTCAGCAAGTGTGTCTATCTCGTCGGAGTGGAGGACAAAAGGCTCGAATATGGGACTATCTGTATCTGAACTCTCAAAGTGGTGTCCCTCATCGAGCTGTAGATGCTGGGCTGAGTCCTGGTAGCTATCGGGCTCCGAGAAGTATCTCTGCAGAAAAGAAGCTGACTCCTCCGGGACTGGGAACTGAAGTGGTTGACTCAATGGCTGTAGTAGCGGGGGCTCCTCCGGTTCCTGGAGTATCAGAAGATCTGATATCCAAGACTCATCGACGAAGAACTCTGGGGCTGACTCGAACTCTAGCTGGAAGACCAACGGGAACTCGAGTAAACTCTAGGTTCGAACCTCTGCTATCGCAGTCATCTCCTCTGTACTCTGTGGTGCTGCAACATCCAAGTCCTCGGTCTGGTGTGTAAAAACTGAATCCTCATGTAATGAGACACACCGTACTGGTATTGCGACGTCCGCATGTATTGTCCCGACCAGGGCATCTCGTGAAGAAGATTTCTGTGAAAATAAACTCGAGATGGTGTCCAGTAGGTGAATGTCGGAACTACGGTGTGAACCGCCACATGTGGTATTCACCAGTGCTATCTGCTCTGCGGTCATCCCCCGCATGGAGATCTCTATCAAATCTGTCAGTGGAAGTCCGTGGTTTGGAAATCTCCTCAGGAGGTCAAGAAACCTCGGCCATGCCTCATGCAGTGGCTCCTGGGGGTCAACTGAAAACTCGATGATCAAAGACCGCATAAACTCTGCTCTACGTGGGGGAAAGTATCTCTGTAGGAATTCTCGGTGTAGCTCTCCCCACGTATCGAATGTCATCCCCAATCGTCTGTGCCATCGCATGGCTCTCTCTTGAAGTGTGAATGGGAAGGTCCTCCTCATTAGCTCCTCTGCAGTGATATCTGAATATCTCTGTGCTCTGGAAAACTCCTCGAATGCGGACAGGTGAAGATAAGGCTCCTCGTGTGCCTCCCCTGAAAATGTCGGCAGTCTCTGAATGTAATCCAAATCCAAGATGAATGGACCTAGTGTAGAAGCTGACTGAGCTCCCTGTGCTATCTGTTTCTCCATCAATCTGGGATAGGATCTATCCGATGATCTCCACTACTCTCTCTGATCACTAACGGAGTGCACGCTCAACTCAGCAATGGCCTCGTCCGAGTCTCGCATCTGCTCTGTATGATATCCTCGGAAGTCAAGCGCAGCATGCCCAGAGTAATGAATGGGATGGGAGGGCGGTGATGAATACCCATTCATCACTCTTTATTCTTATATTTTAGCTACAAAAACCTTTGCAAATGCATGTATATTCATGTAAATACAAATAATTATCAAAAGCATGCATTGTATAAAGTTTAATAATTAGCATGTTTTTGTGCAAAAATAAAAGAATAAAGAGTAAAAATAAAAAGAGGGAAATATTTAGAATAAATATTAAGCGACCTAACCCAAGGGAGGGCTCAGCATGGGCCTGACCGCATAAAAACCAAAGTAGAGGGAGATAGGAGCTCAAGTGTGTAAATATTTATGTAAATAAATAAAAGTATTTTCCTCACAAAAATAGGCTTGTAAATATTTGTATATATTTATAAATATAAAATCAATATAAAAATTTAAAATTAAAAAGAAACCAAAAATCTCATTCATGTACATGATCACCTTGTACATAGTTCCATCTTTCCTATTTATTTATCCTTGTAAATAAATAAAATTAATCTCCAAAATTTTTGTAAATATTCTATATTCTATAGTGTTAATAAATAAAATAAAAACAATTAAAATAAAAACAAAATAAAAAGAACAAATTAAAAACACAAAAATACTTTGTAAATATACCATGTGTATATATGTACATATCTAATTATTTCACCTATGTATATAAATAATAAAAATAAAATAAAAATATATTTTTATTCCTAATTTTATGATATAAATAAATAAAATATAAAATGGGAATAAAAATGCACAAAAATAACAAATTAAAAATCAAAAATTAAAAATACATATTGTACATATACCTATGTATAGCTATATATTGTAAATACCTTATTTTTATTTTGAAAAATTAATTAAAAATCACCAAAAAATAGAAAAAATTAAAACAAAAATATTTCATGTTTTGACTTTTTAATAATTCTGCCATTTTCTATTTATAAATGATTTTTCAAATCATTTCCACGTGGCAACTTCTCATTGGTCCACGGAGATGTTGACCTCCGGTCAACTCCCTCCGCGGACCTTCTTCTCCAGCGGATCTCGCGCCCGACCCGACTTCTCCTCTTTTTCCGCGCTCGATCTGCTCGCCATCTCCGCAAACCCAGGGTCCTGCTTCTTCTCCTTGCATCCGACATCCTCCCCGGAGCCCTTGCCTCGGGATCCGCGCCTTCCATTGCCCTACCCGACCAACCCTAGTCGGACTTGCACCCATATATATGCCGAGCTCCGCCACCTTCATTCCCATCTTTGGCCACTCGATTCCACCTCCCGTGAGCTCCATTGCGTAAGCGAGAGTGATAGCTTGGCCCCCGTGGTGTCGAAGCGAGGAGAGGACGCGAGACCACTGATCCGGCGAAGCTTCGCCGCCTTGCTCCGCCACCAGCAGGAGCTCGAGCCTCGGAGGGAGACACTCCTCGAGGCGAAGACCCGGAGCATCCTTAGCTCGTCCCCAGTCTCACCATCGACCCAGGTAGCCCCGTCGTTCCTTCTTTTTCTTGAATTTTCCATTTCGCCCAATTCGTTGCTCTGCCGTCCCCCGCCGATTCCAATCGATTCCGACCACCTATCGACCATCGGGCTTCACCATAGCCATCGCCTTCTTCCCGCGCACCTTCTCCATAGCTCCATCCAACCCAGCTCGCACAAGAGCTGGGATTCGAGCTCCACCGTTTGACGAGCACAGATGACCTACCCTTTAATGTTGTCTGATTAGACTAGTGCGTTGCAGTCGGATAGATCCGCGTCGATCAAAAATAACCGCACGAATCGAATAATCAACGAATGAATTATCGTACGGTTTTATGTTTATTTAGCCTGGGCAAGCCCCAGGGTCGACTCAAGGAGGCAAAGGAACAACTCGGGATCAAGTTAGAGTGATTAGATTACGATTTTCTAAGTGGGATTTTTTTGGTATTTTTTTATGCAATAAAAATGCCTAATGCAAAATATGAATTGGATTAAGTTAACAAGAAATCAACCGACTTAGCCAAAATTAATTTTTATGTGAAAATAAGTTAAAATTAGCCAAGTGATATTTTTCCTAATGACCTAATCCAACAATGAGTGCGAAATGTATTTTTTTGGAATTTTTGGCTTTAAGATGCGTAAATGAAAAATGCAAACGTTTTTAGAGTTTTTATGCAATTTTTCGTGCAAATTATATGCAAAAATTATGAAAAATTTAGTGGAAGATAAATATGATGAAATGAAGCTACACTAATATTTTTGGATTTTTCTGACACTTTATGATTTTTTTGAATATTTTACTGAAAATAGATCGACTGTGAGTTTTTAATTCCTAATAAATCCATGAAGTAAAATTATCCAATGATTGATTTATTTCAAGTAGATATTTCAATAAAGAATACAGGAGACTTGAAATTTATTAAAAATAATATTCGTGGAGTTAATTAAAAATCAATTACAGAAATTGCTTAGGAATTTATTATATGCACAAGACAACTCTGAATTGAACGAAACTTGGACAGTAATTAAAACATACTTAGAGGCATCATTGACAATATTTTCACAATTTTCGGAGCAATAAATAGTCCTGTGCGAATTTCAGAGTGTAAATGGATAAAATATCTTTTATTTTCAGTCTCTGATTTTTAATAAATAACCAAATGCTCACAAAAATATAAATAAATAGCCACAAGGTAAACAATTAGATGCTCTACAACATGCTATTTTTTATTTAAAAAATGATGTAATGACAGTCCAAAGAAACGCTCAAAATCAGGGGTCTTTTTGCAATACAAAAATTGAAATAAACAACTGAAATGTGCCTAAGGCACTTCTGCAAATGAACAAAACTAGCAGACTTAAGATGCAATATTTTCAAAATAAAATAAATAAGAAATGACCTTCTCTTAAGCCCCAAGTTAGGGCACAAGGGACTTGGAGGGATCGTGGGCGGCGCTACGGGCGGCGGCTTTGGAGCAGCAGCCGCTGCTTGCGGAGGGGCGGCCAAGGGCGGCGCTATGGTGGTGGAGGCGCGGCAGAGCTTGGGGCGGCGCGGCAGCCGCGCTGCTCGCAGCTGGGCGCGAAGGCGCTCTGGTCGAGGTGGACAGCGGCGCGGGGGTAGGGGGAGGAGGGCGGCGCCGCTCCCAGGCGGGGGGGGGGGTGGACAGAGCACAGCCGTGCGAGGGTCGCGCGGCTACGGCGGAACAGTGATGGCCAGGAGCAGCCACGCGCGGTCGTGCTGGCGGCGGTGCGCGGAGGCCTGGCGGGAGGACGGCGCCGGCGTGGTTCTGGATGGCTGGAGGAGGGACGAACGTGCGGGGCGGAAGCCGCGCGGTAGTGCGGCGGGTGGTGCCGCGGTCGGCTGGTGCTGGTAGGCCGCGGTCAGGAGGGACGGAGTCGACGGCCGGCCGTGAAGCGCGGCCGTGCGTGGCGGCCTGGAGCTCCTGCTGGAATTTCCCTTATTTTTTTTGTTTTTTATGTAATAATTTTTTTATGATTTTTTTAAACAGAAAATAAAAGTGTGATGAAGGGTGGTGATTGTGATTTGATGAAGGAATAAGAATGGGAAGATGATGGTGGTGGTGTTAGATGATGATGTGATTTTTGTGTGATGATTTGTGGTGATGGTTAATGATGTTTTTGATAGAAATGATTGTGATTAAGAACAAGGAAGAAAATATGTTAGATAAAAAAATGTAGAAGATAGAGATAGAGAAATTACCTGTGAGAATCGCCGAATTTTTGGAGCTGCAGTGTGCGGCTTCCGGTTGTGGCCTCGATCAGCTTGGCGAAAAGCCGAGAAGCTAGGCGAGTCTAATTGGATCTCGCGACGCGGCAATGGTGATACCGCGGATCTCGCCTTGAGGTTGTCGTCGCTCGACTCGTCTCCTGCTGCTGTCACCTGAAGGTTAAAGGGGCTCGACCTCACTTCTCTCGAAAACGGCAGATGATTGTGAATGGAGGAGTGGAGGAGATTATAAAGAGGATGGATGGAGTTAGAGAAGAGATGGAGAGAGTGGAGAAAATGGTGGATGAAGTGGAGAAGATGTGGCTTGGAGTGGGGGAAAAGAAAGGAGAAGAGGTAAAAGAGGATTAAAATAAATTATTTAATAATATAATATAGTAGGCTACTAAAAATGATTAAAATAATGATAGTAAAATAGTAATAATAATAAATCCGAAAATAGTAAAAAATAAATCCGAAAATAAAAAATTGGGGTGACATGTGGAGGCTACAGGAGCGGCCACATGTCGCTCCCAGAAAATTCAAAGATTAAATGTAAAAAAAAATCAAAAAGAAATAACAAAAGAGATTAAATCAAAAAGTGGTCAACACAAAAGTTGCTCGTCTCGACGAGATCTACAACTTTCGTGAAGGGCCGAAAATCTACGGAGATCATCTGTACAAAATGTATTTTTTGGGTGGTACCTTATAGATATAAAATACCACATTTTATCTTTTGCATTTTTTTGTCATTTTTCAATAAGAGAAAAATCAAAAATAAAAATAGAGAAAATATGAGGAAAATATTTACAACTTAATCTAATTTTTTTGAATTTTTAGTAATTAAGAAAATAAAAAGATAAAATGGAATGGCAAAATGGTCAATATGTACAATGTACAACAGGGGCCCAAAACCCAAGTTTTGCATACGAGCTCCGATTTTAATGAAATTAGTCTTGTTTCGAAGGTCTTTGAATGTATATTACTTTAAAAGTGAGTAGACCTCAATCGGACACTGTATGAGAGAGATATGTGCATTTTAAGGTTCATGATTTCAAACTTGGATTGGAGTTTTATTGGTTGATTTTACAAGTTAGTATTTTTTAGATATTTTCCTTTAATTAGTGTTAGTAATATATACACAATAGAGTTGGTTTTATTGCATTTGGAGTTAGTATAAAATATATACAAATAGGGTATTTTATCTAATATACAGGTGAATATTTATAAGTGAAATTGGCTTCTTATTTAATGCAAATGAGTGGCTAAACTGCATGAGTTATGAATATATGCATGAATGCTATTTATGCAATATAAGAGGAAATATGCCTCTATTTTCTCGGGAACAAGGATCTATTTTTGACTTTTGGAGTGATGGATCACAGATTCATCAACCCCCTATACTTAAACCTTGCTCGTCCCCGAGCAACTAAATGAAATGCAAGAGTGAAATGAGATTGGGTTCCATGCCAATGTCATGAACAAAAGGTGAAAATGGAGCTTGACTCGACATTTGGATTAATTGTGTGGCGGAACCTTATTGGGATCTGAATTTAAGACCTAACAGACTTCAAGTTCCACAAGTTTTCTATTCAAGACGCCTTAATAGTCAGGTCAGAACAAATCCTCAAACGCAAATTTCTGATGACTATGATTCTTACTTGTACTGTGTAAGTGATAAATAGCTCTCCACATCAGAAATGACTCGGAACCAGCCTCCTCTAACAAGGTAACTCAATAACCCGGTCCAACAACTCTTTCCTCGAGGAGCGGGGTATTGATGAATCCACATTTCATCATCTTTATTCTATCATTTTGGCACCAAAAACCCTAGCAAATGCCTGTAAATACCCTTAAATTCATCATCTTAGCATCCATGCATGTGCATCATATTAGTGTGTAAAATGCTGTAATTAAAGCCAAAATAATAGAATAAATAAAGAAAAGAAAAAGAATAAAATATTGTAAATATTTTATGACCCAAAACCCCCGAGACCTAGGCATCTTGATGAATGGGTCGACCAGGAATAAAGTAGGGGGAGATAAGGGTCAAATACCTATTTTATTTCATTCATTCTTTATTCATTTTGGGACCTATTTTTGGTTCCACTTTTTATACATCAAACAAATAAACTTTGTACATGAAAGTTGTAGATAATTTCATAAAGAAAAATACAAAATTGATTTCACAGAAAAAGAATGTACAGACAAAAAGATATGGTCTGAATGAGAATCCAAAATCCCAACTTTCCAGACCCGTATCTCACAAACGACAACTCCAAATGTAGCAAACTCACCTTTAATTGTATATAGAATAAAATAATCTATCCAATGGCGGTGGTTTCGCATTTGGCAGAGCTACGGTTTGAAAGTTGGCTTTTGGACCCACATGGTATACTTGTACATATTAAAATATTCAATTTATTATTTATTCATTATTTTTATATTTTTATATTTTTATAATATTGTACATAATACTTATAATAATTATGTACAATAAAATAAGAATAAAAGCCTAAATAAAATACAAAATAAAAATACTGGTATAATAGAGTACATAGATACATTACCTGTATAAAACACCTTTATATTTTATTAAATATACAAAACATATCATAAAAATAAAATAAAAATATATTTGTGTATATAAAAGTATCCTATAATTTTAGAAAATAATAAACAAAAATAAATAAATTAAATACACAAAATAAAAATAAAATACTAAAATATATAGATAATATACCTATTAGGGGTATAAATGTAAACTTGTAAAAATATCATTCATAAAAATAAATAAAAATCGGAATAAAATACTACATAAAAAATTAAACATTTTTCATTTTATAATAATAATTTAATTCGGCTTAATTCTATTTTTTATTTAATTAATAAAACATTTCTAGGGGATTTTTCCTGATTGGTCCACGTGGACCAATCAGGAGAAGGCGCCAGTTGACCTAGGTCAACTGGACGTCCTTCGTCCACTGTAGCTCTGTCGCGCCTGGGTTTTTGCTCGCCTTGGTGGACTTTCCTAGGCCGACTCGTCCCTCCTTTGTCGCCGCTTCCTTCATGGAAGTTGTGCCTCTTTGATCCATCTCCATCGCCGACTTCTCAGATCTGCCTAGATCTTCTTCCTCTACCCGTGATCGCGCCTCGAAAACACGCACCCACCACTCTTCAAATACGACCCCCCATCTTCCTTTCTCGGGTTGAACCGCGAATCACCAGTGAACCACCCCCCTTGGTCCAACCATCGAAGCCCGAAGGTGACAGCTTCGAGCTCGACGCATCCGAGCGGCGGGAGAGGGTCGATAGCGCCGCGTGTTCCAACCTCCGGCGACCGCCGTCGAGGTATCTTCCCTCGCCTGATCTGGGCTCGAGGTTGTGATTTCTTACTTAGTTTTTCGCCGTAGTTTTACCCCTCGCATTCCCAGCTCCATTATCCCCCGATTATCCACTTCATTATTGCATCGACTCGCTAAGTCGATCGTTCGCCGGAGACACCTCCGGCCACCATCTCCATCACTCATCTATCGCGCACCCCCACGCCTCCGCGAGGCCCAGGCAATTTGCCCTGGGCCTTTTCACCACTTTTTGCAGGTCCTAGCGCCAGAGAGACTCCACCTGGAGTCGATTTTTGAAGGTATTGAGCTACCTGGAGCCACCGTTCTTCCTCAAGCTTGCGGCGGAGCATCGGAGCTTCCCCGCCCATTTTGGCCCTGCCACGAGCTCGAGGGACCTTCCAGGAACGTCTGAGGCGTCTTAGTGCATCAAGAGAGCATCGGAAGAGGAGGCGCGAGCTCCGAAAAGATCATCCGGCCCTCTGTTCTTCCCAGTTCTTCTACCAGACGTCCCAGCCGTTGGATGTGCACCTGTTCTTCGTGGAGCACAGCCACCGTCCGATTGAAGCCCCCAGGCACCGTCAGATCAGGGGCCGAGATCTAATCTCAGCCCTCCGCTTCCGAAGGGGTATCGGCGCGCGAGAGCAGGACACGTGTTTAAGTGACGCGATATCAGCCGTCCGCTCCCGCTTTGGCGTGGGTATTTTGCTACAAACCCCCGCCCATTTTTTGTAATATCTTAATAGTACCAAAACCTTCCTCGGCAGTTTAAACATTTTCGTAATATTTGCACGAAAACCCCCGTCGTTTTCTTATTTGCACTCGGGTCCATTCCACGTCACCTCACGTGCCCGTGCGCGTGAGGGGGGCTGGGTGTTTTGCAAGGACCCCCCTGGGGTTTGTTCATTTCGCTTTGATCCATGAATGGTTGTATTAAGTTGTAATATTTTGGAGAAACTGCATTGAACCCCTTGGAACTTTGTAATATTGCAGAAATACCCCTTCCAGGCGCGTGCGAGTCACGCGCCCTGGTGGGTAAACTGCTCAGATACCCTTGCGGGTTTTGTTATTCATCTTTAATCCTTGAAATGCAAGTTTTAGTGTAAACTTTTGTGGAAAAATTGCATGTATGCCCCTGGATGTTTTATTATTTGCACTTATACCCCTGCCAGGACTGTTTAATGTTTGGATGTTTGCTCTAATTAGTTAAACCATCATTTTAACTCCAAAAATTCCGCAAAAATAGGTTTATGCTCCTGTTATCCTGTGCTTTCACGCTGTATTTTTAGATTTGGATTTTCTAACTTTTTAATATTTATAAAAAAATCAAAAACATGCATTTATTTCACTGTTTGCATTAGAAAACCCCTAAAAATTATAAAAACGTTTTGAAAAATTCCAAAAAAAATTAGCTAGTGTCTATTTTATCCTATTTTAGTGTCAGTCCAAAAATCACTAAAAATCTCAAAAGAAAAACACTAAAAATTTAAAAACACTCAAAAACTTCAAAAAAAAAATATAAAATCAAGGAAAACTCCAAAAATTACAAACTCAGGTTCTGTTTGTTCCTTATTTTGTCCTTTTTATTTGAAAAATAGTGTGAAAATTTTGAGCTACTGGTTGCTATTTTTAAATCTCATTTTATTCACAGCCAGCCTTATTTGCACTGTTTTGCTTTATTTCAGTATTTAAAAATACTAAAAACACCTTGAAAACTTTCCAAAAATCACAAAAACAGTAAAAAACCCTAAAAAGACTAAAAACAATTTGTTTCTGAATTTTTGGTAATTTTTACTTAGCTTTATAAATATTCTATCTTGTTTTTTATTCCATTGTCTTTAAATTCCAATATTGAAAAAGAAAAAGAAAAGTATAAAATATAAAATTATAAAAATCAGAAAATTAAAAATCAAAATACAAAACAAAAAAAATTAAAATAAAAAAAAATTAAAAATTAAAAACCCACAAAAATTGTTGTTGCTTGTTTGCTTAGTGTAGACACTTCACTTCACACACACTTTAGCACATTTGGTGGATTTACCCTGCTTGCTCCCTGTGTTCGAACTCTCTGCATACTTGTCACTATACACCATTTGTGCAGAGTTAAAAATAAATTTTAACTCCACATTAGTTCTAATTTGTTGATCTTTAGTGTGGGTTAATTGTTGATTAATTTCGGAATTTGTGTGGTCAAACACCGACTGTTGACTCGCCTTGTGAGTCGATATAACCGCATCGATTTCCGAGATTATCAAATGGCGCCGTTGCCGGGGAGCAACAGCGAGTAGTTCACATTTTGTTTGATTGTGTTGATTGTCTACCATAGCCTTACTTTCTATCTCTTGCAGTTTTGATATATCTTGTTGAGCTATCTGACCATTTCTTTTCTTGTCTTCTTGCGAGGGACCGCGGAGCAAGGCGGATTGCTTAGGTGATCCGGAGCATCCTTGGGAAGCGGAGCCGGCCTTCTTGGGCCAAGCCGGCAGGAGAGAGCAGGAGGATTGAGAGAGAGTGATTAGTTAGCTTGCATTTTATTTCTGTGAGAGAGAGACTATTAAATTGTAATAATACAGGTACTTTGGACTTGGACACTACCGGGCCCAATTTCCAAGTGTTTGTTCACTTGGGGGCTCACCGCGGTTTTTGACGAGTTTTTCTCGCTTGTCATTTTCCGGTTTTGTTTTCATTTTTCACTTTCTTTTGTGGATTGAGCTCTTAGTTTTAGGTCCTGCTTGACTCGATTAGAATAGGTCCAAACACCTAATTATTTTTGCATGCTCCTATAGTGCGTATTTGGACTTAGACTAATTAAACAGTTGGTTATCTACTTTTGATCCACGCGCCGTGAGCGAACCCCATCAAGCGCTACTCCTGAACTCGAGTGTGTCGAGAAGAGGAGGGGGTAAGCCAAGACCGGACACTCGGATTGGGAGTTGATAATCAACTTGTGGTTCTTCACGCTAGCAGTTGCCTCATCTAGGACGATTTCCGTGTGCATACCGGCATGTAGTTTAGGTTTATAAATTTCTGCTTTGCATCCCGCATGGAGAGAGCTGGGATTCACTGTAAGTCTTCTTACTTTGCACACATCATTTAGGCACAAAGGTGAGATTTCCATCTTTGTGTCGACTTGCACGGCTTTTCCGACTCTTTTCTCCCTCTGTTTTTGGAACAAAGTAGGATAAAGAAAATACAAAAATCGTTAGGCGCTTGCTTGAATTTACTCAAAAGAAGCGACAACACCAAAAAAATTAAAAAAGGGACTGCTAAGAAAACTTGACCAAAATAAAAAAGGTAATTGGATTCATTGCTTGGGGAGAGTAACACCCTCACTTGTATTCAGGTTGCATGGGAAGGTCTCCTTCCAAGTGAGGTGAGCGCTTCGTAAGGATTAGAGCCAAAAACCCAGCTTGTGGCTGCCTTGTGTATCGCCTGGATTTCTGAAGTATTGGCGCTTCTATCGTACGTAGTCGAGTAGGGCTTGGTCACCATTGGTGACTCACTATTGTGTGAGCATCGACCTCGTCCAAAGTATCGAGCATAGGCCACGCCTTCACGGGGGTGTCTGTCTCACCGGCTGCGTCCGAGTAGGTTCTTGCACGCTCACGGGTGATTCCGTTGCGAGCGAGTTCCGAAGTATCGGTTTCGCCTATTGGCTTCCTCTCTTATTCTTTGGCTGAGTAGGGATCCAGGAAGGGTTACAAGGACCTCAAAAAGTGCAAGCTACAGGTTACACAGGAGGAGGACAAGTACGGGATACTTTTCCGGCAGTACTCTCTCTCCTATAGGCGTAGCGTTCTAAGGACTCGTTAAAAGATAAATTCCTGAATCAAGCTAAAACTGAAAAGATAAAAGCCGAACCTTCACGGCTTCATGTGTTGAGTTGGTGAACTTACCCCTGCTTTGTGTTTGATTGCTAGATTTATTTAGGTCAAGATCAAAAACACCGCACAATCGTGCGCAATTTTGTTGCATCTCATTTCATTCCTCTTCTTCTACATTCCCTCTGCTCTTTCCAATAATCAAGATGATGGGACGGAGATCTCTTAGGCCGACTTTGTCGGCACCGCTATCCCGCACTCCTCCTTATTCATCTAGGAATACCTCGGAGAGTCCGCTCTCCGAGCCTGAGTTTACATCCACCCTGTTCCCCCTCGACCACCATTCTCATTCTCCTTCCATCAGTCCAAGAGTGTCAGAATACAGTGCATCACAATGTTCAGCTCATTCGACAGCACCTGAGATGGCCTCTTTTGCTTTTTCAGAAAATCCAGCCATGGCAGACAGAGGCGAGCATGAAGATGATCATGAGCACCCTCCATTCTTATTTGACCAGGCAGCCATCAACAATTCCTTATTAGCATCCCTGGAGACTATGCAGAGACAGATCCGTGACCAGGGTACATTCATGGGTGATCTCATGAGGGAGATAGCTCAGATGAGAGAGAACCGAGCTGGCGGAGAAGGTGGTGGAGGAGGAGGACCTGACGTAGGAGGAGGCGATCCAGACAGCGAGAGACCGCCACAGACTATCATGAGGGAATTGCACAACCCAGCAGCATCCCTCACTCACCGATGGATTCGACTCCCACCCATCCACGGAGATTTCGAGCTTCGGCCCCACACCATTCAGCTTTTACCCAAATTCCATGGGTTGCCGACCGAAGAGCCGCACCTCCACCTCCAAGAATTCGAGATGATTTGCAGCACCATCCATGATCGGTTGATGACCGAGGACACAATCAAGATGATCGCCTTTCCATTCTCTTTGGTTGACAGAGCCGCCTATTGGCTCAAACATCTTGGGCGTTTCATCGACACATGGGCAGATCTCCGGACCGCATTCCTGAAGAAGTACTATCCTCTCGGCCGGACCAACGCAGCTAGAGCAATGATCAGCAACTTCGTCATGATCCCAAACGAACAATTCCATGAAGCCTGGGATCGATTTAGAGAGCTCATTGACCGGTGTCCACATCACGACATCTCCAAGCCCAACCTGGTACAGAGTTTCTTCTGCGGGCTGACAATGGAGCTGCAGGGGCTTGTCAACGCCTCTTGTGGTGGATCCTATTTTTCTAAGGGTGAAGATGATGTCTGGGCCATCTACGAGGGCATGGCAGAAAATTCTACGGTAATGACTCAGGCCCGTGTCTACACCCAACAAAAGCCACCGCAAGGAGGCGGAACATTTCAGAGGATCGCTCGCATCGATGCCGGTCCCAACACAGTGTCGGTAGCCGCAGCCCAAGCCGAATCAACAGCAGCCGACATGGGCATAATTAGTGAAAAGTTGGACCGCATGGAGATCAAAAATAAAAATAGAGAAAATATGAGGAAAATATTTACAACTTAATCTAATTTTTTTGAATTTTTAGTAATTAAGAAAATAAAAAGATAAAATGGAATGGCAAAATGGTCAATATGTACAATGTACAACAGGGGCCCAAAACCCAAGTTTTGCATACGAGCTCCGATTTTAATGAAATTAGTCTTGTTTCGAAGGTCTTTGAATGTATATTACTTTAAAAGTGAGTAGACCTCAATCGGACACTGTATGAGAGAGATATGTGCATTTTAAGGTTCATGATTTCAAACTTGGATTGGAGTTTTATTGGTTGATTTTACAAGTTAGTATTTTTTAGATATTTTCCTTTAATTAGTGTTAGTAATATATACACAATAGAGTTGGTTTTATTGCATTTGGAGTTAGTATAAAATATATACAAATAGGGTATTTTATCTAATATACAGGTGAATATTTATAAGTGAAATTGGCTTCTTATTTAATGCAAATGAGTGGCTAAACTGCATGAGTTATGAATATATGCATGAATGCTATTTATGCAATATAAGAGGAAATATGCCTCTATTTTCTCGGGGACAAGGATCTATTTTTGACTTTTGGAGTGATGGATCACAGATTCATCAACCCCCTATACTTAAACCTTGCTCGTCCCCGAGCAACTAAATGAAATGCAAGAGTGAAATGAGATTGGGTTCCATGCCAATGTCATGAACAAAAGGTGAAAATGGAGCTTGACTCGACCTTTGGATTAATTGTGTGGCGGAACCTTATTGGGATCTGAATTTAAGACCTAACAGACTTCAAGTTCCACAAGTTTTCTATTCAAGACGCCATAATAGTCAGGTCAGAACAAATCCTCAAACGCAAATTTCTGATGACTATGATTCTTACTTGTACTGTGTAAGTGATAAATAGCTCTCCACATCAGAAATGACTCGGAACCAGCCTCCTCTAACAAGGTAACTCAATAACCCGGTCCAACAACTCTTTCCTCGAGGAGCGGGGTATTCCCTTCTAAGTTCAAGTGCGACCAACTCAAGAGGAGGGGGTAGAGAAAAGAATAAGGAATGGACGGTAGCCAGTGTAGCTAACCTATCCCGGGATGCCTGACCAGTGTAGCCAAGTCATCCAACTGCAGACTTCTTGCTAGTATACATACTCCAACAGGAAATTTTTTTTCTCTTTTTTTTCTTTTTTTGTGGCCTGTCTCTTTTTTTTTGGAGTTCTTGCATTTTTTCTTTTTTTTTCTTTTTTTTTGCAGCATGTACATCAGGAGTTTTTCCTCTTGAGCCAGTAGACTATCCCTCTTTTGAAGCATTATTGCAACCCACAGCGTCCCGTCCTTAGACTTCAACACCACCAGACTAGGTTGAGATGCACTACCCTCCCTAGAGGAGGACGGATGTTTCCACCCGTGTGCTACTCCAAGCTAAAGGATTCTACCTCCTCACCACCTCATCAATGAAGAGCTACGTGCATTGTGCTTTGTCCAAGTTAGGTCACTGTCTAAAAGAATCATGCGTGTGCACAAGATATTCTACTTAGACTAATCAAGATGACATGTGAACATAGACTTGCGGACTCAAAGAATTAAGTCACTTGACCTGAGAAATCTTAACTCCAGTTCCTATAAGGTTCCTCTGAAATTAGGTGGATTAAGGTCAAATCAAGTCCATCCTCAATATCTACTCATAACTCGGTTCAGAACCCACTAGCTTTTCACTATGCATATGCAAGATATGCAGATGAGAGGTGCAGATGACATGCTATGAATGAAATGCAAGATTTTTTTTTTTAAATGCAAGGATGATATGCAAGAGTAAATAAGAAGCCTTATTTTCAACATTTTGTTTTATTTTCTGGTATACAACACTTTTTACAATACTTTTTAGTTTGTAATAATATACATAGTATACAAATTTTTATACAACCTATTTTACAACAAATTTTACAAAAGTATGTTTTACAACTTTTTGTACAAGTATTATAGTAATTTTTTTGGTATACCTCCTATGAGTAAGTTTATACAAGTGTATTTTACAAAAAAAAATTTCTCAAATTTTTACCCACCCGTAATTATTGCATAATATATACAAAAATACGCGAAAATACGCGAAAGTACGAGCTATGGGTAAAGTATATATGTAATATATACACGCCCCCTATACTTAGCGTGTGCTATGTCCTCAGAGCACGAAAAACGACTAAAATGACATAGCTCGGGCTAAGCGTAGGAGAGCTAAAATTACAAAATGTATAGAAGTCGCTCCGCCCCCCTATACTTAGGCTCTGACAGCCTAAGTGTAGAAAGAAGATCAAAAATGGGGCGAATGAGGAGAAGAGGGAAAATGGATGAGTATATACAAGGCGGGCATCGGTCCCCCTATACTTAGGCTCCGGTCAGTCTAAGTATAGGACAAGAGTGAGTATGAGAACCGATGTGATCTGTAGGATGTACAATGAATGGATGCGGGCCACTCTCCCCCCTATACTTAGGATCTGATTATCCTAAGTATAGTCTTAAAATGAAATGAGATGAGTCGGGGCGAGTGATTCGAATCACTGGGGAGGGAGGGAGAAAAAGTATATACAAGAGAGAGTGAGAATATACAAGGATTAAGAAGGTTTGTGACGAACCTTCTTGCGGATGCGAGGAGGTGGATAATATACATATGTGTCGCTGTCGGAATCGTCCTCAGATGAATAATAGTGAGGTGTAGGGATCGTCCAACGAGGGTCGACACACGGCTGCTTGCTTAGATAAGGCTTGAGAACAGCCGAACTGAGCTCACTCATATAAATCACCTTGTCCGGACCAGATGAGGACTCCTCAGAAAATTCCTTCTTCGGCGTGTTGAAGGAAACTTTCTTAGTCGGTTTGCTAGAACCTGAATCATTGAGAGGGAGATGAGAGAGACGCGCCTTGAGAGGTTCGGGGGAACATCTCGAGGAATCAATTCTCGACTTCCTCTCACTAGATAGCGGACTAGAGGGGGGAGCAACCGTGTTTTTATGTGGAGTCAATTTAATCTTGGTTTTTTCCTTTGAAGGTCCGGGACGTGGTGTGGTGCTGACTATGGGTTCCTCATCAGACGAGTCACCATATAAATTATAATATTCCTGAAGGGTCAGCACATGTCTCGGGAAAGTGCTAGTGGTCTCAGTTGGCTTGGCATTATTGGGCTCTTGTGTCGGATCATCAAAATGGTCAAGACAGTCAACAAAGATCATGTCCGACTTAATGATAGCTTCTGATTGTGAGTCCTCCTTAGAAGCTGTCCTGGTGGTGGTGCAAGCAGTTGATGAAGTGGAGGTGTGGGGAGTCTCAGAACCAATGATCGTCCGGGCAGTCGGTCTCTCCGGTGTAGCGGAGAGGTAGGACTCATCTACCTCTCGATGGTCACGACTATCAGCGGATGTGCGGGTTACCTTAGAGTAAAGTGTATCAAAGAATGGGTGAGGTCGGAGTGCTCCCAATGCTGAGAAATCGATCTCCCGAGTCTCGCAATCTATAGACGCTTTAGCTGAGGCTAAGAACGGCTTCCCGAGAATAATCGGAGACTGGGTAAACTCTCCTCGGTGCTCGATGTCAATGATCGTGAAGTCGACCTGGAGTAGAGCACCTTGGAAAGTAACGATGACTGAAATATTTCCTCTAGACCGTTTGATGGATCGATCAGCCAACTGAACGATCTCTCTCGACTTTCTGATTGGCCTGAGTTTGAGCTTGTCAAACACAGAGGTCGGGAGGATATTTATAGGTGAGTCATCATCGATTCTCGCATGGGTGAAAATGGTGTCTTTGATTTCACATTCCACTCGGGGCAACCGCTTCACTCTGCGGCTCTTGGTTTTTCTCCCCATCACCAAGGAGGTGGCCATAGACACTATGTGTCTTTCAGTCCTTGTTCTCTTCTTACCCGACCTCTTGGGCATCAATTTACTCTTTACAAATCTCTTGAGGTCGGGGAAGTGATCTATGGCCTTTATTAAGGGAAGTTTAAATATCAATTCATCCTCAAGTGCTTCCCTTAGGGTGGAATCCAATTTTTTTAAATCATTTTCATTTTCAATTTTTATGTGAATTTTGGTTTTTCAATTTTTTGGTGTTTTTGATGGGTGAATGATCAGACTCTTGATTGGAGGGCAAGTGGTTAGTAGAAGAGGGAGATAAGAATGGACTCCAACTGTACAGACGGTGTGGGTTCCCTGATGTTGCTTTGTTTTCAACCTCAAAAACTACTCATGTCTTTTCTCACTTTTATACCCAGGCTGGCAGAAATTGATTGTAATATTCCCATGACATCTCTCAACTCGTTACCAAATGATTCATTTTTCTTAATAAGTCTAGAGATGTCATCCTCCACAAAATTCTCATGACAAATCATGGGAGAGTTCTGCTCAAGTGGAGGATACTGCTGAGATATTGGGGTCTCATACTCAACATACCTTGACTCTGTCATGTAATGCTTGGGTTGAGTATGGACTATCCAAATGGCAAATATCGGTCGGAGCCTCATATGACGGAGTCAATGAAACAGGGACTGATAAGTCTAGGTCATGAGTCCAATCTTGTGAATGTATAGGCTCTCCAAATGAAGGCTGGTTAATGGAGGCTTGATCACTAAAGTCAATCAAGTCTGGGAAATCATGATGTTCAGGCCTCTCCATTCGGCTTGTTCGATTGACCGTGTTATGCCCTAAGTTCAAGTCGGGATGTGTATATATGAGTTGTAGTATGGTCCCTACTTGGGGTGAAGTATGTGGGGGCATATAATTTTGCCAATCATCTGTCTCAGCAGTGGCTTGCTCTTCATTCGAGTCTTTGATTCCTGCAAGCTCTCGGGAGTAAGGACAGTCAGCCCAAGGTGGAAGTGGATCCGTGGTGCTAGAATATGGAGTAGGTGAGAAATGCGAAGAAGTGGAGAAGTCAGTCGAAGTTCTGACTTCATAATCGGATTGAGGTGGAGCTGACCACGGGTAAGGGTCTCCCGTGGGCGGCGGAGGATACATGGAAGAATGAGAAGGTGAAGATGATCGGTATATGATCGATGAGGAATGACCAGAGGTCTCAGGGTATGGGGACCAATATCCCGACATCTTGAAGAAAAGATAATGAATGTAAGTAGAGCGAGGTAGAAAATACGCAATTACGCAGGATAACACACACGGACAGACACGAAGACAAACACAAGAGCAAACCCTGAATTCACACTCAACACGGTGAAGGACCCGAAACCGAGTCCAATTAATCTTGTTAATTTTAAGTGTGATTTTTCAAGCAAGATAGCAAGGATTTACGCGGCCTATAGGGAAGTCGGCTCAGAGCCAGATGCGTCTTCCCTGTTTAACCTGTCGCCTAAGATACCGCCGATCCTCCCTTTCTTCGCTCCTATCCGGAGTTGGGGACTCAAAGACGTGCCCCTATCTACCTGCAAGCAGGCAGAGGCTGACAAAGCTAGGCCTTGTCGCAGAGTACCACTGGTTTGCCCCTATCTACCCGCGAAGGCGGAGGCTACTTGGTACTTGTCAATGAGCTAAAAGTATCCAACTCGTGATATTTGCTAGGATCAGTTGGCCCGTGATATGGAAGGAGGGGATTTGGGCTCTGCCTTAAGGTGTTCACACACACTCAAGTACCCTCACTCAGCCTGAAAACAAGGTCGGGGTTACTCTCCCGCAAACAAGGGTTAATTTTAGTCAATTTTTTTGGTCCAATTCAATTAGCAGTCCCGATTTTAAAGATTAGTTGTCACTGATATTAATCCACACAAGCAATCACGTCTACCATCCAGTCCCAATTCCTTTATCCTAGGTTAGAAAACCGAGAGAGAGAATCGGAAAAAGCCGATGCAATCGAGAAAACGATGATGAATGCTTGAGTAAGAAGACTTACAGTGCCTCCAGCTCTCTACAATGCAGGATGCAAGACTGAATTGAAATTTTACACTAAATGAATGCAGACGATGAAAAGCCGCTCCTAAACAGGCAGTTCTATTAGCGAGTGAAGAACAAGTTGATTTGGCTAAGTCCTGCGGTCTAAGTGCGTCTTTTATGTGTGATGTGTGGTCCTAAATATTTACGAGCACAAGCAAATCCTAGAGTGGCTCGAGGAGCCGCTAGTGCAAGCTTAGTCTAAAATTCAAGCCACACAGCAGACGGGGACACGGTTCCACTATGTTTACACTCGCGAGAACCCAAACGGGAACCGCTGAAAATGATGCAGAAACTCTTTTTTTTACAAAAATCTTTTTGACATCCAACAGCCGACTTGATCCACGAACCGTCGGCCTCCGATGCACTTCGAGATGCGTCGACTTCAAGAAAGCCGCTCCAAGTCCACCGGGCCCTCGCACAAAAAGATAAAAAATTATGTCAGAAAGAGATATATACAGAAATGGTCAGAAAAATAATTAAAGAAGAAATGGATAATTACAATGCGGCTCGGGGGTCAGACTACCCGAGTGAATGGAAAATGTAAATCTAATTTTTCTAAAGTGATCCTAAGCCGTTTGCCTCCCCGGCAACGGCGCCATTTGACGAGCACAGATGACCTACCCTTTAATGTTGTCTGATTAGACTAGTGCGTTGCAGTCGGATAGATCCGCATCGATCAAAAATAACCGCACGAATCGAATAATCAACGAATGAATTATCGTACGGTTTTATATTTATTTAGCCTGGGCAAGCCCCAGGGTCGACTCAAGGAGGCAAAGGAACAACTCGGGATCAAGTTAGAGTGATTAGATTACGATTTTCTAAGTGGGATTTTTTTGATATTTTTTTATGCAATAAAAATGCCTAATGCAAAATATGAATTGGATTAAGTTAACAAGAAATCAACCGACTTAGCCAAAATTAATTTTTATGTGAAAATAAGTTAAAATTAGCCAAGTGATATTTTTCCTAATGACCTAATCCAACAATGAGTGCGAAATGTATTTTTTTGGAATTTTTGGCTTTAAGATGCGCAAATGAAAAATGCAAACGTTTTTAGAGTTTTTATGCAATTTTTCGTGCAAATTATATGCAAAAATTATGAAAAATTTAGTGGAAGATAAATATAATGAAATGAAGCTACACTAATATTTTTGGATTTTTCTGACACTTTATGATTTTTTTTTGAATATTTTACTGAAAATAGATCGACTGTGAGTTTTTAATTCCTAATAAATCCACGAAGTTAAATTATCCAATGATTGATTTATTTCAAGTAGATATTTCAATAAAGAATACAGGAGACTTGAAATTTATTAAAAATAATATTCGTGGAGTTAATTAAAAATCAATTACAGAAATTGCTTAGGAATTTATTATATGCACAAGACAACTCTAAATTGAACGAAACTTGGACAGTAATTAAAACATACTTAGAGGCATCATTGACAATATTTTCACAGTTTTCGGAGCAATAAATAGTCCTGTGCGAATTTCAGAGTGTAAATGGATAAAATATCTTTTATTTTCAATCTCTGATTTTTAATAAATAACCAAATGATCACAAAAATATAAATAAATAGCCACAAGGTAAACAATTAGATGCTCTACAACATGCTATTTTTTATTTAAAAAAATGATGTAATGACAGTCCAAAGAAACGCTCAAAATCAGGGGTCTTTTTGCAATACAAAAATTGAAATAAACAACTGAAATGTGCCTAAGGCACTTCTGCAAATCAACAAAACTAGCAGACTTAAGATGCAATATTTTCAAAATAAAATAAATAAGAAATGACCTTCTCTTAAGCCCCAAGTTAGGGCACAAGGGACTTAGAGGGATCGTGGGCGGCGCTACGGGCGGCGGCTTTGGAGCAGCAGCCGCTGCTTGCGGAGGGGCGGCCAAGGGCGGCGCTATGGTGGTGGAGGCGCGGCAGAGCTTGGGGCGGCGCGGCAGCCGCGCTGCTCGCAGCTGGGCGCGAAGGCGCTCTGGTCGAGGTGGACAGCGGCGCGGGGGTAGGGGGAGGAGGGCGGCACCGCTCCCAGGCGGGGGGGGGGGGGGTGGGGGGGGGGGGGGTGGACAGAGCACAGCCGTGCGAGGGTCGCGCGGCTACGGCGGAACAGTGATGGCCAGGAGCAGCCACGCGCGGCCGTGCTGGCGGCGGTGCGCGGAGGCCTGGCGGGAGGACGGCACCGGCGTGGTTCTGGATGGCTGGAGGAGGGACGAACGTGCGGGGCGGAAGCCGCGCGGTAGTGCGGCGGGTGGTGCCGCGGTCGGCTGGTGCTGGTAGGCTGCGGCCAGGAGGGACGGAGTCGACGGCCGGCCGTGAAGCGCGGCCGTGCGTGGCGGCCTGGAGCTCCTGCTGGAATTTCCCTTATTTTTTTGTTTTTTATGTAATAATTTTTTATGATTTTTTTAAACAGAAAATAAAAGTGTGATGAAGGGTGGTGATTGTGATTTGATGAAGGAATAAGAATGGGAAGATGATGGTGGTGGTGTTAGATGATGATGTGATTTTTGTGTGATGATTTGTGGTGATGGTTAATGATGTTTTTGATAGAAATGATTGTGATTAAGAACAAGGAAGAAAATATGTTAGATAAAAAAATGTAGAAGATAGAGATAGAGAAATTACCTGTGAGAATCGTCGAATTTTTGGAGCTGCAGTGTGCGGCTTCCGGTTGTGGCCTCGATCAGCTTGGCGAAAAGCCGAGAAGCTAGGCGAGTCTAATTGGATCTCGCGACGCGGCAATGGTGATACCGCGGATCTCGCCTTGAGGTTGTCGTCGCTCGACTCGTCTCCTGCTGCTGTCACCTGAAGGTTAAAGGGGCTCGACCTCACTTCTCTCGAAAACGGCAGATGATTGTGAATGGAGGAGTGGAGGAGATTATAAAGAGGATGGATGGAGTTAGAGAAGAGATGGAGAGAGTGGAGAAAATGGTGGATGAAGTGGAGAAGATGTGGCTTGGAGTGGGGGAAAAGAAAGGAGAAGAGGTAAAAGAGGATTAAAATAAATTATTTAATAATATAATATAGTAGGCTACTAAAAATGATTAAAATAATGATAGTAAAATAGTAATAATAATAAATCCGAAAATAGTAAAAAATAAATCCGAAAATAAAAAATTGGGGTGACATGTGGAGGCTACAGGAGCGGCCACATGTCGCTCCCAGAAAATTCAAAGATTAAATGTAAAAAAATCAAAAAGAAATAACAAAAGAGATTAAATCAAAAAGTGGTCAACACAAAAGTTGCTCGTCTCGACGAGATCTACAACTTTTGTGAAGGGCCGAAAATCTACGGAGATCATCTGTACAAAATGTATTTTTTGGGTGGTACCTTATAGATATAAAATACCACATTTTATCTTTTGCATTTTTTGTCATTTTTCAATAAGAGAAAAATCAAAAATAAAAATAGAGAAAATATGAGGAAAATATTTACAACTTAATCTAATTTTTTTGAATTTTTAGTAATTAAGAAAATAAAAAGATAAAATGGAATGGCAAAATGGTCAATATGTACAATGTACAACAGGGGCCCAAAACCCAAGTTTTGCATACGAGCTCCGATTTTAATGAAATTAGTCTTGTTTCGAAGGTCTTTGAATGTATATTACTTTAAAAGTGAGTAGACCTCAATCGGACACTGTATGAGAGAGATATGTGCATTTTAAGGTTCATGATTTCAAACTTGGATTGGAGTTTTATTGGTTGATTTTACAAGTTAGTATTTTTTAGATATTTTCCTTTAATTAGTGTTAGTAATATATACACAATAGAGTTGGTTTTATTGCATTTGGAGTTAGTATAAAATATATACAAATAGGGTATTTTATCTAATATACAGGTGAATATTTATAAGTGAAATTGGCTTCTTATTTAATGCAAATGAGTGGCTAAACTGCATGAGTTATGAATATATGCATGAATGCAATTTATGCAATATAAGAGGAAATATGCCTCTATTTTCTCGGGAACAAGGATCTATTTTTGACTTTTGGAGTGATGGATCACAGATTCATCCACCGTTCTCCCTTCGCCGGAGCTCGTCCATCTCGACCCTCCGTTCACCGTCACCCCGCCTAACCGGGTCGAGGCAGTTTGCCCTCGACCCGCGAGTCTTCTGGTCATCTTTGCAGGTACTACCCAGCCCATCTGAGGGTTTGGGCCATTCGGGCCAGGAGCCTCGCCTCCGCCGACCTCGTCGGAGCTTCCCAGAGCGCGGTTGGGCCATCGGAGGCCATCAGCAGCTGCGGAGCACCACGCCGGAGCTTCTCCGATCTTCAGGCGCAGCAGGGGAGGTCAAGAGCGCACGCACTGGGCCGGCGAACTTCGCCGGCCACCTGTTCTTCCTCGACCTTCAGCCGCCGTCCGATCAGCCCTCCCGCTCCAGTTGTCATCTGGACCGTCCGTTCCAGGAGCCGCATTCACCGTCAGATCTGAGGAGGACCGATCCCAGCCGCCCGATGCGCGAGGGTTTGGCCACTGACGTCCTTGACCGTTAGATAAGACACGTGGCCATGTCCCCGCCGTTGGATTCCCCCTTGGAGCGCAGCGTTGGACCCCCAGTCGCCCACCACCGTCCGATCACACACGTGGCATCCATCCTGCGGTCCGCATTAATAAAGGGTAAACTACGCTTAGGCCCTTCTGTTTATTGCATTTCGTAGTTAGTCCTGTAAATACGTAATATAGTTGTTTAGTTTTTGGGATATTTGCATCGAGGACCCTGTGCTTAGTTTTATTTGCATTTGTGCCCCTGTGTATGGTCTGACACGTGCATCGACACGTGAGTTTTTGGCTTATTTGCTTATCATACCCCTGTAGTTCTGGATGTTAGAGAATGAATGAAAGTTTGTGTTTATTTGCAATTATACCCCTGTGCGTGAAACATTTGAGCATGTGCGTGATTTTTTGGGTTATTTGCAGATAAGCCCCTGGACTTTTGGTACTTGTTACCAAAGAGCCCTCGGGACTTATTTTCATTACATTTGGATCCCTAGTGCCCCAGGCACGCGCGTAGCGCGTGTTTTGCTGGGTTAGTTGCACCAGACCCCCCAGACTTCGGGTATTTGCACTTTGGTCCTTGTGCACAGTGCCCCTCTTTATTTTTGAATAAAATAGCAAATTACCTCCAAATCCAACGAAAATTGGACACATGGCTCCTGCCATAGTGTAAAATTTTCAAGGATTTTTGGAGACATTTCTGAGTTGATTTGATATTTTAAAAAAAATCAAAAACCTTCATTTTTGCTACTGTCTAACTTTAAAACCCCCCAAAAAATATTAAATAGTGTCTAAAAATTACAAAAAAATTTTCTACTGTCTATTTTGTTGTGCTTGATTTTCTAGACAATTTTGGCTACTTTTCATTACTGAAAACCATTAAAAATTGAAAACACTTAAAAACTTATAAAAATTCTAATAATTAAACCAAAAATCCAAAAATAATAATATAGGTGCCTAAATTTTCCTTGTGTTATCCTCTTTACAGGAAAATTACCTCCTAGCTAATTTGGGCTTCTAGATATTTTATCTAGGTCCTTTTAGCTCGGCTGGATAGTACCTCTCATTTCAGTCCTTGTTTGATTTTTAGCAAATTAAATAAACATCAGAAAAATCCCAAAAATTCGTCAAAAACACTAAAAATTATAAAACACATAAAAATATTTTTGTTAGAATTTTTGGTTGAATTTTAGTGTGTTTAGTAATTTGTTGAAGTGTGTAGTTCTTTAACCTTTATTATTTTCTTAATCCATTAAAAATCCAAAAAAAAATATAAAACAATTAAAAACCACCAAAAATATTTTCTTCTTCTATTTTTATTTCCTTTTTTTGACTACTTCGTAGGCCGCAAGGCCAATCCGTGTTCCTTGTGTTCGACCCTGGTCGCTATACCAGGTTAAATAAATAGCGAGACCGCTAGCTTATTTGTGATTGAATTTATCTCTATTGGTGGTCTATTTTTCTTGATTGACCGCATCTGGTGACCTGGGTTGCAACGACCATTGTAGATACCATTACCTGAGTCGCCTTGGTTTTGTGGGTCGTCAGAATGGCGCCGTTGCCAGGGAGCACGGCTTAGTAGTTGTTTTTCCGCGGTTTTCTGTACATATTCTTGTATATATATTTGATCTGTTTATATATTCATTTGGTCTAACATTCTTGCTTGTTTTCTTGCGAGGGCCTGAGGATCGAGGCGACTTCTTCGGAAGCCGACGCAACCGCGAGAGTCGGAGGCGGCTCTTTTCTTTATAGAGCCGCAGGAGAGCGCAGGAGAGCGAGAAGGAGTGCGGGAGCCACGGAATAGCCGCGGATTAGCATAGTTTAGATTAGGATTTATTTCCCGTATATTTGAACTGTTGTAATAATACAGGTACATTCAGAGACAGTTGGACTCTCGGGTCTGTTTCGCCGAGCACCGGTGTGCTCGGGGGACCCTTTAGATTTTTCGCGGTTTTAGCTTTTTAGCTGCCTTTTACGGTTTTCAGCGGTTTTTCTCGAGCCCCTAGATTTAGGATTTTCTGCTTGACTGTGGCGTAATTAGTAGGATCCCCACACTTAATTGATTGCATGTTCCTATAGAGAGATAATTGGACCTACTAATAAATCAATAATAAAAATAGTTTAGTCGCTTTCCTGAAAGCCTACGTGCCGCGAGCCTGCCCTGTCAAGCGCTACTCCTGAACTCGACCTGTCGAGAAGAGGAGGGGTGGGTCTAGACCGGACTCTTTGGATCGAGGGCGAGTGACTAGGCTAGACGGTTCTATCGAGTAGAAATTACCTGCTTAGGACTCGGTTTTCACCGCTGCACCATTTAGGTAGTTTATTTCTTGTCTTTAAATTCTGCGCGGATCACTTTGCATGTAGACTGCTGGAGTCCGGTACGCTTTTCTATCTCTGCATGCATCATTGATTTCTCGCGCATCGGCTTTTTCGTCTTCTCCCCCCTGTTTTGGATTAAATAACCAGGAGAACCGAAAAATTTGTTAGGCCTTTGTTTTCATTGAAAAATATTAAAAAGAAAAACTATAAAATTGGGACTGGCTAAGACTATTGACCCTAAAAGACACTCACCTTAAAAATTTGTCTTGGGGAGAGCAACCCCCTCATTGTTTGGTTTGCTTGCACGAGAGAGTGACCCGCACCCTAGGTAGAGCCCTCCGGTGCTATTTCTAGCTGACTACCACTCTTCCGTGCGGGCCAGTCGGTTGGAGTAGCATCGGGTATCCCAACAGGTCACGTAAGCGCTTTGATAGACTGTTTGTTCACCTAATAAAAACTGACAAGATAATTTGACCGAGCCTTCACGGTCTTCAGCTCGTGTTGCGTTGGTGAACAGAGGGGTTTGCATTTTGATCATAGTTTCTCCAGATCCCATCCGCACTACTCGACCAGATCACGATGATGGGTAGACGCTCTCTTAGGCAGCCTCTGGCTGCACCGCTTTCGGGCACGTCTACCCAGTCATCTAGGTTGGCCCGCGAGAGCCGAGACCAGTTCTCCGAGCCCGAGTATGATTCCGCCCTGTTCCCCCTCGACCCCCTTTCTTTCGGTTCTGAGAGATATGAGCCAGAGGAGAGACTCACAGATTTGACAGCACCTGAGTTTGGCTCGTTTGATTTTGCAGACGTCATGGCCGGCAGTTCTGAGGATCACCCCGGAGGTCCACGAGGAGAGCAACATTTTGTCCTGGACCAGGGTTCGATCAACTCCACCCTGATCGCCTCCCTCGAGTCAGTACAGCAGCGGCTGAGGGATCAGGGAGCTTTCATGATGGACATGAGACGAGAGTTTGAACAGTTGAGAGCCAACCGCGGAGGAGGAGCAGGAGGAGGCCCCGACGAACCAGCAGCAGGAGGAGGACCTGATGATCCTGCAGCCGGAGGTGGCGGAGCAGGAGGAGCACCACCACCACCACTTAGATCGATGCAGGAGAACCACAATCCCGGGTCGACCTTGACACACCGCTGGGTGGTACTTCCAGCGATCGTGGGGGATTTCAAGTTCCCCCCGAACACCTTGCAGCTTCTTCCCCGATTCCACGGTTTGGCGACAGAGGAGCCTCACCTCCACTTGCAGGAGTTTGAGATGATTTGCAGCACTGTCCACGATCGTCAGGTGGACCAGGATACGATCAGGATGATTGCCTTCCCCTTTTCCTTAGCAGACAGAGCAGCCACCTGGCTGAAGCACTTGGGGAAGTTCGTTTACACCTGGGAGCAGCTCCGCACCGAGTACTTGAACAAATACTATCCACTCGGGCGGACCAATGCGGCAAGAGCCCTCATCAGCAACTTCTCCATGCTCCCCAACGAGCAGTTCCATGAGGTATGGGAGAGGTTTCGTGAGCTTACTGACCGATGCCCGCACCATGATATCTCGAAGCCGAACCTTGTGCAGAGCTTCTTCAGCGGGCTGACACCAGAGCTCCAGAGCTTGGTGAATGCTTCTTGTGGCGGGTCCTATTTCACCAAGGATCACGACCAGGTCTGGGCCATCTACGAGGAGATGGCTGAGAACTATATGGTGATGTCCCAGACCCGGTTATATACTCAGGGCAGACCCCAGCAGCAGCCAGGACTCGTGTAGTACCAGAGGATAGCACGGGTCGATGCCGGTCCATCCAGTTCATCCACATTAGCAGCAGCACAGGCAGAGTCATCAGCTGCGGATATGGGTATTATCAGCGAAAAGTTGGACCGCATGGAGCTGATTGAGAAGAAGCAGTGCCAGGGCATCACGCAGATGGAGCAGATGGCACAGACTCTGAGAGACATGAAGACCCAGCTCATGTGTCTCCAGGAGGCACAGACGGCTTCACAGCCCCGTCTTCAGTCGCGAGGTGATACCGGCGGCAGCAGCTCGTCCCAGTGCTCCAGCTCCTTTCAGCAGCCTAGACAGGTTCACCTTGTACAGGCAGAGTCGTACCAGCAACAACAGCTCTCTCACTAGTCCCCACTATCTCCAGACATGCAGATGGTGGTATACCAGTCGGATCAGCCTCTGGCAGTACTCCTGCCAGCCCAGTTCGATGCAGAGCCGTTGATGGATGTCAACGGGATTTGGTATGACCGCCCTCAGTCTGGGATCCGACGAGACCATCCTGGATTCAGGTGGGGGAGTGGAGGTACCCAGCCCCAGCAACAGTCATCCGGTCAGGGTGGGCAGTATAGCCAGCAGAGAGATCACCAGCAGCAGCAACCCCCAGCCTACCAGCCACACCAGCCGTCATCCTTCGTTCCTCATCCCTATCAGCAGCAGGGACAGTCTTGGAGACGTGAGCAGCAGGCTCACCAGCCACACCAGCAGCAGCATCCTTCCTCCTACCCCTCTCAGCAGCAGCACCAGTTCCAACAGCCTCATTATCAGAGAGGCTACCCGTCGGGCCCCCATGAGAGCTCCGCCTTGGACGACGTAGCCCGCCTCCTCACGGACCAGCATGCTACATTTAGACGGGAGATGGACGAGAGGGACCTGATGAGAGGGAAGGCCGCCATCCCTGCACAGATAGAGCCGAATCTCAATAGCTTCAAGAGGAAGTCTGAGCAGGTAGTTTTCTCTGAGCATGCCACTCCTAGTGATCCATTTGATGATATGTCTTCAGATTTGTTTGATGCTGATTTTGTTACACTTAGGAGCGGTAGAGCACCAGCAGGCGATGCCTCATCTGAGCGACGACACGAGGATCCACCCAGGGCGCCAGATGAGGAGGAGGAGAGCGGTATTGAGGTCGCACCCGAGGATGACGGTGGTACTGATGCCACCAAGGATGTTGATTCCACCGGCGGTACTGAGGCCGCCGTTTCACCAGTTCGAGGAGGTGGTACTGACGCCACCAGAGTAGCCGAGCCAGCACGCGGTACTGAGGCCGCGAGACGTCTAGCAGAGCCAGCCCGTGGTGGTACTGAGGCCACCGGGGTGCATTTCGAGAGAGATGTTGTTTTTCCTTCTGTTGATGTATCTTAGAACACTGTTTTGAATAAAGGAAAAGGTTTAGTATCTTCTGATCCCACTGTGGTGATTGATGTATGTGCGGATCCAGCCGTCGAGCCATCTAGACCTCTTCCTAGTCCTTCATCTGAGAAGGACCCAGTGATCCCCTTCCCTAGAGCCCTTCAGATGGGGAAGGGGAAGAAAAGAGAAAAAGATCCAAAAAATAGAGAGCAAGAGGAGTTCAGCCGGAGCATGATCGACAGATTCCATATACAGCTGACCCTTCAGGAGGCTTTGCAGCACATCCCCCTTCTTCAGCGATCTTTGAGAGATAGGACCACAGTCAGGAGGAAGAGGAGGAACCATCATTCAAAGATACATGTGTTGACGAAAGCCACGTGCTTCGCGATCCAGAACCGTCTGCCGGCCAAGAGGCCAGATTCAGGAGCCCCGTATGTTAGATGTCAGATTAGTAAGCAGAGGTTCGACCGGCAGCCCTTCTCGACCGCTTCGAGTTGGGCACTCTTCGACAGAGCAGGACAGTCCTTCAGTTTGCTGATCGATCTGTCAAGAGGCCGAAGGGGTTGTTGCGAGATGTTATCGTCACGATTCAGGGCCTGCAATTCCCCGTGGACTTTGTAGTGTTGGACATGGAGATCCCTGATTCAGTGGCCGATACCCCCATCATCCTCGGTCGTCCGTTCTTGGCCACAGCCAAGGTGGTGACAGATCATGATAGCGGGAAGGTATACTTTCGCGTCGAGGGCGAGAGTGTACAAATAGAGACGATCGAGGACTACAGAGCCAGAGAGAGAGCATGCTCAGAGACCAGCACAGATACAGAGCCACTGACAGATGCCGGGCTAGACATCCACCAGGACTGTGATTTTGTGATTACAGACGATGAGGCAGCATGGGCAGACCCTTCCGCACGGGCCATCCTCTCATTTTCAGACATCACTGATGCAGAGATGACAACAGAGGAGAGCTTGGAGAGCACAGCCCTGGTCCAGGATACTACAGAGGCAACAGAGCCGGTTTTCGACCGCGACACGGTTCTTAGTGATGGTGGTACTGAGGCCACCTTGTGTGATGGTGGTACTGACGCCACCTTGTTTGATGCAGATCCCTCGGATTCAGAGTCTGATTGGGCAGATTGTGATGATCAGATGCCAGACCTAAGGTCACCAGAGCCTACAGATGAGGAGGAGGTAGTGGCAGAGCAGATCAGAGACAGCACAGTTGAGCAGCCTTCTCCCGATCCAGTTTGCGAGAGTACACTTTCAGTCTCCCGGACAGATTTGGCAGCATACACGCGTCTTCTTTCGAAGCCAGATTTACCAGCACCCAGTTGTCCAGAGCTGAAGCCGCTTCCTTCGTCGCTGAAGTATAGATTCCTTGCGGGTGAGCATGAGATGTACCCAGTCATTATCTCAGCCGATTTGACTGGAGAGAAGGAATCCCGTCTGATGGGGGTTCTTGAAAAGAACCGCAAGGCAATAGGATGGAGCGTAGCAGATCTCCATGGGATTAGTCCGGCCCTGTGCTCCCACCATATCTATCTCGAGGATGAGGCGAAGCCGTCACGTGAGTTCCAGCGGCGGCTGAACCCAAATCTGAGAGATGTTGTCATGAAGGAAATTTCGAAATGGTGGAGCGCCGATTTTATCTATCCCATCTCCGACTCCAAGTGGGTCATCCCTTTGCATGTGGTGCCCAAGAAGACGGGCATCACTACAGTGATTAGCGAGTCTGGAGAGGAGATTGCTACATGAGTACCCACTTCTTGGCGGATTTGTGTTGACTACAGGAGACTCAACCAGGCCACCAAGAAGGATCAATTCCCCCTGCCCTTTATTGATCAGATTATTGAGAGGCTGGCAGGGAAGAGCCATTATTGTTTTCTGGATGGGTACTCGGGCTACAACCAGGTGGCCATCGCTCCTGAGGATTAGGAGAAGACCACCTTTACCTGACCCTTCGGCACATACGCCTTCCGACGCATGCCATTTGAGCTATGCAACGCCCCTGCGATTTTTCAGAGATGCATGCTGTCGATCTTTTCGGACATGGTAGGGGAGTGCTTAGAGGTCTTCATGGATGATTTCTCGGTTTACAGCGACGGATTCAACTCCTGTCTTGACTGCCTAGACCGAGTACTCCAGCGATGTATTGAGGTCCGCTTGGTTCTTTCTTGGGAGAAGAGTCACTTTATGGTGACTCAAGGGACGGTGCTTGGCCACATCATCTCCAACCATCTCCAACAGGGGCATGGAGGTTGATCCGGCCCAAGGTCTGATGTCATTAGAAAACTCATGCCACCGTCCAATTTGCCGGCAGTTACGGTCTTTCCTTGGGCACGTCGATTTTTATCGGCGGTTCATCCGTGATTTCAGTAGAGTTGCCCGACCGCTGACTGACCTGCTGACGAAAGACACCGAGTTCCTTGTCGATGACAAGTGTCTTTCGTCCTTTGATACTCTCAAGCAGGTGTATTGTTGAGGCTCCTGTCCTCCAGCCACCAGATTGGTCTCTCGCATTCGAGATCATGACGGACGCCTCCGATTTTGCCGTGGGGGTGTGCTGGGACAGAGGAGGGATGGAGTTCCATTTGCTATCCACTATGCTAGCCCGCACCTTGGATTCCGCCCAGCGGAATTATACAGTCACAGAGAAGTAGATGCTAGCAGTAGTGTTCGCCCTAGATAAATTCAGATCTTACATCATTGGATCTAGAGTGACGTTGTATACAGATCATACCGCCATCCGATACCTCATGGCAAAGAAGGATGCCAAGGCCAGACTGACTAGATGGATCCTTCTACTCCAGGAGTTCGACATTGAGATTAAGGATAAGCCTGGAGTCAAGAATGTGGTGGCGGATCATCTCTCCCGTTTAGAGCAGCCTGAGGACTCTGAGCAGATTGATCCCATTTGTGAGACCTTCCAAGATGAGTCGATCCTTGCTATCGCCTCACTTCGTGGTATGCGCATTGTAAACTTTCTGTTGCTAAGAAAGTCCCACAAGGTTGGCCCAGACAGAGACTTGAGACCTTCCTCGCGAAGGCCAAGTCTTACCATTGGGAGGATCCCATCCTTTACCACAAAGGAGGGGATAGTGTATGGCGTAGCTGCATCCCTCAGGATGAGCACCATAGCGTTCCTCACTTACTGCCACAAGGCTTTAGGCAGGAGGACATCACTCTGGGAGGAGAACGGCACATAAAGTGCTCCAATCCGGCTTGTGGTGGCCTACCCTCTTCAAGGGACTCTGATGAGTTCGTGAAGAGGTGTACTGACTGTCAGAGGATGGGCACTTGTGGACAGCGTGATATGATGCCGATGCAGCCCATTCACTTCTGTGAGATTTTTGACGCATGGGGCATCGATTTCATGGGTCCATTCCCTAAGAGCCAGGGGATTGAGTACATTCTGTTGGCCGTTGACTATGTTAGTCGTTGGGTTGAGGCTATCCCCGCCCGAGCCGCTGATGCGAGGACAGTTTGCAGATTTTTGAGGAAGCATATCATCACGCGGTTCGGGGTACCTCGAGTATTGATTTCAGATGGGGGGTCCCATTTCATCAACGACCAGGTAAAGGCCACCTGCCAGTGAGTTCGCTTAGGACCATCGAGTTGCCACTCCATACCATCCACAGACGAATGGTCTAGCCGAGGTCTCGAACAGGGAGATCAAGACTATTTTGCAGAAAGTCGTCCGCCCTGATCGAAAGGATTGGTCACAGCTTTTGGACTCGGTCTTGTGGGCATATAGGACTTCTTTCAAGACACCATTGGGCACATCTCCCTTTCGCCTAGTTTATGGCAAGCCATGCCATTTACCAGTTGAGCTGAGGCACAAGTCACTTTGGGCAGTCACAGATATTCTTTTAGATCCAGAGAGTGTAGGAGACCAGAGAAGGGCAGAGTTAGCAGCCTTGGAGGAGCTTAGAGATACAACCTTCTCAAACAGCCTACAGTATAAGGAGAGAGCGAAAGAGTGGCATGATTCTCATATCAGCCACAAGCATTTTGAGCCTGGACAGAGAGTATGGTTGTTTGATGCGAGGCTTCGTTTATTTCCAGGGAAGCTACAGAGCAAGTGGAAAGGACCTTATCTTGTGAGAAAGGTACACGACAATGGTAGCATTGATATATCCGAGTTGTCTTCTGAGAGTACCTTTCGAGTGAACGGCCAGCGGCTCAAGCCATTTCTAGATCATGAGCCGCGGGTCGTTGATGTTGCCCCTATTCACTTTGCGTGAGATGTGGTCTCTTGACTCACATCTATTGCATCTCACGCCTGATTATCACTGTTCTTCCGACTTATATAGATCCAGTTGTCTATATCACACTATTCTTTAGTCCCACATCCCTTTTCTCATCTTATGATTATGCTATACTTAGGGTGTACTTTACCCTAAGTATAGGGGGGGATGTAGGACCTGCGGGTATTCTTTTCATTCTTTTTGCTCCTATTTTGCTGCCTATACTTAGGGATATTTTACCCTAAGTATAAGGGGGGCAGACTCTTTTCATTCTTCACTCGGATTTCCCTTCATGTACAGCTTGCTATACTTAGGATTAGTTAATCCTAATTATAGGGGGAAACCACTGAGTTCCTCTCATTCTATTCATTTATTCATTTCTGTACTTAGCCATTCCTTTTCACTTCCCTTTTATTAAGCACGAGTTATGTCTTCTTCATCGCTCTTGATCACTCTGAGGACATCGTTCGAGCTAAGTATAGGGGGGTGTGTATATATTTTATATACTTTAGCCATAACTCGTACTTTGTGTGAGTGTGTTAATAAATAAAATGGCTAAAAACCTTAAAAATCACAAAAATTTTAAAAAAAAAATTTTCCTGTAAATAATCATTCTTTTATTGCAAAAACATAGCTAGTGTACAAAATTATTTTTGTAAAAATGTTTTCAAAAAGTTTTTGTGTAAAATTTGTGTAAATATTTTCTTATCAAAATTATGTATATAGTACAAAATTTTTCCAAAATGTTTTGAAAATCAAAAGTTTGCAAAAATCTTGTGTAAATGTTTGTAAATACTTTTGCAAAACTTGCACTTCATGCATCCATCCATTCATGATTTCAAAACATTTTTCAAAAATTTTGCACGATTGTAAATATTTGTAAATAGCATCTTTGTATATATATGTATATAGTTTTTCCTGGATGAGAGTTGACATTTAAACTAAGCCTGGAATTAAATTGAGAAATGGAGCTTGATTAAGATCTTAATCCATCTAATTCTAAGAGGAACCTTATAGGGCTTAGGGTTAAGGCTTTTCAGGTCCATAAGGACTTAATTCTTTGAGTCCACTAGGCTATGGGCATATGTCATCTTGATGAGCTTAAGTAGAACACTTAACAACACACGCATGACTCTTAGAGACAATGGCTTGACTTGCACCAACACGTTACACTTAGCTCTCCACGGATGAGGTGGTGAGGAGGCAGTTTCCTTTGGCTTGGGGTAGCATATGAGGGTAGTACTTCTAGGCGGAACCTCTCTTCTTCTTCTACTGAAGGAAGTGCGTCTCAACTTGGTCTAGTGGTGATGAAGGCTAAAGATAGAAGCCGTGGGTTGCAATAAAGCTTCAAAAGAGGGATAGTCTACAGGCTCAAGAGGAAAATTTCTTGTATATATGCTGCACCATGAAGATATGTTGTACAGAGGCACTTGAAAAAAATATGCAAAATGCAAAAAGAACTCCAAAAAAGTGGTGGGTCGGATTGAAAATTTAATAACCCCACCGGAGTGTATATAGTCAAATAAAGCAAAAGCTTGTGGTATCCATGTTACATCTCATGAAGCTTGCAGCGGGAGACTTGGCTACACTGGCTGAGCTTCCAAAAGTCTATACTTCTTCCCCTCTTCTTGAGCCGGTTGCACTTGAACTTAGAAGGGAATACCCCGCTTCTCGAGGAAAGAGTTGCTAGACCGAGGCATTAGAGTTACCAAGTTGAGGGAGGTTGTTTCTTTGTTACTTCTGAGGTGGGGAGCTACATATCGCTTACACTGCATGGAAAGATTCATGGTCATTAGAGTTTGTGTATGTAGACTTGTTCTGATCTGGTTTATTGAGGAGTCTTGTCCATAGATTGGTGGAACTTAGAGGCTGTTGAGTTTTAAGCTTAAGTCCAAATAAGGTTCCGACACATTAATAATCCAAAGGTCTAATCGAGCTCCATATTTCAATTTAATGAAGGAAAGTTTAATATTCAACCTTGATCCATGTACATTCCCCTCTTTTTATTTTTCTTTCTTTCTTTTTCACTTCTTTTTCAAATAAGTGTTTGCTAAGAAACTAGCAAAAGTTAAGTATAGGGGGGTGATGAATACCCATTCATCACTCTTTATTCTTATATTTTAGCTACAAAAACCTTTGCAAATGCATGTATATTCTTGTAAATACAAATAATTATCAAAAGCATGCATTGTATAAAGTTTAATAATTGGCATGTTTTTGTGCAAAAATAAAAGAATAAAGAGTAAAAAGAAAAAGAGGGAAATATTTAGAATAAATATTGAGCGACCTAACCCAAGGGAGGGCTCAGCATGGGCCTGACCGCATAAAAACCAAAGTAGAGGGAGATAGGAGCTCAAGTGTGTAAATATTTATGTAAATAAATAAAAGTATTTTCCTCACAAAAATAGGCTTGTAAATATTTGTATATAATTATAAATATAAAATCAATATAAAAATTTAAAATTAAAAAGAAACCAAAAATCTCATTCATGTACATGATCACCTTGTACATAGTTCCATCTTTCCTATTTATTTATCCTTGTAAATAAATAAAATTAATCTCCAAAATTTTTGTAAATATTCTATATTCTATAGTGTAAATAAATAAAATAAAAACAATTAAAATAAAAACAAAATAAAAAGAACAAATTAAAAACACAAAAATACTTTGTAAATATACCATGTGTATATATGTACATATCTAATTATTTCACCTATGTATATAAATAATAAAAATAAAATAAAAATATCTTTTTATTCCTAATTTTATGATATAAATAAATAAAATATAAAATGGGAATAAAAATGCACAAAAATAACAAATTAAAAATCAAAAATTAAAAATACATATTGTACATATACCTATGTATAGCTATATATTGTAAATACCTTATTTTTATTTTGAAAAATTAATTAAAAATCACCAAAAAATAGAAAAAATTAAAACAAAAATATTTCATGTTTTGACTTTTTAATAATTCTGTCATTTTCTATTTATAAATGATTTTTCAAATCATTTCCACGTGGCAGCTTCTCATTGGTCCACGGAGATGTTGACCTCCGGTCAACTCCCTCTGCGGACCTTCTTCTCCAGCGGATCTCGCGCCCGACCCGACTTCTCCTCTTTTTCCGCGCTCGATCCGCTCGCCATCTCCGCAAACCCCGGGTCCTGCTTCTTCTCCTTGCATCCGACATCCTCGCCGGAGCCCTTGCCTCAGGATCCGCACCTTCCATTGCCCTACCCGACCAACCCTACTCGGACTTGCACCCGTATATATGCCGAGCTCCGCCACCTTCATTCCCATCTTTGGCCACTCGATTCCACCTCTCGTGAGCTCCATTGCGTAGGCGAGAGTGACAGCTTGGCCCCCGTGGTGTCGAAGCGAGGAGAGGACGCGAGACCACTGATCCGGCGAAGCTTCGCCGCCTTGCTCCGCCACCAGCAGGAGCTCGAGCCTCGGAGGGAGACGCTCCTCGAGGCGAAGACCCGGAGCATCCTTAGCTCGTCCCCAGTCTCACCATCCACCCAGGTAGCCCCGTCGTTCCTTCTTTTTCTTGAATTTTCCATTTCGCCCAATTCGTTGCTCCGCCGTCCCCCGCCGATTCCAATCGATTCCGACCACCTATCGACCATCGGGCTTCACCATAGCCATCGCCTTCTTCCCGCGCACCTTCTCCATAGCTCCATCCAACCCAGCTCGCACAGGAGCTGGGATTCGAGCTCCACCGTTCTCCCTTCGCCGGAGCTCGTCCATCTCGACCCTCCGTTCACCGTCACCCCGCCTAACCGGGTCGAGGCAGTTTGCCCTCAACCCGCGAGTCTTCTGGTCATCTTTGCAGGTACTACCCAGCCCATCTGAGGGTTTGGGCCATTCGGGCCAGGAGCCTCGCCTCCGCCGACCTCGCCGGAGCTTCCCAGAGCGCGGCTGGGCCATCGGAGGCCATCAGCAGCTGCGGAGCACCACGCCGGAGCTTCTCCGATCTTCAGGCGCAGCAGGGGAGGTCAGGAGCGCACGCACTGGGCCGGCGAACTTCGCCGGCCACCTGTTCTTCCTCGACCTTCAGCCGCCGTCCGATCAGCCCTCCCGCTCCAGTTGTCATCTGGACCGTCCGTTCCATGAGCCGCATTCACCGTCAGATCTGAGGAGGACCGATCCCAGCCGCCCGATGCGCGAGGGTTTGGCCACTAACGTCCTTGACCGTTAGATCAGACACGTGGCCATGTCCCCGCTGTTGGATTTCCCCCTGGAGCGTAGCGTTGGACCCCCAGTCGCCCACCACCGTCCGATCACACACGTGGCATCCATCCTGCGGTCCGCATTAATAAAGGGTAAACTACGCTTAGGCCCTTCTGTTTATTGCATTTCGTAGTTAGTCCTGTAAATACGTAATATAGTTGTTTAGTTTTTGGGATATTTGCATCGAGGACCCCGTGCTTAGTTTTATTTGCATTTGTGCCCCTGTGTATGGTCTGACACGTGCATCGACACGTGAGTTTTTGGCTTATTTGCTTATCATACCCCTGTAGTTCTGGATGTTAATGAATGAATGAAAGTTTGTGTTTATTTGCAATTATACCCCTGTGCGTGAAACATTTGAGCATGTGCGTAATTTTTTGGATTATTTGCAGATAAGCCCCTGGACTTTTGGTACTTGTTACCAAAGAGCCCTCGGGACTTATTTTCATTACATTTGGATCCCTAGTGCCCCAGGCACGCGCGTAGCGCGTGTTTTGCTGGGTTAGTTGCACCAGACCCCCCCAGACTTCGAGTATTTGCACTTTGGTCCTTGTGCATAGTGCCCCTCTTTATTTTTGAATAAAATAGCAAATTACCTCCAAATCCAACGAAAATTGGATACATGGCTCCTGTCATAGTGTAAAATTTTCAAGGATTTTTGGAGACATTTCTGAGTTGATTTGATATTTTTGAAAAATAAAAAACCTTCATTTTTGCTACTGTCTAACTTTAAAAACCCCAAAAAAAATATTAAATAGTGTCTAAAAATTACAAAAAAATTGTCTACTATCTATTTTGTTGTGCTTGATTTTCTAGCCAATTTTGGCTACTTTTCATTACTGAAAACCACTAAAAATTGAAAAACACTTAAAAACTTATAAAAATTCTAATAATTAAACCAAAAATTCAAAAATAATAATATAGGTGCCTAAATTTTCCTTGTGTTATCCTCTTTACAGGAAAATTACCTCCCAGCTAATTTGGGGCTTCTAGGTATTTTATCTAGGTCCTTTTAGCTCGGTTGGACAATACCTCTCATTTCAGTCCTTGTTTGATTTTTAGCAAATTAAATAAAGATCAGAAAAATCCCAAAAATTCACCAAAAACACTAAAAATTATAAAACACATAAAAATATTTTTGTTAGAATTTTTGGTTGAATTTTAGTGTGTTTAATAATTTGTTGAAGTGTGTAGTTCTTTAACCTTTATTATTTTCTTAATTCATTAAAAATCCAAAAAAAAATATAAAACAATTAAAAACCACCAAAAATATTTTCTTCTTCTATTTTATTTCCTTTTTTTGACTACTTCGTAGGCCGCCAGCCAATCCGTGTTCCTTGTGTTCGACCCTGGTCGCTATACCAGGTTAAATAAATAGCGAGACTGCTAGCTTATTTGTGATTGATTTTATCTCTATTGGTGGTCTATTTTTCTTGATTGACCGCATCTGGTGACCTGGGTCGCAACGACCATTGTAGATACCTTTACCTGAGTCGCCTTGGTTTTGTGGGTCGTCAGAATGGCGCCGTTGCCGGGGAGCACGGCTTAGTAGTTGTTTTTCCGCGGTTTTCTTTTACGCGGTTTTCTGTACATATTCTTGTATATATATTTGATCTGTTTATATATTCATTTGGTCTAACATTCTTGCTTGTTTTCTTGCGAGGGCCCGAGGATCGAGGCGGCTTCTTCGGAAGCCGATGCAACCGCGAGAGTCGGAGGCGGCTCTTTTCTTTTCAGAGCCGCAGGAGAGCGCAGGAGAGCGAGAAGGAGTGCGGGAGCCACGGAATAGCCGCGGATTAGCATAGTTTAGATTAGGATTTATTTCCCGTATATTTGAACTGTTGTAATAATACAGGTACATTCAGAGACAGTTGGACTCTCGGGTCTGTTTCGCCGAGCACCGGTGTGCTCGGGGGACCCTTTAGATTTTTCACGGTTTTTCGCGGTTTTAGCTTTTTAGCTGCCTTTTACGGTTTTCAGCGGTTTTTCTCGAGCCCCTAGATTTAGGATTTTCTGCTTGACTGTGCCGTAATTAGTAGGATCCCCACACTTAATTGATTGCATGTTCCTATAGAGCGATAATTGGACCTACTAATAAATCAATAATAAAAATAGTTTAGTCACTTTCCTGAGAGCCTACGTGCCGCGAGCCTGCCCCGTCAAGCGCTACTCCTGAACTCGACCTATCAAGAAGAGGAGGGGTGGGTCTAGATCGGACTCTTTGGATCGAGGGCGAGTGACTAGGCTAGACGGTTCTATCGAGTAGAAATTACCTGCTTAGGACTCGGTTTTCACCGCTGCACCATTTAGGTAGTTTATTTCCTGTCTTTAAATTCTGCGCGGATCACTTTGCATGTAGACTGCCGGAGTCCGATACGCTTTTCTATCTCTGCATGCATCATTGATTTCTCGCGCATCGGCTTTTTCGTCTTCTCCCCTGTTTTGGATTAAATAACCAGGAGAACCGAAAAATTTGTTAGGCCTTTGTTTTCATTGAAAAATATTAAAAAAGAAAAACCATAAAATTGGGACTGGCTAAGACTATTGACCCTAAAAGACACTCACCTTAAAAATTTGTCTTGGGGAGAGCAACCCCCTCATTGTTTGGTTTGCTTGCCCGAGAGAGTAACCTGCACCCTAGGTAGAGCCCTCCGGTGCTATTTCTAGCTGACTACCGACTCTTCCGTGCGGGCCAGTCGGTTGGAGTAGCATCGGGTATCCCAACAGGTCACGTAAGCGCTCTGATAGACTGTTTGTTCACCTAATAAAAACTGACAAGATAATTTGACGGAGCCTTCACGGTCTTCAGCTCGTGTTGCGTTGGTGAATAGAGGGGTTTGCATTTTGATCATAGTTTCTCCAGATCCCATCCGCACTACTCGACCAGATCACGATGATGGGTAGACGCTCTCTTAGGCAGCCTCTGGCTGCACCGCTTTCGGGAACGTCTACCCAGTCATCTAGGTTGGCCCGCGAGAGCCGAGACCAGTTCTCCGAGCCCGAGTATGATTCCGCCCTATTCCCCCTCGACCCCCTTTCTTTCGGTTCTGATAGATATGAGCCAGAGGAGAGACTCACAGATTTGACATCACCTGAGTCTGGCTCGTTTGATTTTGCAGACGCCATGGCCGGTAGTTCTAAGGATCACCCCGGAGGTCCACGAGGAGAGCAGCATTTTGTCCTGGACCAGGGTTCGATCAACTCCACCCTGATCGCCTCCCTCGAGTCAGTACAGCAGCGGCTGAGGGATCAGGGAGCTTTCATGATGGACATGAGGCGAGAGTTTGAACAGTTGAGAGCCAACCACGGAGGAGGATCAGGAGGAGGCCCCGACGATCCAGCAGCAGGAGGAGGACCTGATGATCCTGTAGCCGGAGGTGGCGGAGCAGGAGGAGCACCACCACCACCACCACTTAGATCGATGCGGGAGAACCACAATCCCGGGTCGACCTTGACACACCGCTGGGTGGTACTTCCAACGATTGTGGGGGATTTCAAGTTCCCCCCGAACACCTTGCAGCTTCTTCCCCGATTCCACGGTTTGGCGACAGAGGAGCCTCACCTCCACTTGCAGGAGTTTGAGATGATTTGCAGCACTGTCCACGATCGTCAGGTGGACCAGGATACGATCAGGATGATTGCCTTCCCCTTTTCCTTAGCAGACAGAGCAGCCACCTGGCTGAAGCACTTGGGGAAGTTCGTTTACACCTGGGAGCAGCTCCACACCGAGTACTTGAACAAGTATTATCCACTCGGGCGGACCAATGCGGCAAGAGCCCTCATCAGCAACTTCTCCATGCTCCCCAACGAGCAGTTCCATGAGGTATGGGAGAGGTTTCGTGAGCTTACTGACCGATGCCCGCACCATGATATCTCGAAGCCGAACCTTGTGCAGAGCTTCTTCAGCGGGCTGACACCAGAGCTCCAGGGCTTGGTGAATGCTTCTTGTGGCGGGTCCTATTTCGCCAAGGATCACGACCAGGTCTGGGCCATCTACGAGGAGATGGCCGAGAACTATATGGTGATGTCCCAGACCCGGTTATATACTCAGGGCAGACCCCAACAGCAGCCAGGACCTGTGTAGTACCAGAGGATTGCACGGGTCGATGTCGGTCCATCCAGTTCATCCACATTAGCAGCAGCACAGGCAGAGTCATCAGCTGCGGATATGGGTATTATCAGCGAAAAGTTGGACCGCATGGAGCTGATTGAGAAGAAGCAGTGCCAGGGCATCACGCAGATGGAGCAGATGGCACATATTCTGAGCGACATGAAGACCCAGCTCATGTGTCTCCAGGAGGCACAGACGGCTTCACAGCCCCGTCTTCAGTCGCGAGGCGATACCGGCGGCAGCAACAGCTCGTCCCAGCGCTCCAGCTCCTTTCAGCAGCCTAGACATGTTCACCTTGTACAGGCAGAGCCGTACTAGCAGCAACAGCTCTCTCACCAGTCCCCACTATCTCCAGACATGCAGATGGTGGTATACCAGTCGGATCAGCCTCAGGCAGTACTCCCGCCAGCCCAGTTCGATGCAGAGCCGTTGATGGCTGTCAACGGGATTTGGTATGACCGCCCTCAGCTTGGGATCCGACGAGACCATCCTGGATTCAGGTGGGGGAGTGGAGGTACCCAGCCCCAGCAGCAGTCATCCGGTCAGGGTGGGCAGTATAGCCAGCAGAGAGATCACCTGCAGCAGCAACCCCCAGCCTACCAGCCACACCAGCCGTCATCCTTCGTTCCTCGTCCCTATCAGCAGCAGGGACAGTCTTGGAGACGTGAGCAGCAGGCTCACCAGCCACACCAGCAGCAACATCCTTCCTCCTACCCCTCTCAGCAGCAGCAACACCAGTTCCAGCAGCCTCATTATCAGAGAGGCTACCCGTCGGGCCCCCATGAGAGCTCCGCCTTGGACGACGTAGCCCGCCTCCTCACGGACCAGCAGGCTACATTTAGACGGGAGATGGACGAGTTCCGCCAGGAGATGCGAGACCTGATGAGAGGGAAGGCCGCCATCCCTGCACAGATAGAGCCGAATCCCAATAGCCTCAAGAGGAAGTCTGAGCAGGTAGTTTTCACTGAGCATGCCACTCCTAGTGATCCATTTGATGATATGTCTTCAGATTTGTTTGATGCTGATTTTGTTACACTTAGGAGCGGTAGAGCACCAGCAGGTGGCGCCTCATCTGAGCGATGACACGAGGATCCACCCAGGGAGCCAGATGAGGAGGAGGAGAGCGGTATTGAGGCCGCACCCGAGGATGACGGTGGTACTGATGCCACCAAGGATGCTGATTCCACCGGAGGTACTGAGGCCGCCGTTTCACCAGTTCGAGGAGGTGGTACTGACGCCACCAGAGTAGCCGAGCCAGCACGCGGTACTGAGGCCGCGAGACGTCTAGCAGAGCCAGCCCGTGGTGGTACTGAGGCCACCGGGGTGCATTTCGAGAGAGATGTTGTTTTTCCTTCTGTTGATGTATCTCAGAACACTGTTTTGAATAAAGGAAAAGGTTTAGTTTCTTCTGATCCCACTGTGGTGATTGATGTATGTGCTGATCCGGCCGTCGAGCTGTCTAGACCTCTTCCTAGTCCTTCATCTGAGAAGGACCCAGTGATCCCCTTCCCTAGAGCCCTTCAGATGGGGAAGGGGAAGAAAAGAGAAAAAGATCCAAAAAAGAGAGAGCAAGTGGAGTTCAGCCAGAGCATGATCGACAGATTCCATATACAGCTGACCCTTCAGGAGGCTTTGCAGCACATCCCCCTTCTTCAGCGATCTTTGAGAGATAGGACCATAGCCAGGAGGAAGAGGAGGAACCATCATTCGGAGATACATGTGCTGACGAAAGCCACATGCTTCACGATCCAGAACCGTCTGCCGGCCAAGAGGCCAGATTCAGGATCCCCGTATGTCAGATGTTAGATTAGTAAGCAGAGGTTCGACCGGACTCTATTGGATAGCGGATCGTCTATCAACCTCCTTCCGGCAGCCCTTCTCGACCGCTTCGAGTTGGGCACTCTTCGACAGAGTAGGACAGTCCTTCAGTTTGCTGATCGATCTGTCAAGAGGCCGAAGGGGTTGTTGCGAGACGTTATCGTCACGATTCAGGGCCTGCAATTCCCCGTGGACTTTGTGGTGTTGGACATGGAGATCCCTGATTCAGTGGCTGAGACCCCCTTCATCCTCGGTCGTCCGTTCTTGGCCACAGCCAAGGTGGTGACAGATCATGATAGCGGGAAGGTATACTTTCGCATCAAGGGCGAGAGTGTACAAATAGAGACGGTCGAGGACTACAGAGCCAGAGAGAGAGCATGCTCAGAGACCAGCACAGATACAGAGCCGCTGACAGATGCCGGGCTAGACATCCACCAGGACTGTGATTTTGTGATCACAGACGATGAGGCAGCATGGGCAGACCCTTCCGCACGGGCCATCCTCTCATTTTCAGACATCACTGATGCAGAGATGACAACAGAGGAGAGATTGGAGAGCACAGCCCTGGTCCAGGATACTACAGAGGCAGCAGAGCCGGTTTTCGACCGCGACACGGTTCTTAGTGATGGTGGTACTGAGGCCACCTTGTGTGATGGTGGTACTGACGCCACCTTGTTTGATGCAGATCCCTCGGATTCAGAGTCTGATTGGGCAGATTGTGATGATCAGATGCCAGACCTGAGGTCACCAGAGCCTACAGATGAGGAGGAGGTAGTGGCAGAGCAGATCAGAGACAGCACAGTTGAGCAGCCTTCTCCCGATCCAGTTTGCGAGAGTACACTTTCAGTCTCCCGGACAGATTTGGCAGCATACACGCGTCTTCTTTCGAAGCCAAATTTACCAGCACCCAGTTGTTCAGAGCTGAAGCCGCTTCCTTTGTCGCTGAAGTATAGATTCCTTGCGGGTGAGCATGAGATGTACCCAGTCATTATCTCAGCCGATTTGACTGGAGAGCAGGAATCCCGTCTGATGGGGGTTCTTGAAAAGAACCGCAAGGCAATAGGATGGAGCGTAGCAGATCTCCATGGGATTAGTCCGGCCCTGTGCTTCCACCATATCTATCTCGAGGATGAGGCGAAGCCGTCACGTGAGTTCCAGCGGCGGCTGAACCCAAATCTGAGAGATGTTGTCATGAAGGAAATTTCGAAATGGTGGAGCGCCGATTTTATCTATCCCATCTCCGACTCCAAGTGGGTCAGCCCTTTGCATGTGGTGCCCAAGAAGACGGGCATCACTACAGTGATTAGCGAGTCTGGAGAGGAGATTGCTACACGAGTACCCACTTCTTGGCGGGTTTGTGTTGACTACAGGAGACTCAACCAGGCCACCAAGAAGGATCATTTCCCCCTGCCCTTTATTGATCAGATTATTGAGAGGCTGGCAGGGAAGAGCCATTATTGTTTTCTGGATGGGTACTCGGGCTACAACCAGGTGGCCATCGCTCCTGAGGATCAGGAGAAGACCACCTTTACCTGTCCCTTCGGCACATACGCCTTCCGACGCATGCCATTTGGGCTATGCAACGCCCCTGCGACTTTTCAGAGATGCATGCTGTCGATCTTTTCGGACATGGTAGGGGAGTGCTTAGAGGTCTTCATGGATGATTTCTCGGTTTACAGCGACGGATTCAACTCCTGTCTTGACTGCCTAGATCGAGTACTCCAGCGATGTATTGAGGTCCGCTTGGTTCTTTCTTGGGAGAAGAGTCACTTTATGGTGACTCAAGGGACGGTGCTTGGCCACATCATCTCCAACAGGGGCATGGAGGTTGATCCGGCCAAGGTTGATGTCATTAGAAAACTCACACCACCGTCCAATTTGCGGCAGTTACGGTCTTTCCTTAGGCACGTCGATTTCTATCGGCGGTTCATCCGTGATTTCAGTAGAGTTGCCCGACCACTGACAGACCTGCTGAGAAAGACACCGAGTTCCTTGTCGATGACAAGTGTCTTTCGTCCTTTGATACTCTCAAGCAGTGTATTGTTGAGGCTCCTGTCCTCCACCCACCAGATTGGTCTCTCCCATTCGAGATCATGACGGACGCCTCCGATTTTGCCGTGGGGGCTGTGCTGGGACAGAGGAGGGATGGAGTTCCATTTGCTATCCACTATGCTAGCCACACCTTGGATTCCGCCCAGCGGAATTATACAGTCACAGAGAAGGAGATGCTAGCAGTAGTGTTCGCCCAAGATAAATTCAGATCTTACATCATTGGATCTAGAGTGACGTTGTATACAGATCATACCGCCATCCGATACCTCATGGCAAAGAAGGATGCCAAGGCCAGACTGACTAGATGGATCCTTCTACTCTAGGAGTTCGACATTCAGATTAAGGATAAGCCTGGAGTCAAGAATGTGGTGGCGGATCATCTCTCCCGTTTAGAGCAGCCTGAGGAGTCTGAGCAGGTTGATCCCATTTGTGAGACCTTCCTAGATGAGGCGATCCTTGCTATCGCCTCACTCCCGTGGTATGCCGACATTGTGAACTTTCTTGTTGCTAAGAAAGTCCCACAAGGTTGGCCCAGACAGAGACTTGAGACCTTCCTCGCGAAGGCCAAGTCTTACCATTGGGAGGATCCCATCCTTTACCACGAAGGAGGGGATAGTGTCTGGCGTAGGTGCATCCCTCAGGATGAGCACCATAGCGTCCTCACTTACTGCCACAAGCTTGAGGCAGGAGGACATCACTCTGGGAGGAGAACGGCACAGAAAGTGCTCCAATCCGGCTTGTGGTGGCCTACCCTCTTCAAGGACTCTGATGAGTTCGTGAAGAGGTGTACTGACTGTCAGAGGATGGGCACTTGTGGACAACGTGATATGATGCCGATGCAGCCCATTCACTTCTGTGAGATTTTTGACGCACGGGGCATCGATTTCATGGGTCCATTCCCTAAGAGCCAGGGGTTTGAGTACATTCTGTTGGCCGTTGACTATGTTAGTCGTTGGGTTGAGGCTATCCCCGCCCGAGCCGCTGATGCGAGGACAATTTGCAGATTTTTGAGGAAGCATATCATCACGTGGTTCGGGGTACCTCAAGTATTGATTTCAGATGGGGGGTCTCATTTCATCAACGACCAGGTAAAGGCACTTGCCAGTGAGTTCGGCATAGACCATCGAGTTGCCACTCCATACCATCCACAGACGAATGGTTTAGCCGAGGTCTCGAACAGGGAGATCTATACTATTTTGCAGAAAGTCGTCCGCCCTGATCGAAAGGATTGGTCACAGCTTTTGGACTCGGTCTTGTGGGCATATAGGACTTCTTTCAAGACACCATTGGGCACATCTCCCTTTCGCCTAGTTTATGGCAAGCCATGCCATTTACCTGTTGAGCTGAGGCACAAGTCACTGTGGGCAGTCACAGATATTCTTTTAGATCCAGAGAGTGTAGGAGACCAAAGAAGGGCAGAGTTAGCAGCCTTGGAGGAGCTTAGAGATACAACCTTCTCAAACAGCCTACAGTATAAGGAGTGAAAGAGTGGCATGATTCTCATATCAGCCACAAACATTTTGAGCCTGGACAGAGAGTATGGTTGTTTGATGCGAGGCTTCGTTTATTTCCAGGGAAGCTACAGAGCAAGTGGAAAGGACCTTATCTTGTGAGAAAGGTACAAGACAACGGTAGCATTGATATATCCGAGTTGTCTTCTGAGAGTACCTTTCGAGTGAACGGCCAGCGGCTCAAGCCATTTCTAGATCAGGAGCCGCGGGTCGTTGATGTTGCCCCTATTCACTTTGCGTGAGATGTGGTCTCTTGACTCACATCTATTGCATCTCACGCTTGATTATCACTGTTCTTCCGACTTGTATAGATCCAGTTGTCTATATCACACTATTCTTTAGTCCCAGATCCCTTTTCTCATCTTATGATTATGCTATACTTAGGGTGTACTTTACCCTAAGTATAGGGGGGGATGTAGGACCTGCGGGTATTCTTTTCATTCTTTTTGCTCCTGTTTTGCTGCCTATACTTAGGGATATTTTACCCTAAGTATAAGGGGGGCAGACTCTATTCATTCTTCACTCGGATTTCCCTTCATGTACAACTGGCTATACTTAGGATTAGTTAATCCTAAGTATAGGGGGAAACCACTGAGTTCCTCTCATTCTATTCATTTATTCATTTCTGTACTTAGCCATTCCTTTTCACTTCCCTTTTACTAAGCACGAGTTATGTCTTCTTCATCGCTCTTGATCACTCTGAGGACATCGTTCGAGCTAAGTATAGGGGGGTGTGTATATATTTCATATATACTTTAGCCATACCTCGTACTTTGTGTGAGTGTGTTAATAAATAAAATGGCTAAAAACCTTAAAAATCACAAAAATTAAAAAAAAAATTTCCTGTAAATAATCATTCTTTTATTGCAAATACATAGCTAGTGTACAAAATTATTTTTGTAAAAATGTTTTCAAAAAGTTTTTGTGTAAAATTTGTGTAAATATTTTCTTATCAAAATTATGTATATAGTACAAAATTTTTCCAAAATGTTTTGAAAATCAAAAGTTTGCAAAAATCTTGTGTAAATGTTTGTAAATACTTTTGCAAAACTTGCACTTCATGCATCCATCCATTCATGATTTCAAAACATTTTTCAAAAATTTTGCACGATTGTAAATATTTGTAAATAGCATCTTTGTATATATATGTATATAGTTTTTCCTGGATGAGAGTTGACATTTAAACTAAGTCTGGAATTAAATTGAGAAATGGAGCTTGATTAAGATCTTAATCCATCTAATTCTAAGAGGAACCTTATAGGGCTTAGGGTTAAGGCTTTTCAGGTCCATAAGGACTTAATTCTTTGAGTCCACTAGGCTATGGGCATATGTCATCTTGATGAGCTTAAGTAGAACACTTAACAACACACGCATGACTCTTAGAGACAATGGCTTGACTTGCACCAGCACGTTACACTTAGCTCTCCACGGATGAGGTGGTGAGGAGGCAGTTTCCTTTGGCTTGGGGTAGCATATGAGGGTAGTACTTCTAGGCAGAACCTCTCTTCTTCTTCTAGTGAAGGAAGTGCGTCTCAACTTGGTCTAGTGGTGATGAAGGCTAAAGACAGAAGCCGTGGGTTGCAATAAAGCTTCAAAAGAGGGATAGTCTACTGGCTCAAGAGGAAAATTTCTTGTATATATGCTGCACCATGAAGATATGTTGTACAGAGGCACTTGAAAAAAAATATGCAAAATGCAAAAAGAACTCCAAAAAAGTGGTGGGTCGGATTGAAAATGTAATAACCCCACCGGAGTGTATATAGTCAAATAAAGCAAAAGCTTATGGTATCCATGTTACATCTCATGAAGCTTGCAGCGGGAGACTTGGCTACACTGGCTGAGCTTCCAAAAGTCTATACTTCTTCCCCTCTTCTTGAGCCGGTTGCACTTGAACTTAGAAGGGAATACCCCGCTTCTCGAGGAAAGAGTTGCTAGACCGAGGCATTAGAGTTACCAGGTTGAGGGAGGTTGTTTCTTTGTTACTTCTGAGGTGGGGAGCTACATATCACTTACACTGCATGGAAAGATTCATGGTCATTAGAGTTTGTGTATGTAGACTTGTTCTGATCTGGTTTATTGAGGAGTCTTGTCCATAGATTGGTGGAACTTAGAGGCTGTTGAGTTTTAAGCTTAAGTCCAAATAAGGTTCCGACACATTAATAATCCAAAGGTCTAATCGAGCTCCATATTTCAATTTAATGAAGGAAAGTTTAATATTCAACCTTGATCCATGTACATTCCCCTCTTTTTCTTTTTCTTTCTTTCTTTTTCACTTCTTTTTCAAATAAGTGTTTGCTAAGGAACTAGCAAAAGTTAAGTATAGGGGGGTGATGAATACCCATTCATCACTCTTTATTCTTATATTTTAGCTACAAAAACCTTTGCAAATGCATGTATATTCATGTAAATACAAATAATTATCATAAGCATGCATTGTATAAAGTTTAATAATTGGCATGTTTTTGTGCAAAAAATAAAAGAATAAAGAGTAAAAAGAAAAAGAGGGAAATATTTAGAATAAATATTGAGCGACCTAACCCAAGGGAGGGCTCAGCATGGGCCTGACCGCATAAAAACCAAAGTAGAGGGAGATAGGAGCTCAAGTGTGTAAATATTTATGTAAATAAATAAAAGTATTTTCCTCACAAAAATAGGCTTGTAAATATTTGTATATATTTATAAATATAAAATCAATATAAAAATTTAAAATTAAAAAGAAACCAAAAATCTCATTCATGTACATGATCACCTTGTACATAGTTCCATCTTTCCTATTTATTTATCCTTGTAAATAAATAAAATTAATCTCCAAAATTTTTGTAAATATTCTATATTCTATAGTGTAAATAAATAAAATAAAAACAATTAAAATAAAAACAAAATAAAAAGAACAAATTAAAAACACAAAAATACTTTGTAAATATACCATGTGTATATATGTACATATCTAATTATTTCACCTATGTATATAAATAATAAAAATAAAATAAAAATATCTTTTTATTCCTAATTTTATGATATAAATAAATAAAATATAAAATGGGAATAAAAATGCACAAAAATAACAAATTAAAAATCAAAAATTAAAAATACATATTGTACATATACCTATGTATAGCTATATATTGTAAATACCTTATTTTTATTTTGAAAAATTAATTAAAAATCACCAAAAAATAGAAAAAATTAAAACAAAAATATTTCATGTTTTGACTTTTTAATAATTCTGCCATTTTCTATTTATAAATGATTTTTCAAATCATTTCCACGTGGCAGCTTCTCATTGGTCCACGGAGATGTTGACCTCCGGTCAACTCCCTCCGCGGACCTTCTTCTCCAGCGGATCTCGCGCCCGACCCGACTTCTCCTCTTTTTCCGCGCTCGATCCGCTCGCCATCTCCGCAAACCCCGGGTCCTGCTTCTTCTCCTTGCATCCGACATCCTCGCCGGAGCCCTTGCCTCAGGATCCGCACCTTCCATTGCCCTACCCGACCAACCCTACTCGGACTTGCACCCGTATATATGCCGAGCTCCGCCACCTTCATTCCCATCTTTGGCCACTCGATTCCACCTCTCGTGAGCTCCATTGCGTAGGCGAGAGTGACAGCTTGGCCCCCGTGGTGTCGAAGCGAGGAGAGGACGCGAGACCACTGATCCGGCGAAGCTTCGCCGCCTTGCTCCGCCACCAGCAGGAGCTCGAGCCTCGGAGGGAGACGCTCCTCGAGGCGAAGACCCGGAGCATCCTTAGCTCGTCCCCAGTCTCACCATCCACCCAGGTAGCCCCGTCGTTCCTTCTTTTTCTTGAATTTTCCATTTCGCCCAATTCGTTGCTCCGCCGTCCCCCGCCGATTCCAATCGATTCCGACCACCTATCGACCATCGGGCTTCACCATAGCCATCGCCTTCTTCCCGCGCACCTTCTCCATAGCTCCATCCAACCCAGCTCGCACAGGAGCTGGGATTCGAGCTCCACCGTTCTCCCTTCGCCGGAGCTCGTCCATCTCGACCCTCCGTTCACCGTCACCCCGCCTAACCGGGTCGAGGCAGTTTGCCCTCAACCCGCGAGTCTTCTGGTCATCTTTGCAGGTACTACCCAGCCCATCTGAGGGTTTGGGCCATTCGGGCCAGGAGCCTCGCCTCCGCCGACCTCGCCGGAGCTTCCCAGAGCGCGGCTGGGCCATCGGAGGCCATCAGCAGCTGCGGAGCACCACGCCGGAGCTTCTCCGATCTTCAGGCGCAGCAGGGGAGGTCAGGAGCGCACGCACTGGGCCGGCGAACTTCGCCGGCCACCTGTTCTTCCTCGACCTTCAGCCGCCATCCGATCAGCCCTCCCGCTCCAGTTGTCATCTGGACCGTCCGTTCCAGGAGCCGCATTCACCGTCAGATCTGAGGAGGACCGATCCCAGCCGCCCGATGCGCGAGGGTTTGGCCACTGACGTCCTTGACCGTTAGATCAGACACGTGGCCACGTCCCCGCCGTTGGATTTCCCCCGGAGCGCAGCGTTGGACCCCCATTCGCCCACCACCGTCCGATCACACACGTGGCATCTATCCTGCGGTCCACATTAATAAAGGGTAAACTACGCTTAGGCCCTTCTGTTTATTGCATTTCATAGTTAGTCCTGTAAATACGTAATATAGTTGTTTAGTTTTTGGGATATTTGCATTGAGGACCCTGTGCTTAGTTTTATTTGCATTTGTGCCCCTGTGTATGGTCTGACATGTGCATCGACACGTGAGTTTTTGGCTTATTTGCATATCATACCCCTGTAGTTCTGGATGTTAATGAATGAATGAAAGTTTGTGTTTATTTGCAATTATACCCCTGTGCGTGAAACATTTGAGCATGTGCGTGATTTTTTGGGTTATTTGCAGATAAGCCCCTGGACTTTTGGTACTTGTTACCAAAGAGCCCTCGGGACTTATTTTCATTACATTTGGATCCCTGAGTGCCCCAGGCATGCGCGTAGCGCGTGTTTTGCTGGGTTACTTGCACCAGACCCCCCCAGACTTCGGGTATTTGCACTTTGGTCCTTGTGCACAGTGCCCCCTCTTTATTTTTGAATAAAATAGCAAATTACCTCCAAATCAAACGAAAATTGGACACATGGCTCCTGCCATAGTGTAAAATTTTCTAGGATTTTTGGAGACATTTCTGAGTTGATTTGATATTTTTAAAAAATAAAAAACCTTCATTTTTGCTAATGTCTAACTTTAAAAACCCCAAAAAAATATTAAATAGTATCTAAAAATTACAAAAAAATTGTCTACTATCTATTTTGTTGTGCTTGATTTTCTAGCTAATTTTGGCTACTTTTCGTTACTGAAAACCATTAAAAATTGAAAAACACTTAAAAACTTATAAAAATTCTAATAATTAAACCAAAAATCCAAAAATAATAATATAGGTGCCTAAATTTTCCTTGTGTTATCCTCTTTACAGGAAAATTACCTCCCAGCTAATTTGGGCCTTCTAGATATTTTATCTAGGTCCTTTTAGCTCGGCTGGACAGTACCTCTCATTTCAGTCCTTGTTTGATTTTTAGCAAATTAAATAAACATCAGAAAAATCCCAAAAATTCACCAAAAACACTAAAAGTTATAAAACACATAAAAATATTTTTGTTAGAATTTTTGGTTGAATTTTAGTGTGTTTAATAATTTGTTGAAGTGTGTAGTTCTTTAACCTTTATTATTTTCTTAATTCATTAAAAATCCAAAAAAATATATAAAACAATTAAAAACCACCAAAAATATTTTCTTCTTCTATTTTATTTCCTTTTTTTGACTACTTCGTAGGCCGCAAGGCCAATCCGTGCTCCTTGTGTTCGACCCTGGTCGCTATACCAGGTTAAATAAATAGCGAGACCGCTAGCTTATTTGTGATTGATTTTATCTCTATTGGTGGTCTATTTTTCTTGATTGACCGCATCTGGTGACTTGGGTCGCAACGACCATTGTAGATACCTTTACCTGAGTCGCCTTGGTTTTGTGGGTCGTCAGGAGGGAACGGGAGGTTGGTCGGAGATCCGACCTCCCCAGAAGGTGGACTGGACTGATGGTCAGATGGTGAAGAAAAAGCCATAAGAGTCGGCTCGAGGTAAGAGGGATCCATCATCCAGGGGTGAAGGAGAAGAGTGAAGGGAGGGTGGGTGGTAGACAGATGAATAGAGAAGAAGAGGGAAAGCAGAAGGGATCTGAAAATCACACAAGATGAAAAAGCAAACCCCCGATTCACCTACGCACACGAGCTGAAGACCGAAAGGGATCGGTCAATTATCTTGTCAATTTTATTTTAGGTGATCATTCAGTCTATCAGAGCGATTACGTAAGCTAAATAGGAATCCAAATATTTCTCAACCGACTGTCCCGTACAGAAGAGCCGGTAATCAGTCGAGAAAAATTCGGATGTGGCTCTATCCTAAGGTGCGGGTCATTCTCTCGCTCATCCAAACCAAACAAGGAGGGGTTACTCTACCCAAGATAGATTTTCAATGAGATGTCTTTTAGGTCAAGTGTGATTAGCAGTCCTATTTTATTGTTTTTCTTTTTAGGTATTTTTTCAAATAAAAACAACGCCTAACGAATTTTTCGGTTCTCCTGGTTATTTTAATCCAAAACAGGGGAGAAGACGAAAAGCCGATGCACGAAAAATCAATGATGCATGTAGAGTAAGAGATGCGTTCTTGACTCCAGCAGTCTACATGCAAAATGATCCGCGCAGAATTGAAAGATAGAAAATAAACTACCTAAATGGTGCAGGCGGAAAACCGAGTACCTAAACAGGAGTGTTACTCGAAAGAACAACTAGCTGACCACCAGCCTTCAATCCAGAGAGTCCGGTCTAGACCCACCCCTCCTCTTCTCGATAGGTCGAGTTCAGGAGTAGCGCTTGACGGGGCGGGCTCGCGGTGCGTAGGCTCGAAGGTAGTGAATCAACTATTTTTATTAATCTTTTATTATAGGTCCAATTACTGAACTATAGGAACAGACAAAAATATTACGGTGTTTGGATCCTATGAGTTACGTCACAATCAAGCAGAAAATCCTAAAGCTAGGGGCTCGAGAAACCGTGAGAAACCGTAAAAGGCAGTAAAGGAAACAAAACCGTGTAAAAAGCCGTGTAAAACCGAGGGGTCCCCCGAGCACACCGGTGCTCGGCGAAACAGACCCCGAAAGTCTCAAAAGACAAAGTGTCCTGCTGTCCCTGTATTATTACAATAGTTTAAATAACAGTTGAAAAGTAAATCTAATCTAACCCTATTCTACGGCTAATCCCCGCGGCTATTCTGCGGCTCCCGCTCTCCTGCTCGCTCATCGCGTCCTCCTGCGGCTCTGTAGAGAATAGAGCCGCCTCCGACTCCCGCGGTTGCTCGGCTTCCGAAGAAAACCGCCTCGATCCTCGGCCCCTCGCAAGATAACAAACAGAGAGTGTGATCAGACCAGATTATTATATAAACAAGTTAGAAAAATATATACAAAAATCTATACAGAAAACCGCGAAAAAGAAAGCCGCAGAAAAATCAAATGTGACTACTAAGCCGTGCTCCCCGGCAACGGCGCCATCCTGATTAGCCGAAAATAACGAATGAACTAAGGTGAATAAAATCTAGCGAAGGTCGTTGCGACCTTAGTCACTCGAAATATCAGCTCAATCAAGAAAAATGTGAGATCAGACCACCAAAATAGGATAAAAATCAAATAAAATCAATAGTGGCCCTGGCTATTGGATTAGCCTAGTATAGCGACCAGGGTCGGACTCAGGAAGCACGTGATGGCCTTGCAGCCTACGAAGTAGTCGAAAGTGAAAATAAACAAGAGAAAATTATTTTTGGTAGATTTTTAATAATTTTTATATTTTTTTTGGATTTTTGGAAAATAAAGAAAATAGGAAAAACAAGGAAACAAGCAACTTCACACAATTATTTGACTGCTCAAAATTCATCCAAAAATTCAAACAAAAATGTTTTTATGTTTTTTTATATTTTTCTATGTTTTTGGTTAATTTTTGGGGTTTTTCTGATTTTTATGGAATTTATTAAAAATGAAACAAGATCAGAAAAGAGTGTTGCTGTCCAATCAGACTTGGAGGGCCAAAATAAAATAGATAATGGCTCTATCAAGGTCTGAAGGTAATTTTTTTGTGAAGTATAAAATACAAGGAAAAATTAGGCACTACGTTTATTAATTTTTGATTTTTCTTTTAATTATTAGAATTTTTATGGGTTTTTAAGGGTTTTATAATTTTTATAGATTTTGTAAATCTTAAAATGACCAAAATTGGTCAGAAAATCAAACAACACAAAACAAAAAATATCTAATTTTTTTGTAATTTTTAAAGTTGTTTTAATATTTTTTATGGTTTTTAGAACTGGACAGTAAAAAAAATGCGTGTTTTTGAATTTTTAAAAATAATAAATGGGCTTTAAAAATTTCCCAAAAATTAGTGAAAATTCTACATAGTGGCAGGAGATAAGTTTCAAATTTTCACTCAAATTGGATGTGAATTGATATTTTATTTAAAGCAACCAAGAGCCCACAGTACACAGGGACCTAGTTGCAATAAAAACATGTTTGGAGGACCTAAAAATAACACTCCAGAAAACCAGGGGGTTTGGTGCAAAATTCCCAACTTTGCACGCGCGAAGCGCGTGTCTGGGGCACTCAGGGACCTATTTGCAAATAACTTAAGTCCCTGCACTAGTTAGTAATACGTACTAAAAGTCCAGGGGCGAAAGTGTAAAAAGCCCACTAAATTCGGCACATGCACAATTAAAACACTCACAGGGGAATAAGTGCAAATATCAAGAAATATTTTTCACTTATTAACACATCAGAACCACAAGCCCATACATGCAATTATCCCAAGAAAGTCATGTGTCGAAGCACGTGTCCACCACACTCAGGGGTACAAAAGCAAATAAGATAAACCACCAAGTCCACTATGCAAATTTTCCAAACTAGAATAAACTACGAAAAATATTTACAGGTCTAAGTGCTAAAACAAACTAGAAGAGGGGCCTAAGTGAAATTACCCCTTATTATATCCGAGGGCCGGATGGACGCCACGTGGAAGATCGGACGGTCTGAAGCAGGGGCGCCTCAACGAAGGAGTCCTCGGCGCTAATCCAACGGCTGGGGACGCGCCACGTATCTGATTAATGGTCGAGAAGCGCTGGATCCCCTTCACTGGATGGAGGGCTAAGAGGAGGCCACGTATCTGATCGAACGGTGGTTGCTGGGCCTCCTCTTAACCCTAATCGAACGGTCCGCACATAATCTGGAACTGCGGGGGTAAATGGACGGTCCTGGAGGGTCCTGGAAGAACTGATGACCGGCGAGGTTCGTCGGCTCGGTGAGCGTGCGGTGGACCTCCTTGCGGGCTACAGATGATCGGAGAAGAAACGTCTGGGCCTCCCGCGTCTGAAGAGCCCCTCCGCTGGCACAACGGAGCTCCGGAGAGCTCAAGCGACACCGGCGGAGCTGGAGCTGCTACTCCTGGATGTCAAGCCCTCAGATGGGCTCTTCTGGACCTGCAAAGCAAAGCAACAGGCTCCTGGGTCGAGGGCAAAGTGCCTCGACCCAGTTAGCGGTGGTGTAGGTGGTCAGTGCGTCGAGATGAGGGGGCTCCGGCGAAGCGACGGCGGTGGAGCCCTAATCCCAGTTCCATGGCGAACTGGGTTGAACGAAAGGGCGGAGAAGGTGCACGGGGGAAGGACGACGGTGATGGATGACTCCAATGATCGAAATATAGGCGAGGATGGTCGGAATCGAAGATAATCGGTGACGGGGTAATTTGGGCGTGAATCAAAATTCGAGAAATATAGAAAGAATTAAGCTTACGGGGTGTGTAGATTCGACTGTGGACGAGCTCCGGGAGCTCCTGATCTTTGCCTCGAGGGACGTCGAGGCCCGAGGCTTAAACACCACACTGGTGGCGGCGCACGGCGGCGCTAGGTCACCGGATCGATGGTCTACACGCTCCTTCCTCGCTGCAACACCGTCACTCGCGAGCTGTCACTCAGGCGAGAACAATGGAGGTCCTGGGGTGGAGAGATGGGAGCCAAAGATGCCTCAAATTGCGGCCTGAGCTGATGCTTTATACGAGTGCAGGTCCGAGAAGAGAAGGTCGGGCAGGGTCCGTGAAGCGCGGATCCCAACACGGATATGACAGCGTGGATCTCGGATGCAGGATGGATGATAGGAGCTCGGGGTTTGGCGATTTGGCGATCGGGTCATGACGCAATAAATCTGTGAAGTCGGGTCGGGCGTGCATGACCCGTGGGAAGTGGTCCAAGGGGGGGAGTTGATCGGGGGGTCAACATCCCCCGTGGACCAATCAGAAAAGGCCATGTCAGAATTAATTAGAAATTAAAAATAAAATAATAGATGGCCGAATTAGGAAAAACTTAAAACATGAAAAATGTTTATTTTATTTTAAACTATTTTTTGTGATTTTTAATTATTTTTTTGAAATATAAATTAGGTATTTACAATATCGTGCTATATATAGGTATATATACAATATTGATTTTTAATTTTTGATTTTTAATTAATTATTTTTTGTACATTTTTATTCCCATTTTATATTTTATTTATTTATAGAATAAAATTAGGAATATTTTGATGTTTTTATTTTATTTTTATTATTTTTGTACAAGGTTTAAATAAATTGATATACACATTTATATACATGGTATATATACAAAGTTTCTTTTGATTTTTAATTTTGTTCTTTTTATTTAATTTTTGTTATATTGGTTTTTATTTTATTTATTTACACTATGAGATATGGAATATATACAAATTTTTGTGGAATTTAATTTATTTATTTATAAGGTGAAATAAATAGGGATAGGGGGTCTATGTACATGATGAATATACAAGGAAGGTTATTTTTATTTTCTTTTTAAATTTTTTTCTATTTTTATTTTGATTTTGTATTCACAAATGTTTACAAATATATACAAACCCATTTTTATTTTATTTTTAGAGGAAAATATTTTTATTATATTTACGGGTATATCTACACATGAGCTCCCTTATCTCTCTCTATTTTGGCTTTTATGCGGTCAGGCCCATGCTGAGCCCTCCCTTGGGATTAGGTTGCTCAATATTTATTCTAAATATTTTCCTCTTTTTCTTTTAATTCTTTATTCTTTTATTTTTGCACAAAAACATGCTAATTATTAAACTTTATACAATGCATGCTTTTTGGTAATTATTTGTATTTACAAAGATATACATGTATTTGCAAAGGTTTTTGTAGCTAAAATATAAGAATAAAGAGTGATGAATGAGTATTCATCAATTGCTTAATTATCATTGTGGGTTAATTAATATTTGAAGTAGGGCTTCGTGAGCGGTCACCGCATCGACTAGATCTCTCGCCTTGTGAGATTTCTAGACCCTCACAAAAATCCCCTTCAACAGTTACCACGTCTTTATCTATAACATCCGGATCCACACGAACCTAAACTTGACCCAATTAGGGTCCGATTAACAACATCAAATGACTTATAACGGTCAATTGATCGTGAATCAATAGTCATCTGGGCAAAATTAACAAAAAAATCGACTGCATCGTAATGCGTGTTTGAAAAAACCGTGACATAAATTCAGAAATCGTAAAACAAATCGAGATCGTCTTAAAATCTGATTCAATGAAACAAGACCAATGGAATCGACCGTTCATCAATCGGAGGTCGTTTGATATTTTTAAACTATAAAATTTTACCCCAATCCAAAGCTGTATCTCGAAAATTTCAGGCATGCAAACCCGATCTGAAGTATATCAATATTATACTCATTATGATCATCGTTCATAGATGATAAAATCAAAATATCACACGTCGAAGTCCGACACTCAAGGCGCAATTACGGGTGACTTTAGGATATCAAATAAATGAAGAGAAAATTGTAATATATGTATAATTAAATTCTTGTTGTCTGTACGGTTGTATAACGTCTACAGACAACAGTTGTGTTGTCTTTTAGAAGCCTCCTCCACTTGGTTTTCCATGTCTACCACTTGTCCAATAACAAAGGAATGCCCCTTGTTATATAAACCACTCCTCTTCTCTTTATTAACCCATTCCCAACGTCATTCCCCTTCTCTACATATTTCTCTCTCCAATACCTCCCAATTCTAGCCGTAAAGTCCCCTCCTCAATTTTCCTCTTTCTTCCTCAAGCATCTCTCCAACTGCTACTATTGTTTCAAGTTGTGCACCCAGGGGCTACTGGAAGCACCAATTCAACCAGCTATTGCATGCAATCCTCTTCCTTCACTTTAAAGAATCTAAGGTACAATTCCTTCTCCACCTCCTTGTTGCCTTGCATGCATCATTTTCCAGCTTTCATACTGTCATTTTGGGGATAGTTCTACTGCATTTTCTTTGTTATCATGCATGAAGATCCTATTCATTTGATCCTTCTACTGAATATTGTTCCTGTCTTTTCCAATTGCAAGCTATTAGGGTTTTCATTCCATATTATGCACATCATAAAGTCAAAAAATATATAGGAAATACTGTTAAGGCTGAAATGAAATCAAGTAAAAAAATAACTAAGTTATGATTTTAAAGTTGAATGAAAACAAGTTATTGTTATTAAATAATTTTTCTATTGAAATTTGTTAAATTAAAATTGCTGCTGTCAGAAGAGATAATTATTTTTTAATAGGGGACTGACCAGTAAATTTCAAATCCACTAGAGAATGCTATAATTTACTTTCTTAAATGTCGATTTTGTATAAAATAAGTTATCTTGGGCACATGGAATGTTTGATTTAGTTAAAAGTATTATCTTTAAAAAGATAAATCTAAATTTCTAAATTTCAAATCTTAGTTAGCAAGGGATTATGGATAAAGGATATCTTGTAAATGGTATCTCCTCCTGCCTGTTGTATACAAATTATTTTGTCTTCAAATTTCTATTGCATTTTCTGTATTTACTAAAGAATTGGATGATTATTATATTATTATTGAATACCTATAAGCACATATGCATCTATATATATATTCAATACTTCAATAACCGTGCACAACATTATCTATAAATGTAAGATGATAAATATCACGGCATTGTTTTCAATTCACTTAGTATATGTAAAAAAATACCAGAATCAAGAAAGAGTACACCTCAACAGTTGTTGATACTGCTCTAGAATTATCCATTCCTTATTCAATCACGAGAGTCTATGGTTATAAGAGAGATTTACGGTGGGAAGTCAGATGTGCTTGGCTTATTGAAATGGAAATTTCTTCTTGCAATTCATTGGTTATGGCGTACATATGAATGTGAAATTCGATGCAAGAATGGACTGACTATGCGGATTAAATTACGGTGATAATGGGAAATTGTAGGCAATAAGAATGCAACCAGAAAAGAATAATATCTATATGATTATAATTAATTACAACCTCACTTTCGGATAGAGAATCAAAGTAACAAAATTTTAACTCTTGACCATTCATAATCTTTCCTAAATGGTAATGCTTCAAGGGAATCACAATTGACTGTTGTTGGATTGGTTAACTGATTATCAGTCGAACCTTAATTCAAATCCAAGAAAACATCTTCTAGTCTCGTGATTGTATGAGAAGCTTTGGAAATAACAATATTTGAATACCTATTACATTCTCTTGAAAAGCCAACAAATTATTTTTTACGATCATTAGAAATAGAAATCCTCAATCAAATTATCCTTGGATGTGATCTTTTATTATACATATATCTCTACAAGATAAGATATGACAGATACCCAGAAGAGTTTGGATTAAGTAAGTATAATAAATGGTGATTTGGTGATATCAATCAATCATGCTAGACATGGTGAATTGTACACCTGAACTATGCGAGGGCGCAGTGACCCTTAATTAGGCGGAGGAAAGGAAGCCCAGTTAGGGCAGCAACCGTTAGGTGTGTGGGTCTAAGATCCCAATTCCTTTTCTGTTTTTACGTGAGCTCGTAGTGTTTTTACGCCTCGTTGGGATCCTGATTTTTGACCAGTTTCGCTGATCCTATGTTTTAGGATACCCATATGGGGGATCATCGGTTTTAATTTTTCGTACGAGCTCGTTTGCCCGTTACTAGTCGGGTCGTTTTTCTAGATTGACTTTTCTAGAGAGTCTCTCTCACCCGTCTCTGGGGCATAGTTTTGGAGTAGATATTTCCCTCTATTGGACCGTACTTCTAATTAGAGTGCGAGACGGAAGAGCCTCTTAGGAGGCTACCTCACCGCTTGAGTTTTGATTACTTTTTCACCAATAGGTTTGGCAACATCTGAAATCATTCTGGGGTTACATTTGAGGGAGTTTCAGTTGAACGTAGAGAGAAATAATATAGATCTTGTCTAAGAGAGGAAGTTGAGTATAAGTTATTTTGACTAGAGTTGATTGTAATTAAGTTAAGTGGATGTATTGAGAACTTAGTTAGGATGCATTATACAACACCGCATGCTTACGGAGGCACCCCAACCCTAAGGCACTTTTTCATGCCTTAGAGTCATAGTGTGAGGTCACACACCGACTAAAACTACAGACTATCTACTTAACTTAAGAATTTAAATAAAATCAAGAGTCAATCAAAACTTAAAAATTGATATTTAAGAATTCTAAATAATAAGACATTAATAATTATATGTGTATATATACATATGAGTCATCAACTATTACAAGAATATATATAATATTATAAGGCAATTGGAGAATTTATTACATATGTCATTAACTAATATATAATAATGTGATATATGGGACATAATGGAAAAATTGAAGCATCCATCACTGTAGCTTGAAAACTTCTTTTTCAAATTATGTCTTTCTACTTGTTTCTTTTGTATCCATATTAAATGCCTTCTTATTTTTATAATATGATATATGGGTGTACCAGCGCTCATTGATACCTCTTCTTCCTTACATGCATGGCAGGCAAGTAGCCTACTACTTAGTAATTGTTGATGACTTCAGGAGACCGTGTATACTCCAGACGGTATGATGTCTTTTGTTTCAGTTTTTTGTTCAGCTTATGATGTAATATGCTTCCTTCCTCTTCAGACATATATTTTAGGATCTACATGTACATTGTAATGCATTCTTTTGTTACATGTAATGTTATATGGAAATGAATGAAACATTGGTGGCACTTCTTCTTGTTTATGTGATTTATTCATTGAATATGAATGTCATGACAGAAACGTGCGAGATTTCTCCACATTTTCAGTAGCTTGTGCAATCTCTAGCAAATATAATGTCGCGAAAGTGTTGTTAACGGGTACCCGGATTTGAGGAGGTTCACATTATCCGTTCTTAAATACAAATAGGGATTCAGGTACATATTTAGGGATATTTAAACTAAGTTACTATATCCTTAAAAAATGGATGCGAATGTAAATCAGATACTGATTCTATATGAGTAATATTAGAAATACTTCGATTGACTTAAAATATATGGATGTAAGTGTGAATCTCGGATTCATCACTCTAAATCTCATTAATTAAGCTCAAATCCTTCAAAATCATCAGCATTTCTGCACCTATTCAACATAATTGACATTCATGCATGTTTTAATAAGAATTGCATTTTATTACTCATTTCTGCACAAAATAAAAAGCCAAAAATCCAACCAAAATTTACCTGTAAATAGCCTAACTTCCCTGATTTTTAACTCATTCATGCTAACTCTGAATGACCCAAAATAACCTCGACTGTGTACATATCACTAACAAGAATAAAAGAAAAATATAAAAAAATCACTAACTCAAATAAGTGGACCAAAAACCTAGTTTCAGGATTTCCGGACTAAAACCCTCATATCTTCCTCATCCAATGTCCGTTTTGATCCTACTCACTTTTGAACTAATGTACATTCAATTACCTTCAAAACAAGACCAATCAAGTGAATCAAAGCTCATATGTAAAAATTGAGTTTCGAGCCTCTTTTGTATTTTAGCGGTTTTTTACCTAGTATTTTATGTACATAATTAACCTATTTTAGTTTATTTCTTTTTCATTTGTCTTCTTTGATAAAAGTTTTATTAAAATGCATGAAAATGTAAATCCAAACTGAGCTTGAAATCGAAGAAACAAATTGAGCCGGAGTCTTCGCTAACTGTATGTACAAAATTGGTTCTTTTTCATATTTTATTTTATTTCCTCTTTTTAATTAATGAAAACCCAAAAATATATTAATGTGTAAATATTTATCTTTGATTTTATCACATTTTTTTCCGAATTTTTATCTGGTTTAAAAATGACAAAAAAATTATAAAACCCAAAAAATCAATGTATTCTATGTACATGGGTACCTCAAAATATCATATTATGCAAATGATTGATTTTGATTTTGATGTCTTCATGGAAGTTGTAGATATCATCAAGACGAGCAATTTTTGTGAAGAAACTTTTTCGATCCAAGGTCTTTTGCTATTTATTTTGGATTTTACAAAGTATTTATTTTCCGAATTTTGTGGTGCTGACACGTGTCAGCCATTTATTGAGTTTTTATATATTCGCTTTTATAAAAAACAAAAAGCCACGCATGTGCGTCGCATGTGCCTCCCGTGCACGTGCCACGCACGTGCACCACCTGCACCTTCTTTCGACGCCACGTGTCGCCATCATGGCTGTCCGATCTCGACCGATCAGACGATCACCGTGCATCGTCTTCTTCCCCCTTCCTTCCCAATATGCCCGATTTATCTCCGAAATCTCCGCCTCCTTCAGCCACCGTGAATCTCGTCAGCATCAATCTTCTCCCCCTCGTCGATCCTTCCAATGGCTGCACCGCCAATCAAGACCTCCACTACGAATCAATCGCCATCCCATCGAATCCCTCGTCAAATCCATGAAATCCCTCCAAATCCTTCCATCTCCGGTAGCCTCTTTATCCTATAAAAAGCTCCACCGCCCCGACCTCGCACTCCATCTGTCGCTACCCTCGACTCCAAACCTTCACCGGTGGTGACAACCTGGCAAAGCTATCCTTCTCCGACGAGATCCGATCCTCACGGTTGTGGCCCTGTCGTGCCCCGCCGCGTGGTTTCTCTGCTCCAGGTCCCTGTTGAGCCAACGACCTTCTTTACGAATGTGAGATTCAACCTCCGCTGGTCTTCGACCACCATTACCACCGACTTATCACTTGCTTAACCCCAACACCGGCAACGCTCCGCCATTCTCCACTTCGCCGACAACAGCTCCACCGCCAAAGCTTCCAGAAGCCTCTGTTGCTCCGCCAACTCCGTCTTCTACGCCGCCTTACTCCAACGAACATCTTCTCCGACCAGCGTTAGAGGCTCCGCTACTTTCGCACAACGCTAGCGGTTGCGACCAACAACCACCGCAATCGACTTCGCCCGGCTCCATCTTCGACGCACCGGCCTAAGCTTCATCGATATGCTCTCCAGGAGGACCACCAGAGCTCCATCACTCCGCCAGCCTCCGACGCAACCACCCCCCTTTACCGGCTCGACCTCTCCACTGTAAGCGCCAGCGGTCGGGCGCCGGACCCGAGGCCCCCGGCACGTGTTCCGCACTGCATGGGGAAACGTCAGCGAATGTCATCATCCCTACGGCTGTGTGGGTAAATTGCAACATTGCCCCGGAGATTATTCTTATTTACATTAAAGTCCAGCCCCAGAAGGTCACGTGCTCGACACATGGCCTCTGGCAAAATCGCAGAAAACCCCCTCTTTATCGGTAAATGCAGAAAAGCCCCTCTATTGCATTTTTATATTTATTTTAATTATCATCATTGCAGTTATACCCATGTTTTCCATTATCATTCTGTACTGCTACATTGCACTATTTTATTATCCAAAAAGCATTTTGTTCTACATTTAATTCTCTACATCATGGTATATTGTAGATATTTTTATGATCAATGGTTAATTAATAATTAATTGTTTAGTGGAAAATTGCATACTTTACCCATCTTATGCGCTGAAATTTGTCATTGATTAACCGTTGCTCTAAAAATTCCCAAAAAATCATATATTGTAGAATTAATTATGGAGAACATTGTGCTAAAAAAGAATTGCATTTGCATGCATAGTTTACTTTGTTAAAATCATTTTGCATATTTCAATTTTTTATTTTTAGTAGGTATTGAATCTTGTATTTTCGAGGTTTAGGATTTTCTGAGATCCATTACCTAGTGATAGATCTTACATAATTTTATCTCTTGAAAATAATTAGGTTTAATATTTATTATAATTAAATATTGAAATTTATTTTATTTGCATTAAAAATTCATAAAACATTCATCTTGCATCTAAAAATTCCAAAAAAAATTACAGTGCATTCATTTCATAATAAAAATATCTTGGCCAAGTTTCGTATTTTTCGGACATTGTTTGGTCGACATTCACATTTTTGTACCTAAAATAGGCCGAAATTGCATTTTGCATCCTTAATTACATTAAAAATTACAAAAAAAACCGCCTCAAAAACCGTGCACGAACTTTGATAGACATAATTCTAGGTTGTTCCTTTGCATCCTTGAGTTCGACCTTGGGACTTGCCCAAGTAAAATAAACATAAAACCACACGATTAAAAGTTGACTAAATAGTTGTGGTTATTTTCTCGACTGATTCCGATTGCCGCCAACAATGAAATGACACACTTAGTTTTAACGCACGATCAATTCACGACAATAAGATTTTTAACCAGTGTAATTTCGGATTCGTCAGTAAGTCAAATCCATTTATATAGATTTCAACATATGTATCAATTTTAATCTGGATACGGATATGGATATCATTTCGATGTCCCACAAATATTTGTATCCATATAGAAGTTTTCATATGTAGCGTTTTCTTATATATTTGTAGATTTATTTTTAATGATATATAACATAATTTTATACATTCTTTCACTATATTTGGTATAATTATTATCATATACATTTAGTATATTTATATCATGTACATTCCATCCAATGCATGCATATACGTTATTTTTAATATTACTTATATGCAATTAGTATTCATTTTAATTTGTATCCATTTTTAAGGATATAATAATATAGATTTTATGTCCATCAATATCTGTATCTACATCTGTATTCATACTCAAAAATAGACAAGGACATAATGACACCTACATTTGTATCCACATCAGTTTGCTTGTATCCCTAATGAGCACCCTTAACTGGATCCATGTGCATCATCCATGTTAGAGGGAGTGAGATGGGTCATCCCATGGATACCCATTGATCGTAGGATTGGAGCCCCATTTATCATGAGTTAAAGAGGGTTGAGTACTCGATCCAAAGTGAGTTGTTGGTTACCAATTAGTTTAGGGTTGGCCCATACATGTCACGTTGGGTATCCATCAAACTCATGACCTGTGCACAACCCTAGTTGCAACAATAAAAAGTTAGTTAGGATCGATTGCAGTAATCCGGTTGCGCCAGTGCCACCATACCAAATCCGTTCAAGCCCTGGTTTGACTATCTTCGTGCAAATCGTGCCCCTGGGCCTAATGGGTTCGATGCCGGATTCTTCAAACGGCACTGGTTGATCATTAATGTGAACATCTGTGAGGTAATAGCTTTCCTCTTCCAGGGGGAGTCACATTATATAAGTGAACCGAACTTTCCTAACATTGGTCCTAAATTGTCCCCCCCAATGTTCCCTCTGACTTTTGCTTCATCTCCTGCTGCAATGTGGTTTATAAGATCTTTGCCAAGCTTTTTGCATCTCACTTAGAGGCCATGCTCCCTAATATTATTTCATTCAACTAAAAAACCTTCATCAAGGGTCGTTCCATCGCGTCATTTGGAGACTTCCTTAATAACTTTTGAAAGGAAGGCATCCATCAATCGTGCTTTTCTTAAGATCGCCCTTTCTAAGTCCTTTGACTCAATTGATCATGCTTTTTATATTGAAGCACCTAAAAGGCATGGGGATTGGGCCACGGTGGATCTCTTGTAATACTAATTGCATTTATACGACTTCTTTCTATATCATGGCCAATGACTCACTGCATGATAATTTCTATGGCACTAGGGGTTTGCGCCAAGATGATCCATTAAGCATGCTCCTTTTTGTGTGGGTATGGAAGCCCTCATTGGCTTTGTGGCAAACTCTGTTGCTAATGGGTCACTCAAGCCCCTAAAATGGGGTTGTTCATCTGTCCCCACCTACCTCATTTATGCATATGACTTACTCTTCTTTTGTAAGACTACAACCTTCTCCATTTTGGCGGTCAAAGACCTATTGAATCACTTTCTTGGTATGTTTGGGCTTTCGAATGCCCGTAAGAGCAAGTTATTCCAACCGAAGTGCTCTCCAGATGATTTTGGGAATTGTCTTCGGTTGGGTATGTTTGTTGGACATGTGAGCCCATGACGAGCCATTATGCAATAAATGTTATTGCAAATATCATTCCCTGATCTGAAATGAAGAATAACTAATTTGTATAATAGGTCCCATAGTACAATTAGGTTATGTACCATGACCATCTTAATGATCATACATCTCTTGATTCAACTATTGAGTCGTAGAGGCTGGTGCTTGGATGAATATCTAAAGAGTTAGATGGAGGACTCATCAAGTACCCTCAAATGTTTGTTAAGAGATGATCTCCAACCTTATTAGGAGATGACAATCCTTTCTCATAAAGGTTGATATTTAACCAACCTCTTGATGTAGGTCCTTTACATAGGAATGGAGATTCAGAGGTGTAAGATAAGATAGGTCAAAGAGTTGACTTAACGAGATCGAGATAAACAAAGTTCTATGTCGTATGTTGTCACGATATAGGCACACATCCTCTATCGGAGACAGATGTGTTATTATATGTCTAAGTATGTACATTTGGCAGACCAATAGGTTGATGACCTAATCAAGGTCTATACATCGGTACGTTGGTGTGCATAAAAGGGCATATGAGTAATACGATCTCTCAAAGGGATCGTACAGGTTCAGTTACTGAACCGGAAGACATGAGCTCAATCATGAGATATTGGGAAGAATCAAATTCCATGCACGGTCGTCTTGCTTTGGAATCTTGATTGAATTTGTAGGTTTGATATATACTTTTGGAAAGTATATGATCAAGGTCTAGGTATGATATATGCTTTTGGAAAGTATATGATCGATATCGACTCCCAATGATCAAATGAGAAACTTAATGATAAAATCAGGAAGTAGACAGTGTAAAATTGATCTAATACTTCAGGTTTATTTTGGGTCTTCTAGTATACAGGATGTACATGTATTGGTAATACCTGAGGGTGATGTGATCATGAGTGATTGTATAACCATGACGCTTCCCTTCATAGGGAGTAATGAAACATGTCTGGATTTTAGTGACTACACTCAGTAGAGAAGTAATCTAATCTTGATCCCAATGTTGGACTATGATCTGAATGTGATTCAGATGCAATAAAAAGATTAGATTTGTGGTATTGATTCAATAAAGCATCTATGAGAGGTTCGTAAGATCTGGATTTGAGATGCGATCTCAATATCTAAGTCACTATATGTGGAACAATACAATCGCCCTATCCTTATCTCCAAGTATCAGTGGAGAAAGCACATCATCCTTGAAAGAGTTCAGGATAATTTCGTTGTTGATATATGTATCCGAGCATTGAGAAAATTGATAATTGAATGTGATTTAGTTGTCATGAATAATATGAATTTGATTCATATTATAAGGAGAGTTATCATAGATAATTAAATGTGATTTAATTATCAAAGATGTGAATAATATGAAAGCAATTCATATTATTTGAGCACATGAGAATAGAGATCCAAGATAATTAAATATGATTTAATTATCATGGATATGAATACTGTGGATAACACTATCCATATTGATCATGTATATTATAAATGTGATTTATAATATATATATAAGAGAGATCTATTTGTAATTTACATTTGTTAATTAAATGTTAATGTGTATTGGATTCACATTGAACAATTAATTGAAAGTATAATTCACATTTTATTTTGGGTTGTGAATGTGATTCACAAATTTCCAATGGCAAGATTGCAATATTCTCAAAATAATTATGAAATATTTTTGTAGAATAATTTACAACAATTGTTGTTGTAGATATTGGAGATTCATGGAATCATGCAATCTTGAGGATTACATTTGAAATCTCCTGCTCCTAATAAGAATAGGGACGACCACTAATTCCAACATGGAAAGGGTGGTCATACACACTCCTATATGGAAGGGGATATTTTTCTCTCCATTAATTCCAAGATTTGTTGATTTAATCTGAGGATTAAACTATGTTGATTTATATATATTTAATCTAATTAAATTAATTGTTGTTATGTTTTTACCAACAACATCTTGGCGATTGAAAGAAACACAAATCAATCTCATCCATTGATTTTGGGTAGTCCATGGATTGTGATCCATGGACTCCCAAAACCCTATATAAGAAGAGGCACCCCTATCACTTCCAAGAGGTTAACAAGATTACAACAACTCTCTCTCTCTCTCATTCTCTACACGCCCTCTCTCTCTTGTGGTTGTCCATCATGAAGCCCTAGAGAGAGTCACTCTCGTCGCATCGTCGTCGTTATGATGTCGGTCTGTTTGCTCGTGGATCTCCATCTCCTTCAATGTGCATCGCTCATGAAGAAGATATCGGACCTTGTGTGACGAGATCAGGAGATTCGCCTCTTGGATCATCAACATGGATTGCGAGACGCACACGTTTCATCAACGCGCTCGTAAGCGTCTCCTCCAACGGATCAGACTTGAGACAGGAGGTCTCTTCGTTTACAGACTCGATCGCAACCACGCTTCAAGAGGAAATCCTAATACTCGTTTGTGGTTTGGATGAAATGATCTGAGAAGTGTTCTTGGATCATGTGGTTCCGTCGCATGAAAATTTTAATTTCCGCTGCTTCGAGCAATTAGTGCGACTAGTCGCTCCGATCGCATACGATGCGATCCTCACGCTTACGTGATACATGTACGAATCTCTCCATATACTTCAAATGGTACCTTAGGTCGAAAGTTTTGAATGCAATCGATAACCTAGGATGACTTGGGTTCGTTAGGGTTTGCGAAAGTTTTCTCGCATTTCATTTTTGCATCTCTATTTTGTGAATATTTTCGGCCCTTTTTAAATTCTTTAAACATGAAAATAAATCTTGGATTATATTCCCTATTAAATATGGAAACCACGAGATCTAAGTTTGTGTGATTTCAAATCTGTTTGCTCAAGTTATGATCATTTTAGTGAACATGTATCTACTGTTTTAGGGACTGCGAATCTTAACGTAATTAAAGAGTTAATTGCGGTTTTGAAATGCCTAGAAATGCATGAAAATCACTTATATTCTATTGTAAATCAAATTAGCAAACTTGGAAACTTATTTTTCTTGATTTGGATTTATTGATTGATGCTATTTTAGTTAGTGAGGGTCACTGCTGGAAATTAGTTTCCTAATCAAGAACCTTATGATTGTCATTTAATCAATTAGTGAAATTAAATGATTTAATTTCCTAGAGTAATTATGGATAAATATTTGTGAAATATTAGATGATAATTATTTCCTTAAATGATACTATCTTAACCAATAATTGATTATATGCGATCTAGATCACAAATTAATTACATGATCTACATGATCTACTTTCAAACAAACATTGTTGCTTGAATAGGATTGAGAATTTGTTTAGAAAATTTTCTTGTAATGTTAATCAAAATGGTTTTGATTATTATGATATGGTATAACTTCGGTTGAAAAACTGATTATCATCTCAAGTACACAATGATCAATTTGGCATTATCCTTTCCTGAGGTGGATATGGTGTCTAGTCGAGGAGCATTGGGGTAGCAGGTTGCATCGTGTGCGGTCTGTCCCACTCTTGTCGGTACTGACCATGACAGGAAGTAGGGACTCAATAATGCTGGGGAGAACACAGTGTATTTTTCTAATTATTAAAATTCGAAGTAATATGTATTTGAGATAATACCATATTTCAAGTAACAATAAAAAGATGTTTGTTGGATGTTAATTGGATCATTAATTTAATATGACCAGATTAATTGGAATCTAATTAAAATTAAAACACTCTATTATGAATAGAGTTGTTATTTTCCTTGGAAGAATTAATCATAATGAATATGATTCATGATGATTAATTAGAATGTGAACATGATATGGAGGATCACATAAATGACATCCATGGTCTCCCGTCAAGGCGAAGGGTTCCGTCGTCGGGGATTGTATGTAGGAGACGCCTGTCCAAAGTGACAGCTCATGTATACAAGCGCATCTGGATCGGACTCTTTGCTTCTTGAAAGAGTAAGGTCGTATGTGTAGTGACCCCAATATCGAGTTCTCATATTATTGGGACGATACTGGATTGTGCATAGCGAGTACTAATCTTGTTGAAAGTTTGTTCAATTAACGATGGGTCAACATCACCCTAGGGGTGGTGGGCCCGGGTGTTAAAACGGAATTGGGAAATGCAAGTTGAACTTTGCAAGGCGGAATGAGTTCCCGCTTATTTTTATCCGAGTTGCAAGTTCTCATATTATTGAGATGTGACAAAGATAAGGAAGCAAGATCCCTGAGATATGATGGTAAGTATATCTCTTACATTGAAAGTGATAAGGGAATGAACTTTCAACGTTGACAAGGCAAGACAACTTTGATATAAAATTCCTAAATCAAAGAAAAACAAATATTTATATATATTTATGCAAATTTCTTATTTCAGATAATCCTTTATTAAACCCATTCAATGTTATACTCAATAATAATCAGTATAATATCATGGATTGGATCCATGATCAAGATATTCTACTTGCAGTTGCACACATCATGTATGTGGTTGCAATATACAAGTTTCCTCATAAAAATAAGGAATGCCAATTAAATAGACAATAGGACTACAACCCTGGGATTTATATGCCTCTATAGTCTTGATCTCATCGAATGTACTTTGGAAGTGACATGTCGATGATGATAATAGTTGTCAAATAATCCTTATAAAATCTAAGAAGATGTTTTGGCATGCATATGTGCTCTCAACATTTAATCATGAATGACATGGTTCACTGCATCATGTAGAATGGTAGCTGTATAGAGGTGATGTATTCAAAATGTTTGAATACCTACCTGAACCAATGATTTTAAGAGTTAAGATGGATATAGATATGATAAGTGTCATCATTCTACTGTCTGTACTCTAGTCATTCATGAAGCTTCGTAATATTCATATTGTATGAATTTAATGAAGCATGTATAAATGTTGAAATACTCTTACATTGAATTCTTTTGAATTCAACATAAGATATTCTTTGTCTTGAGCAATTGGTTGTTTATAGATGAAGAATGCGCAGTGGAAGCATGGGTTGGACCCAAGCAAAAAGGAAAGTCAGTGATGCCATGTCATTTGGTGGTATTTTATCTCCCTTTTATTTTATATTATTATTTCTTAATGAATTTGTAATAATCATTATCACAAAATTATTCACCAAAATTAATTTATGAATATTTCAATCATGTCATTGATAAATATGTGAATCATATTCACAACCCAAACTAATTTATAAATTACATTTCCAATTAATTAATTAATGTGAATCCAATCCACATTAATAATTAACAAATGCTATTTAAAAAGATTCTCTCTCTTTGATATGTATATTATAAATCATATTCATAATATACAAATATCATGGATAGTATCATCCATATTCTATAATCCTTGATAATTAAATCCCATTTAATTATCTTGGATAAACATTCTCACAATATGAATCACATTCATATTATGCTTGATAATTAAATCTCATTTAATAATCAAGTCCTTCTTGCTTGGATACATAATTCATCAAATGAATTATTCTTGAACCCCTTCAAGAATAATGTGCTTTCTCCGCAGATGCTTGGAGATAAGGACATGACGATTGTATTGTTCCACGTATAGTGACTTGGATATTGAGATATCATCTCAAATCCAGATCTTACGGACCTCCCACAGATGCTTGATTAAATCAAGACCGCAAATACAATCTTCTCATTGCATCTGAATTTCATTCTGACCAATGTCCAACATTTGGACCAAGATCAGATTGCTTCTCTACTGAGAGGAGTCACTAAAATCCAGACATGTTTCATCACTCCCTCGGAATGGAAGCGTCATCGTTATACAATCGTTTATGATCACATCACCCTCAGGTATTCCCAATACCTGTACATCCTGCACACTGGAAGACCCATGATCAATCTGAAGATTAAGATCAATTTTACACTGTCTTCTTCAGAGTTTAATCACTAAGTTTCTCAATCTTGGTCATTGGGAATTGGTATTGATCATATGCTTTCCCAAAGCATATATCATACCTTCAAATTCATGTCATGCTTCCAAAGCATGACGACCATGCATGGAATTTGATCGGTCCCAATACCTTATGAGTGAGCTCATGTCTTCCGGCTCATAAGTGAACCTGTATGATCCCTTCGAGAGATCGTATTATTCATATGCCCTTATATGCACACTAGCTCCCGGTGTATAGACCTTGGTTAGGCCATCAACCTACTGGTCTGTCAAATGTACATACTCAGACACGTAGTAATACATCTGTCTCCGGTCAGAGGATGCGTGCCTATGCTGTGACAACATTCACCATAGGACTTAGGTTATCTCGATCTCTCTAAGTCAACCATTTGACTTAACTAATCTGACACCTCCGAATCGATATTCCCATGCAGAGGACCTGCATCAAGAGGTCGATCAGATATCATCCCATGTGAGAAAGGATTGCCATCTCCTACTCAGGCTGGAGATCATCTCTTAATGAGAAAGGATTGCCATTTTTATTTTTTTCGTGGTCTAGGATTACAATTTACTTTATGAGGGCTATGTATAGGTATATTTATCTATATATTTTAGTCTTTTATTTTGTATTTTTAATTTTATTAATTTAGTTTATTATTTTATATATTTATAATTAATTTTATACACTTAAATATATTTTTATTTTATTTTTTGATGTATTATACACAATTAAATAAATAGATGTATTGATTCTATAGGTATAGATATAGGCATTTTACCTATATATTTTATACAAGTATTTTATTTTAACGTTTTCTTGATGTTTTTATTCTTGTTTTAATATGCATATATAAATAATATTTACAAAAATATAAAAATATAAAAAATGTAAAAAAATGAATAATAAATAAAATGAATATTTTAATCGGTATAAGTATGTAATAGGGGTCCAAAACCAAACTTTCACATCGTAACTCCAAAAAATATGAAACCATCTCCATTAAATAGCTTATTAAAAGTTATATACAACTAGAGGTGATTTTGATATATTTTGAGTTTTTATTTGAGAGACAGAGTCTGGGAAGTTGGGATTTTGGAAATTTATTCTGAGTATATCTTTTTATCTTAATCTTATTTTGTATAAAATCAATTATGTGTTTTTTGATATTTTATTATCTACAACTTTCAGGTACAAAATTTCTATATTCGAAGTATAAAAAGTGGAACTAAGAATAGGTCCCCAAAATGAATAAAAATGAAGAAATAAAATGGGATTTTTATTGGTTTTTGGCCCTTATCTCCCCCTACTTTATTCCTTATCGATCAAGTCATCGAGATGCCTTGTCATCGAGATTCTTATCTTCAATATTTTATCTTCTTCTTTTCCTTTATTTATTCTATAATGTTGGCTTTAAAAATGATATTTTATACATTATTTACATCAAGATGCATGAATGCTAAAATGCATGAATTAAGGGTATTTACACGCATTTACTATGGTTTTTAAGGTTAAAATGATTGAATAAAGACGATGAAACGGAGATTCATCATCCCCCTATACTTTTCTTTGCTAGTCCTTAGTAAACACTTATGCAATAAGTGCAGAGAAGGAAAACAAAGAAAAGAAAAGGAAGAAAATTGGATTAAGTTTAATTATCAAACTTGTCTTCACAAAATCAAAGTTTGGAGCTTAAGTCGGAACTTTGGAATTTTAATGTGGCTGGAACCTTAATGGGAATCAGATTTAAAATCCAACAGCCCTCGAGAATCCCAAAACTCTGCTCAAGTCTCCTCAATAGCCAGGTCAGAATACTTTGACTCATACGCAAACCTTATGACTATGAATCTGACTCGTATAGTGTAAGTGAAGGTGGCTCTCCCCAACTGAAATGACAAAGTGACTGACTTCTCCAGTATGACAACCTACTGATTCCCCAGTCCAATAACTCCTTCCTCAAGGAACGATGAATTCCATTCTAAGTTCAAGTGACAACCAACTCAAGAGGAGGGAGAGAAGAGAAGAATGGACGATAGGCAGTGTAGCTACCTATCATAGGATGCAAGATTAGTGTAGTCAAGTCATCCAGTTGCAGGCTCACATGATTTGACTTTGAAGCTCAAGCTTGCTTATTGACTATACAAATATATATACACTCCAGCAAGCATTTTATTTTTAAACAGGCCTGTCCAGTTTTTCGGAGTTTTTACTTTTTGATCTTTTTTTTTGAAATACTATATACAACAGCATTTACATAAGGAGTTTTTCCTCTTGAGCCAGTAGACTATCCCTCTTTTGAAGCTTTATTGCAACCCACACTCTCATGTCTTCAAGATTCATTATCATCGGACGGTTTGGGGTTCACTTCCTTCCCTAGAGGAGGACAAATGTTTCCACTTGTGTGCTTCTCATACGGAAAAATCCAATCCCCTCACCACTCCAACTGAGTTGAGCCAAGTGAAAGGTGCAGGTATCTAAGTTAGGTCATTATCAACAAGAGCCATGTGAGTGCTCTGAAATACTCTACTTAGGCAGTCAATAATCCATTGAACCAAATCTCACGATCCTCAAAGAATTAAGTCAACTAGACTGGAAGTAGCTCAATTCCAGCTCCTTTAAGGTTCCTGTTAATTAGGTAGATTTTTAAGGTCCAACTAAGCTCCAATCTTCGGATTTTACTGAGACTTGTTTAATTACCAAACTCAATCCAAAAAATGCGAATGCTATGCCAATGCAAAATGCATATATTTTTTTGTGATGCAATTTTCAAAGATTTTAAACTATTTATGGATTTTTAAAAAAGATGGCGCACATGTATTTTTTTTATTTTTCAAAATAATTTTCCAATGTTTTTGGTATTTTAGTTTTGCAAATGGTTTTGGGCTTTTTGAAAACACAAGATTTTGGCTAAAAGTAGGTACAAATATTTACACAACAAAGCATCTTATATTACAAGAGTTATAATTTTTAGAATTTACAAGGGGTAAGTACTCAATTTAATAGATATATAGTTTAATAAAGAATTTTAATGTGATGTATATATATTCCTCAAACTTATTTGAAAAAGGTTTTATAAACAAGTTTGAAAACTATAGCTCAAAATAATTTTTACAAAGAATTTTTACAAACATGTACACATATTTGAAAATCATTTTGCAAAATTTTTTCAAACAGTAGATATAGATTTTCAAAATATTTTCGCAACCATTTTCCAAACATTTGCAAATCAATTTTCAAACTTTTTTATTTCACACAAAGAAAATAAATTTTCAAATAAAAATATTTTGGCAAATGTGGAAAATATGTAACAAAACATTTTCCAAATAATTTTCAATAGATTTTCAAAAAGATATTCCAACTATTTTTCAAACATTTTACAAAAAAAGATTTCTTCCTGATTTATGAATCAATACATAGAAAAAGAATTCGAGGAATAATAGACATCTTTGTATTGAGTGTTTTTAATGAATTTTATAGGTGTAACTAACCATAGTTATTAATAAAGTATGAAAGTACGAGTTATAACTAAAGTATACACGAAGTATATACAATCCCCCTATACTTAGCTTGAGCTATGTCCTCATAGATCAGAGAGTAAGAGAAGACATAACTCGTACCGAGTATAGAAAAGTCAAAAAAATAAATGAATAAGGAGTGAATGAACGAATATGAAGTTGATCGCCCCCCTATACTTACGATCAAATAATCCTAAGTTTAACAGATTGTACACAAAGAAGGGAGAGTCAAGGGTGGGAATGGACATATCTTTCTCAGACTGTCTCCCCCTATACTTAGGGTAAGATATCCCTAAGTATAGACAGAAGAGGAGATAGTGGAGAGGACCAAAGAATGAAAGTATTCGGGGTGCAAACCCCCTATACTTAGGACAAAGTACATCCTAAGTATAGAAGACTGACAAAAAGGGGTGACGCCTTTTGGTAGAAAAAGAAGATAGAAAGGAAAAGAAGAAAAGAGATCAGAAGATGGAAGATAGAAAAGGTTCTACACATCACTCCCCTTATTCTTAGGGTAAAAGAAGCCCTAAGTATAGGCAACAACATGAGTGATGAAAAGGAACGACGAACACTCGGCTTGTTCACCCCCCCATACTTAGGACAAAGTACGTCCTAAGCAAGACACACATGAGAATGGGGTGGATGAGCAAAATGAGAGAGGGACGGAGATGAATGAAAGCAGATATACAACAAAGATGGATGTACAAAGGATCAAGAGGGTTGAAACCAAACCTTCTTGTGGGATCGCTGAGGAATAGATCTGATAAGGTGTAGGTCGACATTGGGGTCATCGAATGACACAAACCGATCAGGGTCGACAGGGTGAAGATCCTCAGTGTCCCTAGGGTGAAGAGGCACAGACAAGTCAGTGGAAGTAGTTTGGCTAGGTCAGACCTTGGGTGTCTCGCTGATATCAAAGTGAAAAGGGACGAACTTATCAGCGGAAGAAGTAAGGTCAGTGTCATCCTGCGAGATCTCATCTAGGTCAAAACCAAAAGGCACGGACTCATTAGTGGAAGTAGTCGAATCATGTTTGTCCTCTATAGTCTCAACCGGATCATCATGCTCATCAAAAGGTCCGAATTCATGAGTAAAAGCAACAAGATCAAATTCGGCCTTAGTCTCATCAGTATCTGTCCTCCGCTCAATGGTGTCGATCGTGTAAATCCCGCGTATGTCATCAACACATCTCCAGTCACAGGAATCGGAAACTCCAAGGTCTATTCTTTCCAAATCTTCATCCTTGGAGAGGAATTCTCGGGTCTTATCATCAGTCATAAAGAAAGTCTCTTTGATATCTGCATAAAGGACATAGGCCCCGGGGTCGGCTAACATAGGCATGATTTTGTGGGATGTGGGTCTCTGGTCGGTGGCATGTGTGGTGATCAACACATTGCTCCCGACATCAGAATGAAAGTGAATATCTCCTGATCCATAGCCAATAACGACTCTCGCAGAGGCGAGAAAGGTCTGTCCCACGATGATTGAAAGACACTCCACATGGTAGAGGTCTCCATGGGCAAGACAACAAAAATCTGTAGTGAAGCTCATTCCCTGAATTAGAATGACAACATTCTCTAGAATACCCTTCAGTCTCTTTATTAATCCATCAGCAAAATTGTACTATCATCCTGGTTTTCTTGAGAGGCCCAAGATAAATAAAGTGTACTAACGAGAAGGGTATTATATTGATCGAAGCACCACCGTCGAGGAGAGTATTATCACATAAATGGTCAGAGATGGTGCAACTCACAAAAGGTGTGATAGTGTTCCTTTTCCTATAAGATAGACGATGGGCGATGGCTTAGGTAGTGGCCATGGTCAAGATATGACGCTCAGATCTGCTCTCCACTTTCTCTTCTTATGACGAGAAACAGATAATTGGGTCATGGCCTGGGTAGTGGGGCATCAATGATCTCATGAATATCAGTCACCACTTCGGATTCAATCAACATTTTTTTAAATTTATGGACCTCCTATATACAAGGGAGGAAGCCGAGGAATGCCAAGAGAAGTCTGTACAGTGGCATCCTTGGGGTCAAAGGTGGGATAGGCTGTGAATGTCTGTGTAGTCAAAGGATATGGTAAGTGGGTACTCTCCTCACAGTCTGACTCAACCAAAGGTCTCCCAAACTCTTTTTGGATTTTTAAAATTTTCTCATTTTTTTGTATTTTGGGCAATTGCAAGCTCTCATGGAAATCCTCGAGTGAACCCATATCATCAAATGATAGAGAATCATGGCCGCTCTTATTTATACTAGTGAGGTTGTCAATCCTCTGTCTCATATGAGCCATCATCTAGGTCAAGTGCTCAAGGGTGGACTCCATGAAAGGTGACTCCAACAGATTAGTCTCGGGTGGATGTGAAGGTGGAAAATATGAAGATGGAGGTGGATGTGGATAATAATCGAAGGCCTGAATATGTGACTGAGAAGGGCATGTACAAAAATCGGGGGCATAGTCCTCGTGGAAAAAGTGAGGGGGGCCGACTGGAGGGTACGAGGGATCCGCAAAGTCTGGATAAAAAGCACTCCAGTCAGTCATCTCTGAAACAAGAGAAAATGTTCGAGAGAGCACGATGGTCAAGTCAAGAGTAGTGAGAAAAAGACGCAAATGCGCAGAGGCGATCTAGAATACACACAATCACAAGCAAACTCACACAAGACAAACCCTCAAATTACCTACTCAACTCGGTAGAGACCGTGAAAGCTCGGTCTTTTTATCTTGTTTGTTTTAGAGTTAGGTGAGAAGTCCAAAAAGTTGTACAAACACTTAGGTTGGCTTAGATGGGATTTGGGCACTAACCTTAGTGTGTACACGAGCAAATAAAAGCGAAGACAATGAGGGGATTACTCACCACAAGACAAATATTTCTTTTTTTGATCGATTTCAGGGTTGAGTGATATTAGCAGTCCCAGTTTTATTTTTCACTTTTTTTGGATTTTTAGTAAGAACGCACGGGCCTAACAAGGAGTCAATTTTACTTAGCACTTAGGTTGGAAAAATCAGAGGTAGAGAGGCGAAAAAGTAATGCAAGCAGCAAAAACGATGATGAATGTTAAAACGTAAATGCTCACCTTTACTCCAACACTCTATATGCAAAGATGCTCAGCAGAATTGAAATCTACACTGTATGCAAATGCAAGCCGATGAAATCGCCCTAAGTTCAGAGATTGCTATTATCATGAAGAACAAATGCTAATGACTTAAAATGAAACCTAAGTGTCCGATCTTGAAGTCTCCTCGATGCCTACAATAATGTGTCTTGCAAATGTTGTATGGAGAACTCTCACGACGCGAGGGTTCCAAGACTAAGTAAGAAGCAATTTGATATTTGACTAGATCCAAACGTTAACTATAGGCACAGTGAAAGGTTATTAAGTGTTTGGACCTAATACTTTCGACAAGCAAGTCCTAAAGATAAGGGTTCAATCACACAAAAGAATAAAAACAAAATCGAGAAACAGAAGGAAGAAATGCAACGAAAACCGACAAAATCGCGGTGAGCCCCCAAGTGAACAAACACATGGAAATTGGGACCGAATGTCAAGAGTCCAGAGTACCTGCATTGTTACAAATAATAATGGTCTCTCTCTCTCTTAAATCACACAATTGAATACAATAAAATAAATGGAGCTAGGTCTTCAAAAATTCTCTAAGTCCCCTTGGTGCTAGGTCGACAAGCAACAACCAACTTCACATGGGTGCACAGACACCTTGGGTAAAGTGCCTCCCTTGATCCGCAGTACCTTGCAAAATGTCAACAAAGAGAAGAGGTTAGATATCTTAAACAATAATATCAAATAATGAGAAAATAATGAAGGCACACAAATAGGCAAATAATGACAATCAATCAAAAAGTCGATCTATGTGATGTTGCACCCCGACAACGGCGCGATTTGTTGAAGAAGATTTTGCGAGGGTCTAGAAATCTCACATGGTGAGAGACCCAGTCGATGCAGCGACCGCTCACGAAACCCTACTTCAAACAACAAGTAACCCACAATCATAATTAAGCAATAAAAAGCAGTGCGGAGTTAAAATTTATTATAACTCTACAACAAGGATGTGTATAGGTGCAAGTATGTGTAAAGTGTCAAACACATGGAACAAGTAGGATAGATCAGGACAATGATGCATAAAATGTGAATGTGATGTAATTATCTACATGTGTGCTCTTTTTTGTGGGTTTTAATTTTAAATTTTATATTTCAATTTTGATTTTATATTTTTGTATTTTTATTTTTAGTTTTCTTATTTTATATTTTCTTTTTATATTTTTATATTTTCTTTTCTTTTAAAATATAAATAAGCTCTATATAAGATATATATACAATATAGGTAAGAGAAATAATATATATAGGTAAAAATATTCAAAATAAAGGCAATAAAATCTTCTTGGGTTTTAAAATAATTTTTACAGTTTTTTTATTTTTCCATATTTTTTTGCTAATTTTATATATTTTTAAACTCGAAAAATACCTGAAATCAGGGTTAAAATAAATAGAAAAATTTAAAATGGAGATTAAAATATAAAATAGAGTAAAAAATTCTCCAAATTAATTTTAATATAAAGATAATAATAAAAATAAAATTCAGAAACATGAATTATATTTTTGTGATTTTGTTAAGTATTTTTTATATTTTTATAAAGGTTTTAGGGGTTTTCCATTTTTTGGGTTTTCTTTTATATTTTATAGTGGTTTTTGGCCTGAAGTTGTAAAATAAGTAAATAAATATAAACTGTATATTTTTTGGAATTTTTCAAAAAGGTTTTATTTTTTATGTATTTTCTAGTGCAAATAGGGACAAAAGGCAAGTTTTTTGATTTTTTTATAAATATTAAAAAGCCTCAAAATTGCAATCTAAAAATGTGGCGTGAAAGAGCGCTGCAACAGGAAGCTACACGTATTTTTGGGATTTTTCTAATTATATAGATGCACGAAATAAGTAGAGACAATAAAGAGAAACTACACTACTAGCAAGGGTATAAATGTAAATAGCAAAAAGTCTAGTGACCAAAGTGAAATTTCACCAAAAAAACTTTATAATTGAATATTCAAATATCTGGACCAGATACAAAATCTGAGACCCGCGAGGGTCTCTTTGCAAAATTACCAAGATCACATGCACAAGCACGTGGGCCACTAACGGGGATCAAAATGCGATTATAAAAAATACAGGGCTAAATTACAATTGTACGAAAATATAAAAACATGATTTAAAAAATCCAGGACCAATCATAAATACCAAAACTAAGAGGGTCCCCTTGCAAAATGCCCTCACCTCACGCGCATGGGCACATGAGGTGACGTGGTCGGGGACCTGAATGCAATAACGGAAACTACAAGGGCCTGGTTGTAAATACTACAAAATATAATATAGCTGTAAATGAAAGTTTTGGTCTTTCTAATTAAATACAAAAAACATCCTGGGCAGATAGGCAAATTACCTAAACCTAAGGCATGATCGAACGGTGAGAGGCTGCTCACTCGGATACGTAACATGATGAGGGCGCGCGATACCCCTTCGCATCGGATGGCTGCAATTAGATCTCTCTAGAGAGATCGACGGTTGAAGCTATGCCAATCCAACGGATGCTGTACACCTGGGAGGAGAGGCCTTGATTGATGGTGAAGAGAGGGTCAGGAGGAACTGGCTAAGAACCGAGCGAAGACGGACTTCGATCGGGCCTAGCGGTCTCCTCGTGCCTCCTTCAACGCTACTGCAATGCTCCAGAGCATCCTGATGTACTCCATCTGTGGACCTCCCCAAAATGGTCGGAAACCTATCCGATTGCTCGGTCGAAGCTTCGGGCCTAGAGGACATGTTCGGTCTTTGACAGCCTTGCAAAGTCCCTATTGCTCATTGTTTCCTGTAGGGAATTCGTTAGAACAAAAATGTGGTGCTCGGGGAGCACCAAGGGGGCGGAATGGATGGTAGGTGAAGCGAGTGGCACTCCTCCGACGAACGGCAGAGGAGGAGGAGCCGAGGACCAGATTGGGGGCTCAATCTGGGTGTATGAAGGATGGAACATGGCGAGGAAGGGGAGGGGTAGGAGATGAGAGCGACAGAGCACGTTGGGGACAAGGGATGCACGGTAGAAGTGGGTGATTGGGCTAAAACACGTGATTAAGAGATACAATTAATGCAATAATAAAATTTAGGACCTAAAATACACTAGAAAAGGCAAGAAAAAAATGAACCTCAACTGCAGGAGCAGCGAGATGGAACCTCACAGCCAAGGATGGCTGGAGATGGAGGAACCGACCCTCAAGGCCTTGCCGGACCATGCTCGAGGAAGCTTGAGACTCCCCTGTCACGAGAGTCGATCCAGGGCACAAGAACGGGCCAAGGTTTGGTCAACAAAGGGTTCAAAAGAGAAGGGAAAATTGGATGGGGTTTTGTACACGACAGGTGACGAGCTCTAAAGAACGAAGGAGATCGGGCAAATCGATGCTTCAATCCCTGAAAAACATAAGGGCATGAATCCTCAATGTTCAAGGACAAAAAGTGATGAAGTAAGCGGGATGATTCGGTGAAAGGCACGACCTCGAAAAATCCGCGAAGTTGGGACAAAACTCGGTTTTGACACAGAGAAGACCTCGATTAGAGATTTGACTGAGGTCAACTAAGGGGGAGATCTGGTTGGTCTACGCTAACTAAAAAAATCCCTGGAAAAATATTTATAAATTCATTTAAAAATAATAAATGATTGATTTTATTAATTTTAGGTTACAAAATAAAAAATATTTATTTTTTGAATTATTTTATCATTATATTTATTTATTTATTTGAGGTCTAGAATAATAGAATTACAATTTACTTTTTGAGGGCTATGTATATGTATATTTATTTATATATTTTAGTATTCTATTTTGTATTTTTAATTTTATTAATTTAGTTTATTATTTTATATATTCATAACTTAATTTTACACACTTAAATATATTTTTGTTTTATTTTTTTGATGTATTATACACAAATAAATAAATATATGTATTAATTCTATAGGTATAAATATATGTATTTTACCTATGTATTTTATACAAGTATTTTATTTTAATATTTTCTTGATGTTTTTATTTATGTTTTAATATACACATATATTATAAATTATATTTACAAAATTATAAAAAATATAAAAATAATGAAAATAATGAATAATAAATAAAATGAATATTTTAATTGGTACAAGTATACAATAGGGGTTCAAAACCCAACTTTCACACCGTACTCCAAAAAATAAAAAAAACCACCTCCATTAAATAGCTTATTAAAAGTTATTTATAGTTAGAAGTGATTTTGATATATATTGGGTTTTTATTTGAGAGATATGGATCTGGGAAGTTGGGATTTTGGAAACTTATTCTGAGTATATCTTTTTATTTGTATATTATTTTTGTATGAAATCAATTTTGTATTTTTCAATATTTTATTGTCTACAACTTTCATGTGCAAAGTTTCTTTATTTGAAGTATAAAAATTAGAATTAAAAACAGGTCTCAAAAATGAATAAAAATGAATAAATATGATGGGATTTTTATTGGTTTTTGGCCCTTGTCTCCCCCTACTTTATTCGTTTTCGACTTAGTTACCAAGATGCCTGGTTCTCGGGGTTTCAGATCACAAAATATCTTCAATATTTTATTCTTTTTCTTTTCTTTATTCTATAATTTTGATTTTAAAATCGTGTTTTATACATTATTTACACCAAGATGCATGAATGCTAAAACGCATGAATTAAGGGTATTTACACGCATTTACTAGAGTTTTTAAGGTCAAAATAATAGAATAAAGATGATGAAACGAAGATTCATCAATAACACCTATATCCATATCCCTATAATCCATTATTTATGTCCCTTCTCGTGACCCATTGATGGTCATCAGTTTAATCTACGTGTACGGATTGATACCGTTGTCTCAACCTTCAGGATCCCTTGGACATGCATTGATCCTACATATTCAATAATCATGCACTAATATTGGTTAAATTCGATAGGAAGATCGAGATAAATAGATTTTAGACATTTTGATTTTTAAATATAATAGCGAATTTTGTATTGTTTGGCCTTTTTCCGACATTTCCGTTGTAGAACAAATCCCTATTTCGGAATATTAGCTTTACAATATTTTGTTTCGTTTGTATCTAATCGTTTTGATCCATGGATACTCGTTGATAATCTGATATCAATTTCACAAAGTGGCTAATTATCTAAAAAGTAACTATTTTGATTGGAGCGGGTCAACCTATTGATCCGGTATCATGATTTGGATCGGATCACATACAAGTGAAGCAGAGTTTTCGCCCCACGAGCACCCCTAGAAAATGTATTAAAGTCAAGTAAGAGTGAGATTATAAGGCTTGTGCTGTGGTGAGAGTTTACAAGAGTTACGACATAAGTGGGGGAAATATTAGTGCTCGTAGTGAAAACTCTTTAATATAATTCACAAGTTTAATACAATATAAAATAGTAGTAACACACCAGCAAATTCTCGCAAGAAGATGTCGCATAAAAATATACTTAAAACTTCACTTGCAGGCATCTATAGATAGAGGATAGTGCACTTTTCATATTCGTCAGTGTATGTATCAACATCTTAAATCCTAACCCTAACCTTAACCCCAAATCCTAATCCACGTCCTTATTCATTTTAATGATAAGAATCAGATGATTAACCATTTGTATGCTTTCAAAATCAATCGTGATTATGGGGTGCGTTGTTTGATGGGCCATAATTTATGGCAAATGGGGGACTCACTCGATACATTTTGAAACAGAATCCCTGTCAGTACAAAAAAAGGCGGGATTAGCGTGCACAGCTCGGCGTGCACATGTGCTCGCCCCTCAATTGGCGAGCACACTAAGAGCACAAGTGCTCGCCCATGAGGGTCGCTGGTTTGAATTTTACGGAGAGGCGCAGTTACCAGTTTTGAAGAGCACATGTGCTCGCCCATGTGCTTGCGCAAATGTGCTCGCCCACTTGAATTTCCTTGCACGGATAATTTTAGCGGCTGGATATTTTGGGCAAGCACCTGGCGACGGCCTGGCGAGCACTTAAGTGTGCTCGCCCATGACCGTAAACAGAACCTGCGAGGCCCTTCTTCCTCATTTCTCACGCAACTCTCTCTCATTTCCTCCCCTCCGGCGACCCGCCAGCCCTCCGCCCCGACCCCGACGCCCGTTATTTTCGTGTTTTGAGTAGATCTACATCTACCACTCAGTATAATCTTTAATCCTTTCTCTTTTTATTTGATTTCATTACCTATTTGTATTTTTTGGATAGATTAGGGTTTAAAATTTTTGTTGAATGTAGTGTAGTATTTTGATAGTTTATATGTGTTTTACATGTTAAGGATAATAGTAGATCACCATAGTATTGTCATTTCGAATTTGATTGTCTAAATAATATGTATAATTGTATGCCCTGTAGGTGTTCGATAAAATGCCTCAACAAACATTATGTTTAAATTTTGTAAATTTTAAATGACAAAATGCTTGTATGATTAGTTAAGATTAGTTATGCTCAAAAAAGATTAGTTACTCAACTTTTATATTGCCTCGGAATAATGTAGATAAAATGCCCTAACAAACATTATGTTCAAAAAAGATTAGTTATGACATTTGTGAATAACTTTAGTTACTCAACTTCAATAATGTAGATACTAGATATTATGAACATCATTAATAACAGTTTTAAAATTTCATATCGTTTTGATATGAGATATGATATACACCATTGTTTATTTTGTGATAATTTATTATCACATTAAATTTTAGTTAATGTGACCAATTATATCACATTAACTTATACATAGGTTTATAATAACTCCAAAATATGATTTAGTAATTATTAGAAAATCGCACAAAATTCTTCACACACAGTGCGTCCTTCCACACCGGGTGGTGTGTGGCCCTGCACAACGGGTGGCATGTGCAACACATTAGAGGATTTGATCACCTCTAACTGTGTTATATTTTTTATTTTTTCACAGCACTATTGGACTCACTTTGGGATGTTTATCCCAGACCAATGGTCGTGGATTTTGATGTATGCAGGTTCCAATTTTTTTTGCAGGTGTCCATTAACTTTTAGTGACCCAAGAACTGTATTAGGCACTAAATAAGGATCACACTTATCTCTATCCCCATCGTTAATAAGCCAAATATACGTAAATGCCCGGTTAATATAAATGAATAAATATTTTAAGATTATTTTATAGTCTCATTTGTAGCACTTACAAATGTACGACGTAAAATGATCTTAAAGTATTACATTTATATTAGCTTTCCTTAGTTCGGAGGTCCCGGACTAAGGGGGTCCGTAAGGATTCAAATTTACTAAAAGGTGGTCCGTGTCACAATGTCTTTATTTCTTACGGAAATTCGGTTCATAACCCCTTCCTCTTCTGTATACCAAATCAGTCATATTTATTATTGAAATAATCAATAATATGATTATTTTGATAATTAATTACGATTGATTTATGGGGTATACGGGAGAGGTGCAGGGTTATGCTGCCGACACTAGGCGTGCACATGGCATGCACTAGGCGTGCACATAACGAGCTCTTATGTGCACGCCAATCCCGCCTTTTTTTGTAGTGTGTGAATATAATGTAACAATACACGGAGCAAGCTATACCCATGAATTCAGATATTTGAAGGCCCTACTGACCATGCATTTTACTTACAATTTGATCGTGTGTTTTATCCTATGAAATGCTAGAAAAATATGTATGAATGATATTCATTAACAAGCAAATTGCATAGAAATGGGTTAATTTATGTGTATTCATAGTATTGTTGGTCTAAGATTATTTTTCATGTGCATAATTCATGATGTAATCATGCTATGTTGATGAGAATGAGTGATTGCCGAATAGACTTGGTTCTTTTTGACCTTTTCTCCACTGTTGTTAGCTAATTAATTTTTTGGACGTTGTTCCATATTTAAAAGATCAAATAGGATCGGTTGGTCGGACCTGGATCGAAAACCAGCTTTGACTTGGTCGGTTCGATCGATTTCATGTAATTAATATGAAAATGGAAAATAAAAATTCAGGTATGCTTGGTGGTCAGATCAGGTTGATTCAGGTAGTTGGATCGGGTTGATCCGAATTGACCTAATTTTGATGATTTGGTAAATATTCAAAAAAATAAAGGTTTAAATAATGAAATAATAAGATTTTTATCACTTGTACCCTTCTTAACTTCTACAATATCAATTATGCCTTTCTCTTTTTTGTAACATATGTTGTGCGATTATTTTCTTAGAGTAATTTTCTAAAAGTGATTATAAATAAAGATTACATTACTTTATTCATATATAATGATAGAAAATGTAACCAACTTTTATAGATTTTTACTCGAAATAGACGATTGTATTATTCTATTGAAGGATTTGACATTTTAAACAATTATTTCATTAATATATAAATACATACATATATGTATCCGGTTTTATCGGTCCAAAAAATCTTTTCAATTGATTGGACCAGTAAATTAAGCCCAATCTGACTTTTTCCGAATTAATAGGAATGATGATGTCATGCAGACATCATCACCGATCTAATAGATTTAGACCGAAGGTTCGACCCAGTTGAACTAAACCGAAGACTGACTGGTTCAACGTCCGGTACGATTTTTAAAAGCTTGGTTTAAGGTTCACTACATTAAGGTTGTTGCCATAATGCACTCATAACTCCATACTATAAAGTTAACTAGGCAATAGACCAGCGCTCTGCTACAAAAAAAGAATTAATAGTGCCATGTCTAAAGTAGACATATATTTTGATAGGAAATATATTATATATTATATATTAATATATTATTTGGGGAATTTATCACTAGTATATCTTTTAGACGTTGCAATATCAGCTATGCACCTCCTTTTTTTGAAATATCAGTTGCACTCCTTACTTCTTCCACAGTTATCACTTATGTCTTTCAATTAATTTGTTCGTCAATAAGTTGAACTTAAGCATAGTTTTTTTTTAAACTATAGTGAGGTTAAAAGAAGTATATCTATTCAAACAAACCCCCCTCCCCCGCCTCCTCTCTCTTTAGTCCCACGTCCTCTATCCTCCTCCTCCATCGTCCCCCGGATCCGAGCTCGGTTGGTTTTGCTTGCAGAGGAGATGGTGATCAAGTCTTCCTCCTTCTTGTTGGCTCAAACTTAAGCTTGGAGGGAAGGAGTATAGCGGCTCGAGGTTCTTCTGGAGATGGGGACGGAGGCGGGATACGCTTACTGTTGTTCTGCTAAAATCTACGGTGGAGTTGTGGTGGCTCGTCAAGGATCGATTGACACATGATCACTAGCATTGGTGAGTTGTTATCCATCAGATGGATGTTGATGTGCCTGGAGATAATGACATGCATCACCGTGTAGAGTCAAGGATTGCGACAGCAAGGAGGAGAAGAGATCTAAGTTGGACTTTATATCTAAAACCATTTCCCTCACATGCTGATCACATTGGATAAGCACGCATATTCCATGTATGTACAAATAAGCGTGTTAGATCAGGATCATATCAGGATTTACATAGCTGTAGCAATACCAACTCTCGTATAACTGCTTGGATGGCATGGCAACAAAAGACGAGATCCAAATTCTCTAAATTATGGGTGATGAGGTTCCATTATTCTTTGCATCCAGGTAAACACTTACAAGCAAAAGATAGAGAACTCATGCCATGTCGTGTTACATCCCAAACTAAGCATACAACCAACCACCGGCATCAGCATCGGAGGCCCACTCAGAGATAGAACTCCCACACCACAGTCCACACTTCCTCTACAGTTCAATCCCACGCACCCACCACTACCACCATCCTCCAACATAATCCCGCAACCTCCCCTCTCATCCCTTTCACCCCTTATCTCCCACGCCTCCTTGTAACACTTGACAGACACCATCTATATATCGAGCCACGTGGAAAGTTATTCCATGTGCTCTCCATGCGAACATATATTTTGTTAAGTATCGTGAGGATGACACGGATCCTCACAGAGGCCGATTGTAAATGTAAGGTGCAACGTGAACCACTCTATCAAGATCGAGCAATTTACATTGTAAGGGCTGAAAAAACCCTGATTTCTTGTGAACCGCTCGATCATGATCGAACGATTCACGCCACACCCTCTTATGGCTCTATAGTACTGTAGAGGAACCGGTCCCTCGTGAGGAAGCTGGGACCTCAACTCATGGCTTCTTTGGCAGGGAGCCGTGATTTAAGTCACGACTCCCATCAAAGGAAGTCGGGATTTGAAGTCGCAGCTTTTTCTGCTCCTTAAACAGGCAGCTCCTCTTTTCAGAAAGCTACAACAATTCCAATTTGGCTTAAAAAAAGATCCCATTTCATCGGACCATGATTAATATAATTTATTAACCCCCTACAAGCTAAAAGGAGGGAGGAGAGGCTCAATCTTACATGATTAATATAATAATTTGTTAACCTTCCGTCTTCAGATCTTCTTCCTTCAATTAAGATATTTCTATTCCCTTTGGACTGATTTCAATTCACATCCAATACTTGTAGAATTTTTATCTTGAGGAGTAATAATATTCACACAAGAAAATTGATTTCAGAAAGACACATAAATAAAATTATTACTCCATGATTTAATATGGATACATAGAACTACATAGACTCATAATATAATAAGAAATTGTTCGTTTAATATACATTGTTATATATAGATTTATATAAGACAAATACATCACACACGTTTCCTTCTAAGAGAGAATCTAACTATCGGTGGCCTTTCTTGGGGTTCTTACAGAGTCGCTTCGGACTGTAGTTAGGTTGCAAGCAATATCTAGCTAGCTTGATCAACCTTTGAAATCTGAGATCCACTGATAACTTCAACAGCGTCCATATGAAGTGTCGGTTGTGGGGAGCAACGTGAAGGGTCGATGATGAATCCACGATTCATCGCCTTTATTCTTTTATTTTAGCTTCATTTTCTTAGTCAAACACATGTAAATACCCATTAATTTCATAATTTTACCATTTTGCATGCATTTGTTAAAATTGCATTTTTAACACTTTTTGTACATGAATAAAAGAATAAAGAAGAAAAGAAAAAGAAAAGAAAAATAAAGGATGTAGTTATGCAATAAATACAGACTAACCCAAACCCCGAGAGAAGGTCAAGACTTGACCTGATCGACCAGGAATAAAGTAGGGGGAGATAGGGTCGTTTGTCAGAAAAATCAAAAATATCTTGTAAATATTTTTCATGTATATTTATACAAAACTTACATTATTTTATCTGTACACAATGTGACCTCGAACTAATTATTTTCGTAAATAAAAGTTGTAAATAAAATTGTGTTGTAAATAATAAAAATATTTGTCAAATAAAATATTGTATATATTGCAAATAATTACACCCAGAAAAAAGCCACAAAGTGATAATTGAAACATCAATTCCGGCTCCACACATGCTCAAATTGAACCAAACTCACTTCCATCGTACTATAAACTAAATTATCTTTCAAATGGCTGTGGTTTCATTATTTTTGGAGTTAAGGTTAAAAAGTCGGTTTTCTGGGGTGTTTTGTGCAGTTTTCCTATATATTTGATGAACATATTTATTTATATTTATTTTTATACATAATATATATTGTAAATATTGTTTTCATAAAAAAATTATTATTAAAAAAATAAAAAAAATAAAAATTAAAAAATCCTTTATAAAAATTATTTCCTTATTTTCACCTATGTACATTATATTATATGTATATAATATATGTATACAATTAATTTCCCTAAATAAAAATTACCAAAAAATTAATTATCTCACATTAATTAATTTAATTTATTTAATTACGAAAATCATATGTAATTATTTAATTTATTGGATTTATTTGAATTCATTTGATTTGATAACTTACCTTTTATGTGAAGATTTGATTTTGTGCCTTAAATAGCCACCATTAAGGTGGTTAATTGATTTTTGGGAATTATTTAATTTATTTATTTTAATTAATTACGAAATTCGTTTTTAATTAATTATTTATTTTATTTATTCAATTATTTTATTTAATTAACCAATAAACACTTTCCTCATTTGTGAATATCTTCCATTTTTGATTTTCTTCTCTTTTTAATGGGCTCCTCCCCCCTCATTCACACTTGATCAATCTTTGGAGAAAGGAGCCCGATCTCCGAGAAGCTACTCGTCGCAGAAGGGTGCTTAGCCTCCGAGCCGTCCGGTGACAGCGTATTGGTTCTCGTCGAGGCCATAATAGCATTTCCGATTCCAAGGTGAGATCCCAATTTTACTTGTCTTTTTCCCTAGGTAATTGTAGGCTTAGATCTTAGCGTAGGAGTAGGGAGTAATTTTTAGATTAAAAATCTCAAAAATTTCCACCACATATTTTCCGCCTCCGACATCGATTTACCATCTCATCTCGTGACCCTCCATTTCACGTTCTACCTCACGCAACCACACACCTCCGGCCACGCACGGTGGTCGGAGTCTTCGGATCTATCCCCCACATCTCACCAAGATCCATCCCCATCCACACCTCTGATTTTGTGTATAAAAAATAAAAAAAACTATTCGGTCATTTTTCTCTAATCTTTGTGTTGCACAAATAAATAAAAATAAAAAAAATAAAATTGTTTCCCTTTTTCTCTAACAATTTGTTTTGCAGGTTCATTTAATAAAACATAAAAAAAGCAATAAAAGTTTTTTTTATCCTCTGTCTATTACTGTCCACATTTCTCTGATAAACAAAAATAAAATAAAAAAATAAAAAAATAAAAAAAATAAAAAATCACAAGCAGGTGACGGTGGGTCATCACCCCCACCGCCCCGTCGCTACAGCGCATCTCCCGCGCCCCAGCGCCCTCAGCGGCGGCGCCGACCGCCATCACCGCGCCCAGGCGTGCCCAGCCACGACCACGCGCCACCGCGGACGCCGCCCTCTGCCAAGCGCGGCCGACCGCCCAGCGCCCTCCGCCTGGGCGACTCCTCCCTTCGCGCGCGTGTGTCGCGCGGAGGCGCGACCTCCAGACGACGCTGCCGCGCGACGCCCCTCCGCAGGCGCACCGACGCGCGGCGCCGCCAGATCCTCCTCGCGCAACCCGTGCGCGCCCCCTCTGGCAGCCCCCCTACTTCCACGCCCCCGCGCGGCCTCCGCCGTGCCTCCTCCAGACCCCGCACGCGGTGCCGCGCGGCCTCCAGGCGCCAATTCCGTTGGTGGGCGGCGGCCATTCCTCTGTGGCGGTGGCGGGTTCCTCCTCTCATATCTTTGAAGAATGGCTGCTCCCTGTGGCTCTCTTTTCTCCCCTGTGAAGATCGAATGAAGAGAAGAAAACCCTAGTGGAGGGTTGTCAATTAAAAAAGGGAAAATTACAAGAATACCCTCTGAAGTTCTCATTATGTCAAAAAAAGCCCTTATGCTCTAGCAAGTCACATGTCAAGCACATGTTCACTGGGTAATTTACAACATCTCTCCTGCTGTTTGTTTTTGTTCTATTTTCTGTAAACTTTTGAAATAATTACATTTATGTCCTTGTTCTGCAGAACCTAACTTGCTTAATCTTTCTGATGAAATAAATGTTTGCATTGCTATAAAAAATTCTGCGAAATTTCACATATGCTCCTGCTACAGTCTTGAACATTGTATAAAATTTTCATTTCTTTTTATTGTCATTTGTTATATTAAAAAAATCAAAAACATTATCTTTTTGCATATCTCAACTTTGAAAATTCATAAAAATCGAAAAAGTGTTTAAAAATTCCATAAAAATTTCTATAGGTGTATTTTGTTGTGCTTTATCTTCAAACCAATTTTTGTGCATATTGTGCTTCTTTTAAAAATTAAAAAAAATAAAAATTGAAAAACCACCAAAAAATTTACTTTTGGAAATCTGACTATAGAGTTTTTTAAATCGTGCTCCTTGTGTTCGACCCTGGTCGCTAGACCAGGTAAAAAGAATAGCGAAAAGCCGCTTACATTTCTTACTTGATCTCTTTTCTTAAGTGGTTTACAAATTTTTTTCTCGTTGACCGAATCCCGCGGTTGAGAACAACGACTAAATTGTGCTTTATTATTTATCCATCTCGATCGTGTTGATTTTCGTGTCATCAGAATGGTGCTGTTGCCGGGGAGCACGGCTTTGTAGTCATTTTTCATTTTTCTATTTTTGTCTCTCTATATTATAATTGTTTTCTGACATTATCTCTTGGATTTTTGTGCGAGGTACTCCTTGGACGACTTGGAGTTTCTTTTTAGAGGACCCGCGCAGGAGGAAGAGAGAAAGGAGAAGAAATTTTTTATTTTTGAGAGAGAGAGAGAACAATATTTTTGTAATAACTTAGACTTTGGACTTGTGGACTTGGACATTTTTCGGGGTCTGTTTCGCCAAGTGCCGGTGCACTTGGGGGACCTCACCGCTGTTTTCCGTGTTTTTGATTTCACGTCATAACTTGCTATCTCGATTCGCGTGGATTTGGCCCCTAGACATAGGATTTTTGTTGATTGTGATGTAAAATTTCTAAGGCCCAACACCTAATAGAATATCTGTTCCTATAGAACGTAATTGGACCTTACTAAAATTCACTGAAAAGTTAGTTTAATTGGATTTGAGACCACGTGCCGTGAGGAGTCACATACAGCGCTGGCAGGACCCGTTGTGGCGGGCACCGAGTGACTCCCAAGATCGGACTCCAGACTCGATTCGGTTAACTAACTATTGTTCTTCACGATCAATAGAAGTTGCTTGTCTAAGGCCGATTTCTTCGTGCATCATATAGTTAGTTTATATTCTGTCTTTAATTTTATGCGCGGATCATATTACATGTAGAGTGCTGGAGTAAGGTACGCATTTTCTATCTCTACATGCATCATTGTGTTTGACCGTGCATTGGCTTTTTCGACTTCCTCCCCCTGTTTTTGGACTCAAATCAATCAAAGAGGAAATCAAAAAGCTCGGTAGGCTTTGTTTGTATTGAAAAAAAAATCTAAAAAAAAGAGAAAAATCATAAAATTGGGACTACTAAAACTATTGACCCTAAAAGAAACTTCACCTCAAAAAAATTTGTCTTGGGGAGAGCAACCCCCTCATTGTTTGGTTTGATTGTGCGAGAGAGTGACCCGAACACTAGGTAAAGCCCTCCGGTGCTCATCTCGACTGATTACCGACTCTTCTGTGCGGGACAGTCGGTTGAGAGAGTATCGGGTATCCCAGCAGGTCACGTAATCGCTCTGATATTTTGATTGTTCACCAAAAATAAAAATTGACAAGATAATTTGACCGAGTCTTTACGGTCTTCAGCTCGCGTTGCGTTGGTGAACTGGGGGTTTGCTTTCGATCATAGTTTTACCAGATCTCATCCACGATCATCCCCACATCACGATGATGGGAAGGAGATCCCTTAGGTTGCCTCTGGCAGCACCGCTATCAAGCACTCCTCCACATTCATCTAGGGCGGTTTCGGAGAGCCAAGACCCGCTCTCCGAACCTGAGTTCACTACCACCCTGTCCCCCCTCGACCACCCTTCTTCCACCAGTCCTGAGATACCTGTGCAGAGAACGACACAGTTATTTGTTAACTTGACGGCACCTAAGCCTGGGTCTTTTGCCTTTGCAGAGACCCACAACATGGCCAGCAGTGATGGACGAACCGATGGACAGTCCCAGAGTACCACTTATGTTCTAGATCAGGGCGCCATCAACAACACCTTGTTAGCCTCCTTAGAGACGATGCAGCGATAGATTCGAGATCAAGGAGCATTCATGGCAGAGGTTCGTCAGGAATTAGCACAGATGCGAGCTGACAGAGGAGAGAATAACCGAGGAGGTGGTAGAGAGATTCCAGAGTTTGGAGGAGGATCAGACGGAAACCCGGAGGACCAGCCAGAGCAAGTTAGGTAGCCACGACCGATGAGGCAGTTACACAACCCGGCTGCAACTTTGACCCATCGATGGATTCAGCTCCCTGAGATCCTGGGTGATTTCAAGCTTTCCCCCCAGACCATTCAGCTTTTGCCCAAATTCCATGGGCTAGCCACCGAAGAGCCGCATCTACACTTGCAGGAGTTTGAGATGATCTGCAGCACTGTCCACGACAGATATGTGGACGAGGACACTATCAAGATGATAGCATTCCCTTTCTCCCTGGCCGACAGAGCGGCCAATTGGCTGAAGCATTTAGGGAGATTTGTTACCACTTGGGAGCAACTCCGGACCGAGTACTTAAACAAGTACTATCCACTCGGCCGGACCAACGCAGCACGAGCTCTGATCAACAACTTCTCCATGATCCCTAATGAACAGTTTAATGAAGCGTGGGATCGATTCCGTGAGCTCATTGACCGGTGTCCACACCATGACATATCCAAGCCCAATCTCGTCCAGAGCTTCTTTTGTGGGCTGACACCGGAGCTGCAGGGGCTTGTCAACGCTTCTTGTGGGGGTTCCTACTTCACCAAGGACGAAGACCAAGTCTGGGCTATCTATGAGGAGATGGCTGAAAACTACTCAGTGATGTCCCAGACTAGGCTCTATGCTCAAGGGAAACCCCAACCCCATGCCGTGTCCTATCATAGGATATCACGGGTTGATGCGGGTCCACCCATTTCTTCGTCAGCAGCAGCAGCCCAGGCAGAATCTTCAGCTACTGACATGGGTATTATCAGTGAGAAGTTGGACCGCATTGAGATTAATAGAGAAGAAGCAGTGCCAAGGCATGACACAGATAGATCAATTGGCATAGACTCTTAGTGACCTGAAGACCCACATCTTGTGTCTCCAGGAGCACAAGAGGCTTCTCAGCCTCGTTCCAGGTCACGAGCTGATCCCACCAGCAACCGCTCTTCCCAGCACTCTGCCCAATACCACCAGGTTCACCACGTTCAGGCAGAGCCAGTTCAGTAGTTGCAGCAGCATTCTACTCTCAGCCGCCACCGCCAACTCAGGGACACTCAGATGGTGATGTATCAGCCGGATCAGCCACTGGCAGTTCTTCCCCTTTTACATACGAGCAGGAGCCGTTGATGGAAGTCAACGGGATTGGTATGACCGGCAGCAGCCCGGGATACGTCGGGATCATCCTGGATTCAGGTGGTCCAATGGAGGTACCTCGTCCCAGCAGCAGCCTCCAGCTCAGGGTGGACAGAGCAGCAGCAGCAGCAGCCCCATTACTCCCAACCACAGCAGCACTTCCAGCAGGGTCCTCGTCTTACCATCAAGGACAGCAGTGGAGGCAGCAGCAGCAGCCTCAACAGTACTCTCAGCCTCCCCCTCAATTCCAGCGAGGGAACCCATCTGGTTCTCATGCACCTGTCTATGAGACCCGGCCTTGATGACCTCGCCCGCTTTACCTACTCACTGACCAGAGGCGTCCTTCCGATGAGAGATGGATGAGTTCCGGCAGGAAATGAGGGAGATAATCAGGGAAAAGCTACCATACCCGCTCAGATTGAACCTAACCGAACATCTGAAGAGGAAGTCTGAGCAGGTACAGTTTACAGAGGCCGCCACTCCTAGTGATATTTTGAATGATATTTCTTCCCCATATTTGATGCTGAATTTTGTAAAACTTAGGAGCGGTAGAAGGCCAGCCGGCGGCGCCTCGTCTGAACGACAGCCCATTGATGATTCGAGAGCGTCAGACGGAGGAGGATAGCGGTGCTGATGCCGCTGATGATGTTGATGACGGTGGTGCTGACGCACCAAGGATGATGATCCATCCGACGGTACTGATGCCGTCATTTCTCCAGATGTAGTTAGTGGTACTGATGCCACTATTAGATGTGATGCTGAGCCAGAGCGCGGTGCTGATGCCGCAAAGACAGATGCTGTGGGTGGTGCTGATGCCACCATTTCTAGTCCTGTTGTGTTGCCTCATACCTATGTCTCTCAGGACATTATCAAAAATAACAAAAAAATGAATAAAGGAAAGGTTTCTTTATCTACTCAGAGTCCATATGTGTTGCATGATCACTCTTGTATGGATTCCAGTCCTTCCCAGCAACAGGAACCATCTTCCTGACCCTCTATCTGAGGAGGGTTCCAGCTATCCCCTTTCCCTCAGGCACTCCGCTTAGGGCAAGGAAGGAAAATGAAAATCCAAAAAATTCACAACAGTTAGAGTTCAGCCAACAGATGATTGACAGATTCCATATCCAGCTGACTCTAAGGAGGCATTAGAGCACATCCCTCTCTTCCAGAAGCACTTGAGAGAGAAGACCACTATACGTAGGAAGAAGAGGAATGCAGAAATCCATGTGCTGACACATGACACCTGCTTCGCTATACAAAATAAATTGCCAGCCAAGAAACCTGATGCAGGAGCTCCATATGTCAGATTCCACATTCATGAGCAGCAATTTGATCGTACTCTTTTGGACAGCGGTTCTTCGATTAACCTCCTTCCGGCTGCCTTACTCAATCGATTCGAGTTTGGCCCTCTTAGACAGAGCAGGACGATCCTTCAGTTTGCTGATAGATCTGTAAAGAGGCCAAAGGGGTTACTTAAGGACGTTGTCTGTCACAATTCAGGGCCTGAAATTCCCCGTGGACTTTGTTGTATTGGAAATGGAGATCCCTGAACATGTGATCGATGCCCCCATCATTTTAGGAAGACCATTCTTGGCCACAGCCAAGGCGGTAACCGACCATGATAGTGGGAAGGTATACTTTCGCATCGAGGGCGAAAGTGGTACAAATAGAGACGATCGAGGAAACACGATCTAAAGATTCAGAGTGCTCAGATCAGATGAGCAACTCAGAGCGAATGACAGATGCAGAGCTAGACATCCACCATGAGTGTGACTTTGTGATTACAGACGACGAAGCAGTTTGGGCAGATCCCGCATCACGAGCTCTTGCCACATCCTCAGACAGTGAAGATTCACATATCGTGGCAGATGAGAGTTCGGAGAGCACACTCATGGCACAGGATACAGTAGAGGCTGATTACCAGGATCAGGATAGCGAAGACGATTTTATCTCATGCGCTTCAGATTCAGATTCCTCAGACACAGACACCAACTTTGTTGGCAGGAGTTCGATGAATATTTACCGTGTCTGGTGCCTGCAGAGCCGACAGCTAGGACGGAGAGTGAGCCAGGACAACTGACAGATATACCAGCAGAGCCATCTTCGTCGGATTTACCATTACGAGAGTTCTCCCACAACAGATCTGGTAGCATTCACTCAGACATTTCAGAAATCAGATTTACCAGCTCCCACTTGTCCAGGAATTGAAGACCTTACCGCAGAGCATGAAGTATAGATTCCTTGCAGGGAGAGCCAGATATGTTCCCCAGTCATTATCTCAGCAGATTTGACTGAAGACCAAGAATCTCGTCTGATGGAGGTTCTTGAAAGAAACCGCAAGGCAATTGGATGGAGTGTGGCTGATCTCCAGGGGATAAGTCCGGCCTGTGCTCCACCACATTTATCTCGAAGAAACGCCAAGCCCTCGCGTGAGTTCCAACGAAGGCTGAACCCCAATCTTTGAGAAGTGGTTATGAAGGAAATATCTAAGTGGTGGAGGCCGATTTTATCTACCCCATCTCTAACTCTAAGTGGGTTAGTCCATTGCATGTGGTACCGAAGAAGACGGGTATCACCACAGTTGTGAATGAGTCTGGAGAGGAGATAGCCACCCGAGTACCCACTTCTTGGAGGGTCTGTGTGGACTACAGACGATTGAATCAGGCCACCAAGAAGGACACTTCCCCTACCATTCATAGATCAGATTATTGAGAGATTAGCTGGGAAGAGTTACTACTGCTTCTGGATGGGTATTCGGGATACAATCAAGTGGCCATAGCACCTGAAGACCAGAGAAAACAACGTTCACCTGTCCGTTTGGGACGTATGCTTTTCGACGGATGCCCTTTGGATTATGTAATGCCCCGGCTACATTCCAGAGTGCATGCTCTCTATTTTCTCGGACATGGTTGGTGAATTTTTAGAGGTCTTCATGGATGACAACTCTGGTTTATGGTGACAATTTTGATGCATGTCTTGATTACCTAGACCGAGTACTTCAGCGCTGCATTGAGGTCAACTTAGTCTTGTCTTGGGAGAAGAGTCACTTCATGGTGACTCAGGGGACGGTCCTTGGCCACATCATCTCCAACAGGGGCATGGAGGTCGACCCGGACAAGGTGGATATCATCAAGAAGCTCAAATCCACCATCCAATATACGACAGTTGCGGTCTTTTCTGGGGCATGTTGGTTTTTACCGACGGTTTATACAGGACTTCAGCAAAATTGCCGACCGCTCACAGGATTTGTTGATAAAAGACATTGAGTTCCTTGTAGATGATAAGTGTCTTGCATCATTTGAGACTCTCAAGAATCTAGTTGTCGAGGCTCCTGTCCTTCAGCCGCCTGATTGGTCTCTCCATTCGAGATCATGACGGATGCTTCTGATTTTGCCATAGGGGCTGTGCTAGGACAGAGGAGAGATGGATCACCTTTTGCTATTCACTACGCTAGCAGAAACAATGGATGCCGCTCAGCGGAATTACACAGTCACAGAGAAAGAGATGCTAGCTGTAGTCTTTGCCTTGGATAAATTTCGATCTTACATTCTTGGATCTAAAGTGACTATTTATACTGACCACACCGCCATCCGATACTTAATGGCAAAGAAGGATGCTAAAGCCAGATTGGCCAGATGGATCCTTCTACTCCAGGAGTTTTGATATAGAGATCAAGGATAAACCTGGAGTCAAAAATGTTGTGGCGGATCACCTCTCCCGTTTAGAGAACCTTGGGGATTCGGATCAAATTACACCTATTACAGAGACTTTTCCAGATGAGGCGATCCTTGCAATCACCTCACTTCCATGGTACGTTGATATTGTGAATTACCTTGTCACGAAGAAGGTCCCACAAGATTGGCCCAGACAGCGACTTGAGACCTTTCTTGCAAAAGCCAAGTCGTACCATTGGGAGAATTCCACTCTTTATCATGAAGGAGGGGATAGCATCTGGAGACGGTGTATTCCTCAAGAAGAGCAACATAGTGTCCTCACCTATTGCCACAAGCTTGAGGCAGGAGGACATCATTCTGGGAGACGGACAACACAGAAGGTGCTTCAATCCGGCCTTTGGTGGCCTACCCTCTTCAAGGATTCAGATGAATTCGTGAAGAGGTGTACTGACTGTCAGAAAATGGGCACTTGTGGACAGAGAGATATGATGCCGATGCAGCTCATTCATTTTTTGTGAGGTTTTTGACGCATGGGGCATCGATTTCATGGGTCCATTTCCTAAGAGTCAGGGATTTGAGTATATCTTGCTTGCTGTAGATTATGTGAGGTCGTTGGGTTGAGGCCATCCCTGCCCGAACCGCAGATGCTAATACCGTTTGCAAATTCTTGGGAAAAATAATCATTTCACGGTTCGGGGTACCTAGAGTGTTGATATCAGACGGGGGGACTCATTTTATCAATGACAAGGTAAGGGCCCTTGCTAACGAGTTCAGCATAGATCATAGAGTTGCCACTCCTTATCATCCACCAGACAAATGGTCTTGCTGAGGTTTCTAACAGGGAGATTAAGACTATATTGCAGAAGGTAGTCCGCCCAGACCGAAAGGATTGGTCGCAGTTTTAGACTCGGTCTTGTGGGCATATCGGACATCCTTCAAGACTCCTTGGGTACATCTCCATTCCAACTCGTTTATGGCAAGCCGTGCCACTTACTAGTTGAGCTGAAGCATAAGTCACTATGGGCTGTTACTGAGATATTTTGGATCCCAGAGAGTGTAGGAGATCAGAGAAAGGCAGAATGGCAGCCCTGGAGGAACTTAGAGATACAGCATTCTCGAGTAGCCTACAGTATAAGGAACGAGTAAAGATATGGCATGATTCTCACATCAGCCATAAGCAGTTTGACCGAATCAGAAAGTATGGTTATTCGATGCAAGGCTAAAGCTATTTCCAGGAAGTTGCAGAGCAAATGGAAGGACCATACTTGGTCCGGAAGGTGCACGACAACGACAGCATTGATATATCTGAAATGTCATCTGAATCCACCTTCCGAGTTAACGGTCAGCGCCTAAAGCCATATCTTGATCATGAACCGCTGATCGTCGATGTTGCCCCGATTCATTTTGCATGAGATGTAGTCTTTGACTCATTGCATCTCATGCCTGATTTTCACTTTCTCTCGCAATTGTATAGATCCAGATGTCCATATCACACATTCTTTTGTCTAAACACCCCATTTCTATCTTATGATTATGCTATACTTAGGGTGTACTTTACCCTAATATAGGGGTGTCAGACGTTTGATTATTCTTTTGATTCTTTTTACCTTTGTTTTGCTGCCTATACTTAGGGATATTTTACCCTAAGTATAGGGGAGGTAGACTCTGTATATTCATCTCTTCGGTTTTCCCTTTGTATACAATCTACTATACTTAGGATTACTTGATCCTAAGTATAGGGGGATCACCGACTTCTATTGATTTATTCTTTCATTCGTCGTTGTAGTATACTATTCTTTTCACTTTTCTATACGCGGCATGAGTTATGTCTTTCTTTCCAGCTCTTTGATCACTATGAGGACATAGTTCGAGCTAAGTATAGGGGGGTGTCGTATATATTGTATATATACTTTAGCCATAACTCGTACTTTCATATTTTTAATATGGCTAAAATACTGTGCAAATATAAAAAAAAGAGATGCATAAATTTCCCTCAAAATTTTTTCTTGTACATACTGACTAATAAGTCAGGTTAAAATATTTTGAAAGCAGTTGAAAATCTATTTGGAAAAATCTTTTGAAAACTATTTTGAAAAATGTTTGAAAAATATTTTCAACCTTTGTAAAAATATTGTGGATTGTAAAAATTTTTCTTTCTTTGTGTGAAATAAAATGATTTTGTTAAAACTATTTGCAATGTTTGGAAAAATGGTTGAAAAATTATATTGAAAATCTATATATACTATTTGAAAAATGTTTGCCAAATAGTTTTCAAATGTGTGTAAATGTTTGTAAAATTGTGTGCAAAATTATTTTGGACTATAGTTTTCAAATTATTTGTAAATTATTTTCAAATAAATTTGAGGAATATATGCATCACACAAAAAAATTAATTAAAAAAAGAAATTAAAAAATCTAAAAAAACCAACTATGTATATGCTTGTATAAATTACTCAAGTTGTAAATCCTATCTCATGACTCTTGTAAATAATTGACTCACTCCTTTGTAAATATGTGCATATAATCCCTAACCTTTATCTTTAAAAAAAAATTTGTATAGACTTGTATATATTTCTAACTATTTGCAAAAAAAAAACTTTTGCATGTGCATCATTTTTCAAAAATCCATAAAAAATTTCAAAATTTTGAAAGTGATTTCACAAAAAGATTTTTATCTTTCTTTTCATTGTACATATTTTCTTGCATTGGCATGTGCATTTTTCAGGATAGTCTTGACGATTAAACTAAGTCTGGAATAAATTTGAAGAATGGAGCTTAGTTGGACCTTAATCCCTTAATTTCAGAGGAACCTTATAAGATTTGGAGTTAAGACTTTTCAGGTCCTAGTGACTTAATCTTTGAGTCCATAAGACTATGTTCACATGTCATCTTGATGAGTCTAAGTAGAATATTTAACAACACACGCATGATTCTTTCAGACTGTGGCTTACCTTGGACAATGCACTTTACACGTAGCTCTTCATGGAGGAGGTGGTGAGGAAGGCAGTTTCCTTTGGCTTGGGGGTAGCATATGAGGGTAGTACTTCTAGGCGGGAACCTCTCTTCTTCTTCTAGTGAAGGAAGTGCATTCCAACTTGGTCTAGTGGTGATGAAGTCTAAAGACAGAAGTTGTGGGTTGCAATAAGGCTTCAAAAGAGGGATAGTCTACTGGCTCAAGAGGAAAATTCTTGTATATATGCTGCACCATGTAGATATGTTGTACAGATGCACTTGAAAAAAAAAGAAAAAAAGAAAAAAAAGATAAAAAGAAGAAAAGGCACTCCAAAAAGTGGTGGGTCTGAATAGAAAATGATAATCCCACCGGAGTATGTATATAGTGCAAATAAGCAAAGCTTAAAGACTCATGGATTCCATCTCATGAAGCTTGCAGCGGGAGACTTAGCTACACTGGTTGAGCTCCCAAAATTCTATACCTCTTATTCCCCTCATCCTGAGCCGGTTGCACTCGAACTTAGAAGGAATACCCCGCTTCTCGAGGAAAGAGTTGCCAGACCGGGGGATTAGAGTTACCTTGTTGAGAGAGGTTGTTTCTTTGTTACTTCTGAGATGAGGAGCTATATCCACTTACACCGTACAAGTAAGGATTTCATAGTCCTAAGAATTTGTGTATGTAGACTTGTTCTGATCTGACTGTTGAGTAGACTTGAAAGGAGTCTTGTGGGAACTTAGAGGCTGTTAGGTTTTAAATCCACATCCCATTTAAGGTTCCGACACACTAATAATCCAAAGGTCTGACAGAGCTCCAGACTACATTTTTTATGAAGATAAGCTTAAAAGTCAACATTATTCTTAACTTCTTTCCTTTTTTCTTTTATTTTTCTTTTCTTTATTTTTGTTTTCACTTATTTTTCAAATAAGTGTTTGCTAAGGGACTAGCAAAGGTAAAGTATAGGGGAATGATGAATCCACGATTCATCGCCTTTATTCTTTTATTTTAGCTTCATTTTCTTAGTCAAACACATGTAAATACCCATTAATTTCATAATTTTACCATTTTGCATGCATTTGTTAAAATTGCATTTTTAACACTTTTTGTACATGAATAAAAGAATAAAGAAGAAAAGAAAAAGAAAAGAAAAATAAAGGATGTAGTTATGCAATAAATACAGACTAACCCAAACCCCGAGAGAAGGTCAAGACTTGACCTGATCGACCAGGAATAAAGTAGGGGGAGATAGGGTCGTTTGTCAGAAAAATCAAAAATATCTTGTAAATATTTTTCATGTATATTTATACAAAACTTACATTATTTTATCTGTACACAATGTGACCTCAAACTAATTATTTTCGTAAATAAAAGTTGTAAATAAAATTGTGTTGTAAATAATAAAAATATTTGTAAAATAAAATATTGTATATATTGCAAATAATTACACCCAGAAAAAGCCACAAAGTGATAATTGAAACATCAATTCTAGCTCCACACATGCTCAAATTGAACCAAACTCACTTCCATCATACTATAAATTAAATTATCTTTCAAATGGTTGTGGTTTCATTATTTTTGGAGTTACGGTTAAAAAGTTGGTTTTCTGGGGTGTTTTGTGCAGTTTTCCTATATATTTGATGAACATATTTATTTATATTTATTTTTATACATAATATATATTGTAAATATTGTTTTCATAAAAAAATTATTATTAAAAAAAATAAAAAAATAAAAATTAAAAAAAACCTTTATAAAAATTATTTCCTTATTTTCACCTATGTACATTATATTATATGTATATAATATATGTATACAATTAACTTCCCTAAATAAAAATTACCAAAAAAATTAATTATCTCACATTAATTAATTTAATTTATTTAATTACGAAAATCATATGTAATTATTTAATTTATTGGATTTATTTGAATTCATTTGATTTGATAACTTACCTTTTATGTGAAGATTTGATTTTGTGCCTTAAATAGCCACCATTAAGGTGGTTAAGTGATTTTTGGGAATTATTTAATTTATTTATTTTAATTAATTACGAAATTCGTTTTTAATTAATTATTTATTTTTATTTATTTAATTATTTTATTTAATAACCAATAAACACTTTCCTCATTTGTGAATATCTTCCATTTTTTATTTTCTTCTCTTTTTAATGGGCTCCTCCCCCCTCATTCACACTTGATCAATCTTTGGAGAAAGGAGCCCGATCTCCGAGAAGCTACTCGTCGCAGAAGGGTGCTTAGCCTCCGAGCCGTCCGGTGACAACGTATTGGTTCTCGTCGAGGCCATAATAGCATTTCCGATTCCAAGGTGAGATCCCAATTTTACTTGTCTTTCTCCCTAGGTAATTGTAGGCTTAGATCTTAGCGTAGGAGTAGGGAGTAATTTTTAGATTAAAAATCTCAAAAATTTCCACCACATATTTTCCGCCTCCGACATCGATTTACCATCTCATCTCGTGACCCTCCATTTCACGTTCTACCTCACGCAACCACACACCTCCGGCCACGCACGGTGGTCGGAGTCTTCGGATCTATCCCCCACATCTCACCAAGATCCATCCCCATCCACACCTCTGATTTTGTGTATAAAAAATAAAAAAAACTATTCGGTCATTTTTCTCTAATCTTTGTGTTGCACAAATAAATAAAAATAAAAAAAATAAAATTGTTTCCCTTTTTCTCTAACAATTTGTTTTGCAGGTTCATTTAATAAAACATAAAAAAAAGCAATAAAAGTTTTTTTTATCCTCTGTCTATTACTGTCCACATTTCTCTGATAAACAAAAATAAAATAAAAAAAATAAAAAAAATAAAAAAAATAAAAAATCACAAGCAGGTGACGGTGGGTCATCACCCCCACCGCCCCGTCGCTACAGCGCATCTCCCGCGCCCCAGCGCCCTCAGCGGCGGCGCCGACCGCCATCACCGCGCCCAGGCGTGCCCAGCCGCGACCCCGCGCCACCGCGGGCGCCGCCCTCTGCCAAGCGCGGCCGACCGCCCAGCGCCCTCCGCCTGGGCGACTCCTCCCTTCGCGCGCGTGTGTCGCGCGGAGGCGCGACCTCCAGACGACGCTGCCGCGCGACGCCCCTCCGCAGGCGCACCGACGCGCGGCGCCGCCAGATCCTCCTCGCGCAACCCATGCGCGCCCCCTCTGGCAGCCCCCCTACTTCCACGCCCCCGCGCGGCCTCCGCCGTGCCTCCTCCAGACCCCGCACGCGGTGCCGCGCGGCCTCCAGGCGCCAATTCCGTTGTGGGCGGCGGCCATTCCTCTGTGGCGGCGGCGGGTTCCTCCTCTCATATCTTTGAAGAACGGCTGCTCCCTGTGGCTCTCTTTTCTCCCCTGTGAAGATCGAATGAAGAGAAGAAAACCTTAGTGGAGGGTTGTCAATTAAAAAAGGGAAAATTACAAGAATACCCTCTGAAGTTCTCATTATGTCAAAAAAAGCCCTTATGCTCTAGCAAGTCACATGTCAAGCACATGTTCACTGGGTAATTTACAACATCTCTCCTGCTGTTTGTTTTTGTTCTATTTTCTGTAAACTTTGAAATAATTACATTTATGTCCTTGTTCTGCAGAACCTAACTTGCTTGATCTTTCTGATGAAATAAATGTTTGCATTGCTATAAAAAATTCTACGAAAATTCACATATGCTCCTGCTACAGTCTTGAACATTGTATAAAATTTTCATTTCTTTTTATTGTCATTTGTTATATTAAAAAAATCAAAAACATTATCTTTTTGCATATCTCAACTTTGAAAATTCATAAAAATCGAAAAAGTGTTTAAAAATTCCATAAAAATTTCTATAGGTGTATTTTGTTGTGCTTTATCTTCAAACCAATTTTTGTGCATATTGTGCTTCTTTTAAAAATTAAAAAAAAATAAAAATTGAAAAACCACCAAAAAATTTACTTTTGGAAATCTGACTATAGAGTTTTTTAAATCGTGCTCCTTGTGTTCGACCCTGGTCGCTAGACCAGGTAAAAAGAATAGCGAAAAGCCGCTTACATTTCTTATTTGATCTCTTTTCTTAAGTGGTTTACAAATTTTTTTCTCGTTGACCGAATCCCGCGGTTGAGAACAACGACTAAATTGTGCTTTATTATTTATCCATCTCGATCGCGTTGATTTTCGTGTCATCAGTCGACATCAGTATGACCCCTCTCCATTGCAGGTGTGGACGGGTTACCATGGATGCAAGGGATTTGAAAAGGAGTCTGAAAATCATCACCACAAGATGCTTGGACATGTCATCGCCGATCTCCGTCAACGCTTGCACCATCATGTCCTTGTCCATATACTCATCCTCGACCCCGCTCATCAGGAGTTGGTTCTGCGGACTCCCATTTTCATTTCCTCTAGCCTCCCTCATCATCATATGGGTCATCTCTAAACTATATCTCAATGGCTTCTATTAATCGGCTCTTAGAATCAACTACCAAAAGGGCCACACGATCTAGGTCATCCCTCACCAAATGAATATCCCCAAACCTTGATACTTAAAAAGGAGTAAGACTTGAGTCATATTCTTGATAATGTTGAAAAAGCAATGATATTATAAGTATTACTTACAACAAAGTCCATTATACATCAGTGTCTACCAATGAACCGTCAGGTGATACAGTTGTACCAACACATATAGTCGTCTGTTACCCCATCTCCTCCTGGCACTTGATGAATCTCGTATTCTTCATACTAAAATTAGTCAATTAAGCTATGTTTTCCAAAATCTATATGCATTTAATAATTAATAGAGCATCATTAGCATCCATACATGTGTAAATAATATTCGCATTTCATCATGCATAATTGCATAATGTGTAAATTGACCTAAAAGATGCTAACTTCCTCTATTTTAGATAATTCATCCCAACTTCTATTGACCTAAAATCATCTTTATTGTGTAGATGTTATTAATAAGAATAAATAAAAAATACATAAAAATTTCTAACTCAAATAAGTGTCAATTAAATCCAAGTCCTAACTTTACATATGACAGACTAAAATGCGTATATCTTCCTCAAACAATATCCAATTTTGGTCTACTCACTTTTAAAGTACTCCATTTTCAAATACCTTCAAAACAAGACCAATTTTATAAAATTCAAAGCTCATATGTAAAAGTTGGGTTTTGGGTCTCTTTTGCGCATTTTATCTTTTTGTGATTTAGACATGATCTTTTATGTATATAATTACCCCTTTTACTTATTTCTTTTTCATTTGTATTTTTTGATGAAAGTTTTATCAAGCAGCATAAAATTTCAAGTCTAGATTAAGACTGAAATAAAAGAAACTAACCTTATCCGAGTGACTTTTGCGAGTCTGCACAAAATTTGCTTGTTTCATACTTCTATTTTATTTATCTATTTTCTTACTTATTAAAAATTAAAAAAATAAATAGATTAATATATAATTAAGTATATTTTATTTTATTAAATTTTTATAGACTTTTATCTTCTTTTAAAATCACAAAAAATACAAAATCCCAAAATCGGTTTTCTATGCACTTGGAGAACCACCAAAAATACCACTTTGCACAGTTGACCTCTTTTGCCTTCGAGTTCTTCATGAAAGTTGTAGATCTCATCGAGACAAATAACTTTTGTGAAGAAAAATTTTCAATCCGAGGTCTCTTTCTATTTTTCTATTTCTTCTTTTTTTATTTTGAATTTTTTGGGGGTGACACGAGGCAGTCTCTGGGTGTCATACGTGGCACCCCCACTCCCTCTCTCCTCTCTCCTCCGGGGTTATTCCCTTCTAGTCGTTCTTCCCTCTCCTACCCTTTAATATCTCCCCCACCCTACATGTAACGCCCACCCCATCATCGTCGCCCCACGCCTCCGGACGTTACGACTACCGCCATGTCCCCGTTGTTACATGCCCCCTATAAAATGCCCTCCACTCCAGCCACCATCACCATCCGCAACATGAGGGAAGGCAACCGCCATCTTCTCGAGCATTCTGGTGACAACAGTGGCCTCCCATAGACAGTGACAACGACAGGTCTTCCTCGAGCGTGATCCAAGGAGGCGTCTCCTCCTTGCTGCGGTTGTTGTGTACTTCTATGTAGCTTCGGAGCCCCACTCGCCAGGCTCCTCGAGGCTAGGATCAACCAAGGTATTCCAACTTTGGTGATTCCGGGTGACCAAAGATATCACTCCGGTAACCACCAGGAGCTCGGTCACCCACCTCGTCCCTCGCATCAGTCAAGATCCACCACCCTTGCCTCCCCAGGAAACCTTCCTCGACCATTACTGCTCCATCTTCCAGCATCTCCGCTCGCGTTCCTCACATCAGGCAAACACACCCTCCTCCCCCTTCACTCATGATTCCCCTCTCTACCAACGACCCTCTCCCGCCTATCTCCGCCTGACCAAGCTCGACTGGCTCTTCACCATTGAGCATCTCCGCTCTCGCCCCCTTTTGCTCCAGTTATTTTTTCTTGTGGGAACATCAACAAACCTCACCTCTTTCTCCGTTGTCGATCAAAGCCACCCCGAGTCACCAGCCACTACCTTCCGCTCGGTCATCGGTTGTGTGTCGGCGAGTCTTGGGCCAGCAATCATCTCCCACCACCACTCGAGGCCTCGCCTGCTCCCTCAAACATCGCGTATGTACGTTCTTCAGGGAAGGAGCCGCCCATCGCTTCCAACTTTCCTCTCTCACGTGTAAAGCATGCGAGGGCTGGAGACATTTGAAATCCCCCTCCCCCCTCCATCCTTTTAATTACAAAAAGGTCCTCTACGCCCAGTCATGTGTTCCCCATGTGAGTGCGTGGGAAAATTGCATTAGCCCCTCCTCCTACTTCCAAAAATTACAGATAAGTCCTCTAAAGACCCATTTGAAAGAAAAATAATTATTTTTATTACATTTTAGTCTATATTATTTCATTTCATCATATCTTGCTCATTCAAACTCCGATTTTATGCATAATATGTCATTTTGAAACTACTTTCATGCTCTTTCATATTATATACTTCGTCGAATAATTAGAGGATATTAATTGATGATTATTACTTGTGATTTATGATCAATGTAGGATGAGTACTGACATATTGTGTCAAATTTTCATTGAGAAAACTGATGATTTGTTTTGCAGGGATTCCATTGAGGGCTTAAATTGAATTAATTTTCTTTTGACTATTGTGAATCACTATTCAAGAATTTAATCTATGTAGGGGACTCAATTGACAATAAATGGATTTAATTCTCAATAATTTAGGTGATTAAACTTGATTTACTTGAGGATTAAATTGGAGAGAATTTTCAGATCAATTGAGGATTATTTTTATTACAGGATTATTAATAGGTTTATTTGGACGCTTACCTACATTTGGATTTATTCGATCTGTGACTCTTTTTGAGAATACTAATTAATTTATTTGGATTAAAATTTTAGTCACATATCTTATGCTTAATATCCTTCTTGGTTCGCTTCTTCGTCATTGCATTGTATTATATCCTCCAAAAATAGATATTAATTGAGCATTTAACAAATTATTTAATTTAATTTAAAATCACGCAACTAAAAATCATTGTTTCATGTATTCGACCTTGGTATACTTGCAAAGTCCAAATATTCCTGAATATTTTAATATTATGATTTTTGATTGACCGAAGATCGTCTCCTATACTACAATTCTTGACTATAAAAAGGCAATTTCCGAGTTCATCAAATGACCTTGTTGTCGGGGAACACATATTTTTGGGATTTTAACTTATTTTCTGTAATTATTTTTTGTAAAATTAATTTTTATGTCATTTTTTATTTTTCGCATTGTATTTTTCTACATTATACTTTGCATCTTTTCTCTCATTAAAATACCAAACGCATCTTCTCTCTTTGCATATTTCTCGGAGCAAATTTTGGATATAATTTAAGGATCTACAAAGACAAAGACTGGATTTTAATTGTAAAAGAGAGAAAGCTTAGAATAGCTTCATTTTCTACGTCATTCACATGTTTTCTCTCTATGACCCTCTAATTTGTTATAATTTAGGACTGGGCGTCTTTGTGGTGTGTTGGTTCTATTTCAACCTTTTTTGTGTGATTGGGACCTGACTTGAGTGGCATAGGAATTTGTCACATATACGCGTGCTTATTTATTCTTAATTGTGCTCGTAATTCTTATGCCACACTTTCAGTAACTATACGCACTGGTAGATCATTCAACTTAGCCAAATTTTAATCAATTCTGTCCCGCTAATAGATTTATCTGCTGAGGGAGATTTCATCTATATATATATATATCATGTAGTGTATGTTAGAGATTACCGTAGATTGATGTTTCTTTATTTATCAATGTTTCCTTATTATAACCCCACAGGGGTATTTATATAAGTTCCTCTCTGAGCACCCAAGGGTTTAGTCCTATATAAGGACCCCTAGACCTCACAGAATAAACACACAATATTCTTCTCTTCTTCTCTCCACATGGTATCAGAGTAGCGGTCCTAGACCGGTGTTCTGATCTAATATTCCTCCGCCATCGCCCGCCCCTTCTCTCCCCTCCATGATGCCCAGCAGGAACTGCCATGCATTAGGTGTGCGTCCCCCACCCCCGCACCTTGGGCCATAAGCCCTAGGCCCCCTGCGCCCCTCGCACCCTAGCGCCCCACGCGCCCCTCGAGCCCATGCGCCCCTCGCGCCCCTCGTGCCCCTGCGTGCTTCGCGCCCCTCGCGCACCTGCGCGTCGTGCTTCTGCACGCACCTCGCGCCCCTGCGCGCACTACTTTTTTGACTTCGGTTTAGGGCGTTCAACCTCCACAACTCTCCAAAAATGTGCAACTGAGGAGGTTCTACAGATCAACTACATCTTCATCTAGGTCATTTTTTTGACCTAGAGATGCTATCATGACGTCCACCGAGACCAAGCCTATGTATCCTCCTTCTTCTCTAATGGTACAAGGCACATCTATCAATTTGAAAGGCTCCGAAAAACTATGTTCTATGGTCTCGATCCTTCAAGATATTTATTGGTGGCCAACGAAAGAGTGCCATCCTCACGAAGACTCCTCCTGCTACCACTGATGCAGAATATGAAGCCTGGTTTGTCAACAATTACCAGGTAATTACTTGGATGATAAATAGTGTAGATCCAAATATTGCTGCAAATCTCTTATATAAAGATACTGCTAAAGCCATGTGGGAAAATCTTGAGCACACATATTCCCAGAAAACAACCAAGTCTCGTCTTTCTGATATATACACGAGAATCTGGTCTACTAATCAAGAAGAGACCAGTCTAACTGAATACTATCGGACACTTATAAGCTTGTTTAAAGAACTTCTTATCTTTCAACCTGCATGCTGATAAACAAATAGGCGAACGTGCTGAGTGGCAGATCTACAGGTTCTGCTCAGGACTTCACCTGAAGTACAAAATTGCAAAGATCAAGTTCTTATGGAATATAAATTACCTACGATCGAAACCATATTCGGTTGACTACAGGAACTGGAGGCTCCGGTTCAAAATTCTCTTGTTCATTCTTCTACAGAGACAACAACCCACTATTCATTTGAGCAAAGAGAACGTCAGTCTTATCCTAGAGGCCGAGGTCGTGGCTGCGGACGTGACCTTGGATGAGGTCGTAGTCATGATTTCTCTAATGGTCGTTATCCTACATACGTACACTGTGGTCGCATGAATCATCCTTCTGAGCATTGCTGGGCAACATTTGGCAAGCAACCAAGTGCTCATAACACTTATGACAATGAATCATATGATACGGACAATGATACAACTGCTCAGAGTACAGATGGACAACAGACTCCATTCACTGCTTCTGAATATACTCGTCTGCAACAACTTCTAAATGATTCCGCTCCCTCAACCAAAGACACGACCGCATCTGCTGCTACTACTAGCCTTGCCACTACCTTAGGTACAATAGCAAACTCAGTCTATGTTACCAAACATGCATGGATTGTTGATTTTGATGCTTCAACTCATCTAACGGGAGATGTCAGTCTACTCACCTCATATCAACCCTCTACCACTGTAAAGAGCGTTCGTGTTGCCAATGAGGATCATTCTCCCGTTACTGTTGTTGGAACTATTGACTTCTCCAACAAACTTCGACTGACAGATGTGCATTGTGCTCCTGCTTTCCCGCTCAGTCTTTTATCTGTTCAGAAGCTATGTCGTGAGCTACATTGTCCTGTTATTTTTGATGAATTCTGTTGCTATTTTCAGGACATCCTGACGAGGCAGATTTTTGGTGGGGGGCATGAGAGGAATGGCCTATATTACCTCAACAGCCTGCCCACTTCCAACTTTGCTGGTGCTACCTCCATCTCTGAAGATCCCCTTCTATGGCATCTTCGTCTAGGACATCCTTCTGCCAAAGCTCTCTCTATGATGTTCCCTGAACTATATAAGATAAAACCCTTTGAGTGTGAAGTATGTCAGTTTGGAAAACATCATAGAGTTTCCTTTCCTACTAGAACTGAGCCTCGTCGCACTACTCCTTTCTTCTTAATTCATTGTGATATTTGGAGACCCTGTCCGGTCAGAACTATTAGTGGTCATAAGTACTTTGTTGTTTTTGTAGATGACTACAGTCTCTTATCTTGGGTTTTCTTGTTAAAAGTACGTTCAGAATTAATATCGTTGTCAAGAACTTCTTTCATTATGTCAAAAAAATTTTCTCCACAACTATTAAAATCTTTTGTTCTGATAATGCTCTAGAATTTACTCAGAATGACTTGATAACCTTTTTTACCTCCCAGGGTACCATACATCAAACGTCTTGCCCATATACATCCCAAAAAAATGGGGTTGCTGAAAGAAAACTGAGACACCTTCTTGATATTGCTCGATCCTTACTCACTCATATGAATGTTCCCGAGATATATTGGGGCAATGCTATCCTTACTGATGTTCATCTTATAAACAGGGTCCCCTCTGCTTCTCTACATGGCTCCACTCCTTTCAACTTACTATATCCCAAGGAGAAACTTTTCCCTCTGCCCTTACGAATTTTTGGATGCACAACCTTTGTCCATAATTTCCATACCACTGACAAATTATATGCTCGTGCTATCAAATGTGTTTTTCTAGGATATTCTCAAACTCAAAAAAAATACATATGTTATGATCCTACATGACATATTTATTATGTTTCTCTTAATGTCTTCTTCTTTGAACAAAACAGCTTCTTTACTCAGACAGTGTCCAATATTCCCCTACAGTTTCCTCCTCCGCCAATTGTGTATAAAAGAAGAACTGTGTCTAATCTTGTTCATGTTCCTTTACCTATTCCACTGTTGCAGGACACTATGCCATCCTTGAGTGCTCCCACCAATGCTACCTCGGATAGTCCTCAGGAGTTTCCGATTGCACTACGAAAAACAAAGAGGCAATGTACACTTCATCCAACATCTCATTTCACCTCTACTAATGGGTTATCTTGCTCTGACAAAAGATATGCAGATGCCATAATGGCTATTTCTGTTCCCAAAGATCATCATAGTGCACTACAAGATGAGGGATGGAGAATGGCAATGAATGAAGAAATGGAAGCATTACAGTCTCGAAAAACATGGGACCTTGTCAAATGCCCTCCTGGATGTAAACCAGTTGCATGTCGCTGGATCTTAACTACAAAATAGTCCCCTGACGGTTCTATTGATCGTTTAAAGGCAAGACTTGTAGCAAAAGGCTTTACTCAAATATACGGGGTAGACTACTTCGAAACATTCTCCCCTGTGGCTAGAATGGGATCCATACGAACTATCATCTCTGTGGATGTGAACAAAGGGTGGCCTATGTTTCAGTTAGATGTCAAGAATTCATTTCTATATGGAGAGCTTGATGAAAAATTCTACATGATACAACCCCCAGGTTACGAAGTCGAGGGGGAGTATGTATGCTGACTTCACAAAGCCATCTACAGACTAAAGCAGAGTCCAAGAGCTTGGTTTGATAGACTGAGTAAAGAGATTGGCACCATGGGCTTCCAGAGGACTACGTTCGAATATTCGGTTTTTGTCAGGAGACGATAGACTGGTATTGTAATTCTTGCTGTATATGTAGATGATATGATTATTACTGGAGATGATGACCAAGGGATACTAGAAACAAATGCTTTCTTGCAAAAAGTATTTGTCACCAAGGATCTTGGACAACTTCGCTATTTTCTAGGCATAGAAGCTCTACGTACTAAGAAAGGCTTACATATGTCACAGAGGAAATACTGCCTTGACATACTAACTGAGGCAGGACTACTTGGGTACAAACTCTCAGGAATTCCAGCAGAGCCTAGAAAACATTCTGCATCCAATGATCCTCTCTTTGAAGACACTACACGATATAGGAGCCTGGGGGGCAAACTTCTATATCTTAAAGTTACTAGACCTGATATATCCTATGCTGTAAACAGAGCCAGCCAATATATGGAGAAACCATGCTACAACCATTGGCAAGATGTTCTTCAAATCCTTCGCTACCTAAAAGACTCGCCAGGATGAGGAATCTTCTATGGGGCAAATGGTCACACAAATCTTACTACATATGCTGACGCCGATTATGCAAGCTCTCCTGAAAACCGTCGATCTACAACTAGATATGCCATGATGGTAGGAGGAAACCTGGTTGGTTGGAGCAAGAAATAAGCAGTCGTTTCAAGATCTAGTGTTGAAGCTGAATACAGAGCAATGGCTCAGGCTACATGTGAGATCACATGGCTGCTCACTTTTCTACAAGAACTAAATGTTGTTACATCCACTCCTATTCCCTTGTACTGTGACAACAAATCAGCTATCTACATTGCTACCAATCCTGTGTTCCATGGGAGAACAAAACATATTGAGATTGATTGTCACTTTATCAGAGATGTTGTACGTGGAGGGAATATAACCACGCCGCACATTCCAATAGATCTTCAGCTTGCTGATATTTTTACCAAGGCAACGACTAAGAAGCGGCTTTCTTGGATAACTTCCAAGTTAGGCATGATTGATGAATATGCTCCAACTTGAGCGGGAGTGTTAAAGATTACCGTAGATTGATGTTTCTTTATTTATCACTATTTCCTTATTATTATTGTTTCCTTATTGTAACCCCACATGGGTATTTATGTAAGTTCCTCTCTGAGCACCCTAGGGTTTAGTCCTATATAAGGACCCCTAGACCTCACAGAATAAACACACAATATTCTTCTCTTCTTCTCTCCACAGTGTAAATTTTAAAAATTCCTTGTATTGCATCCTGCATGAAGAATGTGAGGAATCACTGTAAGTCTTCTTCTTAAGCATGCATCGTTGATTTGCGCTTGCATTGGCTTTTTCGATTCTCCCTCCTAAGTTTTACAACTCAGGAGTTAAAGGAATTGTGATTTCTCGTTAGGTGTGAATTTCTGTACTCACTTAAAACTTCAGTGATAACCTTAATCTAAAATCGATACTACTAATCAAGGTGACTATATATAACCTAACCTAAAATCAAGCTTGTGTATCATGGAGAATAATTAACTCATTATTTGTAAGGACAAGATCACACACTTAGAACAGAGACACAAATAGAAAATTTCATTCAGACTATTGTTTTTAGAAATAACTAGTTACTTCTCAGTAAGGGTTTCGGGTAGCCGTTTTACGGTCCGACTACCCTTAAAAGAGTGAGTGGTTTAGAGGACACCATGAAAGACTTAGTCCACAAGTAACAGGGTAGCGGTCTAACGGTATGTACTTACACCCATACTGGCTGAAAGTAGATGCAACTAGTTGTATGAACTCAGGATAGTCTTTGTGAAATATTTTCGCACCTAACAACTCCACTTAATTTTCAAGATTGCTTTCTCATTAAATTAAAATTGAAAAGATAAGAGGCCGAGCCCTAGCGTGCCTTCACCGGTGTTGAGTGGGTGAATCTATGTGGTTCTTTTGTGTTTGACTTATGTGCATCAAAGACCTTGCAATAGCCAGAAAATCGTGGTTCGCAAATCATTCCATCCCTCTCTTGAGAATATGTTGTCACATTGGCCTTCATACTCGATCCCCACTACTATGTCCCGGCATCCTTCTTCTCACTCTCTACAGGGGAACCCTCTCTCTTCAAACATGGTCCCCCTCAGCTATCATTCTCTTACATCCCATACATCCCACCCTATGTCCACTCTTCTTCATGGAATAGACCTCTCTCACATAGTGACAATCTTATGGACATGAGAGAGAGAGAGCATAATTGAGGATGAAAAATGGGGAAAACAATATTAACGGTGAAACACGATTTTTGATTACTATGAGTTCACAACCTCTTGAACCATCCCCTACTCCGGTTGATTCTCTTTCTGAGTATGACAAATTTTACTTCGATCATTCATGAGAAAACCAAAGCCAAGGTAATATAGCTCAGATCGTAATGACTATGAATAATCAATACTCTACTCAAGGTTACAAGTTGGAATCACGACATATGGAGAATGATTATTCAATCACAGATTCACAAGTCATGAGATGTTTGAGGATGAGACTGCTCAGATCAATCATAGTGCAAACGCTTTGAGTGAGTGAGAAAATATATGATCTCATCCAGTCTATGCAGAATCCAAAATAAGTGAGGTCGCCACCTTACGAACTACAAAATTATCATGTGACTCACAATCATGCACAACCACCACTGACCTCTGACCACCCTACTAACCATATCATAGAAAATACCAAAAATTGAAAAAATAGAAAATTCAAAAAATTGGACAATTATGAAGTAGAAGCGTTTTGCAAGATTTTGATCTTAGAGCTTTCATTGATCAAGGCCATAGAATATGTGCTCCTTCTTAAGCAATTTGGGAAGAGTCGACTAAATCCAAAAAGAAGGGTAAGAAATGATCAAGGACTGAACATCATGTCATATGTATGGCCAGCTCTTTAGTGATGAATCACAAAATCAAAAGCTGCAAAGTCAAGCAGTTGACTCGGATCACATATTAAATTGAGGATACCATATTTGCTCATGTTCGATTAGGCAATGACTATACACTCAACAACCTCCCCAAGTTTGTTTTTGATCAACTCAAACTCAGACAACTCAAAAAGACAAGGGTGGTCGTTTAACTGCTTAATCGTTCTACCAAAAGACCTCAGGGGATCGTTTCTATCATTGTAAATTTCCGGGGTGATGGACATCAAGTGGACTTTATTGTCTATGATATTGAGCACCCTGAAACATTGTCACAGTCTCCTATAATTTTAGAAAAGTCGTTCTTAGCCTCTTTTAAAGTAAATGTCGATTCTAAGACTCAAGAAATCAAGTTTCCGAACTCTGACCACAATGCACAAAGCCTCAATGACACGACCAGCTCTGAGGAAACCCGACTTGAAACCGATAGTTGTGACCAGGAGACAAATGCTTCACGTGATCAAACCTCTCCTCATAAAATATTGACGCATGCCGTAGGAGAGACACTCATGAGACCGTCCATTGGAAAAACCTATGATTCTCACCACACCTTCCACCATGAAACTTCTCCTAGGAGGAAATATTATTTAGGAGCTTATGAAAATTGGACCATATTTCTGAGGATCATCACGATAATTTAAGTGGTCCAATCTTTGAGTCATCAGTAATACATGAACCATACAAGAAACCAACTCAGGAAACCTCTGATGTCACCAAAATTTACGATTATCAAGAGGTGACATCAACAACCCCAACCATCAATAACAAAGCCACCAGTAACATGCTCCCTCACCCAAAGCAATGTATGACCCTACAAGAATTGGTCGACTTTTACGGGATTCATCTGATGATGAACGCATAAATACCACACTGTTACTCATGATTGGGAGAAGAAGATTGTCCATCTCCCTCCCAATGCTTCTCACGGAAACAAATCGACCAAGAAAGGCACCTTTGACCTTAGACACCAAGTGATTTTTGAAGAGTCCTCGTCTGGTCCTGAAGTGGTTCACTAGGTAAGTACAATAAGTATAGCTCTGATCTAAAGGCATTTACCTCTAGTTAACAATAGTTAGAGATTCTCTATGTACGACTACTATTTTTCTGAGGACGACTCTGACGATGGCTGGTCCTCTTCATCCATCCCCTTTTCTCCCCCCTCCACATCTCCATACTATCTCCCACCACAGTCCCATAAGAAGGTATGTCGCAAACCTCATCAACCTTGTACATCTGTAAATCTACTTGGTTCTCGTACGTAATTATTCGATCATACTTAGGCTGACCTGAACCTAAGTATAGGGGGGTCGGTACCGTCGTGCAACCATCATTTCTATTCTTTTCCCCTCACCCTTGCCTGCCTCATTTCGTATTTTTTTTCTATGCTTAGTCCCTTAAAAGTCCAAGTATTGGGGGGTATGTGTTGAAGAGGATTTTTCACGGGTCTAAATATGTCTCACATAAGACGGAGATACATTCATTGTGGCGACCCATAAGAAATCTTACTTCAAACAACAATTAACCCATAATAGATGATCAAACAATGAAAATCAATGTGGAGTTAACATTTATTATAGATCCACAAAAGATATGTATAGTGCAAGTAATGTAGAGCTCGAACAGAGGGAACAAGTAGGTAGATCGGGGCAATAAAGCACAAAAGTGAATGTGATGTATTTGTCTATAAGTGTGTTATTTTTGTGGATTTTTAATTTTATATATTTTTAATTTTTGATTTTATATTTTTGTATTTTTATTTTTAACTTTCTGATTTTATTTTTTCTTTTTATATTTTATAATTTTTATATTTTCTTTTTTTATTAAATAGAAAGCTATATAGAGAATATATACAACATAGTTTAGGGTATATATAAAAATAAGTAAAAATAAGCAAAATGAATAGAATATTTTTTTGGTTTTTAGATGTTTTTATACTGTTTTTTGTGATTTTTTTAGAAATTTTTCTAATTTTCTACAGATTTTTAAAGTTAAACCGAATTTAAAATGGAGATGAACAATATAAAATAATGTCAAAAATTCTCCAAATTAATTTTAATATAAAGATAAAAGTATATAGAAAATTTAAGGATAGAATTTTTTTGAATTTTTTAAGAATTTTATATATTTTTATAAAGGTTTTAGGGGTTTTTCTATTTGTTAGAGTTTTCTTTTATATTTTTAGTGATTTTTGGTATGAAGTTGTAAAGTACTAAAATAAATATATTTTTTTTTGAATTTTTCAAAAAGGTTTGTAATTTTTATGTATTTTATTTTACAAACAGGGATAAAAAGTGAAGTTTTTGATTTTTTATAAATAATAAAAAACTTCAAAATTGCAATATAAAAATATGGTGTGGAACATAAATGCAACATTAAGCTAAACCTATTTCTTGGGATCTTTTTAAGTTTTATAGATGCATAAAATAAATAGAGATGATAAAGAGAAAATGCAACACTAGTAGGGGTATTTTTATAAATATATGAAAGTTTCAGGGCCAAGTTGCAATTTCTACAAAAATATTAAACACGTACAAAAAGTTAATGGACCAAATAGATTTAAGCAAATCCGTTAGGGCTTCTCTGGAAAACTCATAAAATCGCATGTGTGAACATGTGCGCCACTGGCAGGGGCCTATTTATAATTACCAAAAATCCAGGGGAAAACTGTAATTTGTCTAAAAATATATAACGGCATTACAAAATTACAGAACTAATTCGAAATATGCAATCCCCAAAGGGTCCCGCTGCAAAATCGCTACCTCACGTGATTCGTCATGTAAGGTGACATGGCTGGACCTAATGGTAAATATAGAAAGCACAAGGGTTTTGTTGCAAATTTTACAAAATAAAAGTATTGAAAATGAAAGTTTCTAGTCTGAATAGTAAATAAAAAATGGTGAGGGAAAAAGTGCAAAATACCTACGCCTATGCGGGAGCGAATGGATGGATCTGCTTCACTAAGACATATATCTTAGTCATGTGGGTCGATGACGATTCGGTTGCCGACGGTCTGGATTAGATCTTCAGAGGAATCGGATGGTGGAGGCGCATTATCATCCGATGGCGACTGCACGATCTGGGGCGCGGCCTATGATGCAACGGCTGGGGACGAGGCAGGAAGAACACGGAGGAACTCGCCCAATGCGAATTTTAATCTGATGCTACTTGTTCCTCCAGCCACCAGGAAGATCTCCGAAGGTTTCTCCTTGCTCTAGATGTGATTCTGCCTCCAAGAAGCCCTGCAAAATGGACGAGCACCACTGGAGGAGGGTTGGCGACGCACAACACCCGAGGCTCCTTCTTGACCTTCGAAAGCCCCTGCAAAGGTGTCTTTTCTTGATGTGTCTTGCAAGGGAGCGGTTAGCACAGAAAATCGGTGCTCCAGAGAGCTCCTGGATTCAAATGGGGGTGCGAGGGCTCGATGTGGAAGCTCGTCAGAGTTGGCTCAGGCGAGCGGTGGGGGAAGGCGGTTGAGTGACTAAATGCGAAAGAAAAGAAGGGGGACGGATCCTAAGGCTGCGACTAGGTTGCAAATGCGAGAAAAAAATAGAAAACAACCTAAAGCTGGCCAGATGGCCAACGAGATAGGAACACAAGGACCGAAGCTCCGGCGATGGGTGGAACATGCCCCATAACCGCGTCCAACAACGCCCCAAAGAGGAGGGGGAGGAGGCTGTCACCCTCCTCAATCCCGGACACACCAGAGGCAAGGGTGGAGTAGGCCACAAGAGGTTCAAACTTGGGATGGAAGATCGGGTGGCTTTTTGTACAAGTGGATGAGCGGGCTCTAAGATCGAAAGATCTAGCTCGATGCATCAATCCAAAGCCCGATGTTAAGCTTGGGCGTGAATCACTACATATTGAGGAAGAAAAGTCAAGAAGGCTTCGTCATGAAATGATGTGAGGAACACCCTCAAAAAAATCGAGAAAACAAGAAAAATCTCGTTTATGACAGGGGACAGACCTCGGTTGGAGAGTTGACTAAGGTCAACGAACGGGATGCTCTGGTTGGTCCACGTGGACAAAAAAAATCCTGCAAAAAATATTTGTAAATTTGATTAAAAAAGAATAAATGATTTTATTAATTTTAGGTTATAAAATGAAAAATATTTATTATTTTCTAAAGTATTTTATGATGAATTTTATTTATTTTTTCGAGGTCTAGAATTATAATTAACTTTTTGAGGGCTATATATAGGTATATTTATCTATGTATTTTAATCTTTTATTCTTATGTTGTTTTTTATTCTATTAATTAAATTTATTATTTTATAGATTTATAACTTATTTTTATACACTTAAATATATTTTTATTCTATTTTTTGATGTATTATATACAGTTAAATAGATAGATATATTATCTATATAGGTATAGATATAGGTACTTTACCTATGTATTTTATACAAGTATTTTATTTTAATGATTTATTTATGTTTTTATTCTACTTTAAATATGTACATATATTGTAAATAATATTTACATAATTATAAACATATAAAATTATAAAAATGATTAATAATGAATAAAATGAATATTTTAATCGGTATAAGTATATAATAAGGGTCAAAAGCCTAACTTTCAAATCGTAACTCCAAAAAATATGAGATCACCTTCATTAAATAGATTATTAAGAGTTATATACAATTAAGATGATTTTGATATTTTTGAGTCTTTATTTGAGAGATATGGGTTTGGGAAGTTGGAATTTTGGAAATTTTTCAGATCATATCTTTTTATTTGTATATTATTTTTGTATGAAATCGAATTTGTATTTTTCCATATTTTATTATCTATAACATTCATGTTCAAAGTTTCTTTATTTGAAGTATGAGAAGTAGAACTAAAAATAGATCCCAAAATGAATAAAAATAAATAAAATAAATGGACTTTTTATTGGACTATGGCCCTTATCTCCCTTTTCTTTATTCCTTGTAGACCTAGTCATCGAGATGCCTAGGTCTCGAGGTTTCAAGTCATAAAATATTTTCAATATTTTATTCTTTTTCTTTTCTTTTCTTTATTCTATAATTTTGACTTTAAAAATCATTTTTATACACTATTCACAGAATGATGCATGAATGATAAAATGCATGAATTAAGCTTATTTATATGCATTTATTAGGGTTTTTAAGGCCAAAATGATAGAATAAAGATGGGGAAACGATGATTCATCAGTATGTCGACGTATTTTCTTTTTCGCTCAACTATACTTAGTATGAGCTATGCCTACATTTGACTTTGTGCCATGAGGACATAGTACAAGCTAAGTATGGGAATGTTTGTATATTTTATACATACTTTATCCATAGCTCGTACTTCAATTGTTTCCATCTAACATCGGGGATGGGTAAAACTAGTATTTATTTTATACTAAATTCTTTCTGTAACTAATACCTATTTTTTAAAAAAGTAAAAACAAAAAAATAAAAAATCACTCATGGTCTTGCATTTCATTAAACACGCCAAGCATCTCATGCATTTTTTAGTTGGTATATTCCTGACACTATCACTCAAGTCTTGAGGATTTCAAGACATTGGATTTCTGAGATCTTGAGAGTGAATAAACCAGCTTTAGTCACTATGGTTTTGAAACTTAATAATCTACACTTTTCTAGTTTGAAAGATTTGAGCGCTATATTGCACTTTTCATATCTACCTTCTAAAATAATATGATTAGCACATCACTTTCACAACTGTATGATTGATAGATGAGTTGAGTTATCACTTGAGGAAGTGGGACTGGTGATTTGAGTCTAGACATGATTTAATGAAGCTCGAGGACGGGATAAAGTTAATGAAGGCTTCAAGAAATCTGAATGTCAGCAAAACCCTAGCGAGTATGTGAATACGTTTGCATGCTATCTTTGATGTTTATCTGTGTGCCAATGTGTGATGAAACTTAAATAATTATTGATCAATGTGGGCCAACTCTTGGTAGAAGTAGTGGAGCTAGCAAAAAAATAAAGAAATAAGAAAGAAATATTGAAAGAAAAGCCCAATCATTACAAAATCAAATTACAAAGAGATTCAACCAGAGGCGAGCACTCCCAACCATGTTCAAAGTGTCCACTTGGACCAAACCCTCTTAAAACCAAAGAGTCGGGCTAGCACCATAAAAGGGCTCTGCATCGTATAGTGATACAAGTCTGGGTGTCGAAGGTATTTTAGATACTCAAAAGAGACACACCCGATGTACTCCCAGAAAAATAAGTGCAGAAGACTCCGAATTCTCTTTACGAACACATTGATCAAGAAAAAATATACTTGTGTTGAGTAATAAGGCACTCGAGAGGCCCCTTGTTCCAATGTGAGGGAGAGAAAAATATACCCAATCCTTTGCCCTCATCATATGGTCGTCCATCTATACTTTCAAGTTTGTTAAACTAATGAAAAGGTGGATTGAATATAAGAACTGACTTATTCCCTAGTGTTGAGGATTAGGTCTAGAGGAGAGTCTCCTGGACTGGAACTTTGGGTTATGTCTCGACTCGACTCTCATGACTGTAGCACACTAAAAATCATATCCTTATATTATATGTACAAACAGAGAGTTTGATAAATAGAGAAGTTGGATTCCTTTTGATTAAAACGTGGTTGAGCCCATAAGTTTAGGATCACTCAAGTTAAGGGTCTTCGATGAATTGAGCCTTGAAAATTCACATGCACAGTCAGAGGTTTATCCAACTAAGTCATTCAATCATTGATGCTTGGGGACGAGCATTGTTTAAGTATAGGGGTATGATGAATCTCGTATTCATCAAGATAAAATCAGTCAATTAGGTTATGTTCCTCAAAATCCATATGCATTTAATAATTATTAGAACATCATTAGCATTCATACATGTGTAAATAATATTCGCATTTCATCATGCATAATAGCATAATGTGTAGATTAACCTAAAAGCTGCTAAGTTCTCCTATTTTTAGTTAATTTATCCTAACTTATATTGACCTAAATACTGCCTCCATTGTGTAGATATTACTAACAAGAATAAATAAAAAAATACAAAAAAAATTGCTACTTAAATAAGCGTCAAATAAACCCAAGTCCTAATTTCACATCTGATGGACTAAAATGCACATATCTTCCTCATATAGTGTCTGATTTTCGTCTACTCACTTTTAGCTATCCATTTTCAAATATCTTCAAAACAAGACCAATTTCATAAAATTCAGAGCTCATACGTGAAAGTTGGGTTTTGGGACTCTTTTGCGCATTTTATCTTTTTGCGTTTTTTCACTTGAAATTTTATGTAAATAGTTACCCCTTTTAATTTTATTTCTTTTTCGTTTGTGTTCTTTGATGAAAGTTTTACCAAGCAGCATAAAATTCCAAATTTAGATTAAGACTGAAATCAAAGAAACTAACCTTGTCCGAGTGACCTTTGTGAGTTTGTACAAAATTTGCTTTGTTTCGTACTTCTATTTTATTTCCTTATTTTTTTATTTATTAAAATCCAAAAAATAGATTAATATGTATTTAAGTATTTTTATTTTATCATATTTTTTCTAGATTTTTATCCTCCTTTAAAATCACGAAAAAATTACAAACCCCCCAAAAAGTCGTTTTTTTGCACTTGGAGAGCCACCAAAATGTCACCATGCATAGTTGACCTCTTTTGCTTCTAGGTCCTTCATGAAATTTATATATCTCATCGAGATGGACAACTTTTGTGAAGGAAATTTTTCGATTCAAGATCTTCTTCTATTTCTCTTCTATTTTTCATTCTCTTTTTATTTTGAAATGTTATTTGGGGGTTGATACGTGGCACCCCCTAGACGTGCCACGTGGAACCCCCACCCCCTCTCTCCTCTCTCTTCCTAGGTCATGTGCCCTGCACGTGACCCCTTTTCTTCTCCCCTTTCAGTCATTCTTCCCTCTCCTCCCTTGCTATACCTCCACCACCCTGCATGTAACGCCCATCCCGTCATCGTCGCCCCATTCCTCCAAACGTTACAACCACCGCCACATCCCCGCCGTTACATTCCCACCTATGAAACACCCTCCACTCCAGCCACCATTGCCATTCTCCACAAGAGGGAAGACAACCATTAGCTTCTGGAGCACCCTAGTGACAGCGGCAACGCCCGATAGGTGTCTCCTCCTTGCTACAGTTGTTGTGTATTGCTACGTAGCTTTGGGGTCCTATTCACCAGGCTCCTCGAGGCCAAGGTCAACCAAGGTCTTCAGACTTTGGTGATTTCGGGCGACCAAAGAAATCACTCCGGCAACCACTAAGAGCTCGGTCACCCACCTTGTCCCACGCATTAGCCGAGCTCTACCATCCTTACCTCCCTAGGAAACCTTTCTCGGCCATTAGTCCTCCATCTTCCAGCAACTCTGCTCGCGTTCCTCACATGAGGTGAACACCTCCCCTTCACTCGCGCTTCCCCTCTCTAGCAACTGCCCTATGTTGCCTACATCCACCCGACCAAGCTCGACCGCCTCTTCACCACCGAACATCTCTGCTCCCGCCCCCTTTGCTCTAGTTATTTTTGCTTGCATGTACAACAATAGATCGTGCCCCTTGCTCTGCCGTCAATCGAAGCCACCCTGAGCCACCAACTACTGCCTTCCACTCGGTCACGCTCGACTGTGGGTCGGCAAGCCTTAGGCCAGCAATCGTCGCCCACTACCACCACCCGAGGCCTCGCTGCTACCTTAAACATCATGCTTACTCGTTCTTCAAGCAAGGAGCTGCCTTCCGCTTCCAACTCTTCCATGTCAAGTGCAAATCATACGAAGGTGGGAGACACTTGCGATCACCCCCCTGTCTTTCCGAATAGCAGAACAATACCCCCGACTAGGAGGCATGTGCAGAGAAAATTGCAGAGACCCCCCTTGTTAACATGGGATCTTTCATATTTTGATTTAAATGATATATGAAAGTGCCGTTGACCCAAATAATCCCGTGACAAACAAACAAATTTTATTTTTTTGTCTTCTCAAGCTGTAAAATTAACTAAAAGAGAATAATGAAGCAAGAGAAATTTCTGCTTATTATTTACCTATATAGTGGACATGATTGAACTTAGAGAGGCTATAATTCCTTAGAGTTATTCAAATAATCGATGGAAAATCAATTAAGAGAAAAATAGAATCTCAAAGGCAAACTATCTTTGATTTCTGTGGAATTTTCTCTTTTTAATTTTTTATTTTCTGATTTTCAAATTTTTAGTGATCTTAATTTTGCATTTTTTTAATATTTCAAATAAGGAACAATATGCACAAGATAAGAAATACGCGCATCAGATTCTTTTTGTATTTTGCAATTATATCAAAAATCTCAGAAAATCTAGAGAAAATATTTTTGGGTTTTAAAAACTTTGAATTTTTTTGAGGAATTTTTGTAGATTTTTCTGATATTTTTTGTATTTTTCTAAAAATCAAACAATGGTAAAAATGATAAACAATGCATAGCCTGGAGTTATTTACAACTTGGAAATATTTTAACTGCCCAAAACTCCTGGCAACTATTCTTATGCTAAAATGTAGGCAAATATCTACACATGGGAACTGAAATCACGATTTTTGAATTTTTGTAGAATGTTTTATGATTTTTATAAGCTTTTTAGTATTTTTCAATTTTTTGGGTTTAAAAAAAATTTAATGCACGAAATTTTGGTAAAAATTAAAAGACAATAAAATACAACGATTCTAATTTTTTGTAATTTTTAGATTACCATTCGGATTTTTGGGAATTTTTGAATTTCAGGAAGAGAAGAAAGGCATTGTTTTTTTTATTTTTTAATAATATCAAATGAAAATAAATGCGATGAAAAATTTATGCTAGAAAGATAAACACATCTAGAGCGTAGCATGATTTCTTTTAGAATTTTTAGGGCAATGAAAACATTTATTTCAATGAGAAAAGCAAGCAAAATAAAGGTCTGGAATTCAGGGACTGAAATGTGAATGGTTAAAGTTTTTGCATAAAAAATACAATAAAAATAAATTGCGTGGTGAAGTACGCAATTTACCTAGATAAATAGCCTGATGGTGACAATGACCTTTTCGTATTTCGAACAACTTCTAGGGCTCAGATGTAATTTGCTCATAAAAATGTTCCTAGTGCACAGGTGCGTCGCCCCTCTTGTCTTTCGTTCTATTCCAAGGGGACACAAGGTACATCATCGTTCTTCTTCAAAACCAAGGAGGGGGTCGTGATTGTCGACCGTCGGCGTGTGCGGTAGCGTTGTTCTTTGGTTGGCGGTTGCGGGTTTCCGATGACATGCACGACAGTTCTGCTGAACGGTGGTGGAGGTCTGTTGCAGGCGACAATGGCGCGGACTCCTACTGATGGACGCATACGTGGATCGATGAAAGGTTTCACAACAGTCGGTGAGGAGATGTGGAGGCTGATTTCGATCGCGTGCGTGGGTTCGCGCATGCGGGTAGCGGGGCTCCTCTCCAGCAACGACGGGTCCACCTCAAAAGGCGATCGGCGGATGGTTGTGCTTCGCCAAGCGACGCGGAGATCGGTTATTACAAGTGGTTAGCCGCTTCAAGCGGCGACGATGGTGATGGTACGGCCGGTGGGCGCCACGCGTGGGTGGAGGGAGAAGCGGCGGCGCTGGCATGCCACTAGTGATTTATTTATTACATATATATAAATATATTTAAAAAATGTAAACACCGAAACAGAGAGTGAAAATTTTCTTATTTCATTTTTTTAAGAAAAGCAGAAATGGGAACAATTTTTTATTTGTTATTACTTTTATATTTTTTTAATTTCCTGCAAAATAAATGTTAGAGAAAAAGAATAGATATTAGTTTTATTTTTTTATTTTTTTTATTTATAAAAAAATTAGGGCACGAGCATGATGACTCGATTCCGAAATCAAAACAGAAGAAGTGAATACGTGTGGTTCCGAGGGGAATGGCGGACATAATCGGATCTCCGACCACCTTGCACGGTCGAAGGTGAGTGATCTTGCTAGGTAGAAAAGAATACGTAGAGATCGAGAAAGTGAGATGAAATATCGGATTGGACAAATCAAATCATGATGGTGGATTCTAATATCTAAATAAAAAATTGATGATGAAATTAAAATACGAAAAATTAAACTAAGGTTAATCTAGATGAAAAATAAGAAGAAAATGATGGATCTTACCTTAGGAGCAGAAAAATACTGTGATTGCCTCGATGAAGGTCGACTCGCTATCACCAGACGGCTCGGAGGCTACGCACCCTTTTGCTACAAGAAGACTCTCGGAGATCGGGCTTCTCTCACTAATGATTGATCAAGTTGGAAAGAGGGATGAAGAACCATATTAATAGAAACATAGGAATTGAAATTTGAATTTTTGAATATTTGGATGAATATAAGAGATTAGAGAGAAGAACAATTGAAATGAGATAAAGTAAAAAAATAAGTGTTAAAAAAATATTTAAAAAAATTAACTAATTTTTTGTACTTTTGTCACTTTATCTATTTGAAAAATAAATGTTAAATTTTTTGTGGTAATTATTTAAGAAAATTAATTATATACATAAACTATATACATATAGTATACTATTTACATTGTTAGATTAGTTTTTTTGTTTTGTTTTAAATTTTTTATTTCTTATTTTTTTATTTTCAATTTTTTAATTTAAATAATTAGTAGAAATATTTACAAATATTTTAAAAAATAATATGTACAAATAAATGGTAAAATTGCACAAACCACTCCAAAAAACTGACTTTTAACCGTAACTCCAAAAATTATGAAATCACGATCATTTTGATGATAATTTAATTTAGAATACAATGGAAGTGAGCTTGGTTCAATCTGAGTTCATTTGAAGCTGGAATTGATCTTTCAATTATTACTTAATGGTTTTTTCGGATGTGGTTACGTTTATTATATACATGATTTCATTGTGTAATTATTTTTATTATTTAGCAAACATTTTTATTTACAACTTTTGTTTTGAAAATTATTTTATTTAAGATAAATTTATGTACAAATAAAATAGTGTTAGTTTATACAAATTTACACAAAATAAGTGAGATTTATTTACAACACATATATTTTTTTGGATTTTCTAATTAAGGACCCTATGTCCCCCTACTTTATTCCCGGTCGATCAGGTCAAGTCTTAACCTTTTCTCGAGGTTCGGGTCAGCCTGTATCTATTACATATATACAGTCTTCTTTTCTTTATTTTCTTTTCTTTCTTTCTTTATTTATTTTAGGTTTAAGTATTAAACTTGTCTTCATAAAATTGTATTTTGGAGCTTTGTCAGACCTTTGGATTATTAGTGTGTTGGAACCTTAATGGGAGATGGATTTAAAACCTAACAACATCTAAGTTCCATAAGACTCCTATTCAAGTCATCTCAACAATCAAGTTAGAACAAGTCTACATACACAAATTATTGTGACTATGAATCTTTACTTGTACAGTGTAAGTGAGATATAGCTCCCTATATCAAAAGTAGTAAACAAACAACCTCCCTCGACAAGGTAACTCTATTTCCCCGATCTTGCAACTCTTTCCTCGAGGAGCGAAGATATTCTCTCCTAAGTTCAAGTACAACCAACTCATGAAGAGGGGATGGAGAAAAGATTGGACGATAATCGGTGTAGCTACCTATCCTTGGATGAATGGCCAATGTAGCCAATTGACTTTGAAGCTCTTATTTTATACTATTATTATTTTTTCATTGTATATACACTCTAGCAGGAATTTTACTTTTCAATCAGACATGTACACTTTTGGAGATTATGCATTTTTCCTCTTCTTTTTTTTGAAGTATATACAAGTTGCAGCATGTACATAAGGAGTTTTTCCTCTTGAGCCAGAAGGGAAAACCGATGAAGAGAATGCTCAATGGAAAAACAAAAAAAACACGATATGAACAACATCACTCCCCCATACTTAGGGTAGAGTATCCCTAAGTATAGGCAACAACAGGAGTGATGAACAGGACGAATATGAACAACACAAATCCTTCACCCCCCTATACTTAGGATAAAGCACATCCTAAGTATAACATATATACACACGGAAAAGAAGCGAATGATAAAAAAAAGAAGAAAGAATAAAACTAAAGGATATACAAGAGGAATGGATGTACAAAGGTCAAGAAGGTCAAAAGAGAATCTTCTTGCGGGGCCGTTGAGGAATGGATCTGACAAGGTGTATATTGATATTGGGTCATCATTAGACACAAATCGATTAGGATCGACCAAGAATGTATCCTCAGCGGTTTCAAAGTGTGCAGGCCTAAATCGGTCAGTGGAAGTAGTGTAGTCATGTCCATACTAGGAAGTCTCGCAAATATCAAAGTAAAAAAGCTCAAACTCATTATTCAAAAAAGTAAGATAAATTCCAGTCTGGCAAGCCTCTATTGGATCATCATCTTTATCAAAAGGCCTAAATTCCTTTATAAAAGCAATCAAATCAAATTCAGCCGTATCAACCTTATCTAAATCAGGGTAAAAAGGAGCAGACTCATCATTAAAAGTAGTTAAATCTTGTCCGTCCTATCTAATCTCAGATTCTATCCGCTCCCTGGTGTCTATCGTGTAAATCTTGCAGATGTCATCAATGCATCGCCACGTACCAGAAGAGGGAACTACAAGGTCTATGCTTTTCCGAGTCCTCCTCCTTGAAGAGGAATTCTCGGTATCACTATCATTCATCATACAACAAAAATCTCTGGTAGTATCATCATGCTCAAAGTCCTCAGGGTTGGCTAACACATGCATAATCTCATGGGATGCAGGTCTCTGATCAGTAATGGGTGTAGTGATAAACACATCGCTCCCTACATCAGAACGGAAGCGAATATCTCCTGATCCATAATCAATAACGGCTCCCGCAGAGGCGAGGAAAGGTCGTCCTAGGATGATTGGAGGGTTCTCTTTATAGGTGGAGGTCTCCATGGGCAATAAGACAAAATTAGAAGTGAATTTCATGCCTCGAATCAGAATGACAACATTTTCTGAAATACCCTTCGACCTCTTGATAGATCCATCGGCAAATTAAACTATCATCCTAGTTTTGTTGAGAGGCTTAAGATGAAGAGATTGTACCATAGAGAAGGGTATTATATTGATTGAAGAATCGCCGTCAATGAGAGTGTTGTCACAAGGATAGTAAGAGATGGAGCAACTCATAAGAGGTGCGGTAGTGTTCCCTTTCATAAAATGTGGACGGTGAGAGATGGCGTAGGCAGTGGCCATGGTCAAGATGTAACGCGTAGATCTGCTCCTCCGCTTTATCTTCTTGGGTTGAGGGACAGATAAATGGGTCATGGCTTGTTGAAGTGAGGCTTTAATGATATCATGAATAGTGGCCAACACTTCGAGTTACGTCAACATTTTTTGAATTTTGGACCTCCTCCATAAAAGGGAGGAGATCAGAATCAACATATACACGAGGATTGCCAAGATAAGTCTGTATAGTGGCATCCTCGGGGTCAAGGTTGGGACATGGCTATGTGGGAAAATGGTTTGGCATTGATGCCCTCTCCTCACAAAATGAATCAACAATGTGTCTCCCAAATTCTTTTTGGATTGTTGAATTTATCTCATTTTTTTGTATTTTGGGCGATTGGAAGATCTCATAATTATCCTCAAGTGAATCCATATCCTCAAATAGTAGAGCAACATTCTAGCTTTTATTGATGTTAAATAGATTTGTAATCTTCGAATTCATATGCTCCATCATCTAGTTCAAGGTTTCAAGTGTGGACAACGTGAAAGGTGACTCCAAAATCCGAGGATCGGGTGGGTGGGATGAGGGTGAGTGAGAATCAAAGTCCTCCGACTCCTGAAATAATGGGTTAGGCAGATATGCACAAAAATCTGGAGGAAGGTCCTCCTCGAAAAAGGAAGGTGGATCAGCTGGAGGGTACGAGGGATCCGTGAAGATCGGATTAAAATAACTCCAATCGGTCATCTCTGGAATAAGAGAAAGTGATTGGAAGAGCACGGGGGTCAAGTCAAAAGTTCTGAAGAAAAAGACGCAAATGCGCAGAAGGATCTAGTATGCACACAAGCAATCAAACACAATACGAACCCCCAATTCACCAACTCAACTCAATGTGAAGACCGTGAAAGTCCAGTCAATTATCTTGTAAATTTAGAGTTTGGTGAGAATACAACCTATCTGAGCGGTTAAAGCGAGCTATTAGGAACCTAATGCTCCTAGGAGAATGGCCTAATCCCAAAGTTAGATATTTCCCAGCTAGTATGAATTGTGGACCGTTTATCAGCTACCCGATCAATTCAAGCTGGTAAGGACATCACAGGCCGCTTTACTGGCTACCAGAGAGATCCTTACTGGAGAATGACTAACCCAAGACAGCAATCTGAAAAGAGTTCGGGTGTGGTTCTTCATAGTGCGAAGGTCGCTCTCTCGCTGCATACAAATCAAACAATGAGGTGGTCACTCTCTTTAAAACAATGACTTTTCCTTGTGTTTATTTTAGGGTCGAGTTTTCTTTAGCAGTCCTGTATTTTAGGTAGTTGTCACTTGGTTTAAATATTTTCAATGAATCTCCTACCGAGTGTCCAATTCCTTTTTAACTTATGTGAGTGAAAGCGAGGAAGGAGATCAGAAATGCCAATGCGCGATTAAAAAGATGATGCATGCAAGGGTTAGAGAAGCGTACCTTGTCGCTAGCACTCTGCATGCAAAATGATCCGCGCAGAATTTAAATACAGAAAACTAAACTATCCTATATGATGCAAGTTAACCGTCCTTGATGATAGCTTCTATTAATGGGCAAGAATAAGTTAATTTGACTAAGTACAAATTACGCTCTATTCTATAGGTACATAAATTCTTGTTTAGGGTGTTTAGACCTAATTAATTACCTATCTCAAGCAAATTAAATAAATCAATCAATAGGTAGCTCACGAAATCCGCATGAAACCATGAAAATAAAGGCGATGAAACAAATCCAATGAGGTCCGCCAAGTGCACCGACACTTGGTGAAACAGGTCCCGCAACCAATGAATGTCCTTTTTATATAGTTCAAATGCAAGAAGTAAATAAGAAAACTATTTATGCTCCAAATGATGGTCTCTCTCAAAATCTCCTTCTTCTCCTCTTACGCTCTCTTGCGGCTTCGAGATGAATCAAGCCGCCTCCACTTCGCTTGGGTGCTTCGACTCTCCTAGGATCACCTCCTTCGCTCCACGAGCCCTCCAAGAAAAAGAAGAGAGAGAATATGTAAGAAACATAATTATAAAAATATGAGCACAAATAATGAAACAAATGCAGTGGATATGAACAGTGGAAAAATATGGCAAAATATAAATAGATATATACAACCAAGAATAGCAGGTCAAAGGAGAAACCTAACTACCCTCACAGTGCATCCCTGGCAACGACGACATTTTATCGTGCGAGGTTTTTCAAGTTTTGATTGAAATGATATATGAAAGTGTCGTTGACCCAAATAATCCCGTGACAAACAAACAATATTTATTTTTTTGTCTTCTCATGCTGCAAAATCAACAACAAGAGAATAATGAAGCAATAGAATTTTTTGCTACTTATTTACCTATATAGCGGACAGGATCGAACTCAGGGAGGCTGCAATTCCCGAGGGTTATTGAAATAACCGACGAAAAATCAATTAAGAGGAAAAGTAGGAATCTCAAAGGCAAACTATCCTTGGTTTTTGTGGAAATTTTCTCTTTTTATTTTTAATTTTTTTATATCTATTTTTTATTTTCTGATTTCTAATTTTTAGTGATTTTAATTTTGCAATTTTTTTTAATTTCAAATGAGGAACAATATGCACAAGATAAGAAATATGCGTACCACGTTATTTTTGTATTTTGAATTACATAAAAAATGCTCAGAAGAATCCAAAGAAAATATTTTTGGGTTTTAAAAGCTTTGATTTTTTTGGAAAATTTTGTAGAATTTTCAGATGCTTTTGTATTGTTCTAAATACCAAATAGTGGCAAAAATTATAAACAGTGCATAACCTGGAATAATTTGCAACTTAAAAATATTAAATGCCCAAAACTTTTGGCAACTATTTTTATGCTAAAATATAGATAAATATCTACACACAAGAACTGAAATCATGATTTTTTGTATTTTTGTGGAATTTTTCTGATTTTTTATAAGCTTTTTAGTATTTTCAATTTTTGGGGGTTTTTGAAAGAATTAATGCACGAAATTTGGACAAGAATTAAAAGATAATAAAAACTACTCTCTTTTTTTGGAAATTTTAGAGCAATATTCAAATTTTTTGGAATTTTTGAATTTCAGGAGGATAAAAAGGATCTTGTTTTTTAATAATACTAAATAAAAATAAAATGCGTTGAAAATTTTATGCTAGAAGATATACACATTAGGAGCATATCATGATTTGTTTTTAGAATTTTTAGAGCAATGAAGACATTTATTCCAATAAGAAAAGCAAGCAAAATAAAGGTCTAGAATTAAGGGTCTGAAATGTGAATGGTTAAAATTTTGCATGAAAATAAAACAAAAATAAACTACAGGATGAAGTGCACAACTTACCCAGATAAACAACCTAATGGTGATAGGGACCTTTTTGTAATTCAAACAACTTCTAGGGGCTCATATGTAATTTGCTCAAAAAATATGAGGAAAGGGCATATGTACGCCACCCTCTTGTCTTTTGTTCTGTTCCCAGGGGACACAAGGCGTGTTGCCATTCTTCAACAACAAAGAGGGGGCCGCGGTCATCGCCCGTCGGCGTGCGCGGCAGCATGGTTCTTTGGTTGACAGCTGCGGGTTTCCGACAACGCGCACAACAGTTCTGCTGAACGATGGTGGTGGTACGATGTAGGAAGCAATGGCGCAGACTCCTGCTGATGGACGCATGCAGGGATCGAGGTAAAGAGTTCACAACGGTCGGCGAGGAGATGTGGCAGCTGATGTCGGTCACGCGTGTAGGTTTGGGCGGGCGGGTAGCAGGGCTCCTCTCCTGCAACAGCGGGTCCACCTCAGTAGGCGGTCGGCGGATGGATGTGCTTCGCTAAGCGGTGCAGAGATTGGTTGTTGCTGGTGGTTAACTGCTTCAAGCGGCGACGATGGCGATGATGCGACCAGCGGGCGCCGTGCGTGAGCGGAGGGTGAAGCGGTGGTGTTGGCATGCTGGCAGTGATTTTTTTATTTTATATATTTATTTATTAAATGTAATCACAAAAATGAAGAGTGAAATTTTTTTGATAAAAGTAGAAACTAGAACAATTTATTTTTTTGTTTTTTTACTTTTTTATTTTTTAATTTCCTGCAAAACAAATGTTAGAGAAAAAGAATACATATTATTTTTATTTTTTAAAATTTTTTATAAACAAATTATATGACTCGATCCCAAAATCAAAACGAAAGAAGTGAATGTGTGTGGTTCCAAAAGGAAAGGCAGATGGAACCGGATCTCCGACGACCTTGCATGGTCGGAGGTGAGAGATCATGCGAGGTATAAAAGAATGCATAGAGATCGAGAAAGTGAGATGAAATATCAGATCGGGCGAATCAAATCATGATGGTAGATTCTAAGATCTAAATAAAAAATTGACGATGAGATTAAAATGCGAAAAATTAAATTAAGGTTAGTCTAGATGAAAAATAAGAAGAAAATGATCGATCTCACCTTAGGACGGAAAAATACTGTGATCGCCTCGACGAAGGCCGACTCGCTGTCACTGGACAGCTTGGAGATTAGACACCCTTCTACGACAAGAAGACTCTCGGAGATCGGGCTCCTCTCACCAAAGATTGATCAAGTTGAAAAGAGGGACGATGAGCCATATTAATAGAAAAGATAGGAATCGAAGTTTGAATTTTTGGATGAAGATAAGAGATGAGAGAGAAGAAAAATTGAAATGAGATAAAGTAAAAAGATAAGTGTTAGAAAATATTACAAAAAATAACTAATTTTTTGTATTTTCGTCACTTTATTTAATTGAAAAATAAATGTTAATTTTTATTTTTTGTTAGTTATTTATGAAAATTAACTATATATAGTACATTATTTACATGGCTAAATTATTTTTTTGTTTTGTTTTAAAATTTTTATTTTTTATTTTTATTTGTATTTTAAATAAAGTAAAAATATTTACAAATATTTACAAATATAATATGTACAAATAATTGCACAAACTACCCCAGAAAACCAACTTTTCAACCATAATTTCAAAAATTATAAAATCACAGTCATTTTAAAGATAATTTAATTTAGAATACAATGGAAGTGAGTTTGGTTCAATCTGAGTTCATATAGAGCCAGAATTGATATTTCAATTATCATTTAATAGCTTTTTGCGGATGTGGTTACTTTATTATGTACATGATTTCATTGTGCAATTATTTTATTATTTAGAAAATATTTTTATTTACAACTTTTATTTTGAAAATTATTTTATTTCAATTTATGTATAAATAAAATAGTGTTAGTTTTATACAAATTTACACAAAATAAGTGAGATTTATTTACAACACACACATTTTTTGGATTTTCTGATTAAGGATCCTGTCTCCCCCTACTTTATTCCTGGTCGATCAGGTCAAGTCTTGACCTTCTCTCGGGGTTCGGGTCAGCGTATGTCTATTACATACATACAGTCTTCTTTTCTTTATTTTTCCTGTCTTTCTTTATTTAGTTTAGGTTAAAATATTATACAAATATATAATATTTACACACAGATGCAAAATAGTAAGAACATGAAGTTAGTATTATATACATGTGTTCTATAAGGGATTTTAAGCTAAAATAAATGAATAAAGATGACGAATCGCAGATTCATCACCCCCACCCGCCATCCTTCTAATTGCAGAAAGGTCCCCCATGCCCAGTCACATATTGCGCATGTGGGCAAATTGCATTTGCCCCCACCAACTTTTAGAAATTATAGATAAGTCCCCCAAGGTCCTGTTTGGAAGAAAATAATTATTTTTATTACATTTTAGTACTATTATTTCATTTCATCGTATCTTACTCATTCAAACTCTGATTTTTACTCATAATATGTCCTTTTGAAGCTATTTTCATGCTCTTATATATTATATACTTTGTGGACTTATTAGAGGACATTAATTGATGATTATTACTTGTGATTCATTATGATCAATGTTGGATGAGTATTGACATATTGTGCCAAATTTTCATTGAGAAAATTGATGATCTGTTTTGTAGGGATTCCATAGAGGGCTTAAATTGAATTAATCTTCGTCTGACTATTGTGAATAAATATTCGAGGATTTAATCTATGCAGGGGGCTTAATTGATAATAAATGGATTTAGTTCTCAATAATTTATGTGATTGAACCCGATTTACTTGATGATTGAATTGGAGAGAATTCTGAGATCGATTGAGGATTATTTTTGGATTATTTTTTATTGCGGAAGGTTATTTGAACTCTTACCTGCATTTGGATTTATTCAATATGTGACTTTTTTAGGATACTGATTAATTTATTTGGATTGAAATTTTAGTCACAGATCATGCACTTAATATCCTCTCTATTCGCTTCTTCGTCATTGCATTGTATTATATATTCCAAACATATAAATTAATCGAGTATTTATTTATTTATTTATTTTAATTTAAAACCATGCAACTAAAAATCACCGTTCTCTGTGTTCGACCTTGGTAGACTTGCCAAGTAAAAATACTCCATAACATTTAAAAATCGTGGTTTTTGATTGACCGAAGATCGTCTCCTATACTACAATTCTCGACTATTAAACAAGCGATTTTCGAGCTCATCAGCACTATAGGGTTCGTCTCCACAATATAATCCCTCTTGTCTCCACACATCCCCAATAATTTATCATAGAATTGGATTCAATCAACATTGATCTTCCCTCGAAGATCTATTGAGTAGAGCTTTGTGCATGTCTTGCATGAACCCGGGATCCCATGTACTGCTCCAAACTATCGTAAGACATGATCTAGAGTATATAACTAAATCAAACAGAAATGGATGAGTGATACTCTTGCAATATGCAGATCTTGCGCTTCTAAGCAGTACAGAGGAAGCATATACATCACATCTAGTGTATAAGACGTTCAAACAACCAAAGAAAATGAGCAGAATTATACTAGAATCATGTATATAGTGTAACAACATGGTAGATTTAGTTTTATTCATGTGATGTAGCCTGAAGGTCAAATACATCATGGTATGGTCTACCACGTGTGTGGGCTCGGTAGTGACCTCACAATCTACCCACCAACGACATCCTAATGGGCTTCCCTATCAATCGGCCCTCCGGTGTACATTGAGTGCTATGTGTGGAAAGTGTTCCCATGCCCACAGGTGTAGTAAGACCAGGGGGATACAAATCTCTATTATTTCTTTTTTAGATATGATGCACAACTCCCTGTCAGGGAAGGCCATGCAAGCAGACCCCCAGGAAAACTATCTACATACCTCCATGTCTTAAAGCATGGGAAGGTTAAATCAGGGATAGCTCGTTACCTGACTTGTCTGGAAAGGCAAACCCTCCTAAGAGTTTTAGTATGTATGCATGAGTGTGGTGTAGAATGGTCTCCTTATCGACATACTTTGGAAGTACGGGGAAGTGCTCTACAGGTCACATCATGCAAATACGTATACCATCAATGTTAGGCTTCTCAGGACTTACTTTAAGAAGTCTCTCACAAAGTCCCGACCAGCTAGGGGACGATGTGTATCCAATCACAGAATGTCTAGTGATCCTCAGTACAAATATATATGCCACATCCTACAAAGAAGTTATAATCTCCCCATGGTGCATGTGAAAAGTATGTCTCTGAGCTCCATCTCTCCACCAATGTAATGATCAAGTGCCAATCAAGTGATATGGATTCTAGTTGCATCACTCCATAAAACCCACATTATATACATGGGCTACAATCCATCCATCAATGTGGCATAGTGCAATATGCCCTTGATGAACCTCCATTTCATCATCTTTATTCCATCATTTTGGCCTCAAAAACCCTAGCAAATACATGAAAATACCCTTAGTTCATGCATTTTAGCATTCATGCATATTTGTGAATAGTGTACAAGATACAGTCTTTAAAGCCAAAATTATAGAATAAAGAAAAGAAAAGAAAAATAATAAAATATCGTAAATATTTTATGACCCAAAACCCCAAGACCTAGGCATCTAGATGAATAGGTCGACAAGGAATAAAGTAGGGGGAGATAAGGGTCAAAATACAATAAAAATACCTTTTATTTAATTCATTCTTTATTCATTTTGAGACCTATTTTTAGTTCTACTTTTTATACTTCGAATAAAGAAACTTAGAACATGAAAGTTGTAGATAATTAAATATAGAAAAATACAAAATTGATTTCATACAAAAATAATGTAGAGATAAAAAGTTATGACCTGAATAAAATTCCAGAATCCCAACTTCCCAGACTTGTATCTCTCAAATGAAAACTCAAAATGTATCAAAATCATCTTTAATTGTATATAACTTTTAATAAGCTATTTAATGAAGGTGTTTCATATTTTTTGGAGCTACAATTTGAAAGTTGAGTTTTGGACCCCAATTATACTGATTAAAATATTCATTTTATTTATTATTCATTATTTTTATAATTTTATATTTTTATAATTTTGTAATTATTATTTGTAATATATGTATGTATTAAAACTGGAATAAAAGCATAAAGAAAACACAAAAATAAAATACTTGTGTGTAATACATAGATGAAATACTTATAATTATACCTATATAAGTAATACACCTATTTAATTAAGTATACCAAACACATCAGAAAAATAAAATAAAAATATATTTAAGTCCATAAAAATAAGTTATAAATTTAAAAAATGATAAACAAAAATAATAAATTAATTATATAAAATAAAAATAAAATATTAAAACATATATTGAATATATCTGTATATAGGCCATAAAAGGTAACTTGTAAATTTATACCTCAAAAAAATAAATAAAAATCATAATAAAATACCTTGGAAAATAATAAACATTTTTATTTAATAACCAAAAATTAATAAATTCAATTACTATTTTAAATTTATTTTCTAAATCTTTTTCTCTAGATTTTTCCTAGATCGTCCACGTGGACCAACCAGGAGGGTCTGAGTCTGACCCGTCTCCTGCAATTGTCAGAACATCAGTTTCCACCCAATTTTGCGATTTTTTGAGGGTCGATCCTTTCACCCTTTCTCATCGCTTCCTTGACGACTTTTTATCCTCGATCATCCGTGATACACGCCCAGGTGAAACCTCGATCTTTGGATCACTGCCGCACCAGCAACGCCTCGATCTTCCCAGCTGCTCGTCAACTCATTCATCTACCCCCTCCTCCTCCATTTGAAAATTTGAACCCCTTTTGACCACCATTTTCTCCGCCTCTTGTGCTCTATCGATCCAGGGAGGTGACAACTCCTGAGTCCCGTCGTCAAGTTGATCGAGGAGGAGGTCTAAGGGCATCTCCAACAACCTCCGACGACCTTTGCCGTTGAGGTTCTTCCTCAGGTGATCCCGCCTTTGAGGCTCTTTGTTTCCCTCATTTTCTTTGCATTTTTCATCCACCATATCCGTAGGAGTATATCCCCCGCTTCCGTTTCGTGTTTCACCCATCGAATCACCTCGCAGCCACGCCACCGGAGCAAGCTCCGACCGTCCTCCATTATCGATGTCCTCCACCTTTCCACCAAGAAGGATCATTTTGTTGTTTATTGATCAAATTATCGAGAAGCTAGCTGGGAAGAGTCATTACTGTTTTCTTGACGGGTACTCCGGCTATAACTAAGTGTCCATTACGTCCGAAGACCAGGACAAGACGACATTCATCTGTCCATTTGGGACATATGCTTTCAGACGGATGCCCTTTGGTCTATGTAGCACCCCGACGACATTCCAAAGGTGCATGTTGTCCATCTTCTCGGACATGGTGGGTGACTGTTTAAAGGTCTTCATGGATGACTTCTCGGTCTATGGCGATGGGTTTGATGCTTGTCTTGACTTCCTAGACCATGTACTTCAACACTGCATAGAGGTCAATCTTGTCCTATCTTGAGAGAAGAGTCATTTCATGGTGACCCAAGGGAAGGGACGGTCTTTGGCCATATCATCTTCAACAGGGGCATGGAGGTTGATCCAGTCAAGGTGAATATTATTAGAAAGCTCAATCCACCTTCCAATCTGCGACAGTTGCGGTCTTTTCTAGGGCATGTCAGTTTCTACTGACGGTTCATTCTGGACTTCAGTCGTATTGCCCGACCGCTCACCGATTTGCTGATAAAAGACACCAAGTTCATTGTATATGATAAGTGCCTTGTGTCCTTCTAGACTCTCAAGAATCTAGTTGTTGCGGCTCATGTCCTTCAGCCACCCGATTGGTCTCTCCCATTCGAGATCACGACGGATGCTTCTGATTTTGCTGTAGGGGCAGTGCTTGGACAGAGGAGGGATGGATTGCCGTATGCCATTCACTACGCTAGCCGAACTTTGGATGTCGCTCAGCGGAATCACACTGTGACTGAGAAGGAGATGCTAGCTGTAGTCTTTTCTTTGGATATATACAGATCATGTATTCTGGGATCAAAAGTGACTATCTTTACAAACCACACCGCCATACGATACCTCATAGCAAAGAAGGATGCCAAAGCTCGACTTACCGGATGAATCCTTCTGCTCCAGGAGTTTGATATTGAGATTAAGGATAATCCTGGAGTTAAGAATGTGGTGGCGAATCACCTCTCTCGACTAGAGAACCTTGAGGAATCTGAGCCCATTGCACCTACCACTGAGACATTTCCAGATGAGGCGATCCTTGCCATCACCTCGCTTCCATGGTACGCCGACATTGTGAACTATCTTGTCGCCAAGACAGTTCCACAAGGTTGGCCCAAGCAGCGACTTGAGACCTTCCTTGCGAAGGCCAAGTCATACCATTGGGAGGATCCCGTCCTTTATCATGAAGGAGGGGATAGTATCTGGAGGAGGTGTATTCATCAAGAAGAGCAGCATAGCGTCCTCACCTACTGCCACAAGCTTGAGGCAGGAGGACATCATTCTGGGAGACGGACAACACATAAGGTGCTCCAATCCGGCCTCTGGTGGCCTACTCTCTTCAAGGATTCCGACGAATTCGTGAAGAAGTGTATTGACTATCAAAAGATGGGTACTTGCGGACAGAGAGATATGATGCCCATGTAGCCCATTCACTTTTGTGAGGTTTTTGACGCATGGGGGATTGATTTCATGGTCCCATTTCCTAAGAGTCAGGGATTCGAGTACATTCTGCTTGCTGTAGATTATGTGAGTCGTTGGGTTGAGTCCATCCCTGTCCGAACTGCATATGCTAAGACTGTGTGTCGATTTTTGAGGAAAAATATCATTTCACGGTTCGGGGTACCTAGAGTTTTGATTTCAGATGGGGGGACTCACTTTATCAATGACAAGGTAAGGGACCTTACGAATGAGTTTAGCATTGACCATCGTGTTGCCACTCCATATCACCCTCATACTAATGGTCTTGCTGAAGTATCGAACAGGGAGATCAAGACTATTTTACAAAAGGTAGTCCGTCCAGACCGAAAGGATTGGTCACAGCTTTTGGACTAGGTCTTGTGGGCCTATCGAACTTCCTTCAAGACACTGTTAGGGACATCTCCCTTTCGTCTCGTCTATGGCAAGCCGTGCCATTTGTCAGTGGAAATCAAGAACAAGTCACTATGGGCAGTTACTGAGTTATTATTGGATCTCGAGGGTAAAGGAGAACAGAGGAAAGCAGAGTTGGCAATCCTGGAGGAACTAAGAGATACAACCTTTTCGAGTAGCCTACAGTACAAGGAAAAAGTGAAGATATGGCACGATTCTCATATCAGCCATAAACAGTTTGAGCCAGGTCAACGCGTATGGTTGTTTGATTCTAGGCTGAAATTATTTTCAGGGAAATTACATAGTAAATGGAAAGGTTCATATGTGGTCAGAAAGGTAAATGACAATGGCAGTATTGATATATCCGAGTTGTCATCTTCCTCTACCTTTCGAGTTAACGGTCAGCGCCTGAAATTATATCTAGATCTTGATCCGCCGACCGTTGACGTTGCCCTTATTCATCTGGTATGAGATGTGCTCTTTGATTCACATCACATGCATCTCATACATGGTTATCACTTCCATCTCCCACTGTATAGATCCACATGTCTATATAATTCATTCTTTCTTTCTTTATGTCTGCCACCCCGTCGTCATCTTATGATTTTGATATACTTAGGATACTCCTCATCCTAAGTATAGGGGGGTGCATACACTGAGTTGTTCTATTCTATGATCCCCTCTTCTGTCTCTTCTTCTTGTCTATACCCAAGGTATTTTACCCTAAGTATAGGGGGAGAAGACTGAGTTGTGATCTGTGTATTCTCTTTTCTTCTTTTCTTCTTTTCCTTTTATATCTTCTTTCCTACAGAAAAAGTGTTGCCCCTTTTTGTCAGTCTTCTATACCTAGGACGTACTTTATCCTAAGTATAGGGGGAATGCATCCCGAGTTGATTCTATTCTTTGATCCTTTCCACTGTCTCCTCTCTTGTCTATACTTAGAGATATCTTACCTTAAGTATAGGGGGAGACAGTCTGAGTACGATCTGTTCATTCCCGCCCTTGACCCTCCCTGCCTTGTGTACAGTCTGCTATACTTAGGATTATTTGATCCTAAGTATAGGGGGGCGGTCGACTTTTCATTTGTTTATTCATTCATCTTTTATTCATTTATTCTTTAGACTTTTCTATACTCAGTACGAGTCATGTCTTCTCTTTTCTATCTAATCTATGAGGACATATCTCAATCTAAGTATAGGGGGGTCGTATATACTGTGTATATACTTTAGCCATAACTCGTACTTTCGTATTTTTCTTAATAAATATGGCTAATTAATACTATTTAAATTCATTAAAAACATTTAATAAAAAGATGATTATTACTCAAATTATTTTTGTATTTACTGATTAATAAATCAAGTGAAAATATTTTTTGCAAAATGTTTGAAAAATAGTTTGAAAATCCTTTTAAAAAACTTTTGAAAACTATTTGGAAAACATTTTGTTACATGTTTTCAACCTTTATAAAATTATTTTGTTTGTAAAATTTATTTTCTTTGTGTGAAATAAAAAGGTTTGAAAAATGATTTGCAAATGGTTTGAAACATGGTTGCAAAAGTATTTGAAAAATCTATATATTGTTTGAAAAACCTTTGCAAAATGATTTTCAAATGTGTGTACATGTTTGTAAAAATTGTTTATAAAAATTATTTTGGACTATAGTTTTCAAAATTGTTTGAAATACCTTTGTCAAATAAGTTTGAGGAATATATACATCTCAACTAAAATTCTTTATGTGTACACCTATAAAATTGAGCACTAACTCCTTGTCAATTCTTAAAAATTTAATTCTTGTAAATAAAAGATGCATCCCCGTGTAAATATTTGTACCTACTTTTTATCCAAAATCTTTTGTTTTTTTAAAAAATCCCAAAAACATTTGAAAAATCTTTTGAAAAAAACTTAAAAAATGCATATGCATTATCTTTTCAAAAATCCATAAAAAATTAAAATATTTGAAAATTGCATCACAAAAATATTTTCTGCATTCTGCATAGCATTCGCATTTTTCGGATTGAGTTTGATGGTTGAACAAGTCTAAGTAAAATCCAAAGATTGGAGCTTGGTTGAACCTTCAAATCTATCTAATTAACATGATTCTTATAGGAGCTAGAATTGAGGTACTTCAGGTCTAGCTGACATAATTCTTTGAGGATCACGAGACTTCGTTCAATGGATTCTTGATTGCTTAAGTAGAGTATTTCAGAGCACACGTACGACTCTTGTTGATAATGAGCTAACTTGGACACCTGTACCTTTCACTTGGCAAAACTCAGTTGTAGTGGTGAGGGGGTTGGATTTGCCAGTATGAGACGCACACAGGTGGAAAATTTTGTCCTCCTCTAGGGAGGGAAGTGCACCCCAACCCATCCGTTGATGATCAATTTTGTGGACAAGAGATTGTGGGTTGCAATAAAACTTCAAAAGAGGGATAGTTCGCTGGCTCAAGAGGAAAAACTCCCTATGTAAATCCTGCTATATATAGTCTTTAAAAAAAAGAGCAAAAACTTCAAAAAAGTGGGCAGGCTTGTACAAAAATAAAAATGCATGACGGAGTGTACATATGTGTATAGTCAATAAGCAAGCTTGAGATTCAAAGTCAAATCATGTGAACTAGTAGTTGGATGACTTGACTACACTGGTCTTGCATCTTAGGATAGGTAGCTACACTGGCTACCGTCCATTCTTCTCTTCACCCCCTCCTTTTGAGTTGGTTGTCACTTGAACTTAGAAGGGAATACCCCACTCCTCGAGGAATGAGTTATTGGATTGTGGAATCATTGGGTTGTCCTATTGGGGAAGTCGGTCTCTTTATCATTTTAGTTGGGGAGAGCCACCATCACTTACACTGTACGAGTCCTATTCATAGTCGTAAGGGTTTGCGTATGAGTTGAAATATTTCTGACATGGCTATTGAGGAGACTTGAGAAGAGTTTTGGGATTCTCGAAGGCTGTTGGATTTCAAATCCAGTTCTCATTAAGGTTCTGACTGCACTAAAATTCCAAAGGTCCGACTTAAGCTCCAAACTTGGATTTTGTGAAGACAAGTTTGATAATTAAATTCAGTCCATCTTTCTTCTTTTACTTTTCTTTGTTCTCCTTCTTCTGTACTTATTGCATAAGCGTTTGCTAGGGACTAGCAAAAGCAAGTATGGGGGGCGATGAACCTCCATTTTATCATCTTTATTCTATCATTTTTGGCTTCAAAAACCCTAGCAAATACATGAAAATACCCTTAATTAATGCATTTTAACATTCATGCATGTTTATGTAAATAGTGTACAAAATACGGTTTTTAAAGCCAAAATTATAAAATAGAGAAAAGAGAAGAAAAAGAATAAAATATTGTAAATATTTTATGATACAAAACCCCGAGATCTAGGCATCTAGATGAATAGGTCGACAAGGAATAAAGTAGGGGGAGATAGGGGCCAAAATACAATAAAAATACCTTTTATTTAATTCATTCTTTATTCATTTTGGGACCTATTTTTAGTTCCACTTTTTATAATTCAAATAAAGAAACTTATAACATGAAAGTTGTAGGTAATTAAATATAGAAAAAAATATAAAATTGATTTCATACAAAAATAATATATAGATAAAAAGTTATGACCTGAATAAAATTCTAGAATCGCAACTTCCCAGACATGTATCTCTCAAATGAAACTCGAAATGTATCAAAGTCACCTTTAATTGTATATAACTTTTAATAAGCTATTTAATGAAGGTAGTTTCATATTTTTCGGAATTACGGTTTGAAAGCTGAGTTTTGGACCCCTATTGTATAACTATACTGATTAAAATATTCGTTTTAGTTATTATTTATTATTTTTATAATTTTATATTTTTATAATTTTGTAAATATTATTTATAATTTATATGTGTATTAAAAATGGAATAAAATCACAAAGAAAACACAAAAATAAAATACTTGTGTGTAATATATAGATGAAATATCTATAACTATACCTATATAAGTAAGGCACCTATTTAATTAAGTGTACAAAACAGATTAGAAAAATAAAATAAAAATATATTTAAGTCCATAAAAATAAGTTATAAATTTATAAAATGATAAACAAAAACAATACATGTATATACAAAATAAAAATAAGTTATAAATTTATAAAATGATATACAAAATAAAAATAAAATATTAAAACATATAGATGAATATACCTGTATATAGGCCATAAAAGGTAACTTGTAAATTTATACCTCAAAAAATTAAATAAAAATCATAATAAAATAATTAAGAAAATAATAAACATTTTTTATTTAATAACAAAAAATTAAAAAATTTAATTACTATTTTTAATTAATTTTCTAAATCTTTTCTCAGGATTTTTCCTGGTCTAAGAGTTGACCGTGGGTCAGCTCTCTGACCCACCTCCTGCAGTTGTCAGAACATCGGTTTCCACCCAATTTCGTAATTTTTTGAGGGTCGATCCTTTCACACTTTCGCATCGCCTCCTTGATGACTAAATCATAATAAAATACTTTGGAAAATAATAAATATTTTTTATTTAATAACCAAAAATTAATAAATTCAATTACTATTTTTAATTGATTTACTAAATCTTTTTCCCGGGATTTTTCCTGGTTGGTCCACGTAGACCAACCAGGAGGGTTTGAGGGTTGATCGTGGGTCAGTACTCTAACCCGCCTCCTGCAATTGTCAGAACATCAGTTTCCACCCAATTTCATGATTTTTTTAGGGTCGATCCTTTCACCCTTTCGCATCGCTTCCTTGACGACTTTTTATCCTCGATCATCCGTGATACACGCCCAGGTGAAACCTCGATCTTTGGATCACTGCCGCACCCGCTACGCCTCGATCTTCCCAGCCGCTCTTCAACTCATTCATATACCCCCTCCTCCTCCATTTGAAAATTTGAACCCCTTTGACCACCATTTTCTCCGCCTCTCATTCTCTATCGATCCAGGGAGGTGACAGCTTGTGAGTCCCGCCGTCAGGTAGATCGAGGAGGAGGTCTAAGGGCGTCTCCAACCACCTCCGGGGACCTTTGCCGTTGAGGTTCTTCCTCAGATGATCTTACCTTCGAGGCTCTTTATTTCCCTCATTTTCTTTGCATTTTTCGTCCACCATATCCGTAGGAGTAGATTCCCTGCTTCTGTTTCGCGTTTCACCCATCGAATCACCTCGCAGCCACACCACCGGAGCAAGCTCTGGCCGTCCTCCCCCTTCATCCTTCTTTTACAGGTCTCACGCAACAAGGAGAGCATGAGGCTCATTTTGCTGTTCATCGAGGTATCTGGGGCTCCCCATCTCCGGCGCCACCTCGCGCGAACTCTGGCTGTCGCTGGAGGTTTTTGGAGTCACCAGCATCGAGAGGAAGACCCCAGGAGGCGGCCTGGCCATTGTTGAGCTCGAAGGAACGCCATAGGACCGAGATCGAGGTTGGGGAAGATCGCCTCGTCGGCGTTTCTTCCCTGTTCTTCCTCATTGGTCCCCCGTCGTTGGATCAAGGCTGGCGACCCAGGTGTGCAACAACTATCGGATCACGAAGCGCCTCAACCTTCAGATCTTCCTGGGAAGATCTAATCCTAGTCGTTGAAGTCGAACCGGTATCGGTCGTTGCGAGCGCGCCATGAGTTCAAGTGAAGGAAGATCAGCCGTTGGATGCGCCTAGACTGGGTATTTTGCGTTTTTAACCCATGCCTTTTTTTGTATTTAATATTCAACACTTAAACATTCATTTTCTAGTTTAATTATATGTAAAGTTTGCAAAAACACCCCTATAGTTTCTATATTTGCATTGAGGCCCATATCCACATCACCTCACGTGATTTGCGTACGTGGGGACGGGGTTTTTTTACGCAGGGGCCCTCCAGATTGGTGTTATTTCACTTAGGTCCAGAAACTTTCTTATGCAGATGTAATACTTTTGGATAAATTGCAAATCACTCCTCAGGTTTTGGATAATACTTATTTAGTCCCTGCCAATAGCGTGCCTTGTACGCGTGACATTGGAAATTTGCACGTTTAACCCTGTGAATCTTGGATTTAACATTTGGTCTCCAAAGTTTTTATTGCATTGTATAATTTCTGGAAAACTTGCACTGTGGCCCTCTAACGTCTGCTTATTTACAAAAATGCCCTTGCTAGTAGTGTAGTTTCTCTTTGGTGTCTCTAATTATTTCATGCATATATAAAATTCGAACAATCACCAAAAAATAGGCATAAGTTCCTGTTGCATTGTGCTTCCACGTTATATTTTTAGTTTGCATTTTTGTTGCATTTTATTATTTATAAAAATTCAAGAACATGCATTTTCTTCACTGTTTGCATTAGAAAATACATAAAAATTATAAAATGTTTTTGAAAAAATTCCAAAAATTATATTTTGCGTGTCTTTGAATCCTTTATATTCAGAAATAAATCATTAAAAAATACAAAAGAAAGCTCATAAAAATAGAAAAACTCTAAAAACCTTCATAAAATTTTATAAAATCAATAAAAAAATCTAAAAATTGTATTTATTGTTCCCGAATTTTCTTTATTGTATTATATGTAGTTTATAATTAATTTGGAGAATTTTTGATACTGTTTGATATTTTTCATCTCCATTTTAATTTTGACCATTAATTTTATTCACTATTTTCGGTATTTTCGATTTTAAAAATACCAAAAAAAATGAAAAAACACAGCAAATTCACAAAAAACATTAAAAAATATAAAAAGCCCAAAAAGACTTTATTTCTTGTATTTTACCTATTATTGTCTCTCTCTCTCATCTCTCTTGTATATATATATATCCTATATAGTCTTATATCCTTATTAAAAGAAAAAAATAACAATATAAAATATAAAAAGAAAATACAAAATCAGTAAATTAAAAATAAAAATATAAAAAAATTCAAAAATTAAATAAAAAAGTATAAAATTAAAAACCCACAAAAATAGCATTTGTATAGGCATTTGATCCCTTTCATCCTTGAGCATTGATTTTGCCCGATTTACCCGTTTGCTTCCTGTGTTCGACAATGTACATTACTTGCACTATACTCATATTTTGTAGAGTTATAATAAATTTTAACTCCACATCTTGCTTTTTTTCATTGTTTAATCATTGTTGTGGGTTAATTGTTGATTGAATTCCAGATTTCTTGTGGTCGCTACAACGACTTTGTCTCCGCCTTGTATGAGACATATTTAGATCGCCCGACTTTTGGGTTCATCAACCCTGTTTACGTTGACATCGCAACCATCTCGCCACCTAACATGCATTCATGAAGGAACTACATCAGATAACAAAATAAAATAACATGGTAAACACTTACGATACAATTTTAATAACCACTCTCGTCTCCCTGCCAAATGGTCATGGATCTATGAGAACATTGTAGGTGAAGAAAAAATAGATCAATGGTTCCAATATCCATATGCAACATTTTGTAAATTAAATGCTTTAATTATAGATGAGAGAAATAGTAAACAAAAGTTAACAAATAATAATAAATAATTAACTTCAACTTGTACGGTTTGGATATTTCTCCTATTGTGACCACTTTCCTGGCACAAGCCACATTTGTTTGTACTTGGTGGAGTATGACTACTTTACCCATGATTATGACCAAGTTGACGACATGTCCCACACTATTGTTAGACGAGATCCTCATGGATATCCATCTCATTGTGAATCTGCTTTGATTTAGGTCGACCTTTGGATAGTATTCTTGTTGATCTAGAATTATTTTCTCTATTGTGAATTTTGACCATGTTTTCCTATCACCAATGGGGTAGAAGATACCTTCATAGATGCGAAGTTGGCAATGCTATGTATACCACTAGCCCATGTATTCGTCCACATCAATATTTAGATGTGTCAAAACAACACATGCATGGGAGCACGGGATTGTTAACTTGTCACTTCTGGCAAGTGCAAGACAAGTCACTGATTAGAAATGAATGTTTCCTTCCACTCTTTAGGCCAAACTATGCATCTATTTCCTTGTGATCACCTCATATAAAAGTAAAGGAGCACCCATGATTCGAGTGATTCGATGACTATTGCTCCTATCCATCCACCTTTAACATGTCAACTGGGTATTTGGGGAATCGACCACTATGAGCCAAATGAGACATTGTCTTGTTATGACGTTCGTAGAAATATTGAATGTAGTTGTAGTATGTCTTCTGTACCAATGCCGCAAATGGGAGAGATCTTGAACCTTTTAATATTGCATTATAACTTTCAAAGACATTAGATGTCATGTACCCGTAATGGTGGTCATCATAAAAAACCAAAGCACATTGATCTTTGGGGTAATGTGTGTATCAAATGAATCCAATGCATTCTCATCCGTCTCCTTCAACTTGGCCTTGTAAGCAATCTACTTTCTCGGTGAATAAGCCTTTCCAGCTCTCATTACCAGGCTCTTCATTGCCCAATTTTTCAAAACATCATTGTAGTTACTAGCAACGTGACTATGCAGAATCACCAATACACATAAGGCGGTTGAAACTGCACTTTTGGGTGATGCATGGCAGAACGAATTTCAGGTGTGCAATCTGATATAACACAAATTGGACCAATACGATCCCTAAAAATATGAAGCCGAATTCTTTCCGAAAACCAAGTCCAGCTATATCCATCCTCCTTATTCATAAAGGCGAAGGCAAGAGATAGGATATGGTTTGTTGCATCGATGCAACATGCAATGAGCACCTTCTTCTTATACCACCATATATACGAGTACCATCGTCGCTAATAATGGGCCTTCAATGTCTCCATGCACTGACACATGGATCAAACATACAGAATGCCCACATAAAAACCTTCTCATACCCACCAACTAGATCAGCATAGATAATGGTCACGGTACTGGGGTTGATGTCTCCAATGCATGAAACAAACATTGTAATTCATTGTATGATTCGACCCAATCACCATATATCGTCTCTATTCCCTTTCTCCTAACATCCCATATCCTTCTACAACTCACCATGTACCTGTACTCATCTAAAATAGATTGTCACAAGTATGAAACTTATACTGCTGGTGCGATCTTGATTTGATTCAAAAATTGCCATGAAGTTGCAATCAAGCTGAGAATGATCTTGATTTCCTACATGATGTCCACCCAACCGCCACGGGCATCTCTGCTCCCGTCGCTACAATAAATAACCCATACATTATGATCATCTTCATGCATCTCAAAATTGTAGTGGTGGTTAATGTGAAACAATTTAACTGAATAAATCAAGTCATTTTTTGACTTGAAGGTCATCCCATTCCTTAACTCGCCTGAAATATCCAGTCCATCCTAAATATACATCACGTCATCACCGTTTCTGATGTAACCATCACTGCCACATGTGTTATAGAAAGGAATGTCCGAATCAACATGCACAGTTTGTTTCTCATCGATCGACAATTCACCATCATCATTTTCCATTTCGTCATCAGTGTTTTGTGGGGTATCCTCCATCATACGATCAATCTTGGGATTGTGGTCCTCCCTTATAGTGGATTTGGAGTCATATGGGAGGCGACCCAAAGATTGGGGAAAATATACTAATGTTGTTATATCCACATGAGTTATAGATACATGAAGAGGTTCACGATCCATGGCAAAAGTGGGTTGTGGCTCACTGGATGTATGAGACACGTGAATGCGTTATTTGAACCGTAGCCACATATTAACGTATCAACGTACGATCTCATGTGCATATGGGCTCGGTAAACAAAACTGGTCAATATGAGCTTCCCATCATATCAACATATTTCAAAATATTGTCAACATCACCAGCATACTTGACATCAACCAAAGGTGTGTCATTATTCTCCAACATCCTGTGAAATACATGAAGTTTTGTACCATTGGTTATGTCGACATGGAACGAGGCTGTAATCATCTTGACAAATCCATTAAAGGTCAAACCTGTTTCGATTCTTATGGGTTTCACCCAATCTCCCTCGTATCTGACTTCTTTACCATCCCTAAATACCTTCCCACCAACATGGTACAAGCACATTATTTCATGACTTCCACTCTTTTTTAAAAACGAGAACAATTAACGTTACACGAAGAATACACTACTTCAAATACAACACACGTAACGATAGACACTAGCATGTGACAAACACAAAACAAAAATAAAATAAATACAAATACACATAAATGTGATTAAGGTATACTCACAATGGAAGAAAACAAAAATGCACTGGAGCCTCCCATCGGAGCGGCCGCAACAAACAAAGGCGATTGAGGAGATGGTCGGAATGGTAGAGGTTGTATTTTAGCCAACGCTTTGAGGAGGCAGGGGAGCAGGAGCAAGAGCAACAATTATGGGTTCTGTTTGCATGGGGCATGGGGGAGGGTCTCAACCGGGGCTATATTCAAGATCGAGTCGCGACTTCATGGGAGCCATAACTTAAAATTATATCTCCTTGCCAAAGGAGTTGTGAGTTGAGGTCGCGACTTCCTCGCGATACTTAACAAAATATATTTGCCTAGGGATTACATGGAATAACTTTCCACGTGAACCACCCATGCAACTATTCCTTGTAATTTGGGGATTTAGTCCAAGAGTGACCCATCGGGAGGGGCATCATGCGGTAGGAGTAATCAGCCCACAACCAGGTTGCTCGTAGACAATCGCCCCCTCCTCCTACATGATACACTACAACCACTAGGAGAAACTCCTCCTAGAACAATGCCACCCCTCTCCTGCAGCAACTTGTCATCGTAACATCTGAGGTTCATACTATCGCACCCTTATATGTTGAACCTTGCCTCCATGCTATAAAGCGCTGCAGTCAGTGCCTCCATCGCTACCCCTCAACTACGGCTTCCCCCTACCTCCATCCTCCATCGACACCCTCCTATCCAGTCCAATCATCAAACCTCACCTACATATGCCATCTACAAGGATGAGTTCCCCTCTAGGGCTCCCGCTCCATGATCTTATAGTGAAGGCAGGGGCAAAGGAGGTGGGAGCAGTAGAGGTGAGATGGGTGTGACAGAGGAGGAGGAGATGGTAGAGAAGAGGAAGAGGAAGGGAAAGAGAGAAGAAATTTTGAGAGAAAAAGGCATATCTGACATAACTATTTAATCTAATTACTATAATACCCTAAAGTTAACATCTGTTTATAAAGTAAGCGAACAACAACTATCCCGAGCGGCATAAGTGATAAAATGGAAGAAGTTTGGAGCACAATTGATAATCCAAATAAAGAAGCGACACAACTGACATTACGATATTTGAATGCTTAAGTGATAAAATTCTAATTATGTATTAGTTTTATAATACAAATCATTGATACATTTCTATTATTTAGTAATGATTAGTTGTAAAAAAACATGCCAACAACGTGCATTTCATAGATATATTAGATACAAGATGTATACCATTTTATTACTTATATGCAAGGTTATTTTTAAATTTAAAATATTAATAATATGTTATAACTTTATTATGAAAAATAAATACCTATATCTATGTATCCTTCAGTAAAAAAGGAATGCATTTCAATTTCATGAATGAAATAGGGAAGACGGAGCCTACACTCGAGTGTAGGTAACTTACTTACTGATGAATTGCCATTCATGCACACTTATTCATTCATCTTAGACTTTAATCCCGAGATAAATGCATGTAAATATCGATAATACTCTTGGATTAACACATGTATATTTGTCTATATATTGCATATAAATACACATTTAAACCATAAAATGAAGGAATAAATAAAATACAAGAAAAATAAAGGAAGTATCAGAGATACTAATTGATCCTGACTCCCGAGACTAAGTCAAGCAGTGACTTACACAACAAGGAATAAAGTAGGGGGGAAAGGGTAGAAAACCACGTAAAAATAGGAATAAAAACATATTTATTTTTGTCAATATATACCGTTTGGGCCCTATTTTATTTTCATAATTTTCTACCTCAAAGCAATAAACTTTAAACATGAACATTTTACATAAAAAATAAAGAAAAATATAAATTTATTTCATTAAAAAGTAATGTACAGTGTGTCTGGGACACATAATAAAAAACTTCAAAGAAAACTTCCTAGACACGTATCTTCTCCGTACAGACTCAAATTTCATCAAACTTACTTTTATTGTTCATAAAATTGAATAATCTATTTAATGAAGATGATTTCATTAAATTTGAAGTTGAGATACAAAAGTTAACTTTTGGGCCCTCATTGTGCAATTTACATGTATATAATATTCGATATATTTTCCCGTTTTTGTTTTGTATCATATTATATTTTTATAAATTTGTAAATATCAATTAAGATACTTGTACATAAAAAATAAAATAAAATAATTAAATTTGCAGTTAAATAAATATTGTCCTTCACTACATATGTAAACATACCTATAAAGTACCTATATTATATGTATATATAAGTATATAAATAACTTTAGAAAATAAAATAAAAATATGTACATATGTATTTAAATGTAATGTAAATATAGAAATTATGTATATAAAATAATAAATTATAAAACACAAAATAAAAATAAAAATATAGTAAATATTGGTATTTATAATTATAATTTACATGTAAAAATCAAAACCTCACAAATAAAATGATAAAAATAAATAAAAATAACTTATTAAATATGTAACAAAATCCATGTTCTAAGTTTATTTAAATAAAATCATTTTCTATTTAAATTTGAATTTTTATTTTATTTTTATTTTGATTTTGTCATCTTGTGCTGGCGTGGCATCAACGTGGTCCAATCGCAGCCCTTGGAGTGTTGACCCCCAGGTTAACACCCCCCTCCCCCTCTGCGACGTGTACTCAGTCGGGCATCTGTTTTCATCAATTTTTCATGTGAACATCTTTGCTTCTTTGGCCCCGATTCCTTTTTGAAAATTGAAGATCGTATTACGCTCTTTCTTGCGGATCATCTTGATGCTATTTTTGTCGACCGATCACGCTAAAACCCTGATTTCTTTCCCCCTTTTTCTACCGATTATAAACAAACCTCTGAGCTCCTCCTTTGCTCGTTGATCATCCACTGCCTCTCTATACCCCTTGAACTTCGCCAGAGCCTCAACTTGGTGACAAGAAGGTTGAGCACCAGTTCTTGGGCGTAGGCAAAGGAGGAGGAGGCGCATCCACCCTTCCCTGAAGCTTTTCCGATGAAGCTCTGCTCTTAGGTCTTTTCTCTAGTGAGTTGTTCTTTTCTTAATTTCTTTTCATTCCTTAGGTTAGTTGTAGCTTAGTTTTATTTCATGCCTGATTGATTATGTTTGAATCTATCCAATTTTTTTAAAAAAGTGCCTCGCCGGAGCTTGGAGCTCTAGAACTTATTTCTGATCAATCACTCCCGCTTCGCCGCTCTTTCTGCCCCCATCAGTTTCCCCTTCACTTCTCCATTTCCTACATTACTCCCTTCACCCATGATCTTGCACACGTTTAGTCCGATAGGCCTCCCTCCACCACCTTCGCCGGAGACCCTTTGTCCGCTTCATCCATTGCATCCTCTTTGTTCTTTTTAGTCCTGGAAACTCCGCTTCTAGGTCCTTGTACTAACTGTGCAAGTCTTAGTTTGAACGGACTCCATCTAAGGGGTCCCAGATCCAACAAGAGGTGCTCTAGGTCTGGTTTCCTTCTTTGACATCCGTGACCCAAGGATAAGGGGTCCCGGATCCAACAAGAGGTCCTCTAGGTCTGGTTTCCTTCTTTGACATCCAAGACCCATTCCTTTGGTCTCAGACCTTCTTACGACCATCAATTGGTCTGTCCTCATCCCAGGGAGGTTTCTAGCTCATCAGCATAACAAGAGACAATCGGAGCCGCTTAGGATGGAGACCGTAAAGGTTCCATCTTCTATCTTTTCAATTTTGGAGTTCAGTAATGCAAACAATTACTTAGCTACAAACATATAGGGTGATGTCACCCTATCACCCATCATGCATCATTAAACCTCCCCAAATAGTGGAACCATCTACCGGGGTTGCGTGTTATATCTGGCCCAAAGGGAGATAAGAGACGGAGCACACCAACAAAAATTTCTAAAGTCGGAGGCAAGTGCTTGTAGCTTAGACCATGTACCTAAGAGTGATACGTAGGTACCTAAGGCACAAGTCCAGGGAGGGCTCTATCCTTATGGAAACATCCTCACCCACTCTATCTAGAGGTAAGTACATGCACACAATGATGTGGTTTCTCTCCCAATACAATGATCTTACATTTGATTTTAGGGTCAAATTCAATCAGCAATCCTCATTTTATTTTTTGATTATAACTATTTTGGGGTATTTTCAAATGAAATCGCCTAACAAAATTTCCAAGTTTCTTTTTATCTTAAGTGAGAAAAATGAGTAATGAAGTTGGAAAAGTCAACGTGCGATGAAATCAATGATGCATACGATGAATAGAAGATGTGTACTTTTTGCCCGCACTCTACATGCAGTATGATATGCGCATAAATAAAAATAAAAATAAATTCTAACCTAAATGATGAATGACAACCATTCTAGCAGAAACTTCTATTATCCGGAAAGAACTAGTTATTTGACTTAACTAAACTGCAAACTACCTTATACGAACATGAATTTTTATTAGGGAGTTTGGACCTACCATTTACCCAACTCAACCAAGATAATAAAAATCTACACTAATGATCTCAAGCACAAAAATCTGTAAGAAATAAAAGAAAAATAAAAGCGATAAAAATAAAAAATCTGGTGAGGTCCGCCAAGTGCACCAACACTTGGTGAAACAAACCCTACAATCACATGGTTATAATAGCCTAGTAACAGAAAAAGAGAAAAATGCTGTGGAAATTATTACAAATTATTTTACACAAAAATGGAAAGAAAATGACTAAAAGAAAATAAAAAATGCTCAAAAGCTTCATCCACTCCTCCTGCTCCTCCTCCTACACTCTCCTGCCAGTCGATGAAGAAATGTCAGGTCTCCACTTCGCTCGGGTGAACCCTGCCCTCACTCATCGGGACCTCACACAAAAGAGGAAACAAGAGTTATGCTAGAAATAATTTATGAAAAATATAAAGAATTGAAATGAATCAGAATTGAAATGAAATAAGTGACAAATGAAAAGAAATGGAATATATATACAAACACCAAGAGTAGAGACAAAGAAGAAAACCTAGCCACCCTCACCATGCTTCCCAGACAACATTGCCATTTTGATGTCACGAAAGATTCGATGCGGGTTAATTTTTTATTTAATGAAGAATGTGATCAATGTGTCGTTGTGACCCACAATAATTCCCAAAACAATTAAACAATTATTAGTCCAAATAAATAAAAGAAAAGTAGATATGCTATTTAATAACCTAGTATAGCTCCCAAGATCAAACACAAAGAGGTAACTTTGAAAAACGAGGGTTATTAATTTTCTAAAAAAGTCAATGAAAGTACTTTTTCTTTTTTTCTCCTTTTCTTATTTTTATGTAATTTTTACACCTTTTGTATTTTTTATAATTTTTAATATTTTCTATGTTTAATTTATTAAGTGAATTCTTAATTTTGCAAATTTTTATATTTTTACATTTTTAAAATAGGACAAATAAAGAAAATGAAAATAAAGAAACAACCACCTTGTTATATTATTCAAAAATAATAAAAATGTGAATAAAATTCAAATAAAAGATATTTTTGTGTTTTTGAAAAATTTTACTATTTTTGCAATTTTCAAATATATTTATATTTTTAAGATTTTTAAAATAATTAAAACTAAAAACTTTGAACAAGACAAATTAAGATACTGTTTTGGGGGGTTTTAAAATGGAAACTAAAATTAAAAATGCTGGAAATATACACAAACATGAAGACAAATTTACAAGCTTTAATTTAAGCTATATTATGTATTTTTTGATTTTTCAATGATTTCTAATAATTGTTAGTGTTTTCTGTATTTTACAGTTTTTTGGTTTTTATGAAGAATTTTAAAAATAAAAGTATACAGTAAATCAAGTGAATCAAATACATACATTGATTTTTTGGATTTTTTCAAACTATTTTCATTTTTTTGTTAATTTTCTAATGCAAATAGGATATTTTTGGGTTGTTTTTGAATTTTTAAAATATTTAAACTAAATAATTTTGCAAATCAAAATTAGGGATGATTAATATACTTAGCGGGAATTAAAGGATTTTTATGGAAATTTTAAAGATGGCCAGATATTTATTAAATGCAATTAAGAGGCAAGTAATTAATCTAGTTCAGTGGGACTGAAATGTAAATACTATTATTTCATGCACTGAACAAATAACAAAATAAGAAAAATGTGAGGCAAAAGATGCAATTTCACTGAAGTAGGCACGTGACAATGCACTCGAGTCGTGCCGACACAGACCTTTATGGGATAAAATAAAATTAAACGGCTTAATAGTAATAGAAAAACACGAGGCTAGTGTTGCAAATAAACCAAAATGTCACGTGTATAACGCGTGGTTCTATTCAATCTAGATCAAAATGCAATTATAAAAATAAATGAAGGCATCTATGCAATTATCTGCACAAAAACAACATGACACATGTCCAAATAGGGGTTTATTTATTAAACAAAGCGAATGTAGGGGTTGAACGCAAATTATCACTGATGTAATGTGCAGATCCAAGAGCTCAAAGCTGTTGATGCCAATCTGATCGACGATTGCTCATTGGGGTTTATATGAAGGTGGAGATCTAATATAGAAACCATGATTCTTGACCCAACAATGAAGACAATGCATGGAAGAACTGGGATTATGGGGCAACTCGATGAATTTCGATCGGATGGATTTTCAGCTGATCTTCGCTGAAATGACATCCTGAAGGTAGATGTTCACTACAAGGAAAACAAGTTGTGCCTACAGAACTACGGCCATGGATATGAGGTTTGTGGACACAGAATTGGGCTCTGGTCACGACACGTCGTGGCCAGTAGCCGTAGCTACAAGTCTCGTCGCGAGAGTTCTCTAGCCACGAATATGCCGTGGCCACTACAAGTGGCCACATAACTTAACGTGTCCACAACTCTTATATGAAGACATTGGCCACGGATTATGGCTACGATAAACTAGTGGCCACAGAATTTTCGTGGTCACAAGTTTCCGTAGCCACATTCCGTGGCCACAACTCATTTTTCTTGTAGTGGTTGGTCATGGTGCTCTCTCGTGTTACGTAGAAGTGAAGATGGGTCTCCAAGGTGGCGATCAAGGATTTGCAACACAGGTGGATTGTAGCTAAAAGTAGAGATCCGGGTCCTACGTCCTGCTCCAGAAATGGGTCCTGCTCCCTACAATAGACTTGTTGCTCAGAGCTGATCTTCTGGTCGGTGTTATTATGCTGAAACCATGAAGGAATGACGATGGATGGCTTCCCTCTAATGTAGGTGATCAGAATGAGGCTGGAATCTAGATCCACGATGGATATATGTCATCAGAGGTGGAAGAATTACGATGAAAGAGCCAGTGAAGGTGTTCCGATAGTCGGAAGTGATGAATTGATGAAGAACATCCCCGATCACGAAGACCGGAGGTATATCAGAGATGAGTGAATTAACACAAAAATTGAACAAAAGTGCAACAATTAAAAATGGAAATAGATCTAGATCTACACTAATTAAACCTACGGATGGAATGGAAGGGATCTTCACCTCAAGACGGGGGTGGAGAAGACGTTGAGATTTGGTCGTGTAAGAGTACTCTAGCCAATGAGGATCGCATCAAACCTAGGCTCGATTCTCGATCAAAACCAAGTGGAATCGCTCCTGTCGTGAGCAGAATCCTTCAAGTGATGAATTCCGATGGAAAAGCCAGGTAGAAGATGGACCAGGGAGCGCCAGAGGTGATCTGAGGGATTTTATAGAGGATGAGCTGGGCGGAATTTGAAATATGAGTATCACACGAACCAAGGCCAAAGATGCAAAAAAATTATTTGAGCAATGGAGTTCATTATTCGGGTGAGATATTTAAAGAAGAAATCTGATTGAGTAGATCAATGGATCATGTGGAATAAATTGGAGAAGGGAAGACGTCAAGGCAACTTATTCGAGCGACTAGGAAGAATAGGCAGTTGACCCGGGTCAACAGTCCTAGGTCCGCAAATGAGAGGCTAGCCCATAAAAGACAAAAGTGCTAAAAGACAAAATACAAAATAAATGAAAAGAAAATCATGAAATAAATAGAAAATGAATTTAACTAAAACAATTATATAAATAAAAAATGTTAATAAATAAATAAACTTAATATAAGTGTTTTTAATTTTTTAAATAAATTACATAATTACGTGAAAATAAATAAACAACTTTATTCATAAGTAAATATACCTATATATATATACAACACATGAACTTTATTATTTTTTTACAAATAATTATATAATTTATTAATTTATTAATCTACAACATTATTTAAAGAATTTAATCATATATTTTATTTTTTATGAATTATTCTATTAGGTTAAATAGATATGCGTATTTACAATATATGTATGTAATACTTGTACAATATATACTTGATTTTACTTTTATGTAATTTTTGATTCTGTAATTCTGATTTATAATTTATGTAAATCAAATACAATATATGCAAGTATTTAAAAATACAATATGTGGAAAATAAAAGAAATAAATAAAATAATACACAATATAATTTACATCATAGACATATAGTACAATAACACTCCAAAAAGCTACTTTTCACATATTAACTTCGATTTGAATGAAACTACTTACATTTTAAATCTTATCTTATTTTGAATACAATGAAAGTGAGTTTGGTTTTGAACTTTTATAGAGAAGATATCGATATGATAAGGTGTGCTTTGCAATTTTTTCAAAGTGTTGTTATTTTTATTTTATATAATGATTATCCTTGTAATTATTTTTAATATTTACAATTTTTTATATACAAGTTCCAAGAAGAAAATAATTTTATTTGAGATGAATTTGAATATAAATAAAATAATACACACACATTATGTTCAGTATGTTCAATGATGAATATTCACATATGAAGAATATTTTCTGAGTTTTCCTGTATGAAGGCCTTATCTCTCCCTACTTTATTACTTGTCAACCATCCCAATACTTGGCATGGTCTCGGGGTTAGATTCAGCATGTATTTATTTCATATATACAACATTCTCTTCTCTTCCTTTTCTTTTGTTCTTTATTCTTTTATTTTGGTATAAATAAGTGATAAATATAAAATATTAACAAATAAATGATGAATGATAAAAGATGAGAACTATTGTTATTTACATATGCATGTAAAACAAAAGAATAAATATGTTGATTCATGAATTCATTAATAGTCTACGTGATCATATGACTCACCGATCCATTCTAATATAATAACATGGAAATATTTTCGGACGCCATATCTAAGGAAAAATCACATGATTGATTATTAGATCTAATTTAAGAGTAGTTAATTCCATTCATAAAATGGCAATTGATTTTGATATTAGAATATCTAAATCACACAATACATATTCAAACATCAACTTCTCACTTTTATGTCTTAATTGTAACTATTAAAATTGAAAATGCAATACTAGTATTTATTCTTAGAGTTGTGTAATTATTTTTAATTTTTGTATAATTGATTTAACATCATGACACATACATTCACAAAAATATTTAATTGACATAAAGATGAATACACAATCTAATATCTAATTTTTTCTTTGACATTAATATTTATTTTTTAGATTGTCTAATTGTTATTTAATCTATGATCAAATATATATTTTTAACTAATAATTAATTCCATTCATAATAGGACAATTGATTTTGACATTAGAATATATAAAATCCACAAAAATTATTACATATTCAAACGGGAACTTCTCACTTTTATCTTAAATGTAAATATTAAAGATGGATATATAATATTAATATTTATTCTTAAAATTGTGTAGTTAATTTTTATTATTGTACTTTTTACTTTAACATGACACTGACGTTCATGAAAATAATTAAATGACACAAAGATCAATATGTAATCTAATATCTAATTTGATATATGATATTAATATTTTTTTATATTGTGTAATTGTTACTTGATCTATGATGCAATCTACATTTTTAGCTAATAATTATTCTATTCATAAGAGGGCAATTGATTTTGATATTAGAATATTTAATTTATGTAAAAAATAATATCTATATAAATGACAACAAAATTTATTTGATAACAACTGAATTTGCATATATCATTAATAGTCAGATTTAAAAAACTATATGTATAAATTTTAAATTACCTGGAATAAGTTTGTCTTCGAAGTGAGCAATATCCGAACATATAATGAGATATAACAGAATATCCTGCAAAAATATATTCTCCTCTATTGATATAAAAATCTGCAAAAAAATGGTTAAAAAAAAAGGAAATTCATTCACTCTTACTCGAATAAGAATAACAGAAGCTGGAGGAGAGAAGAGCAATTCGAGAGAGATTGAGAAGGTTGAGAAGAAGAAATGAGAGGGTTGAGAAGAAGAAATGAGGAGTAGATGTGAGGAAATGGAAAGGGAAAGGGAGAATTTATAGGGATAAATGGCTAAAGGTTGTGTCGATTTGGAGATGACAATTGGCATTTCCCCCTAAATCGGCAAATCGACACCATGAGCTGATAAATGTCTATTTTTTAATTTTCTTAACATCCTGTCTATTTATTAAATACTATTATTTTAATATTTATTAGAAAAATCATTTTCCTTATGTAAATATATTTTCTTTCATTTTAAATCAATACCACCATGAACATCATGCTCAACAATGTCTTTGACATCGCGACCAACTGGATCTTCAACTATCTCCTCGCTTTTACATTCGATATCTCTTATTGCTCATAAAGTTCTTCTCCTAATTTACCATCTAATTACAGAATTTTACTTATATCACTGTTAAATAATTTTTTTGAATTAACTTATAAGTTACTTTCTCAATGCTCACAAAATTCTTCTATCAATTTAATAACAACATATCTTAAATAAAACACCGCCGTGTAGTCGGATCTTACCAAGAGAGTGCATGCCGTAGCCCACGTAGAGAGACCTAGAAAGAGGCGGGTGGCGGGGAAACGATCAATGTAGCCGTAACTGCCGCGATGGCCCTTCTCCAGCAAGCCCGCTCTCTCTTCTTCTCCATTGCGACCCCTAATAAGGTCCGCCCTTTTGAATCGATTAGACGCCATTCCCCTCTTCTACTTCACTATCGCCCCCTCTCTATAAATCTTCCTAATACAATCCGCTCCTTCCGAAGGTGCCACCCCTTGCAGCGTCCAAGTTCGTCTACAGGGCAAGATATGGATGGTGAGGTTCCAGATTCGTCGTTACTCTGTTTTTTCTGTTTGTTTCGCGATTTTGTTTGAAAAGGCAATTTTTGCTGTTTAGATCGATGTAATTTGTTGGAAAAGAAAAAAAAAGGAATTTTCCCCTTCTATTTACTTCTTGTTCGGATAAACCAGTCTGGATTATTTTTTTAAGTTTTTATCTCACACTATTTGGGAAAAAATCCATCAGAAATCTGCCTTGGCCTATTAATCAACATATCGCACGGTGCCATCGCTGGCTGGCTTTTGCAAGGCTCGACTAAGCACTCAGGAAGCCAAGAAACTTCCTTTTAGCTTGTATTGTTTGTTCAGAATGATAGTTCACGTGTGTATTCATTTGTTTTCCCCAGAACAAACTAGATATTTGCTTCATGTATCACTTGTGTAATTAACCCAGAGCTTTTCTCCTATATAAGAGAGTCATTGGACCTCCGTTTATGCCATGAGCTTATTTTCCCACAACATGGTATTGGAGCTATAGTCCTACACTGAGGTTCCCATATCCCACCCTAACCCCAATCATACACCTCCAAGCCCGCGCCCGAGCCCTCCAGGGCGCCCCTCTCCGCCACCGGCCTCTGCCAAGGCCTCAAGCCCTCCCGCGCCTCCCCCCTTCGGCCTCCAGCACCCTTGCGCGCCGCCTCCCAGGGCCTCACAAGGCCTCCAGGGCCTCCATCCCCTTGCTGCGCGCACCCTGGGACGTCTAGCCCTTTCGCCCCGTGCTGCCCTGCTGCCCTTGCGCGGCTGTGGGCTCCCTTCGGCCGCCATTGCCAGTCGCAGCACACAACCCCACATCTTCGTGTATTTCGTACGATTGGATTGTGTGATACGAGGTTTGATTTGAGTCTAAAAACGTGATTTTCTTCATCTAAGTCACGTTTTAAGACTCTAACCTTCACAAAGAGGCTATGAAGATGGTTGTATGAGTCTACATATATAACCATTCATCCTTGTGATTGTGTAGACATCATATAACCAGTCTACTCCTCAGCAAATCCGTGGTTCTGATCATTGATATCATGTCTGACATCAAGAGTGACGTGTTTTCTTCTTCAGAGGCATTCAAGGGCCCGACTCCCATAGTTAAGATGGATGGGACCAACTACGAGTTATGGTCCACGCAGTTTCGTACTCTTATGCAATGTCATAATAAGGAGCACATTCTGATGGAAGCAGTACCAACATACAAGACTATGATGAATGCATCTTGAAAGCAAGATGATGCATATGCTCGCATCTGGCTCTTTGGGATACTTACCACAAAGATTGCGAACGATATTGTTAATCAGCCCACAGCCAAGGCTATGTGGGATATATTAGCAGACACCTATGGGCAGACAAAGAATGAAAGCAAAATCCTCCAACTACTGTTTGACATTTATTCGACCAAACAGAATGGTCGACCACTCCACACACACTTCTCCCATCTGCGTGGCATGTTTGAGCGCCTACACAGCTTCATGCCCATTACCACCAGCATCGAGCAGCAACAACAATATCGGAATGCTACAATGACGAGAGTTTTTCTATCGTCTCTTGACTCCGAGTACGATGCAACACGTACTCAACTTCTGACGGGTGAGACTATATCACCAATGGAGGAGGTCTACAAACGATTGAGCAGGATCACTACCACGCCTACCACTATGCTGCAGATTACTTCCTTAGCTATGGCAGTTTCTCGTGGACGAGGAGGTTCTTCCCATCTTTATGGTCGTGGACCGCGTGGTCGAGGTGGACCTCAGCATGGTCCTTGTTCCCATTGTCATCGTCCTGGTCATTCGGAGGAAAAATACTCTCAGAAGCATGGTTATCCAACATCTGCACGTGTTGCTGAGCAGATTGATTCATCTCCTGTACCTACCATCGATGGATGCTTTGATGATTTTGTCTCGAGACTTCAAGAGATGATGACCACCCCCACGACTCCGGCTGCAGGTCCTTCTGATGCAGCAGCTATTGCCAGAGCATCATCCAGTCCATCATGTGTTTCCTATGCGTTTACCAGTTATAGCAGTTCCGATGTGACAGATTGGATTATGGACTCTGGAGCATCTCATCATATGTGTGGAGATCGGATGCAGTTTACCTCTTACAGGTCTCTCCCTCTTGGACGATCTGTGGTCATTGCCAATGGGGTTCAGCTACCTATGTTGATCAGGGAGAGATTGTGTTAGCTCCTTCTATGCATCTACGAAATATCCTATATGCTACTGATTTTCATATGAATCTTTTGTCGATTAGCCAAATTACAAAAGATTTACATTGTCGTGCCATCTTTGACCCCTCTTCTCTTGTATTTTAGGACATACTAACTGGCAGGGTGATTGGACATGGCCGTGAGCAGAGAGGATTATAGAAGCTTGCCATTTCATTATATGTTGGAGTGATCTCTCTTACTTCTGGGTATGTGTCTCCATTCATGTGTCATCTTCACTTTGGCCACCTTTCTCTTCAAATAATGATTCATGTGCTCCCGTAGATATCTACTCGCACTGCTTTGGATTGTGAAGCCTGTCAACTTGGGAAACATCATCGCTCCTCGTTTCCGAGTCGTTCAAGTCATCATAGTAGTCGGTCTTTCGAGTTGTTTCATTTTGATATTTGGGGTCCGAGTCGTGTTCCTGATCATCAGGGACATCGTTTTTATATGGTTGTTGCGGATGATTATTCTAAACTTTCTTGGGTATTCTTGCTAAAATATAAGTCTGAAGCTGGTTCTATCATTAAAACTTTTCTTATTGAAGTCAACAATATCTTATCTGCAAATGTCAAATTCATTCGTACAGATAATGCCTTGGAATTTTCTACTTTACATTTAACAGAATTTCCCAGGTCTCTTGGTATAATTATCAGATTTCTTACAATTATACATCCCAGCAAAATGGTGTTGTAGAACGTAAACATCATCACCTTCTTGATGTTATGAGGACTTTGTTGATTCAAAGTCGTACATCTCACTCTTTCTTGGGGGATGCGGTTCTAACCGCTGGCTACTTGGTGAACCGCAGGCCATCCACTGTCCTTGGAGAGAAAATTCCTTTCTTGACTGCGTTTCCCGAAAAGTAATTATTCTCTCTCACTTCCGGAGTCTTTGGATCGGTGGCCTTTGTCCACAACTTCACCCCTGGCCGTGACAAGATCTCACCTAGAGCTGTTAAATGTATCTTTGTTAGTTATTTCCGTACCCAAAAAGGGTATCGGTGTTTTGATCCTGTTGGGAGAAAATACTATGTGAGTGCCGACGTCACATTTTTTGAGTCCATTATGTATTTTTCTCCTACAGGTGACATATTGTCTGATACTAATATTGGAGAGGATGTTGTTGTTCCTCCTCCTCCATCTTCTCCATCGTATACTCCTCGACCTTCATCACCTCCATCACCGTCTCCACCTTCACCACCGCCACCACCTCCTCCTCCTCCTACAATCAAGTCCATGTTTTTACCACATGTTTATACTCGCAGGTCTTCTACGTGCACCTTTGCTCATGAGCCATCCACATCATCCATCACGCCTCAGGTATGTCATGAAAATACTATTTCTACTGATGGCATTGGAGCTTTGAATGATACACAGGGAGAATTGATTCCAGAGGACAGAGAAGCAGATGATCTGGAGATCCCAATTGCCCTTAGGAAACCTCGGCACCGATGTGCTACGTATCCTCTTGCTGCGTATGTCTCCTTGGATCATCTTTCAGAGGACTACAAGAAGTTTGTAGTGGGGCTATCAACTATTACTATCCCTCGTATATATCAGGAGGCACTTTAGGACAGTAAGTGGCGACTTGCAATGGAGGAAGAGATGGCAGCTCTTCGGTCACGTGGTACCTGGAGCATTGTTTCTGCCTGCGTGGTGCATCAGCTGTGAGCTGCAAATGGATATTTATAGTAAAACAAAGGACAGACGGTAGTGTGAACCACTATAAGGCAAGGCTTGTGGTCGGGGGGTTTACCTAAACCTATGGGGTGGACTATCAAGACACCTTCTCTCCAGTAGCAAGACACTCGACACTCCACATTCTTCTCTCAGTTGCCGTTTACAAGGACTAGCCTCTTTACCAGCTTGATGTGAAGAATGCATTTCTCTATGGAGATCTACATGAAGAAGTATATGTGCAATAACCACCAGGATTTGCTATTGAGGGAGAGTCCCAGAAGGTGTGCAGACTTCATAAGGCGATTTATGACCTGAAGCAGAGTCCAAGAGCTTGGTACCATAAGCTATCGGAGTTGATAAAGCAACAAGGGTTTGTGCGGTCTACTGCGGATCATTCTCTGTTTGTTAAGAGGACACCAAGAGGTACGGTGGGTATTCTTGTTTATGTGGATGATATTGTTATTATAGGAGATGATGATCAAGGCATTCATGCTGCCAAGGAATTCCTAGCTCAACAGTTTGTGACTAAGTACCCTAGCAATCTTCGTTACTTCCTTGGGTTGGAGTTCGCCAGGAACAAGCGTGGTCTTGTGATGACTCAAAGGAAGTTTGTTATGTATCGTCTTCCTGAGACATGTATGACATGATGCAAACCTGCTACTACTCCTATGGATGCAAGTATGAGATTGTATAACAAGGACACTGAGGAAGTTGACAGAAGGAGATACATAGAGAAGGAGATACATAGAGCTTGTTGGGAAACTCTTATACGCTACTATCACCAGGGCAGATATTGCATTTGCAGTAAGCAAAGTCAGTCAGTTCATGGAGCAGGCCAGGAAGGTGCACATGGATGCTGTCAAGGTTCAGAAAGTCGGTATGCGGTATTCGTTCGGTCAGGCGGTCTGGAGCGAGTAAGCGGGTAGGCGGAAGTATATGCGGAAGTATATGCGGATTATGCGGTTTCTATTATTTTAATTAAAATTTATTAAAAAATTAATAATATAAAATCTGTGCAGTATTATATCCAAATTTTATTTTTTGGTAACAAGAATATAATATATAAACTATACCATATATTAGCTACATTTGTATGTTATTGTACATCATATGACAAATAAAAGACACATGCTAATGTACAACATATAACAAATAAAAAGGGTATGACAAATAAAAAGACAAGCTACAGTACAACATATAACAAATAAAAAGGCATATGTTATTGTACAACTGTTACTGTACAACATATGACACATAAAAAGACATAAGTTACTGTACAACATATGACAACTAAAAAATATATATGTTATTGTACAACATATGTTATAGTATTGATGTACAACATATAGCAAATAAAAAAGACGTGTTATTGTACAACATATGACCATTCTTTTTAATAAAAAGACCAACCTATGTTACTGTACAACATATGACTATGTACTATGCATATGACCAACCTAATTTTATGCCCAAAGTATTAAAACATTCTTACTGTACAACATATGACCAATAAATAAGACAAACCTAAAAGGGGGCATGCTGCATCCGTAATGGAGAAGAGTCATCTCTATTACATATGCGGCCGCATATGCGGATTACTCGGCCGCATATACTCCATGGCCCGCATATTGACCGAGTATAGTATACTCGGTGCGGTAGGGGGGGCGCCTACGCATATGCGGCCGCATATGCGGCCGCCTAGGCCGACTTTCTGAACACTGGATGCTGTTCATATGATCTTAAGATACTTGAAGAATTCTCCTGATTCGGGTCTTATATTTAGTAGGGGTACATCCCTTGAGGTGACAACATGCGCAGATGCAGATTACGCAGGTTGTCCAAGAGACAGAAAGTCCACTTCTGGATTTTCTATTTTCATCGGCAGTTCACTTGTTTCATGGAGAAGCAAGAAGCAGACAATAGTGGCTAGATCAAGTGCAGAGTCTAAATATAGGGCGATGGCCCAGGGAAGTGCTGAAATGATGTGGGTTAGATCGGTATTGACTGATCTTACTATTGAGGTTCCTCTACCTATGCAGCTTGTATGTGATAATCAAGCAGCTCTATTTATTACTAATAATCATGCCTTTCATGAACGGACAAAACATATAGAGATGGATTGTCATTACGTTAGAGACATGATCCATAAAGTTCTCATATCCACCTCTCATGTGTCTATTGGAGATCAGACGACCGACATCTTCACCAAAGCACTTGCTAGAGGTTCCTTTCAGAGGTTTTGTTCCAAGCTGAGCATGATAGACATATATGCTCCAGCTTGAGGGGGAATGTTGAGATAGTTGTATCTCTCAGTGCTTTTATGTTTTACATTTTCTTCATGTATCACTTGTGTAATTAACCCAGGGCTTTTCTCCTGTATAAGAGAGCCCTTGGGCCTCCGTTTATGCCGTGAACTTATTTTCCCACAACATCTATGAATGAAATTTTCTCAAGCGTGTAGATTAAACCTTGGCAAGTTTATGGAATTTTGGCTGGGACCATGAAGTTTTATAAAGAGGAAACTTTTTATGTAGTTTGTACCATTCTATGTATACTCACCATCCTCACATTGATTTGGAGTGGTGTGAATGTTTCATCTTCAATTATCCTTTTAAGTTCTAGGAATCTCATTATCCTTCATGGAATCTGAGTTTCTTTACTTCATTCTTATCTTAGCTCTTATGAAATCTTTAAGAAACTCAGGGTCATAAAGCATGCATCCAATACCATCCTTTACATTCCCAATGAAATGGCATTCACAAGTGCGAGATTCCGGCTTTCATGCATCGACATTATGGCATGAACCAAGCAACCCTAAATACTCAAGTGTCTAACACTGGGCTTGGTTCCAAATGAAAGCTCATGAGGATTTTTGGGTACATATATGGTAGGAATCTTGTTAAGGATGTGTGTGTATATATATTAATGTAGTACATTGAGAATGGTTGCTGTCCTTTGAGCATCTTCATTGCAAAAATGAACTAAAACAAAGTAAAAAAGTTCTCCAAATGTTCTTCGAGGGATTACACCATGAGGGATAGAATTGAATAGACAAAACACTAAACATGAGAAGAGAGTAGCTTAAGTATTTCAGAAAGGACACCGTTTATTCAAAAGTTTCCATAGAATGGGATGGTGTAGGTCTCGGTATGGTTTTAGAGTAAAAAATGTGTGCAAGTATGGTTGATGACACTTGGTGCTCATCAAGATCAAAACACTCACAATGAGGGGGCTATGCTTCAATGAGGAGGAAGAGAAATACCATGATTTTTTATTTTAATATTAAATTAAAAAATGAACTTCATCACTAACACCTGATGATATTTTTTATATCACTAATCACAAAGGCAATTATAAAGTCCAAGGCTCAAAGCTAACCTCGACATGCTACAATAGATTTTACACAGTGTATCGGGTGCATGTCAAATTGACCACAAAAGAGCAAGTGTCTGCATTCATCCCATCCACGACATGTAGCGAGTGAATCCAAAGGAGGTCTAAAACCTCTCAACACAAGTAGAACATAGCGATTCCCATTTTTGATCCAAGCCAAATGCCCCTTTTTTGCACACATGTGAAAAGAGGTCATTCCCCTTTAATGGAACGCTAAACCATCATAGGTACAATTCATCATTTCTTTGTAATATTTTCACTTTATGAATCGTCGTTATCACATGACCTCTTCTCAGCGATCAAAGGAAAAAATTCACCTACAATGACACCGTAGGACTCCATATTAAATTGCACACTTGGAACGGATCTCCAACGTCAAAAACCATTAGTGGAGTGAGAGACTTGTATGCCCTTACTGAAAATGTTCCATCAAGCTACACTCAATATTCACATCTATTTGATAGATCTTTCGGCCCTTAAGAAGGTCAGACAACATTAAGAAATCCTGCAACCTTTTCTTAGAGAAAGTAATAATAAAAGTAAGGGCCTCCGTCCTTTTCTAACCAAACCTCAACAATCATTATATAGTTGCTAATGAAAAGAAATTTAAAAAGTGGTCACATAACTTTCTCTCTTCCAATTAGTTGTCAGTCCAAAATTTGAAGTATTCACCATTCTCCACTACCGGTCTCAAGAATAGCACGACAACTGGTAATGCAAAGCAAATCTTCCTCCTGAAGCTAAAAGGTACCTGCTAAATTGGTAACCTTGTTTAATCTCATAAATAAATCACACCATATAATGGAGTAAATAATCATTTCCCCCATATCATCAACAACCACTTCTCTAAGAGTGCCTTGTCCATCTTCTTGAGTTTGATTATGCGTATGCATCCATCCTGTAATGGTTATGCCATCGTCTCCTAAACAATCAAGGTATGCTTTGATTCTCCCGACCAAACCTAGATCAGAAAAAACACCTCAGTAAAGATTCCAAATTCGTATGTACCTAGGTTGCCAACAAGCGGATATAGAGGAGGAAAATAATAGTGATCAGCAATTTTTTAAAGAAAAAAAGCAACCTTTGAAATGTAGGAGGCCTTCCAACCAACTTAAGATTCTCTATGAGTAGGATCCATTCAATCCGTTGAAGCCTTATTTTGGACAAAGGTAAGCCTGGATAAGTGTGTGGGAGGTACACATGTAGAGGATTCAAGGCCCTCCCATAACTTCTGCCTTATCATGCAATAGACCGAAAGAGATGAAAATCGACATGTTTCCATTTATATTAAGGCTCGAGATGTCCCTAAATTGGAAAGAATATTGAGATACCCATGGCCTTCTCTACTCCTCCATAGACAAAGAAAATTGTAAAGTCCATGTACTAGAGAACCGTGATAGAGAGGTCATCAAGTGCGACCTTTCTAGATCTCACAACCAACATATCCGCCGTGAAAACTAAAAGAATGATTCTAGGGTGTATCCTTATATGACTCCCTTTTGTAGTTGAAAGTAAATACCCTCAATTCGATCGTTCACCAAAATAGGATAGAAAATCATAAGTAACACATCTCTTGGAATCCTCTTTTAAATGAGGAAGACCAAATGAAACATCAATCCACACAATCATAAGCCTTGAAGCCACATTCCATAACATGCCTTAACGTATCTCTTTTCTAGTCTATAACTATTGTCCATCATGAATGGCTGAAGGTTGCCTCTTCTGGAAAGAGGCGATAATGATGAGAATTCCTTGGACTCAATTTATAAATACCTTGGCAATAGTAAGATATATATCATGTAAGAGGGAAATCGGTTTAAAGCCCCTTAAATGGCACCATTCTTCTTGGTAATGAGCTATGTTCTGCTACTCGAACCCAAAATTACCAGTTTTTATTTACTTGAAAACCTGCATGACATCACCTTTACGGCATCCTATAAATCTTTGAAAAAAAGATAAGTCGAAATAACTCGAGGAGATCACCTTCACCGCACAAGCTGATATGTAGTACTCAGTAAGGCATACTGTAAGAAGTTTAGTCATGTATAATGCAAAAATAAGTTGAAATAACAAATACCTCAATCATACAAAGTCAATTAAGTTGGAAATATGTAGAGGATTTAGAAAACCGCAAGGTGGCGCAGAAGATTCTTGAGGATGAGGATAGAAATCGAGAGTGGGAATGGAAGCATAGGTCATATCAGAAGTGGCTGAAGGAGGGAGATGTGAACATCTGATTTTTTCATGCGGTGGCAAATGGTAGAAGAAGGTGAAATTTGTTTCATTCTATTGAAGTTGGGGATGGGGGAGAATAGTTTAGTGGTGAGGATGAGGTTGCAAGGGCAATACTGAGGTATTTGAGGAGCATGAGCAGGGGGCACCACATAGTGGATCCATGTTGCTTGGCCTGTGGGTGAGTCGCATTGCTGACTAAACATGGAGATGTTGACGAGGCCTTTCATTTTGCAGGAGGTCCGTAAGGTGATTTTTGCAATGAACCCAGACGGTTGTCCTAGGTCGGACGATTTCCCTGCATTTTTCTTCAAAGAGTTCTGGGACCTGGTCGTTGAGGAGGTGTTGGGTTTAGTTTGGAGACGAAACCTTCATTGATTTTTATGTTGCCCAAGAAGGACATTGCTACTAAGGTGGAGGACTGCTATCCTCGTGCTTTTTCTAATGCGTTCTACTTAATTGTGGCCAAGGTGTTGGCTAACCATTTGAATGAGTGTCTTGAATGCGATCATCTCTCTCGTTCAGAGTTCCTTTTTGCAAGGTAGAGAATTCATGGTCGATGTAGTCTTGACATCTGAGATTGTGGTAGATTAGAGGATGATGAAAGTGAGGAGTTATATGGAAGGTTGACTTTTCAAAAGCGTATGATTATCTGGAATGTTTGTTCTTGTGGGTTTCGTTATTTAGAAGAGAGTTCCTGGATCGATAGATTATGTAGACGAAGAGGTGTATAACAATTGCTTCGTGTGCTGTTATGGTGAATGGACAACCAGGGGGGGATACTTCCAGCCGTAATGAGGAAGTACGTCAGGGTTGCCCTCTAGCTTCGTTGTATTTGTTCTTGCGGTAGATGCCTTGTTAGTTTTGGTGGATCATACGGTGTCTGGTGGATTTTGCTGCGGCTAAAGTAGGGAGGATATTTTGGTGCCTATCCTTCAACATGAAGACGTCACCATCCTATTTGCAGAGAGGTTCAGAAAGCTGTAGAGGCTTGTTCATGGTTCTTGACATCTATGGTGTAGTCTCTGGTCTGAGACTTAATAGGGATAAGTCTGACCTTCGGTTTGGAGGAGGAGGTAAGTCTGTGTGCGAGTTGGTTGAGATCACCACGTGGTAATTTGCCATTGAGATACCTTGGTGTGTCTCTGATGATTGTGAGGATGCGACATGTAGATTGTTTATCTGTGATCGAGAAAATGTAGCAGTGATTGGCTAGTTGGAAGTCAATTTGTTTATCCTGCGAAGGCAAATTGGTACTGTTGAAGTCGGTTCTTTCACGGATTCCTATTTTTTACTGTCTTCTAGGCTCCTCCTCAATGGGGAGATGGTTCTTCTGGTCTTCTCCCGGCTAGGCAAGCAGGATGGCCTTGGTGGAATGAGGCATGGTCGTTTGTTCACGTGATGATGGTGGCCTTGGGGTGCGTAGTCTAGAGGTGATGAATAAGGCCTTGCTCAGTATGTGGACATGGATCTGGGGGGAATGTGACAGCTTGGTTTATACTCTTATTCGGAAGCTTTATGTGTCGAGTTGTTTTCTATCCAATCCCCATGCTTGGGCCTTTCCCCTTATACTTTTGGCGAGTAATTTGCGGCGTGGCTTCAGATTCTAGAATGATGATTGGAGTGAGTGCATGGCACTTGGGTTAATGTATCTGCGTCTTATGGCCTTGGAGGTGGATTCGAATTATTCTGTAGAGGATGCTTGGGGTGGGCATTCTTTCTTTCCTCATTTCATGTTTGAGCTGTCTGATTAACGTATGCAGGAACTGTTGGCGATGTTGTAGGAGTTTGAGGCTGTTGCGGGGCTCACAGATGGCCGAGATTATTGGAGTTGGTATGATGGTACCTTTTCTGTGGGTAAGGCATACGTAGCCTTACATGGCTGACTATAGGAGAATCTGGAGATGGAAAATTCTTGCGCGAGTGGAGGTTTTTATGTGGCTATTTAGGAGGGGGAGAATGTTGATTGGTGATCGATTTGTACAGTTCTTTCACGCCGTTGTTGCCGCTTGCTGTTGGTATCAAGAGGATATTGAGAATGCAGACGATCTTTTCTTCACGTGTAGCTGCTCCATGGCGGCTTGGGAGCCACTTGGGAGCTCCTTGATATCTACCGATGGTGTCGTGGTATTCTGGGAATCTATCGGTGCTGAATGACATGGTACAAAGGAGAGAATGACCTAGGTGGTAATGATTTGGGCTAGCCAGAAATGGGGTGGTCTTTTGATAGGATTGTTTTTATGGTGAAGATGTGGCTGCGCGTACCAAAGCGCTAGTTGAGAGCTAGAGCATGTAGTTTTGTTTTTATTTTTCTCGCATCGTGAACAACTTGTACAGTTTTAGTGATTAAATGGTGAAGTTTTTGGGCATACACCTATACGGTGGAAGCCCTTTTTTCTTTTAAAAAATGAAATAAGGAATGACAAAATTTAAAACCTATATTTAACACATTCACATTAAATACTATATTAACTAAATATGTCATAAATTTGTTTTAAGAATATTGAGACAATCTAGCTCGTTGCCCATATGTTCATTCAGACATATTATAAAGCTTATTGTGCAACATCGAATATGTGGCAGTCGAAGCTCGCTATTTAGATGGGGGTCTCGCTGCCCGACCAATAAGCTAGGGGATGGGGGTAGGGCGCTGGCCTTCTCCCCTCCGCGTAGGCGACGTCCTTAAAACAAAATTGAGTTTTATGTTTGCATCTATAATATATGGGTTGAATGGGGCTGCCCCCTGCCCCCACCATATTTTGGCATTTTTTTTTGTTTTTTTGGAAAATAGCGTCATGTATTTTCATCACTATATCACTCTATGATGTCATTCCAATTTCATCAAAAACAAATACTCCTATGCCCCCATCTAGAACATGTTGATTACATCATTTCTAAGACCGTTAAAATTACCTGTTCTAGATGGAGGGCATAGGAGTCTCTATTTTTGACGAAATTGGAATGACATATTATATGAATATAGTATTGAAAATACATGGCGGTATTTTCCAAAAAAACAAAAAAAATTTGCCCAAATATGGCGCGAGGGCAACCCTATTTTTCCTATAATATATTATGACTAATATATATATATATATATATTCAATGGAAAGGTATCTTTGGTTAACGAGGCCCAAATCGACTACATTTCTCTTCAAATAGAGAAATGCCCAAATTGATTACATTTCTCATAGATATATCATTGCTATATCGGTGATATATCGTTGATTCCTATGAAAAGGGTATCCCCCCTTTTAATATTGCTAAGTTAGCGATATCACAATATCAACGATTTTTACTGACATTTCGAGCCATCGCTTGACGACTTTATGCTTATTGGTCAAAGAATGCAATACACATTCCTTGTTCCCTATATTCATGCATCAATCGAATGCCTTGTGCACAAGAAAGCTCATTCATGCCTTATCTCATCCCGCTTAAAGTGCAAAAGTGATCCATCACCGTTGTGCCTCCCTCATGATAACCTAAGATACATTATCCAGTAACTTTTATGACGCGGATGAAGTTCCTATACCACTAGTGTGGTAGTACTTTTACAAGAGGCAAAATTGGGTGGTTGGATGACATGCTACAAAGGTTAGTCAGAGTTACAAGATTGACAACCTTTATGGTGGTGAACACGGTTAGTAAGAAGTGCGACTTTTATTTTGGACTAGTTGACTAGTCACATTCAGGATGAGATACCTTGGTGTATGCTGTTCGTCGATGATATTGTGTTAATTGATGAGACAAACATGCCTTAGAGACTAAGGGGCCGTTCGGATTGGGGGTTACCCCCCACTTTGGGTGGGTAACCCCCCAAAACCCCCATTTTTAACCCACTTGTGGGGCCCACTCACTTCCCATCAAAAAAATTATATATTATACCATCATATCATCTAAAAATCATAAAATACTCAACTTATACTCAATATTCCAAACTTCAATACAATCACATCACAACAACCACCTACTTTTTCAAATTTCAATACAATCATATCATAATAACTATCAACTTTTTCAAATTCCAATACAATCACATCACACAAACCTTCCCAACCCTTAACCCACCAACCAAACACACTAAAACAAAAACAGGTTACCCACCCCTGGATAACCCCCGGAAAACCCACCAACCAAGCGCACTCTAAAGGTTTTCGTATAAGTAGGGTTAAGATTGGATATGGAGTTTACATTTGATGGAAACAACGGTGAACTGGTAAAGGACTCGAGATGAAGTTTGGAGACGATAACATTAAGAAAAAAGATTCTTTTAGATACTTGGGATCTATTTCGCAAGAGGATGGGGAAATTGATGGAGATGTTACACATAGAATAAATGCTGGTTGGCTACAGTGGAGAGGAGTTTCTACTAGGGATGAAAACAAATACAAATATATTCATATCCGTTCGTATCCGCATTCATGAAATAGAGGATATTGATGTCATTTTCTCATATCCGACAAATAGGAATGCAAATACGAATAGAAATGTTCAATATTCGTCGAATATGAATACAAATATACTATCCTCAATTTTGACAAATATGAATGTGAATACAAACGTTTAAATTTTGAGGATATAAATACGAAAAGGATATGAATATGGATACAAATACGAATATGAATATGAATACAAATATTCAAATTTTGGATGATGCCAATACTTACATGATATACAAAGAATTAAGTTTGGCGAGCTTTCTTTTATTATTTAGTTATATCTTTACGTTTCCTTTTATTATTTAGTTTTTTATGTACATATTCATTATTAAAATATTTAATATACTTTTTATGCATTGGAAATTGTTATGAACAAAAAATGCTTATAGATTTTAAATAAATTTGGGCGTGTATACTATTCGTATATTAATTCGTATTCGTTTGTCAAATATCCGTATTCTAATTATCAGTATTCATTTTGCATTCGTATTCGTATTTCGAGGATATGATATTACATTTTAGGAATTCATGTGATATTCGTTTTCATATTTATATCCAGATTTAAAAAAGATATGGATATTGTAACACCTATATTCATATCTGTATCTAGATGTTTTCATCCCCGGTTTCTACCGTTCTTTGTGATGAGAAAACCCCTTTGAAAGATAAATGAAAGTGTTATAAAGCAACTGCGGGACTAGCTATGCTCTATGGATTAGAATGTTGGCATGTGAACCATCGACATATTCAGAGATTGATAGTAGTAGAAATGAAAATGCTAAGGTGGATGTACACGAAAAGATCGGATTACGAATGATACGATTAGAAGGAAAGTTGGGGTAGCTCCGATATAGGATATGTTGAGAGAAAACTACTTAAGATGGTTTCACCTTTTGCAAAGGAGGTCGATTGATGCAACGGTTAGAAGATACAATATTTGGGATGTTGAGCCGGTTAAGAGAGGGCGATGAAGGCTCGATAACTGTAGGATTGAGACTATTCGAAGGGATCCTAGGTATTAGGATTTAAGCTCGAGAATGACCCAAATAGATCTGGATGGAGGCAAAAAATCTATGTAGCTGGCCCTACTTAATTGAGGGAAAAGGCTTTGTTGTTGTTGAACTCGATTAGTAATTATGGAGGGATCGTGGTTGGTTGGAAATATCATTTTTTTAGTTGCATGGTGAGCTGGTTGGTATTAGGGTGCTTACAATGACTCTAAGGAGGAAAGATAATAATTTGCTTGTTTCAGTTACAAGTATGTACGACCCTACCTACCTCTTTTTTCAGAGGCTTCGTGGCTGGTTACTGGGGACTTATCTTTGGTTAGAGAGTCGGAGTCGGAAGTGATCGATGTCACAGATTGTCGGTATACATGTGGCTCTCCTCTTTTTGATCTTGGATTCAATGTTTATTCATATAATGGAGATATATGGCCTTTTCAAATGACTTTGGTAGAATCCCATCGAGATCTTGTTTGGATCACACATAGGAAAAAGTCTGCTCGCTCAAACTTCATAGTTAGGGATTGTTCATGGGACGATAATAGCTCCTACACGATGAAAGACATGGTTCCCTTAGCACTTGCTATGCTGCTATTTTATGCTCTTATCTATTCTCCCGCCCCTACATTAGGCAGTCAGGACCACTCTTATCTATGCTTCCATTTGATTCTGACTTTAAATAAGTATTTGCCATGCTTCTCTATGAAGGAGGTCTATCTAATATCAACCTCACAGAATCATCACACAATTCACAATTCCAAAATGGTCTAATGATTCTAGAGAGAGCGACTCCTGCTAAGATGATAGTTCTACTGCTAATCGACAATATTTCATTCTTCTAATGTTCTCCCTGAATACCCTTCCATGTTTTCCCCCTTTATCCCTCTACAAACCTTGCTTGATGGGAGTTGGGGCGAGGGCCAACAACCCTCTTCTTTTGTCGATTTAGAGCATCCATGGCTATTGGACAAGGGTGCCGGGACTTGTGGCATGGTCTTGGGGCAACTGCTAAGTGGAGAGCTTGAAGACAGTATAAGTGGCTTGAAGGTCAGTGTAGCTTAGATGAAAGTTGATGAAAGTTGTGTTTTTTTGGAGAGAGAGCTCTTGATTGATGTCACATGAGGCTATTGACATGATGGAGCATGTGGAGGATGCTAGGAATTTCCGAATTTGACTAAGAGACGGCAATGCAAATACGAGATTCTTTCGAGTCAAATTCCTAAGTAGTACCTGGGAAATACATAAGTACCTAGGTTCTACGTAATGTTTTTTTTTTACTCAAAAACTACAAAGGTGTCGCATGTTCAACATGCGACACCCCTTAAGTTTTTTTTTTTACCCAGGAACTGCGTTAGTGTCGCATGTTCAATATGCGCTATAGATAGCGCATATTCAACATGCGACATATGTCCAGGGATGTCAAGTTTTGGAATGTTCAACATGCGACTGTACAGGTGTGGGCTTTGGAATGTCAAGTTTTTAAAAACCCTTGGAAAGACATTTTTGTAGACATTCCCATGTTTTTAATGTAAATAGACATTGTTGTAAACATTCCAGACAATGCAAACACTGTAGACATTCCAAACATCAAAGAGGACATTTCAATATAGACTTGTTCATGAATACACTTTACATTTTTTGCATCATATTAAAAATTACATTGATTACAATTCAACGTTTTTTCCTCCTATGGTATGTAATCGTAGAATCTGGAGGATGGAACGGTAATAGACGGTTCGCTTCGTCTATCATGTGGATCTGAGAGGGTCCTGCGGCATCTTCCTCGAATGTAGGCATAGACGGCGGCGTTAGTGTGCAGTAAGTTGGTCGTGTCTGGCTGGGGTCCAATCCTTGCCTCAACGGTGCTTGAGGCGTTGGCAAGTCCTCTCTTGGTCGCTCGGTGGCAGGTGTGAAGTAGTCTCCTTGCTCAATGTTATCATCCTCCGCAGCGGCCTCTTCAAAGTCCATGGGTTCCACGACTTGTTCACGTGCCCTACCACGACCTCTTCCTCGTCCCCGTCCTCTTGCCCTTCCCCGCCATGCCTCCTCCCTGGCCACATCTGCACGCTCGTCATGTAACGTGACTGCATCCGCAAAATGTAATGACAGCCACTCCGTCATTTCCGCCTTCGCTTGTGCCGCAATCTCGCGGCATTCCTCGTGTCCAATGTCATAGACACGGCTCCACAGAGCGAGCTGCATCCAAGGAAAATACGTAGATGTAAATTTGAAACAATTTTGTTAATTAATTTACCAAAAAGTTATAGTTCGAGTACTTACGTTACTTGCCAGGGTTGCCCCCAAACGTCCGATAAATCTTCGAGTAATGGTCCCATACCATTGCTCGTATTCGGGCGTCGCGAATACCCCTCTGGACTGATCGATGCGAATAGTTCTAACTTCCCGCTCTCCCCAGCGTGCAATATACAAGCTGTGTTTCGCCCTCCAATCCACATGTACTTTCCCCCTCAAATCGATAGCGTGGAGTTCTGGAAATGTGGAGCAACGCTTTGGGATGCCTTGAAGACCCCCAAATTGTCTCTTAAACCGATCTGGGTAGTAATACTCCACAATGTGGAAGTATATCAAAGGCACTTCAGCTCTCCAAATTTGTTCGCCCTCAAGAGAGTTGGCTGGGAGATGGGCGCGGATCTCATCCGTATAGGGAGTCCAAAATACCTGAATGCAAAAATTGTATTATGATTAGTATTTGTTTTGTTGTTATTGGAAAAATTTTCAAATGTAAAATTACCTGGTCGGGTGATTGCATGTCAAAAGCATCCCTGTAGGGTCTCACCACGTGTGTGGGCTGTCTACGATGGGCAAACGCCGTTGCCCAGCGGACTCCTAACGGGCGCCCGTACCATTCTCTGCCGTGTCTAACAACTGGAGCAATGTGGGGGAAATGCTCCCAAGCCCAGAGCTGAAGTAGGATGACCGAGCCTCCAATCTCCTCGGTCGCCATGTCCGCTGCCAAACATAGATGTCTGTAAAGATATGCAAGTACGGCCGATCCCCAGCTCAATGTCCCAGAGAACTCAAAATCCTGTAGATGTGGTAGAGCTATAAGTGAAACCAAGGATCCAGACTTGTCCGTGAAAAGTACTCCACCAAGCAACTGCAAAATGTATGCTCGAGCGTGTCTCTGTACGACTAGCTCGTCTGCATCCTCAGCCAACTCTGAAAAATTGGTGGACAACCAGCTTGCTGACACCCTGCTGCCAACTATGTCTGCGGGCAGTGGCCTAACACCCAACAATTCCTCGCATGTATCTGCCCATGTCGCTCCAGGTGTTGTCTCCCCGGTAACCGCAGGCCCATCAATTCGCAGCCCCAAAATGAATGCCACATCCTGCAAGGTGATAGTAATCTCCCCACTAGGCATGTGGAAGGTGTGCGTCTCGGGTCTCCATCGTTCAACTAAAGCTGTCACAAGATGCCAATCCAGGGTAATGAACTCGAAGTCTGAGATGCATCCAAATCCTGCTTCGACTACGTAAGGCAGTAGCCGGTCATCCAAAGGGATCCGACGTACATGTGTCTCTCGTCGCCGGCAACGCAACCACGAAGATTCCTACATGAAAATTGTTAGGAAAGAAAATTGAAGGAAGGAAGAAATTATAATTACTTACATCGCCAGCCCAAACTCGACGTGAACGATGACGCTCCTGAAGGCGCAAAACTGAAGGATCAATTGGGCCGGGATCCATCTGAAAAATACGATATTCAATGTTAGACAATACAATTCAAAAAAACTATATGAAAGAACAATATCCCAAACAATCGACAAGTATTTAAGACAATGAAAATTCCTAATATACGAGTGTAGCATACGTCATACATTCGAGAAATGAAAATAATATGCATATGATACAAAAAAAATTAAAAAAAAAACGTTTTACCAAGTCCGATTGTTCGCAGCCGGTGATTAGCCCTAACGAGAAGCGGGGACGGCTAGGACGGTGACAATCACTGAAAACACGGAAAAGGAGTGTTCCGCGGGGCTAGGAGTGACCAAAATGGGTGTTGTTGACAGAGGAGGAGACCAAAAGATGAGGGTGGAGAGGAGGGCGTCGGGGGCGGCTGGTCGCTGGAGAGGAAGGTGGGAGTCGGGCAAGGGCGCGGGGAAATGAGAAGGCCGCTGGGCGCGGGTGTTAATTAGGGTCGATATCGCATGTTGAATATGCGCTATCTATAGCGCATATTAAACATGCGACACTAACGCAGTTCCTGGGTAAAAAAAAAACTTAAGGGGTGTCACATGTTGAACATGCGACACCTTTGTAGTTTTTGAGTAAAAAAAAAACATTACGTAGAACCTAGGTATTTATGTATTTCCCAGGTACTACTTAGGAATTTGACTCGATTCTTTCACTCTATGTCTGTTGGGAAAATAATGAGAATTGTTTATTCATGGGAACCCTAGGCTCTCTTATATAGAGGAGAGACCTATGGGTAAATTATATAAGAGAAACATAAGAAAAGAAAATAAATAAACAATACAGAAATATAAATATATCTTTATACTCCCCCTCCCCTCAAGATGGAGCATAGATGTCAATCATGCTCAGCTTGGATGAATACTTTTGAAATGGTCCTCTGAGCAAAGCCTTGGTAAATATATTTGCAGTTTGATCTTCTGAACTGATATAAGAGGTAGAAATAAAGCCTTTCTTTATCTTGTCTCGTGTATAGTGGCGATTCACTTCAATATGTTTAGTTCTCTCATGAAATGCAGGATTGTTTGCAATAAATAGGGCGGCTTGGTTATCATATTATAACCGCATAGGAAGATGTACATGTATATGTTAATCTACTAACACCGCTCGAATCCACATCATCTCTGTGCTCACTTATGCTTCAACACTTGACCTAGCAACCACAACTTGCTTCTTGCTCTTCCAAGAGTCAAGAGAGTAATAACAAATACAACAATGTCCGAAGTGGACTTCCTGTCCTTAGGACATCCTACATAGTCTTCATCTATACATGTTGAGATAGCCAGAGTTGCTCCTTTCCTGAATAGCAATCCTGTACCTGGAGATGATTTTAGGTACCTTAATATCATATATATAACATCCATGTATATTTGTCGGGGCTACTTCATGAACTGACTCATTCAACTAACTGCAAAGGAGATATCATGTTTAGTGATAGTAACATAGAGAAGCTTTCCCACCAAGTCTCTACATCTCATGTCTACCTCATCTGTATCATCATCATATAGTCTCATATTGGGATCCATAGGAGTAGTAGTAGGTCGACACCCAATCATGAATGTCTCTACTAACATATCTGTAACATGCTTTCTTTGGGTCCTCACAAGTCCCTGCTAATTCCTGGCAAACTCTAACCCCCCAAAATACCTTAGGGTGCCAAGATTCTTGGTGACAAATCGATGATCCAGAAATTCCTTTGTCCTTTTTATCCCCTGTACATCATCTCTTGTAGCAAGTATGTCATCAACATAGACATCATAGCAACTGTACCTATGGGGGCGTCTCTGTACAAACATCAAATGACCTGCATTTGACCTCTTGAAGTCATGCTTTTCAATTAAACCCGAGAGCTTATGAAATCATGCCCTCGGACTCTGCTTAAGGCCATATATTGCCTTGTGAAGTGTACAAACCTGCTGAGTCACCCTCAACAACAAACCCTAGAGGCTGCTGCATGGAGATCACCATACGAAAAATGCATTTTTAACATCAAGCTGAAATAAAGGACACGTACCACTGCATCTGAAAGATCTCGTAGTGTGGAGTAGCGAGCAACAAGGGGAAAAAGTATCTGGATAATCCACCCCATGCGTCTGAGTAAATCCTCGTGCTACCAATCTAGCCTTGTAACGATCAAGGGTCCCATCTGCATGGTGTTTCATTGTAAACACCCATTTGCAACTTAAATAGACGCCCTTTAGGAGCTGGGACCTGGCTCCTGATGCCACGTGATTGTAGTGCATCCATCTCTTTTTCCATGGCTAGATGTCACCGATTGTCCGGGAATTATGGGACGACTTGCGCGAGGCGGCTAATTCTTTCTCGGGGGTTCCTTGGATTCTGGGGGTTGACTTCAATGTCACCATTCACTCTTCCGATCGGCCTCGCGGGCGAGGAGGCCACGACCCTGGATCGCAAGAATTTTTGGACGTGATTGATGACCTGGCGCTTGTTAACTTGGTCCCGAACGATATTTCCTATACGTGGCGTAATAGCTCTTCTCGTTCTCGGATAGACCGCTTCCTCGCAAATGGCTTGGCTATGGACTCCTTCCCTCTATGCTCCGTTGGCTCGCGCCCTCGATCCTTCTCGGATCATTCGCCTATTATTTGGGACTCTGGAAATGGCATTAACCCTCGGGGGCTTTTCCGCTATGAGAAAAGTTGGCTTTTGGTACCGAATTTCAAAGATATCGTCCAGAATCATTGGTCCCAGGTCCCTGCCTCGGGATCGGCGGCTTCTAAACTTAATCAGAAGCTATCTTCTCTTCGGAGGGTCCTTGCTGAGTTCAAGCGGAGCACCAGACATGCGCGGCGTGCTGCTCGCGTCGAGGCGGAGGAAGTTATCATGCATTTAGACTCCGCGGAGAACGAGCGCGACCTAACTGTGGACGAGCTTCGGGATCGCACATCTGCCCTTGCTCGGGTGCAGGAGGAGGATAAGAAGAGAACTATTGAGTGGCGTCAACGCTCGAGGGAAAAATGGATCAAAGAAGGCGACGCGAACTCGGCTTTCTTTCACCGGGTGACTAGCAATCGAAGGCGCGTTAATTGTATTCGATCCATCTCCATCAATGATGAGGTTTTCACGGGAGATAAGGAGATGGGGATCGCCATCTCTAATCATTTCAGACGTATATCTTCTGCTCTCCCTACGCGGCGGTGGCGTTGGCTTGGGGCGGGTGCTCCTTCTATTTCGGCCGCGATTCCGACTTCCTTATTCGCCCTATTTCTATGGAGGAGATCAAAGCTGCCGTTTGGGATCTGAATCTTGATTCCTCGCCGGGACCTGACGGTTTTTCTGTCGCCTTTTACCGGGACTTCTGGGACACTGTTTCGAGGGACGTCTTCGAGGTCGTCTCGGAATTCTGTGATGGTAACCTCGGTTTCGACCGTATCAACCGGGCAAATATTGTGCTTATTGCTAAAAAGAACCCGGCGCTTCGCTTCGACGACTTTAGGCCTATCTCCGTATCGAATGGTATTTATCTTATTGTGGCCAAAACTTTGGCCAACCGCCTTTCTCGGATTTTGGATGGCCTTATCTCGCCAGTTCAAGGGGCCTTCATTAAGGGACGGCATATCGCGGATTGCATCCTCGTTGCGTCGGAAATGGTGGCTGATTGGAAGAAGGAGAAAAGGAAGGGGCTCCTTTGGAAAATTGACTTTGCGAAGGCCTATGATTCCATTGATTGGCGCTTTCTCTGGTCCGCCTTGCGTAGGCGGGGTTTTCCTAATCTGTGGATTGCTTGGATGCGCAGATGTGTCTCCATGGTCTCGCTCTCGGTGTTAATCAATGGCCGGCCGGTTGGAGGATCGTTTCAGCCTCGCAGGGGGGTGCGTCAGGGATGCCCCCTGGCGCCCCTCCTCTTCGTCCTTGCCTCTGACATGTTGGCGCATATGGTTGACCGCGTCATCGATGCGGGCCTGACTAATGGTTTCCGCAAGGGGGAGTTTTGCGTGCCTTTAATCCAATTCGTGGACGACACGATTTGCTTCATTGAGGGAGGTCCGGATGAGGTGGCGGGGATGGCTCATACTTTTGATATTTTCTGTGAGCTTTCTGGGATGTCGATTAACGCCGCCAAATGCATCGTCGTGCCATTCGGCATGTCGCCTTCGAAGGCGGAGGAGTGCGGCCGTTTGCTTGGCTCTGGCCTTGGGGACCTTCCTATCCCTTATCTTGGTGTTCCTCTTTCGGTTGGGCGGGCCCGTTCTACGGATTGACGGGCTATCACGGAGAGGATGGAGGCGCGCCTGGCGGGTTGGAAGGCCGCCTTGCTTTCTCGGGGCGGTCGTCTTGTCCTTCTTAAATCTGTCCTTTCTTCTATCCCGGTTTATTCCCTATCGGTTCGTAGATTGCCTGTGGGAATTCGCTTACGTCTGGAAAGGTGTATGCGACGATTCTTATGGGGTCGCTCGGACGGCAGCGGTCGTGGGATGTATCTGGTCGCTTGGGATGTGGTGACCATGCCCAAGCGGTCTGGTGGGCTTGGCGTCCGGAGTTTGGATCGCGTCAACGACGCCCTACTTCTCAAATGGGTGAGTAAAATTTGGTGCAAGGATGATTCTTTTCTTCGCAACGTCCTGCGGGCTCTGTTGGGCAGCAATTGGTTCGGCCTTATGCGGGGGGGACTACAATTTCATTCCTCTCATTTCTGGCGCTGTGTCTTTGATACGCTGAGGAGGAATCGTGCACTCTTCACCCCGATGCTTGGGACGGGTGTCGATTTCAAGTTTTGGTTGGACGACTGGTCGGGGGGAGGCCCCTTTCAGACGCGCTTCCCGAGGTTGTTTGCTTTGGCTTCGAATAGGCTCGCCACTGTCGCGGATTGTTGGACCAATGGCTCTTGGTGCCCTACGTTCTCGGGGACTCTCTCTGATCAGCGCGTGGTGGAGTTTGCCTCGTTTATGACGGCTCTTACCTCTTCGGCCTCCCCCTCTGCTCAGCGGGATCATTGGACTTGGTCGGACGGGGCTTTCTCCACTCGCAAGGCATTCAGGGCCTTGCTCTCTCCCACCCTTGCTTTGTCTGCACCCCTGATGCGTGATTGTGCCTTCTTCTGGGGGTTACGCTTACCGGAGCGCATCGCCTTCTTCTTATGGGTGCTTCGTCATCGGCGTTTGCTGACCCGGGATCGGTGCGCCAAATTCCTTCTCCACTCTAGCGTCACTTGCCAGTTGTGCGGCGATGCCGATGAAACTGCCGACCACTTGTTCTTTCAATGTATCACGGTTGCGGGGGTCTGGGACGACGTTGCTTGGGCTCGCGCGGACAATATTGAAGACTTCTGCGGCATCAAGACGAGGGTTAGATCTGACGTTTTGGGCCCCATCGCGCGGCTTTGGTCCATTTGGCGCGCAAGGAACGAGGCTACCTTCTCGGGCATACGATTCTATAGGGAGAACGTGAGCATTCTCGCTAGTAGATTAATAACCGACTGGTGTTGTTAATTGGGTCACGACATTTGTTTGCCGTTTGTCTACTTTGTATCATTATTCTCCTTTCGCGTATTTCTCCCCCTTTACCCCCTGTAAGTATTCCTCGCTTTCTCCTTTTTAGTTAATATAATTATGGGGCGAGCACCAACGAGTGCATCCCCCTTTTTTGAGTCAAAAAAATGCCTCATGGTAATTCCATGGTATTTCCACGACAGATAGAGCAACAACAAACCTCATGAAATCCCCTTTCACGCGATCAAAGGAGACCTGGGAAGCAATAGTATATGAGGCACATGTACGCTTTTGCTTCTGAAGTGCAATAGGTACATCAAGATCATTGAGAATTCCTTCAATCTCTTATAAATTAGCCAATTGCAAGGGTTCCTGCTGAGACACATCTCCATACCCATTGTTAGAAATATTGTATTCAAAACAAACCTAAGGTGTGCTGGACAGTGTTGTAAAAGTCGCCCGACTGGCCCGATTAGTAGGTCCGACTACTCTAGTCAGTGGGGTGGCCGACCGAGTATCGATTAATTCCGACTAGGTACACTAAGCGACCAATTTTTGCTTGGAGATAACATATTTTTTTAATGTTTTACTTTTTTTATAAGAAAATTTAGTATAATATGCTTAATGTTTTATTTAAATTCAATTATTTCTTTTATTTTATTATGGCAGTATAAAAATGTACAAAACTATGTAAATATATGTTTAAAAATGAGTTATATATTTAAAATATTTATAAAATTCAAAGTCGATTAAAATCTGACTAAATCCGATTAGTCACCCGAGTACCGATTAATCCTTAGTCGGTGACCCAACCGACCTAGTACCGACTACCGACTTTTGCAACCTTGGTGCTGGTTGATGGACGATGAACATGAGTAGGAGCAGGCCGACGACTATAGTACTGTGGTAAGGGTGGGACTGGAACAATAGAAGGCAACGGTACTGGAGGAGGCGATGGAGGAGATGATGGTAACTGTGGTGGCGGTGGTGGCGATGGCAATGGTGAACTCATAGGTGGAGGTTGCATGTAGACCTCATTATCTGAATTTGAGGAAGTCAACCTGTCACATATATGGAAAAAATACATTACTGACTCAAAGAATGTGAGATCTACGCTCACATAATATTTCCTGTATAATGGATCATAACATCTATATCCTTTCTGAGTCCTGGAATACTTAACAAAAACACATTTGACAGCTCTTGGAGCGAGCTTGTCAACATCTGGAGACAACCTATGGACAAAGGCAACAGAGCCAAAAATACGAGGAGTGAGCGAGAACAACTCATTCCGTGGAAATGTCAGTGAGAAGGGAATTTCCTCACCTAAAACAGACGAAGGCATGTGATTCACAAGATAATAAGAGGTAAGAACCGCATCACCTTAGAACGAATGTGGGGCACGACTGCAAATAAAAAGTGTGCGGGTAACATCAAGTAAATGGCGATGCTTTCTTTCTGCAACGTCATTCTGCTGAAAAGTGTAGGCACACAATGTTTGAAGAATAATACCATGGGATGAAAGAATTGTGAGCACGAGTACATAATTCCAATGCTTTATTATTTCTCACAATTTTGACAGAAGAAGAAATTTCTAGCCTTCATTGATAAATATTATAATTAAATTTCTAGCCTCAGATAGATTTATTCTTCATCAAAAAGACCCATGACAGACGTGAAAAATCATCAACAATGACTAAATAAAACATGTGTCCCTAGTGATCAGGTACACAACTTGGACCCCAAATGTCAATATGAAATAACTCAAAAGGGGAGCTACTGCTCTGACTTTGACGATTGGGAAAAACAGACCGATGATGCTTTCCCAACTGATACGCCTCACATTCGAAGGAGGAGCAAAGTGAGGTTTGAGGGAGAACTTGACACAACTTATGTAAGGGAAAGTGACCAAAGTGCATGTGCCACATGAAAGGAGAGACATGTCTTGTGGAATGGGAGGATGGCCCACATATGGAGTTTTATTCAGTCGATAGAGACCACCCTGCTCACGGCCACAACCAATCACCCTTCCTGTAAGAATGTCCTGAAATACAAGAGATGATGGGTCAAAAATAGTTCTACAATGCAAATCCTTCGTAATCTGACTAATAAATAATAAATTCCTATAAAAATCAGGTGCATGCAACACATTCTGTATACATATCGAAGGCGTTAAAATAATCTTCCCCTGTCCTATGATCGGAGAGTGAGTCCCATCAACTATGACAACAGTTCTCCCTGGAGGTGCCTGTCTATAAGCTGTAAGCTGATCTCTGTCTCCACACAAGTGATGTATCGCCCTAGAGTCCATAATCCATTATGTAATATTAGGTCCATGACAAAATGTAAAAGCATGAATGCCATTTGATGTACTGGCACAAGCAGAAGCAATAATATCTGAGTTGCTCCCTGGAACATGTGAGGAAGCACTGGGACTAGCAGGAGGCATAATGTCTCTCAATCTAGAAACTAGGTTATCATATCTTTGATCCGAAGGAGTCACAGGAGAGTCAATCTGTCCCGTGCTACACGAGCTGATGTCGGGAAGCCATGTTTGGAGTAGCATGTATCCTCTGTGTGAACGAGGCGATGACAGTAAGTGCAGGGCTGACGAATACGACCTCCTCTACCATGGGGTCCACGATCACGGAATTGAGAAGAACCCCCTTTACCGCGGGAGGCTGCCATCGTAGAAGATGACTGAGAAGAGGCATGTAATGGGATGATAATCTTGCTAAGTTTGCGAAAAGCTTGCTACATGGGAGGATTCATAGCATCTGCCAGTATCTGTGAAAAAGTAGCCTCGTACTGCGGGTCAAGTGCTGATAAGAATACACCAACGATGATTACGTTTCTGTAAGACTTCTGCTCCTCAGGGGTGGCTGCAACTGGCATACAACTATAGAGCTTCTCGAACATGCCTCTGAGAGAGGTATACAAAGAATGCAGAGGATGCCCATTCTGCTTGATCGTGAAGATATCATGCTGCAATTGAATGATCTTGGTCTCATTCCTCGCCTGAAAATATGTAGCAGCGAGAATGTCCCACATCGCCTTAGCAGTGGGTTGATGCAGAACATCATCGATGATCTCAACTGTGAGAGTGCCATGCAACCATACATGAGCATAGGCATCGTCAGCCTCCCATGAGGCATCCACCCTAGTCTTGTCGATCGACTCCTCGGTAAGAATGTGCTTCTTACCTGTAGATTTCATCAGGCTCATAAATCACATTTCCTAGAATTCGCAATTCATACCGTCCATCTTGAATATCGGCACTAGGCCTCGAAAAGCGCTAGTGGCGGGGATCTCAACTTTGCTTTTCGACATGTTTCCGGATCAAGAAATTGAGGCTTGTAGACCACAGAAGTTCGTCTAAACAAACATGAAGCGAAGTTGTTGCATATAGAGACTAAGTACAACCCTTCCCGTCATTGTGTAATGTGTCCTAGACAACAAATGAACAATATTCAGATCTGAAATCACCAAAAAACTCCAAAAACAGATCGTGAGTGATCACCGGATCACCCCCTTGAAACCCTAAGGAGCGGCAGGAGGCAGCCTAGGATGTGGTAGTACTGCAGAAGGCGGCGGCTGCAGCCGTCGACAACTCGACAACCGCTGACAGTGTGGCAGCGGCTGTTGGAGACAGCAGCAGGGGCCACATGTGGCTGTGGCCGGCTGCCGCTGGCAGCGGGGCTGCAGCTGGCTGCGGCAGGCAGCCAACGACGATGGAGGCAACCGAGAGAGAGGGGGGAAAGGAGGGGGGTGGCTAGGGTTTTGGAAGATGAGGTATTAAAGCTTCAGTCTAGGATCGCCGGTCTGATACCAGGAACCCTAGGCTCTCTTATATAAAGGAGAGACGTATGGGTAAATTACATAAGACAGTCATACGAAAAGAAAATAAAGAAACAATACAGAAACATAAATATATCTCTACAATGTGTATTAAGAGGCTGGAGAGGAACTGCATCCATTCTCTCTATGTTGGTGATTCGCTTATTCATGGTGATGGGGATGTCAGCAACACAATGGTGGATCATCTAAGAGAGACAGAACATATATTGGAGGTGGTTGGAGACTGGAGAGAGGGGCTAGCATGTTGGAACAAGTGGTACATGAGAGTTTTGGGGAGCAAGAGGTTCTTCACGTAGTTGGGAAACTCAATGTGGACGGGTTTCTCAATCTTGATGGTTTCCCATCATTCTTCTTTAGAGAGTTCCACATTGGCAACTTTGATTTTGGCATACTCAGCAAGGCACTCATTTTTCCAATCCTTGAAAAATCGAACCTAAATATGCCATCCTTTCTTTGGAAATAAATGTGCTATACATCTCTTACTTCGTTGTTATTAAACTTAGATTCAGGATTCTCACTCTTAGTTCTGTCTTACTTCATTGTTATTAAACTTAGATTCAGTATTCTCACTCTTAGTTCTACTTGGTTGGAAATCCTGACACTTCAGAGCTGCCTCCATCCTTTGTATCGTTTCTAAAATAATATCATATGCTGACAACATTCACTAAGGTCTTGTATGTGCTTTTTTAATTCGTCCATAACCAAGGTAAAATGACAAGGACTAGAGTTGATCCTTGGTGTTGACCGATATATTAAAATGATATGCCAACCTAGTTACAGTCCTTACACAAGCTATTGCTTGCATATACTTTTCTTTATCATGTCGATCTACAAAGTAAGAGCTTTTTTTTCTAGAATCACCCATGCAGTTTATTTAGTCGCAGTATCACAAACCTTCCCTGATTAAATGAATAACATGAGAAGGTTCTTCTGTCTTATTTTAAAACTTCCATCAAATGTATGAGAAGGTCTATGGCCTTAGTTGTATACCTCACATATATGGAATCAAACGGAATTATGGAATCAAACGGAATCTTTGGTAATGTGGAACCTTGTCACAATCTCCTTTTAATTTACTTCTATAATCTCATTATGTTATTCATTGATTTAATACCCATGTATTTTGCACCATTTCATATATCTAATTTTTTTCTTTATAAAGATATCACAATATTTTTTCTCTGTTTATTTTGATATATTCTTTTGCCAAACAATATTGAATAACTTCTTAAGTCAAGCAATACTTTCTTCCCCCAACATCTTCCAAGCATACACGAGAATGTCATCTTGTTTCATTGCTTTTCTACACTTCACTATTTCAAAGTCTCCATCACCTCATTCTTTGAATTGATTGATACAACAACGACAAAGCCTTTTCCCACATTAAGTAGGTTCGACTACATGGGTTCTGTGCCTCCATCCAGATCTATCTTGGGTTATACTCGGGCTTAGATCCAGATAACTAAGATCCGTTTGGATAGTCTCATTCCGACATTTCTTGGGTCATACTCGGGCTTAGATCCAAATAACTAAGATCCGTCCGGATAGTCTCATTCCAACATTTCTTGGGCCTTCTCCGCCCTCTCTTAGCTGACTCAACATCCCAAATCCCGCATCTTCTAAATGGTGCATCGGTCGACCTCTGTTGCAGATGGCCAAATCATCTAACATGGTTTTCTCTTATCTTATCCTCTATAAGAGCTGCGCTAACTTTGAATCTATTGATAACAAGCAAAATTCAGGTGGGATCCAGACTCGGCGAGTTCATTAAACCTGAACTTGACAACACCATTTTCATTCAAAAGCCTACATAAATCATCATTCCATCTTGACATTATAGCATTACTAATCATCAGAATCCTTTCATCGTCATCTTTGATGCACATAACTTGCTAAAGATCCCTGGTTCTTCTCTCCCCAACCTTAACTAGCTCGAATATATCTCTTACATCCTCTTTCGAGCCAATTTTCATATATAATTACTCCCAAGCCTTTGTCTTTGCTTTACTAAGTACTTTCTTCACTTTTTTGCGCTTCTTGTATTATGCCAATTTCTCATATGTTTTATTCACGGACAAATCCTAAAACTATTTTTCCCATTTAGATTTCTCTTGAACTACTACATTGCACCGCCAAGCTTTTTTTTTTGTGCTGGTCCTCCATTTGAACTCACTTGAACCTTTTTTTGGGGTAAACGACTTTTTTAAAAACATCAATAGTTGCCCACCTTTGTTATTAGATTTGGCCTCCAAGAAATGCGTGCCATGCAACTCAAAGGATATACGACCAATGCCTGAGCAGTCAGCTTTGGAACTGCTTCCAAAGGTATCATGGTTAAACTTGACATTTGTTTTCTCTATTTAAATAATAATTGATATCATCAGATGTAACTCACCACTATCAAATGTCTCTAAAATCAGGTAGAAGGTTGGGATATTGTAAATGAAAACGAGACTTTGAAACTTCGTAAGTCTTGGAAAGTTAAAAGTTTTATGAAAGGTTTGGAGTTCTTTAGATGTGTAGCTGATCTTGCTGAAGCAGAAGGTAAGCTCCAGACTTGCTGTTAAAATTTGAACATGATATAGAGGTTTTGTAGAACCCAAAATAGTTTTTTTTTGAAAAGTAAACTTCTCTTTACCTTTTTTTTGAAAAATCTCCTTTATCTTACGTTGCTTTACTGCTTTGAACAGTTTCTGGGTGAAAGCTCTAGATGTTATGTTTAAAGGATGGGCTAGAGTTTTTTACAGGGACACAACCATAAAAAGTTTTTTTTGGATATTTGGAGAATTAATATTTGCGCTGACAAATATTTTGGCATTTGGAATCATGTTATGCTTTTAGCTGGAGTGAACCGTAATAATTTTTAATAAGATCTTGGTTTATCCGATCTGGAATATTAAAGGCTTCTAATAATGAATATAGATGTACAAAAAATAAAAAACTAGCCCCATGTTTCTAATTTATATTTGATCAGTGGAAATTTTATGAGTAGTAGTTGCCATTGCATTTTACAGGAGCGTAAGATTTCTGTATCTAACATTGTGATGGAATTTTGCAGGTCACCACCCGGATCTTCATCTGGTTGGTTGGAATAATGTCAACATTGAAATATGGACGCACTCTATTGGTAGGGCGTTTCTCTTAATTCATTTTATCCTTCTTTTCTCTTCTACCGCATCTCACCTTGAGTTGAGTCAGTAGGCATGATGTTAATGTAACATGTGTTGGCACTTGGCATTCATGTACTTATTTGATATAACACGGTATGATGTGACTTTTTTGTTCAGCCAGAATGACTTGACGAGTCTATGAAATAATGACATGCATAATTAGTAAAAAAGTGCAAAAGTCCCTACACTATATGGTAGAATTCACTCTAATCATGACGTTTATTTGATTCTACTTTTCTTTGTTTCCAATATTATAATTGTAGTCTTTGGGACCAAACACGCAACCTTATTACCGAACACCCCTTTCATGCTATTTATTTTAGTAAGGCTTCATAACAACCATATCAATAGCAATTATCTAAGTTTGTAAAGATCAGTGCCCAGTATTCATTTGGAATGTCGATCACCGGAGTAAATGCTAGCGTGGGACTAACTGGGGTTTTCTCAGTTTTTAAAGATCAGTACCCAGTATTAGTTTAGAAAGTCGATAACCTGAGTAAATGTTAGCAGAGGACAGAGTGCTGTTTACTCAGGTTTGCGAATTTAAATTTCAAAAACAATTGACCAATGGATTGATAACACTTCAGTCACCTTTTGTCAATCTTTTAGAGAAGATAAAATGGATGGCTAGGTTGTCATCTATATCTAGAGGCAGGACAGGTTTAGACCACATGAATAGCTAAGGTGCAATCTATATCTGGAGGCAGTAGGGTGTTAGACCACTCATAGCGGTTGGAACAATTTGGTTACATAGGATTTATGTCATTTTTAAAGGTAAGCCTTATGTGGAGAATGTCATCTGCTCAACTTGCTGTTGAAGTGCTTGGGAGGGAGAATTGCAACTTCGGTATAACTTCTTGTGTTTCTTAGTTTAGTGAAATTTATGGATGGCGGTTAGCCTCTAGTGATCGTTGTTTGGGTTTTTAAAAATTATAGGCATCAAAATAAAAAGAATATCTATTTATCTTTATATGTCATATTTGAGGTGTAGTAGAAATGCAATGTGCTTTTCAATGACAGATGACTGGTTCAAGAAGGATGATTGATGCCTATATTGGTGGGGATGAGGCCAACTGCTCTTTTTGGTGAAATAATCAATGCACTAGTGAGTGGGTCTAGTGTTTGATGTTGATGTGGACAGGAGACGTCAAGGCAATTTGAGGCGGGATCCATCTACTTGTGTCTTTGGATGACATTTTTGGATATGGGACAAGGAAGGGTAGAAGTCAATAGCCTATGCGAGGTTTTGATTCATTCGCATATCGACCGTCCAAGCTAGGTACTTTCTATTCTTAGTGTAGAGGGAGGTTTGGTTCATAGTTTGGATGGAAAACCTCAATGAGAGGGTGCGATCGTGTTGTTGTCTCAAACTAGGGTACCGTCTCTAGTAAGAGTTGCAACATGGCATTGTGTTGTGAGGTTGCTGCGATAAGGGATTGGTGTATGACGTAGCTGCCTATTTTTTTGCCATAGTGGTGGTGGCTCCAACTGCTAGACCCATTTGTCGAGCAGGGATGAAAGTTGGCCTTAGTGATCTGAGGGTGTCAAGTGGAAGGGTTGTTCCCTGGGATTGGCTTTGGGCCTTTCCTACATAGCTTAGGTTGAAGGAGGACTCCTCCGAGGGGAAGGGGGGAAGAGCCATCAATGAGATACCACTCCAGAAGAGTTAGAATTCTAACCTTATGTCAGGACCTATGGGCCAAGATACAGTCTTAGGTAGACAATTTCTATGGGGCGCAGGCTTCCCAAAAGGTAACACAAGCATGCAAAGGTTATGGTAGGAAAAGGGGGGCGGTGAGAGTGGGAGGCGACATGCGATGTCGATGGGTTGGAGGTGCATGGGAAGATGTACCTAAATTGCTAGGTCAGTGAGTACACATTTGACATACGTCATCTCTATACTGCACTGTTCCATAGCTTTGTACTCTGATTATGCACTGAATCTGGCGACTACCGTCAGCATCTTGCTCTTCCATGACACTAAGGAGCCTCATATGAGCACTGCAAGAGGTGGACTTCCTATCCTTGGGCATCTCGCATAATCCGCATCTGTACGAATTATAACTGCAATGTATGTGCCTCTGCTGAATAGAAGGCCATTGTCAGGTGAGGTCTTCAGATACCTTAGAATCATATGGATTGCATCCATATAAACCTGTCTAGGCTACTTCATGAACTGGCTCACTCTGCTTACTGCAAATGATATGTCTGGCTTGGTGATGGTCACGTATATGAGCTTCCCAACAAGCTCCCCATACCTCCTTTTGTCTACCTCCTCAGGGTCATCATCATACAGTTTCATGCTTGTGTCCATGAGCGTAGTGGCAGGTCTGCAATCTGCCATGATTATCTTAGAAAGATCTATAACGTACTTAGTCATCACAAGGTGCTGTTGGTTCCTTGTAAACTCCAGTCCAAGGAAGTAATGTAGACTGCTAAGATCCTTGGTTACAAATTGTTGACCAAGGAAATCCTTTGCAGCCTGGATGCCCTGTTCATCATCCCCATGTAAGAATGACATCATCAACATGAACGAGTATGGCAACTGTACCTCTCTGAGACTCCTGAACAAACAATGAATGATCTTCAGTCGATCTCGCGAACCCCTGTTGCTCTATCAAATCCGAGAGCTTCAGTAACCATGCTCTTGGACTCTACTTAAGGCCATAGATCACCTTGTGAAGTCTGCAAACTTTATGATACTCCCCCTCAACATTGAACCCATGTGGCTGCTGCATGTAGACCTCCTATAAGTCACCATAGAGAAACATATTCTTCACATCAAGTTAATACGTGAGCCAGTCCTATGTCACTGCAACAAAAAGAATGATCCATGGTGTAGAATGCTGAGATACTGGAAAGTAGTGAATCCACGAGCCACAAGTCTTGCCTTGTAGCGATCTACATTGCCAATCTACTCGATGCTTCACCATAAATACCCACATGCATCCTACAATATATGCTCCTGTAGGAGTTGTAACGATGCTCTATATACCACATGACTGTAATGTGGCCATATCCTCATCCATGGCAAAACACCATTGACTGTTCTGTATCGCCTCATAATATGTTCGTGGTATCTTCACGACTGACAGTCCCATGACAAACCTCCTGACATCCTCTAAGGAGCTATTCCACCCAGTTCTTGGTAATGGCAATGCCTTAACTTTTTGGACGGATAATTGGATGGGAGATGGGCCACTCTCCAACATGTTTCCATGCCTCTTTGCTTTGGCTATGGACCGGGAAACCCGTACAACAGATTGCAGGGTTAATGGCAACTGGATGCCTTCCTTCCGTTTCGAACTTCATTGACCAATGTTTAGAAGAGTTCTTATTGCTTTTACTCTTTAAGGCAGATAGACATGCCCTCTGAGGGATGCAATCAATGGATTTGGAAGGGAAGCTCTTTTACTGTTAAGAAAGCATACGATGCCATTTGTAGGTCACTTCCATCCAAAACCAACGATGTAATACGTGATTGTAACTTTATTTGGGAACTCAAGCTTTGAAAGAAGATTGGCTTCTTTTTATGGCTACTGAGAAGGAAGTGTATCATAACTAGGGAGCATTGCACACGACTCTTTACGAATATATCGAATAGATGCCCCCTCCGGGAGATGCAAATTGAAACAATAGATCACCTATTCTTTCACTGCTCCTGTAGGTCGACTATTTGGAGTGATAGTGAGCCTAGATGGGTCAATGTTACAAGTTAGAGTCATTCTGGAGCTCACTTCTAGAGGCAAAATGCCAGCAAGAGAGGATCTGCTGTGCCCGATTGCGAATTTGTGGGCTATTTGGCTCGCTAGAAACGATGTTCTCTTTTCTTCACAGCGCTTTTATTCTGAAAATGTTTCTTTGCATTGCAGGACTCTCCTCGAGTCGTGGCTTTTGTAAGACCTTCTTTATAAGTTTTTTTGAGTAATATATTGGAGTGAGCAATGTAGCGTACACCCCCCTTTTTCTGACTTCAAAAAATCCTCTAAGAGTCTGCCCAAGGAAACATGGGCTGCAAGATGATATGTAGCACACGTACATCTTCGCGTTGCAGAGCAATAGACACATCGAGATCACTTGACTCCTTAGCTTGTCAACTACCCTCTTAAGAGGGCACATGCTCATCTTGTAAAGAATCCTGCTGCATGGACAAATCATTAGTGCCATCTATAGAAAATAATGTGCTCATTACATGCCTGGGGCGTGCTGGATGATGGGGGAGGTCCATGAGTAGGAGGGGGAACTGTACGAGGTCTGCGAACATAGAAATGTGGTAACAGATGGACCAACGTACTGGGTGGTGTTGCATAGGTAGGCACAAGAGTACCTATAAAAAAAGTAGGTATAGGTACTGGAGGAGGTGGTGGCGGCGGCGAAGGTAGTGGAGGCAGTGTAGGTACTGGGGTAGTGTAATCGAATGAGGAGGCATATATACCTCCTCTTTAGAATTAGACAGAGTCAACTTGTCACATATAGGGGAGAAATACATAATAGATTTAAGGAAGGTGACATCAATACTAACATAGTACTTCGAACTGGATCAGAAGAACGCTACCCCTTTTAGGTACGAGAGTAGCCTACAAAGAAATAATTGACAACTCTAGGGGAGGTCTTGTCATGACAACGTGTCAGATGGTGAACAAAGGCTACAGAGCTAAACACACAGGGTGTAAGGGAGAACGTGTCCTTCTCGAGAAACACAATCGAGAAAGAAACCTTCTCTTGTAGGACTGAAGATGGCATGCGGTTAATTAAATAGCAAGCAACAAGGACTGCATCACCCGAGAAAGAGTGAGGAGCACATCTTTGGATCAAAAGTGTCCTGCTCATATCGAGTAAATGACAGTGTTTGCATTCGGCAACATCGTTCTGCTAAAGATGTAAGCACACAAGGTCAGGTGTACAATGCCAAGAGACCTGAAGAACTCAGATAGCTATAGCGTGTAGAACTCTAAGGCATTGCCAGAGCAGATAAACTTGCCAGTAGCATAGAAAATGTTCTTTATTTCATTAATAAAAGATTTAATGACAGACTAGCTCCGAACTTATTTCAACAGAAAAGCCAAGAAAGTATAGAATAATCATCCACAATAAGAAGATAAAAACGATGTACCTGGACATCAGGAACATGCTTGGGACCCCAAATATTTGGATGAATAAGCTCAAATAAATGACTACTTCTATAACTTTAACGATCAGGGAAAGAAGAGCGGTGATGCTTCCCAAGCTAGCAAGCCTTGACTGGAAGGAAGAGCGCATAGAAATATGTGGGAGGATATGACACAACTTTTACAGATAAAGGTGGTCAAAACGAAGATACCACAAGTAAGGTGAGACTAATCCAGTAGGAACTATATAGGATCCATGACTAGGAGATTGGATCAGTCTGTAGCGCCCCTCCTGCTCACAGTTACATCCAATCACCCTGCCTGTGAGTATGTCTGAAACACAAGAGAAGAGTGGTCAAAAATATCACAACAATGGTCCTTTGTAATCTGACAAGTAGAAAGCAAATTCATCTAAAAATCATGAGCTTATAAAATATTCTACTGGCATATGGATGGCATCAAATGCACCTCCCCATGTCCTGTAATAGGTAAGTAAACTCCGTTTGCAATGACGAGCCATCTACAGGAGGGTATAGATATGTAAGTTCTGAACTGTGCTCTGTCTCCACATAGATGGTGAGAAGCACCAGAGTCCATAATCCACTCTGTCATATCTGCTATGCTCTGCTACAACTGGTAAATGCATAGGCTATACCTGAGGAGGTCGAAGAGGCTCTAGCAGCGCCTATAACATTTGTGGAATATGTAGTGGTGTCTGTAGCATGAGACATTATCTCCCTCAAACGGAAGACAATATCACCAAGGCATCAATTTGCTCGACCACGCGAGCGGATACGTGGTATCCATGCTTCTGATAACATGTATCCTTAGAGTGACCCGCACGACGACAATAGGTGCAGGGGCTACGTTGACGCTCGCCTCCTCTGCCACAGGGACCACTCCCTCAGAACTGCGTAGAACCCCCTACCATGAGATGCAACCATCGCTTGGGATGTATATGTGGTGGCATGTGGTGGGATAAGAAGCGTGCTGAGGCCACTATAGGCCTCCTCCATGGGAGTCATTGTCGCACCTGTAAGAAGCTGTACACATGCAGCCTCATACTTCGAATCTAGTACTGCTAAGAAAACTCCAACCATCATGGAGTTCCTGTATGTCATCTGCTGCTCTGTAAAAGTGCTAACATGCATGAAGCCGTGAAGCTTCTCAAACATGCCGCGAAGCAAAGAGTAGAATGTATACAGAAGACGACCATTCTGCTTGGCCATGTAAATATCAAATTGTATCTGAAGAATCTCGGCCTTGTTCTTCACATGGACATATATGGTTGTCAGAATATCCCTCATCGCCTTGGCGGTAGGTTGGTTCACAATGTCATTGGCGATCTCTATGGAAAGAGTCCTAGAGAGCCAAACACATGTATACGCGTCATCTTGCTTGCAGGAAACATTGGTCCTCAATCTTATCCGTCGGCTCTGGATTTGTCAGAATGTGCCTCTTTGTTATTGCACCGCATAAGGATAAAAAACTGCATGGATCACAACTCATAATTGGTTCGTCAATATCACGATGGGAGCTGGGCCCTTGATGGCATCAATTGAAGAGAAGACACCACCATTGTTTCTCCGACATGATGAAGAAGAAGGCCGAAACAAAACTTGATTGGGGGTAGTAGACTGATCCGAGCGAGTATATGCGATCATATAGAGGATTGGTTGTACGTGTAGACTCATACAACCATCCTCATCAATCATCAATCCATGCTATGGCTGAAAAAGATGATTTATAAGTTTGAAATCACCTTTTTAGGTCAAAATCAGACTGAAAAAAGGCCTTTTGATGGCGTACCAAGGTGTGGTGGTACCAAGTGATGACATAGGCGGTCCCGCTAGGGTTGATATATACTTGAGAGGTCCTGCAACGACGTGCAATGGTCTGGGCGGTGGGATGGTGGTGCCCGCAACAACCCACAACGGTCCTCAACATCCCGAGCAATGACCTGGGAGGGTCTCATAGCTATCTAGGGGCCTACAGTAGCCTAGGCGGTGACCTAGAGGGCCACACAAATCTTTGACGATTGCTCTTGGCGACGTACGGAGAGGGTGACATGTGAGGTTTAGGGTTCGGGGTATGAGAATTCCAGTCTAAGACCGTTTTTCTGATACCATACAGAGAGGAAATAATGAGTCGCTTATTCATGATGCCTTAGGGTTGTCTTACATAGAGGAGAAATCTGTTTGGAAAATTACATTAAATTGATAAAAAGAAAAGATGATACATAAAGGAACAAAAGATAACTAATAACTTAACAGAGGTGGTGACGGTGTTGATGTTGGCAAAGGCGTTGGGGTTGGTGCAGAAGCTGAGGGTGCTAGGATGGTGGACTGTAACGGTGGTGATGGTGATTCGACGACTAAAGTTCTGGAAATCCGTGACGAGCTTTTGTTGATCCAACTGAAACTGGTGCATTATGGGTATGAACTTTACGTCCTCCGCACGCCTTGCACGGTTTCTTGAGCGAGTATCTTTTGATCGATAACTCAAATATTTTAATGGGTCATCAGAGCGTGAAGACGATTTGAAAGACATGCTCCGATACCAATTGATACAAACTAGAAAATTTCAATAATGGAAAATTATTTTGTATTTGGCTTGTATTTAGTGAAGCCTTTTCTTGATATAAGTAAGGTCAGCTACATGGATTTTTGCTCAAATCCATGTTGAAAGATTCAACTATTTTTTACATTGGTTGTTGACTACCTAACGCAACCCCCACAAGGGGATATTTGAACCTGGTCTTTTGGGTGGTAGGCAAGTGGGTACACTACAAAATTATTTTGATGGTGGACAAGTATTTGGTGGAAGAAATTTAGAGAGGGGTGGAGGAAGAAAAACTTGCAGGTTGCGAGAGATTTGGGGAAGAACCATGGAGATCGCGTGGAGGGAGAGAAGAGAAGAGAGAGAGAGAGCTAAATGAGATACATCTCAATTTTGTTTCAACTTCAACTTACCAAAACATTGGACTACCATCTCCTTTATACATGAGGGGTGGAATTCAAGGATAGAAAGAAAATAAATTTAACTTTTAAATTGACTCTATCCGAGTAACTAATTAATTTGAGCATCACAATGATCTCCTTATTTAAATAGAAATAAAATGGCAATATACTAAATTAACTGTAAATAAAATTAACTAGACTCTAATTTTAATTGATGGAAAATAAACTCTTAATTTAATAAATAACAAAATTTGAATGGATGAAGAACCTTAATTTAGTTTCAATTGGTCATTCTATGCTGCATCATCAAGGATCAAAAGTCCTCGATCAGAAACATCTTTGATGATATCTTCTTTACCTCGATTATGCCATTTGTATCATTACTTGTGAGGATAATATCATTGACATAAACAAGCAGGGTAACAATACATTCTATGCTTTACTTGCAAACAAGGAATAATCGGAAGGAGTTCTGGAGAATCCCAAGATCGAGGACCTCTTGCAACTTTTAAAACCTAACACAAGGACTATGCCTAAGGTCATAAACAGCCATGCTCTGCAAGTACACCCTCTTATACTTCCTTATGCCTTAAACCCAGATGATTGCTCTATGTGGACCTCCTGTAGATCACTGTAAATCACTGTAAGAGAAGATATTCTTTACATCAAGCTGATGAAAAGACCATTCAACTACACTACAATAGATAGTAGTATCTAAAATGTAGAAAGGCCTGCTACTAGGGAATTAGGGTCAATACAATCAATCTTATACGTTTATGTAAAGCCATTGACCATTGTCTAGTAGCGGATCCATTTAGATTGTATTTCACAAGGACATATATGTCTCCCACCACCTTAGGTAATGTAGGTAAATCCATTGGCCTCCATGTACTATGTAAATGCAGAGCCTCCATCTCCATCACGGCTGACACCATTGGGAGTCATGCATGGTGATGCAAACGGAAAAATTCGGCGACGGAAAATGAAATATTTTGACGTGGATTTCTGGTACAGAAGAAAATTGGAGGGATTGAGAAGAGAAAGCACGTCAATTGCGCGAGATTCGGAGATAGAATCGCGAAGATCGCGTGGGGAGGAGAGAGACGAGAGAGAGAGAGAGATAAATCTCAATTTTTCATATAATCTGACCTGTCTAAAAACAAATAGCCTATCATCCCTTTATATAGGAGGGATGGGATTACAAAAATAGAAATTCTAATTCAAATTAAAACTACTTATCCTAATTTGACTCTAACCGAATAACTAATTGATTTGAAATAAATTCAAATCTTTAATTGACTCTAACTAACTAAAATGAAATTCAAATTGAAACTAATTTGAGATCACAGGCGATCTCTTTTATTTAAATAAAATTACGACGACTCAAATAAATGTAAATAAAATTAGCCTCTAAATAGTGGATAAAACATAGAAAATGAGGCCCTATTTATCCGTTTCACGCTGCATCAGTTCTCCTCCGCTTGAAAAATTCGTCTCCCGACGAATTGCTGGATCTGCAGGCTTGGAGGTTGATAAATTTAAATCAGCGTTCTCGATCATCCCATGGAAGAACTGGTGTGGAGCAAATGGCGGAATCCATGCGTGCTTGGCGCGTGTATTGGAGACGTTGGCTTCGTGACGGAAGTGCATGTGTGGCGCGAATGCGGGCGCCTATTTGGGCTTCGTCCCCTTGTTATGGTGCTTGAAGAACTGATGTGGCATCTTCATGTCGGACAACTCGGCTTTTGGAGATTCCATAGCAAAATAATAGCACAAGTAGAGTAGATGAGGAGAGGTGGCCAATGAATTAAGCCATGGGACCTTTAAATAGGTGAACCCATGATCCTAATCCTAATTGGATAAGGAGGCCACTCACATTTCTTTCTTTCAACCATTCTTTTTAAATATTCCTGCTCCAGGGGGGTGGAATGCAATTTTCGTACCCCTTCAATCTCATTATCTCCTCTTAAAGGCCCATTTACTTTAACCTTTATACCAAAGTTTTTAGGTCTAGGGAAGTTCCTGCAATTTTTCCAAATTAACTTCCAATCCCACATTTCATGGGATTCGAATCCCATAGATAAGGAGCCCCTTGTTAGGGTTCTTCGTTCCTTCCCTGGCAATGGTGACGACGGACGCAAGATGGGAGCAGGGTGCGATGGCGGCGCACCGGTGGAGGATCGTTGCGATGGCGCGCTGCTAGGGCATAGCGCTGGCAGCTTGCGTGGACGGGTGGCCGCGTTGACGGGGGGGGGGGGGGGGTCAGAGGTAACGCGATTGGGGGGTGCGCGGAAAGGGGTGTGAGGGTGGCGGCGGAAAGAGGCCTGGGTGCTGGGGGGTGCGTCGCGAGAGGTTCAGGGACGGCAGGAGGGGGCGTTGGGGTTGTGAGTGCCACGAGAGGAGCGCCTGGCGGGTCGGTTGTAGTGAGAGGGGTGGCTGGGGGTTCGGGTACAATGGGAAGGTTTGGGGTTGGGGGGGGGGGGTCGCTGGTGGCGTGTGGACTACGGGAGGGGGTGTTGGGGGTGCGGATGCAGCGGGAGGAGGCATTGAGGGCGCAAGTGATGCCATGAGGAGGGGTTGATGGGACAGGGAAGCTTGTTGGGTTTGCGGGAGGGGCTGCTTGCGTGGTTGGAAGGGTGCTGCTGCGATCGGGGAGGGTGCCAAAGGTGCAAGGGAGGTGGAGGGGGTCGCGAGAGGGCTGCGGATGGGTCGAAGATCGATTCCTGTGGCTTTTGCGAGTCTGAATATACCTGGACAACAAGCAGATTGTCGTCTTTTCCTTCTGGAATGACCTGGGCAACGAGCAAATCCTCATCAACGGCGAGTTTTTCTTGGCTCTCTTCATCGCGGGTCTGGACAGCGGCTTCTATGATCGAAGCTTTTGATATGGCAGCGCATAGAGCCTCGAAATCAGCCATCGAATCCCATAGCTTTGATTGGAAATCAAACAATACGTCCATCATCTCCTTGTCGTAAGTTTCTTCGGCTCGTCGTTTACGCTCCAACGAATGATGGTCTTTCGTCGCATGTCGGTGCGAACGTCTGGACGGATCGTTAGATCGTGAGGACGATCTGTAGGCCATGCTCTGATACCAATTGCTGCAAAATAGGAATTTTGCGTGGCGACGGAAAATATTTTTGAAGGTGGATTTTTGGTAGAGAAGAAAATGAAGGGGTTGAGAAGAGAAGCTCGTCGGAAAAACGAGGATGTTGGAGAAGAGAATCGTGAAGACCACGTAGGGAAGGAGAGAGACAAGAGAGAGAGAGAGATAAATCTCAATTTTCTATATATCTGACCTATCTAAAACAATAGCCTATCATCCCTTTATATAGGAGGGATGAGATTACAAAAATAGAAATTCAAATTCAAAATCAAACTACTTATCCTAATTTGACTCTAACCGACTAACTAATTGATTTGAAATAAATTCAAATCTCTAATTGACTCTAACTAACTAAATTGAAATTCAAATTGAAACTAATTTGAGATCACAGGCGATCTCTTTATTTAAATAAAATTACGACGACTCAAATAAACGTAAATAAAATTAGCGTCTAAACAACGGATAAAACGTAGAAAATGAGGCCCTATTTATCCGTTTCACGCTGCATCAGTTCTCCTCCGCTTGAAAATTTGGCGAGGGAAAATAAAATATTTTGACGGTGGATTTTTGGTAGAGAAGAAAATTGGAGGGATTGAGAAGAGAAAGCGCGCTGGTTGCGCGAGATTCGGAGATAGAATCGCGAAGATCACGTTGGGAAGGAGAGAGGCAAGAGATAGAGATAAATCTCAATTTTTCATATAATCTGACCTGTCTAAAAACAATAGCCTATCATCCCTTTATATAGGAGGGATGAGATTACAAAAATAGAAACTCCAATTCAAATTAAAACTATGTATCCTAATTTGACTCTAACCGACTAACTAATTGATTTGAAATAAATTCAAATCTTTAATTGACTCTAACTAAATTGATATTCAAAAACTAATTTGACTTCACAGGCGATCTCTTTTATTTAAATAAAATTACGACGACTCAAATAAACGTAAATAAAATTAGCCTCTAAATAGCGGATAAAACGTAGAAATTGAGGCCCTATTTATCTGTTTCACACTGCATCATGCAAACGGAGAATTTCGGTGATGGATAAAAAATATTTTGATGGCGGATTTTGGTAGAGAAGAAATTGGAGGGATTGAGAAGAGAAAGCGCGCCGGTTGTGCGAGATTCGGAGATAGAATCGCGAAGATCGCGTGGGGAAGGAGAGAGACAAGAGAGAGAGAGAGATAAATCTCAATTTTTCATATAATCTGACCTGTCTAAAAATAATAGCCTATCATCCCTTTATACATGAGGGATGGGATTACAAAAATAGAAATTCCAATTCAAATTAAAACTACTTATCCTAATTTGACTCTAACCGACTAACTAATTGATTTGAAATAAATTTAAATCTTTAATTGACTCTAACTAACTAAATTGAAATTCAAATTGAAACTAATTTGAGATCACAGGCGATCTCTTTTATTTAAATAAAATTACGATGACTCAAATAAACATAAATAAAATTAGCCTCTAAATAGCGGATAAAACGTAGAAAATGAGGTCCTATTTATCCGTTTCACGCTGCATCACATGGCCTCAACATGTGCATATTCAGTGTTCACGAATGCGCCCTGAGCGGCTGCATATGCGCGTGCGGACCCAAAGACGTGCCACATACGTGAATCGGGGTACTATGCGCCCCAAGCGCATGAGCGGACCGCATATGCGGGCTATGCGGCCACATAGGCGGTCCGTTTGGCTGCTCAGGGTTTATGTCTTCATTTTTGGATCCCATAGGTCCGATTAGGCCTACGCCCCTCATCCCGACTTAGGTTTTTAATTTTTTCGATCAGGGCATTAGGGTTTCGATCCTCCCGACTCCTCCAAGTTCTCGAGAGCCTCCGCCCCTAACCAGCCCTCGACTCACGAGCGCCTGCGCCTCCATCGGACTCCTCCGCCTCCTCCGGCTCCTCCCATCTCTTCCACCTCCTCACAGGTCCTCCTCTTCACAGCTCCTCCGCCCTATCCTACTTCGCCGCCTCCTTACAGATTTTCTTCCTCTTCACAACAATTCCGCCATTGCCGGCTCCTTCATCAGTTCACCGTGCCTCTGCCGGCTCCACGTCAGCCTACTGTCCCACTGTTGTCAGTTTATTGTGCGAAGGTTAAGGTCCGTTTGCATTTTCGTTTTTTTCAATAAATTTTCCATTTTTCCATTGTTATAAATTATAAAGCTTAGAACATGTGCTCTTATTTTTCCATTTCCTGTACGGTTGTGCATTTCAAAATAATGTGAATTTAGGAGTAGGAACCTGTGCTGTTATAATGCTTAGAACCTGTACGGCTGTACGGTTGTGCATTTTTCCATTGTTACACATGTGAATTTTGTAGGAATTTAAAGGTGTAAGTGTAATTGCAAATAAAGATTGGGGCATGTGTATTTGTTCGTTCTTCGAGAACACAAATGGTAGATTTCTTAATACAAGCATAATAATTTTTCACATAAAATTTAAGTAGCACTATAACTACTATAATGATAATCACACATGATAAATTATTGTTCTAATCAAGGTTTTAAAAACCGAACCGAATAGGCAAGTTGAACTAGTTAAACCAAGAACTAGAGGATATGCATCACTCCATAGTTTTCTTGTTGATTGAACCGGAGGCCATCAAATTGAACATCACTCCATAGTTTTCTCGTTGATTGAAAATATCAGTATTTGAAGGCATGTCCAATCATGCCCATCCTTCATTTGTATCTTATTTGTATATGCATATTAAACTTTTGTTTATATTTTTATCTTATAATTATGATTGAATGCTAGGAAACTATAGCCTCTAGACTACCATCTGACAACGGTTCTTCTCCTACGCCTGGAACTGAAAGTGAGCCTCTTATTCAAAGAAGCGATACTTCGGAGTTTTTTGTTCCTCCTGGTTCTAATGATCCGGGATGGAAGTATGCTTTTCTAGAGAAACCGAGTAGCCCGAGCATGGTCACTTGTCGATTTTGTCGGAAGGTTGTAAAAGGAGGGATCAATCGCATGAAGCAACATTTGGCTCACATTAAAGGCAATACATCATCTTGTCCCAAGGTATCTCCTGAGGTGAAAAAAGGAATTATGGACAACATGGAAGGAATTAAAGTGAAAAGAAATGAGAAGACCCAGAGGATGAAAGACATTCAAAGGCAAGTCTCCATCAAGATGAATCAACCCTTGGTTGATGAAGAGAGGGATGGGAAAAGGCCTCGAACTTCAGCAGAAGATGTGCCTGCGGAGAATCTCCGCCAATCCACCATCAAAGATACCTTTGCCAAGGAGGAACGTGCACATGCGAATTCATTCGTGGCAAAGTATTCTATGACAATGACATTCCTTTCAATGTTGTCAAAAGTGACTCCTTCCTTCGATTGTGTGAAGCAATTTGACAGTATGGAAGGTCATATAAGCCTCTAACATATTACGAGCTTTCATAAACTCTTTTGAAGGAACAAGTTAAGGAAACAATAGATTTCTTACAAGCGCATTGTGATACATGGAAGACTTCTGGATGCTCCATTATGACAGATGCATGGACTGATAGGAGAGGAATGAGCATAATGAATATTTGCATCAACTGTGAGCTGGGAACTAGTTTTCTGAATTCAATTGACTCGTCTGCAGATTCTCATACCGCGGAGTACATTGCTTCCTTAGTGGATAAGTCCATTGAGGAAGTTGGGCCCGAGAATGTAGTCCAAGTGGTGACAGACAATGCATATGCCAATATGGCTGCAGGCAGAATCTTGAGAACCAAGTATCCACGGATATTCTGGAGTTCTTGTGCAGCTCATTGCATCGACCTTATGCTAGAAGAGATTGGCAAAGAATCGAAGGTGAAAACTGCCATCACAAAGACAAGGACATTGACTGTATTCATATACAATCATGCCAAAACATTGAGCTTAATGAGACAATTTACACAAAAGGGCGAGATAGTGAGGCCGGGAACAACAAGATTTGCCACCACATTTCTCACTTTGCAATCTGTGATGGAGAAGAAAGATAAGTTGAGACTTATGTTTTCTTCTGATGAATGGAGAGCTTGTAAATGGTATAAAACCAAGAAAGGGGAAATGGCTTCATCCATAGTTTTAAGTCCTTCATTTTGGACTCCCTTCATTTTGGACTCAAGTGTCTTTGACATTGAAGGTCTTTTCTCCGTTGGTACGTGTTCTGCGGATTGTTGATAGAGATAGGAGGCTGGCTATGGGGTTTATATATGGTGAGTTGCAAGATGCTAGAAAAGAGATCATGAGCATTTTCAAAGATGTCGAAGCGTCTTACAAACATTTTGTTGATGCCATTGACTCAAAGTTAAAAGGAAGATTGGATAGCCCCCTCCATCTTGCTGCGTATTTATTGAATCTCTATTTCTTTTATAGGGATAATGCTCAAATCCAAAGGGAGGGTCTCGCTTTGAAGGGATTCTTGGATTGTATGGATATTTTTATCCTGATTTAGAGATCCAAGATATCATCACCAGGAAGGAGTTGCCTTTGTATGAAGGGGCAGAGGGACCATTTTGCAAACCTTTGGCTATCAGACAGAGGTCAATCATTGATGATGATTTCAATCCAGGTATAATTTCTCATTAGAAATTAGAATTAATAGAATTATACGTTTAACGATTATTAACTATTTTTTTCGAAAATAGCTCGTTGGTGGGGATTGCATGGCATGGAAACGCCACATTTAAAGGAAATGGCAATGAAAGTTTTGAAGTTGATAGCTTCTTCCTCGGGTCGTGAAAGGAATTGGAGCACTTTTGAGGCGGTAAAGTTAAAAAATTGGTGCCACATGTTATATGTTGTGTCTCATTAATGATGTGGTAGATGATATTTTTATGGTTATTTTGTAGATCCACACGAAGAAAAGGAGTAGACTTGAATTCAAGCGATTAAATGACTTGGTGTATGTCAGATTCAATGCCAAATTAAGAGATCGTCATCTTAAAAAATGAAATGATCCATTTACCACAAATGATAGAACTTATTTGAGAGATTGGATTGGTGAAGAAGATGAAGGAGATGATGAAGTTTTCCAAGGATCGAGGCTGACGTGGAACTTAGTGGCTGATGCAACTGGTGCAGAAGATCTCGTGCAACATAGAATAAGCCAAAGGCATGCTACTGGTTCAACCTCATTGTCGAATTTGAATGAGGAAGAACTCCTTTCCGAAAAAGAAAGTGAAGATGAAGATGAAGATAATATCGCAGTGGAATTTGATGATGACTAGATTAGAATTGCTTCGTACTTTGTACCTCATTATCGTTTGAACATTTCATTTTTCTTATGCTATCTTAGTCAGTACTTTTGCTAATGTTATTTGTTTTGAATTTCCGTTTTCTTTCATATTCTTACATATTTTTGTGATTGTTGTTAATTATTATGTTTGCTAGTTGCTCTATCGAAGTATTGATATTTGATTGATGGATAGATGAAAGTCATCTTTTTTATATCTTATGTTGGACCACAATTATTCATAAGTTTAGTTCAGTTGTAGTCAAATTTGTATATATTTATTTATTTTTAAATAAAAAATTAAGAAACCGCGTAGAAACGCATATACCCCGCATATGCCCCCGCATACCGCTTAATCGCTATTCAGTGACCTGACCGAACGCATACGCATACCGCTTTCCTGAACCTTGTGTATACTATTAGGTATCTTTACAGCAGACAATGCCTCTGCAAACCACCTGTAAGCAGGTCTAAAGTCGGAGAGAGAGCGAGAGAGATCAACAGAGTTGGGATGCATAACACATTGTTTCTTGCCATCTCAACGGGCAATAGGCAAATTTGAATCACTGGACCTGGAACTATCTCCAGAACTACTTGTGCCTATAGCAGAGTCAACCAATTCATTATTAACATCAGTCTGTAAAACCTTTGACTGAGAGCTCACTTAAGCCGAGGTGCTGTTGTTGTCTTAGGAGGAGGAAGATACCGGTGGTAATGGAGTCTAAACCGATTATCATGTGGTTTAAGAAGAAGAATAGAAATAGACTTAGAGACACTAGTAGCCACATGTTAAGGAAAATGAGTACAGAGCTAGCTAATAAAAGGGAATATAAAGATACTTCAAGAAGGTAACATCAACATTATTGTAGTGTCCATAAGACCTCGGAATCATAATAATGACACCCCTTCTGCTTTTTGGATTATCCAAGAAAAATACATGACAGCCCTTGTAGCATCAAGAACATGAACAAAACAACACACCTAGAAATCCTAGGAGGAACCGAGAACACCTCCTTACCAAGAAAAGAACCATAATAGGAACCTGGTCATCAGTAGAACTAGATGACATGCAATTGATCAAAAAATCAATAATAAGAAAGATATCACCCTAGTAATTATTATAGACACTATAATGAAGGAGAAGAGTCTGAGCGACATCTTGAATGTCTATGCCTTTGCCCAACAATCCCATCTTGTTGAGATGTATGAGCACATGTGGTAAGATGAAAAATATCATGAGAGGAAAGAATGATTACAAGTTCCCATAAATAAACTCATAAGCATTATCCAAAGGATTTTTTTTACAATGGCACCAAACTGACTTTGAGTTTGTTTAATAAAAGCAAGATTCTAATAAGGTGCATTAATATTAGTTTTTATAAAAAACACCATGACACACAAGAGATATTATTGATTAGTACAAGATAATATCGATGATCCTCTCTATTAAGATAGTGACTTGGTCCCCATATATCAAGACGTCGATGGAAAGGTGTCAAATGTAGGAAAAGAACTCTTGTAGTGTTTCCTCAGCTGGCAGTGTTGGTGGAAATAAAAATGAGAACCTGTTATTCCAGGGAACCCTAAACTCTCTTATATAGAGAAAGCCTATAGATAAATTACATAAGGTGGAACAAGGAAAATAAACATAACGGAAGAATACATAAAATTTAGAAATATCTCTACACTCCCCCTCAAGATGGAGCATAGATGTCGATCATGCTCAGCTTGGAAGAACATTTCTGAAACGGACCTCTGAGCAATGGCTTAGTAAAGATATCTGCAGTCTGCTTTCCTGAACTGACATGGGAAGTAGAAATCAAACCCTTCCGAATCATATCCCTGGTATAGTGGCAGTCTACCTCAATATGCTTCGTCCTTTCATGAAATGCAGGATTATTAGCAATAAATAATGCTGCTTGATTGTCACATTGTAATTGCATGGGTAGAGGTACATCTATATGTAGATCTTATAATACGGCTCGAACCCACATCATCTCCGTACTTGCCTGTGCCATGGCCCTGTACTCATATTCAACACTAGGTCTAGTTACCACTGTCTGTTTCTGGCTTTTCCAAGAAACTAAGGAACTGCCAATAAAACTGCAAAACATGAAGTAGATTTCCGATCCCTAGGACATCCTGCATAATCCGCATCTGCACACGTAGAGATAGAGAGATTTGTTTCTTTCCTGAACAACAATCCTGCACCTGGAGACGACTTTAGATATCTTAGTATCATGTATACAACATCCATGTGTACCTGTCTGGGCTGTTCCATGAACTGACTCACCCGACTTACCGCAAAGCAATGTTAGGTCTAGTGATGGTAATATAGAGAAACTTTCCCACCATTTCTCTATATCTTCCTCTGTCAACTTCCTCTGTATCATCTTCATATAACTTCATACTACAATCCATGGGAGTAGTCGAGGATTAACACCCGATCATGCCCGTCTCAACAAGCATATATGTAATATACTTCCTTTGGGTCATCACAAGACCCTGCGCATTCCTGGCAAATTCCAACCCTAGAAAGTATCGTAGAGTATCAAGATCATTAGTCACAAACTGATGGCCTAAAAATGCTTTTGTCATCTTTATCCCCTGCATGTCATCTCCCGTAACAAGTATGTCATCAACATATACCATAATAACAACAGTACCTCTGGGAGTCTTCTGGATAATGGATAAACAAAGAGTGATCAGCATTTGATCTTTTGAACCCTTACTTCTGAATTAAATATGAAAGCTTCTGAAACCATGCCCGCGGACTTTGTTAAGACCATAAATGACCTTGTGAAATCTACACACCATCTGACACTCCCCCTCAGCAGCAAACACCGGAGGCTGCTGCATGTAGACTTCTTCCTGCAGATCCCCATATAAAAAGGTATTTTTAACATCAAGCTGGAACAAGGGCCAATCACGTACCACAACGACTGACAGAAGAACATGTAGAGTGGAATGACGTGCAACCGGAGAAAATGTATCCATATAATCCACGCCATACATTTGAGTGAATCCACGTGCCACTAGCCTTGCTTTGTACCGATCAAGGCTGCCATCCGCATTATATTTGACAGTAAAGACCCATTTACAATTGACAAAAGAAGCTCTTGGGGGAGCAAACAACCAAGCTCCATGTACCACGAGACCGCATGGCAGCCATTTCCTCCTCCATGGGCTAAACGCCAGCAGCTATCCTTTAAGGCATCCTGATAATTCTGTGGTAACTCCACGGTAGATAAGGCCACAACAAATATCTGGAAGCACCAGTGAGACGATGGAATGAAACCTGTGAAGCAAGTGGATAGGATGCACACGTCCGCTTAGACTTCCTTAAGGGCAATAGGTACATCCAAATCATTAGCAGTGTCCTCCTGTATGTCATTCTCCTGCACTTGTGCATTGTCAATCCCATCGTTACTAATATCACCTGAACATACCTGGGGCATGGTGGATGAATGACGACCTCGATGAGCAGGAATCTGACAACGGATATAAATTTGGTAAAGGTGGGACTGGTGGTTGCGGAGGAGGTGGTGGTGGTGATGGTGGAGCAGTAGGAGTTGGTATGTGATCAGACTGACGCAGAGGAGGAGGTGGCACATAAATCTCATCATCAGTAGTGGAAGAAGTCATCCTATCACCTGTAGGTGAAAAATACATCACAGACTCAAAGAAGGTGATATCGGCACTAACATAATATCTTTTATTCACATGATCATAGCATCCTTTTGTGTACGAGAGTACCCAAGAAACTCATACTTGACAGCCCTAGGTAAGAGTTTGTTAAGCCCCAGAGTGAGTTGATGAACAATTCCTTGTCATTAGGAGTTAGGGAGAACAATTCCTTGTCAGGAAAGACAACAGAAGAGGAACTTTCTCACCTAAGACAGAGGATGGCATACGATTGGACTAGATAACATGCCATAAGCACAACATCACCCCAAAAAAACAGAGGAGTACAACTTTGAATGAGTAAAGTCCGAGTTATATCAGAAGATGACGATGTTTTCTTTCTGCAACATCATTTTGTTGAGACTTGTAGGCACAAGTTGTTAGATGAATAATGCCACGAGATAAGAAGAAATGTGAAAGATCATGAGTGCAAAATTCTAAGGCAGTATCTGTGCGCACAATTTTTTAAATTAGAAGTAAAAACATTCTGAACTTCATTGATAAGATTTTTGATTACATACCTGCTTCAGATGTATTTTTCAATAAAATACCCAGAACAATCTAGAGAAATCATCAACAATGACTAGGTAAAACCTGTGTCTCTGGTGATCAGGAACACGACCGGACCCCAAATGTTAACATGTAACAACTCAAAAGGGAGCGACTACTCCGAGACTCACGACCAGGGAGGTAGATCTGTGATGCTTTCCCTACTGACACGCTTCACACTGAAAAGAAGACCTTGGTGAAATCTGGGGCAATATATGACGCAGCTTCTGAAGAGGGAGATGACCAAAACACTGATGCCAAGTAAAAGGAGAAACAATTCCACTGTGCTGAGATGGGACACCAGCATAGGGGGTGCGGACTAACCTATAGAGACCATCTTGTTCACGGCCACAACCAATCACCCTACCCGTTAGAATGGTCCTGGAAAATAAGAGACGATGGGTCAAAAATAGCACAACAATGCAAATCCTTTGTAATCTGAATAATAGGAAAGTAAGTTCATTGAAAAATCTGGAGCATGCAAAACATTCTGTAGTCGCATGGAGGGTGTCAAACTGATCTCCCCTGTCCAATGATGGGTAAATGAGTCCCATCTGTTATTACTACCGATAGCCCTGGTGGGAACCTCCTGTATGATGTAAGCTTATCTCTGCCTTGACAGAGATGATGTATCGTACCAGAGTCCATAATCTATTCTGAAACATTAGGATATGAGAGGACATAAAGGCATAAACGCTACCTGATGTGCTAGCTGGTGCTGACGTGCTGGCAGAGGCTGTAGCTACTATGTCTGAGTAACCTCCTAGCGAGTCAGTAGCGGCAGGAGACATGATATCACATAGTCTGGCGACAAGATCCTCAAACTGCTGATATGAAGTAGATGTTTGTGGAGGCGCAACGTGCTCGGCTACACTGGATGATGCAGGAAAAACCGTGCTTAGAATAGCATGTATCCTCCATATGACCCGGGCGATGACAGAAGTTGCATGGCTGACGAAATCGGTCACATCGACCATGAGGTCCGCGGCCACGAAAGAAGAAGATGCACCTCTGCCTCTGGAAGTTGCCATCGCCGAAGGAGGTGGAGTAGTAGCAGTAGATGGAACTGTGATTTTGCTGAGCCGTTGATACACTTCCTCCATTAGAGGAATAGTAGCATCCGCCAGGATTTGCGAGCGAGCAACATCATACTACGGGTCAGTGCCGCTAGTAAGACCCCCACCATTGTAGCATTCTGAAACATCTTTTGCTCCGCAGGGGTCACCGTCAGGGGAATGATATCGTAAAGCTTCTCAAACATCCCTCGTAGGGATGTATACAACGAATGCAACGACCGACCATTCTGCTTGACCGTAAATATATCATGCTGAAGTTGGAGGATCTTGGTCTGTTTCTCATCTGCGTGTATGTCGCGGCAAGGATATTCCCACATTGCCTTAGTAGTGGGCTGATGGAGGACATCATTAGCAATATCCATTGTCAACGTGCCTGAAAGCCAGACCTTGGCATACGAATCATCAGCCTCCTATGAGCATAAACCCCAGTCTTCGCTGCCGGCTTATCTTCGGTAAGAATGTGCTTCTTACCGTTGGACTTCATGAGACTCATGAACTGCATCGCCCAGAGCTCGTAATTCGTCTCATCTATCTTGACTATCAGTACCGGACCTTAGAAGGCACCGATGGAGGGCATATCGACTTTGTTTTCTGACATTGTTGCCGGAGACGAAGAAATAGGGTTTGTAGACCAATGAATACCTGTCTACATAAACATGTAGGGAGTTTAGTGCATATGTAGACTTAGCACTCAAATCCATGAAGAATGAGAAAGAGAAGGCGACGGGGTTTGGCGCCGAGTAAAGATTGGGGGGGGGGGTGCGGTGCCGGCGGTTATGTGATGGAGCGACATCGACGGGATGAGGGGTGGCGGAGAGAGGGCGTTGGGATTAGGTGTCACGCATAGGTGGTGGGGGTGGGGTGGAGAGGAGGGTGATGGGGAGGGAGGGCAGTGCCGGCGAGATGAGGAGGGGAGAGGGGAGGCGATGCCGACGAGTAAGGGGAGGGGTGGCTAGGGTTTTAGGATGGATGCTCTGATACTATGTTGGTGGAAATGAAAATGAGAACCTGTTGTTACAGGGAACCCTAAGCTCTCTTATATAGACAAAGCCTATGGGTAAATTACATAAGGTGGAACAAAGAAAATAAACATAACAGAAGAGTACATAAATTCTAGAAATACCTCTACAGACAGCCCTCACATTCTAGTGAACTAGTAAGAGGAAGTACCCATCACAACTTATGCAACGAAGGGTAATTTAATTGTTGGTGCCACAAAGTGTCTAAAGAAGAAGAAAACTGAATGCCAAAACAAGTAACACTAAGTGATGACCGAGGTATGGTAAATTCCCCCTTCATGGCCCCACAGTAATTGCCCTCGAAGCAGATTAAAGGAATGGCCATAAAAAATAGCGAGACAATTTAGCTCCTTGTAAATTTGAAAATTAACATTTCATTGATGGGAAGATCAAATTCAAATAGCAAATAAATCAAAGATGGGAGTCATGGCGACCTCTCCATGTTCCTATTACTCGGAATAACCTACCATCTTCTATTTGAGCTATCACGCCAGAACTTACATGATGCATTGTCTCTGTGAGCCATTACCACAAAGATGGTGTAAAGCTTCAGGATGTATCAATCTATTTTGTATTAGAGTTGAATCTAGTAGAACATGGAACACCACTTGTATCAGAGTCAAATCAGTAGAACATGGAACAATACTAGATCCAAGATTGACCATTTCCTCGGGTCTGTGGATCTATTGGGTGCTTTTCCTTTGGATTATGTCTCGATCCTGCCATGTTCGAGGTTGGACCATACCCACATTTTGTGGACCTTGGGTGAGAGTGTGATACCTTGCGCTTTCTTCAGATTTGAGAAGTCTTGGCTGCTTAAGGATGACTTCAGGGAGATGGCGGAGAGATTTTGGGGATATGTGACGGTGGATGGCGCGTCTACCATTCTATTTTTCGTAAGTTGGTACATCTGAGGAAGAAGCTGTGTGAGTACAAGAGAGTGCGAGAGAGCTGTTTGGTGCATCGTAATGAGGCTCAAAGGATCGTTTCTAAGCTAGATTGTGTGGAGGACACACTAGGAACCTCTGCGCAATGGAGTTGGGAGAGAGAGAGAGAGAATCCGTTCAGCGAATTCTATTGAAGAGGACATGAAGTAGGAGGTGGAATGGAGGCAGAGATCGAGGCAATATTGGATCAAGGGGAGGAGGCTAATACAAGATTATTCCATGCAGTAGCTAGTGGGGGATGACGTTGGATTTCATCTGGAGCATCTTGGTGGGTGACGTCCTGGCGGAGGGGGACAAAGAGGTTGGCAAGGTCACGGTTGATTACTTCCGTCGTGTCTCCCTTAGGGCCCCAAGTGGGGGCTAGTGTTGGCTCGGAAGGGGTGCCACTTCTCTCTTTCCAGCCCAATAGGTAGCTCTGGTTAGGGAATTTTGCTTGGACAAGCTGAAGACTGTTGTTTGGGAGCTCAACGTAGATGGGGTGCCGGGCCCTGATGGGTTTCCGATGGTGTTCTTTAAGGAGCTCTAGGATGTGATCTATACAAACATAGAAGGCAGTGTTGGTTGAGTTATGCTATGGGTAATAATGGTTTTGACAAGATTAATAAGGCCCTGCTTTTTCTATTCCCTACGGAGGGTGCTAACAAGGTCGAGGACTTATGCCCCATTGTGATCTTGAATGCGATTTATCTTATTGTGGCTAAGGTGTTAGTAAACCGTAGCAGCATCGTCCTTGAGGATCTGATCGCCCCCTTCTCAGACCCCTTTCTTCTCGGATTGATTGATGATGGATAGTGTGGTTTTAGCCTCAGAGATGGTGGGAGATTGGAAGTGCAAGGAGGTCAAAGGTTTGCTTTGGAAGGTCGACTTCTCCAATGTATATGGCTTCGTTGATCAGTCTTCCCTTTGGTCCGCGATGACGAAGCGGGGCTTCCTCGACATATGGATCTCGTGGATGAAGAGGTGTACCACTACGTCTTCCCTTGGGGTTTTGATCAATGGTCGTCCGGAGGGGGGGGGGGTTCTTCCAGCTTCGGCAGGGTGTGTGTCAGGGGTTCCCTCTTGCATCGTTGTTGTTTGTGATTGTTGCAGATGTCCTAGCCATTATGACTAGCCATGTATTCCTTTGTATGCGGACTGCGGGGTACATGGGAGGGTCCTTCTCCCTACCCTTGATTCAGTACACGGATGACACCATCTTCTTCATTGAGGGTGTGGCTAAGGCAATGAGTACTATGCTGGACATCTTTAGAGAGTGATTGGGCTGATGGTGAACATATTAAAGTCTGCCTTTGTGCCTTTCGTCCTTACTGAGGCGGAGATTGATGAGTGCTCGATGGTATTGGCGACATCACGTGGGTCATTGCCCATATGTTACCTTGGACTACCTTTGACATGCGGACAGTTGAAGCAGTCCGACTAGGTGCTGATGATTGAGAAGTTGGGGGGAAAGCTGACTAGGTAGAACGTTGCTTGTCTCTCTCGAGGAGGGAGACTTGTACTTCTTAATTCGGTCTTGGCGGTTATCCCATTCTTCTTCATCTTGTTGATGATCCTTCCTGTGGGGATTCAGAATCGCTTGGAGGCATGTGTGCACCGTTTCCTTTGGAGCACCTCTAATGGGTAGTATAGAGGAATACACTTGGTGAATTGGGACGTGGTTACCACGTCGAAGGACCAAGGGAGGCTTGGCATCCTTAGGCTGGAAGATATGAATAAGGCATTGTTGTTGAAGAGTGTGGCTAGGTTATGGGGTCATGGCTAGGACCTCACATGTGGGCTTATTTGGGACATTTAGGCCATCGCGTGCAACTGAGAGTGGATTCCTCAGCTCGACACAACCCATCTACTTTTTGGAAGGGGATCTGCTCGGTCATGTAGGAGATTCCACAGATGCGCCCGATTGTTGGTGATGGTAGATTATTTTTGTTTTGGAAGGACGATTAACGTGGGGATGAGCCTTTGCTTGAGCGTGTCCCTAGGCTTTTTGCTTTGGCTGGTGATCAATACATGAGTGTCAGTGATACTTGGGTGGACGACCAATGGATGCCGTGCTGCCCTCCCCCTTATCGGATTAACATTTCAGGTAATTCTTGCAGGTGATGGAGCCGACGATGTCTACACTTGGCTAATTGAGTGCTGGGACCACTAGATTTGGTGATATGGTTTCTTCTCCGAGAAAAAGGTGTACAAGGCCCTCACGAATGGAGGAGACAGAGACGACCAAGATAGGGTCAGGGGCTACAAGTTGATTTTGACCTTGAGGACGTCGTTGAAGATCAATGTCTTCCTTTGGCTCCACATGATGGGTTGTGTGTTAACTAAGGCAAGGAGGTCCTGCTTCATCTAGGGGGAAACTTTGTGCTCCTTGTGTACGATTGAGGTGGAAGATTTGGAAATTATGCTATTCTTGTGCATAGATCGGAGAAGTTTGGGAGATGGACATTTCGTGGGTTGACCCATCCTCACAAGCCTGCTTTTGGAACTCGTTGGTGGCGAATCAGTTCAAATCAATGGCAGACCTGCTGAACCCAATCTCTGTGGTGTGGGTGATATGGATCTCTCGCAATGGAACGGATTTTTAACTCCCCTAGATTTTATGTTGAGAATGCTGTCCATTTAGCTAGATCTATCATGGAGACCTAGTTATAAGCTTCCTTGTAACCCTTAACTCTTAATAAAATCTTGGGGCGAACACCTTCGGAGTTTCCCCATTTTTAACTAAAAATGGTAATGAGTAAGAGCATTCTCTGTAAAATCATCATGCTGGGACGATGCAAACATCTTTGTAGTAAGCATCTGAAGTATACATCAACTCATCCAACTTCCCTCCTGATGCAGTAGACTTTGCCAAAATCTGCATTCTGTGATTTGGCAATGAGAGGACGATCAGTGCCACCATGACCACGGACACGATCACAAGGAGTCCGACTACTACTGTAGAAAACGATAGTGTGGAGGCATATCCGAGATAACAAGTAAAGAACATGGAAAGAGCACTGAGATTTTACATGGAACCCTACTCCATGAGGAGTGGGATGAAACCACAGGTGAAGGCCTCTCAACAGGTCGGATACTCTGTTATTCCTTTCTCTCAATTGATACAATGGGTTTTGGTTTTCTTATAGCCCTACCGACAAAACAATGTCCCACTAACAATAGATGTAGGACTAAACTTGTGACACATACTCCACTCCCCCTCAAGCTGGAGCATGTGATGCTCAGCTTGGACAAATAGAAAGAAATTGCTTACTCACATTACAAGACACTACGAACAATATCAACTCAATGCAAACTTTGCTGGCTTCCTGCTGAGGATGTTACTTCTCACGCTGTGCTAGTGAGGAGGAACTGAAGGGCTATAGTATAAACTGAACTAGGTTTCCTCGTCGAAGAATATGTGCTTTGTACTATGTTTGTCAGAGTCATCGAAACGGGAATGAGTCTCCACCTGGAGAACTCTGTTGCAACTGCTCTATCTCTCTGAAGGGCCAAACTGTAAAAAGTCATGGAAATATCCTCGTCGAAGTCGATGGTCGCTGGAGAATGGAGTCTGAAAGTCTCATCGAAGAACATGGTATTTCCCATACTAGCTCAAAGAATGGGATCTACTCTGTTGAGAAACCACATGAAAACTCTAAGCCCGCAATGGCTCAGAGAATAAGATCTCTACTATGGAGTCCCTATGAATCACATGAAAATCTTGAGCCGACCATATCAAGTATGGGGACCTCTCAAACAATGAATGCATACTTATATGCCCTGAATTGTAGACTCTAAATCGATCTGTAGAGTCTGAATCTGATAATTTGTAGAGTCTGAAATCTAACATGTATAACTCTCCATAATACCCCACCTTTCTCCCATACTCATCAGAATAGATGACATCGACCAAGTTGGAAGAGACGTGAAGTTGGGGTGAAAAAAAATCACATAAGTTGATCTCTTTTTTTGACATGTTCTTTTCTTTTTTCTCGCGTACTATTTCTGTTTTTTAACGCTACCTTTTTTTCTTTTCTTTCATTATTTTAGAACTCATGGTCCAATCGGATTCAACACACCTCTCCTTTTTTAAAATTGCCGTCCACAGTTGGACCAACCCCTTTTTTATAAGGAGCAACCCAACATTGCTTTTAAAGCCCAATGAAGGTCCCCCTATCCTTTCATCCAGATCTAGGGTTCTCTACGAGAGAACCCATTGTCGTCGCTGAAAAAAATCATGCATATATATAACTCGAGGGTTCTGTGCCGCCTGGAGGAGATCACTTGAAAGGTGTGAGGAGGCAACTAGAGGTGAGGTGTGCGAGGAGGACCCTCGCGTAGGGTGTGAAGCTTCTTGTTGTGTAATCGCGCTGTCTTTGTGGGATTCTTCTTCCAAGTTCGACGTGCCATCGAGATCACCACCACTAAGAACGAGCTTGAGGCTTGAGAGAACATGATAAGGGCCTTTTCATGTGCCGGAGGTTGAGGAGATGGAACATGAGGGGGTGAGCTGTTGTGGTGCCTGCATGGTTGATGTCGCTTGCAAAAGCGTTGCGTTGGATGTTGTTGCTTGTGGATGCACCTAGGGCTCGGACAAGAACTGAGCACCACCCACACGAGAATTGGTGGGGCTTCAATGCATGGACGCCATTGCACGTGAAGAGGAGATTGCGTGGCGAGGCTTCACATATTGCCTACTGCCTGGAGATATCATGCGCTTCTTCTTTTCCTTTGGATTTGGGAACCTAACAATGTCGCTTGGGACTGGGAATGCTCCTCTTAGAGGAGGTGGTGCTGCATGATATGGCCATCATCTCTTCTTCAATGAGGCATGGGGTTGCTTCATCGCAACCTAGAGATCATGCAAACTATGGTTTCGAATCTTCTAGCATCTCTTCACGTAGAAAACAATGATGTGAACTAATCCTCAGAAGTTGAACAAGATGCTTGCACGCTTCACAGGATTAGGGTTTCGTGAAACCTTAGAATAAATCACGAACATGAAATTCATAAAAATTAATCTTCAAGAATGACTAAGAATCGAACTCGCTCTTTGATAATTGAATCTTGAACAAATCATGAACATAAAAATGAATCCTCGAGAATCGAACCCGCTCTGATACCATGTAGAAAACGATAGTGCGGATTCATATCAGATATAAAGAATAAAGAACTTGGAAAGAACACTGGGGTTTATGTGGAACCCTACTCCGTGAGGAGCGGAATGAAGCCACGGGAGAAGGCTTCTCAACATGCTGGATATTCTATTATTCATTTCTCTCAATCGATACAATAGGTTTGGGGCCTCTTATATAGTCCCACCGACAATCGGAGTCCCACTAACAATAGATATGTGGCAAAACCTGTGGATGTAGTAATTGGATCATGAAGGACCCAATTACCCATCTATACATGTGACACATACTTCAACAACTATGACTAAAGGAAACAAGATTGGAGTAGCATCTATGACATCTGGTCCATGAGCAACATGAAGCTAGCTTGTCCAAGGAACAACATAACATCTACATTTCTCTTGTTCACTTTGTGTGAATCCCGTGAACGGGGATGACATGCATTACCAAAAAGAAATGCTAAGCAAGAGGTTGTCTATCCGATTGGAAATGGATAATGTCATAATGGTTTCAAAACGACTGTGCTGATTTCTGATCATTCTCATAAGTTGCCTTGATTGAGGCCTACATATCAACTGCATTGGTGTAGTAAACAATCTCATGTGCAATACAAGAAATTATGCTAGCTGGGACTTATGAACAAACCATACAATCGTCCTTGTTCTAAGTAAGACGTGTGCATACCCGCGCTTCGCGACGTGCTTGCTTTTACAAGGAAATGTATGAAATTAGGACGTAAGAATATAAGAACATATTAGGAGCATAATACGAGAAGTATGGAGAAACATATTGCGGAAAATTTTTGATGATGTTGAAAGCACATTTTTCAAATAGTATGCTTCTTTTGCATGACTCAAAAGATAATATTCTCTATATTAAATAATTGACATAAAATCATTAAGAGCAACGAAAAGAATAAAAAGTTCAAATACACAAGGGGCCGAGGGGAAAATTTTTCAAAAAGCGTACATGTTTTTTTATCCAGTGTTTATGAGTCCCACCGTAGTTGATATTTATTAAATTTGCGATATCTAGTTTTTTTAAAAAACAAGCATCATTGTATTAATTGATAATTATGTTTTGTACTCATAAATATGACAATATAAAAGATAATAAGTGATTGCACATATATCATCCATCAATTATTAGCCTTCCTAGCCTTTTTATTAATCAGATTTTGAGAATTTAATATTATAAATTTAAGAAATTTTACAATGATTGATATTCTAAATAGTAAAATTAGGTACATTTTCTTTTGTTTATTTAATGATAATAATTTTCAATTAAATTGATTCCCATATGAGGATTCGATTTATAAGCTTCTATTTTGAAAATAATTTTAGAAAATAAGCAACAATTGTAATACTTGAAAAATAAAAATGATGAATTATTTCATAAGAATTTAATAAATGAATAATAAAGATGATGTTATTACATAAAAACTTGATAAATGAATAATAAAGATGATGAATTATTACATAAAAATTTATCTCCAATGAGTAAAAATATAAATGCAAAAAAATTGAGCATTTGAAGTGTAAATGGATAAAAACTGTATTAATCATTATTGTACAAATTAGTATCTATAATATGATTAATATAAACAATTAATAGTACAACATGGTAAGAAATAATGATATTTTTGGGAAGATAATAGCTTGTATGTTGAGGAGAGAGAAAGATCTATAAAAAGGCGGGGAAAAAGGGATGTGAGAGAAAAAGTCCCAAAATCTATAAATTTAATCAAGCAAAGGCGCACAGGGCGTGAAAATGGGAGAGGAGAGAAGAGTGCTTGGTGAGATATCCAATTTTAGTAAATAGATAGAGATGATTAAATTTTTTGTAATTGTTTATGATTGTTATGAGTCTAGTTTTAGTTAAGAAGACGATTATTTTTTTTAATGCATTCAATTGTTTTATGATTTCTTCATTTACTTATTATTTTAAGTATCCCGAGAAAGACCATTAGGTAATACGAAAAAATATTTTAATTAAGCACACATTGTAGCTTTGTTTTTTATTTTGTTATCTGATGAATTTTGAAAATATGCGTTGCATTTTATATAAGAGATAGAAGAAGATGAAAATATGTATGTTTTTTAATAACTTAATTTATAGATCTTGTAGTATTTTACCAAAGAAAGAGTGAAGTTAAACATCACAAATTGCACTGGTGTAAAGTGATTTATAGATTGTAAAATGAGTTTGATTGGATATGCAACATATATTTTTATTTTTCTTACTTTATAAATAAACATATGAATTTTTACCATCCATTAGAAAGAAACGAGCATATGCAACTAATTGAGATAAGGTAGAAATATCGGAATAATGTATATCTTATTTTATATTCAATTGATGTTGACTTATTCTATATAATAACATTCTATAGGATAAATAATAGCATTTTAAAGTGACATAAAAAATCTAATTATGTTAGGCAAAACTGTTGAAGGGAGACAGAAAAGTAAGGAGAGAGGGTGTTAAGAGGGGGCAGGCACGCGTACTGGATTGAGAGGGAGAGAGAATGCGATGATAGAAAGGGAGGGAAACTGTGATCGGGAGATGGGAGCGTTGGAGAGGACACCACGTGTCAATCCGAGAGAAAAAGTTGGGTGAAACCCAGCTTTAGTGTAGGTTATATATATGTTCTTATCTTATTCTTAGGCTTTGGTTCCAGAATAGTGTACTCCATATCATGGCCATCCCACAATCATTGTAAACATCCTTGACCATTTGGGATAGTTTGTTCCATCCAACTGTCGAGTAAATGTGGGCAGCCTTGCACTCAGTCTATCAACTCTCAGACGTTGCATTGGGGATGTAAAAGACAATATCTAAAAACAGACAGGCCTATTCAAGCAATCATACTTCAAATAATAAATTCATGTGGTCTAGAATATACTCAATTAGCTAATTAATGAGCAAACCAACAACCAGATCTCAGTTGTCAGATATGAGAAAGCCAACGAGCAGAGAACCCAAGTTAGTGCAGAAGATCTGGTTGCATTGCCTAAAGTTCAGCTCCTGTATTCCATGTGTGACATGTCCACTGAATCAGAAAAACCTCTGTAGAAGTTGAAGGTGTGACTTGAATGGAAGATGTCTCGAAAACTAAGTGCTGGAGCACTTAGCAAGCAATCCTGGAGTGCTGTGTGGCAGGTGGCTGTCGTCCAGGTGACTCCTCGGCAAGCGGCTGATGCTGAGAAGAGACAACCAAACCTATTACTGCTGAAGCCAATCTTTGGACGGCGATGCCAGAGAGATGGCTGGGCTGCCAACACCGATGAACGGCAATGCATTGGATGCTACTATGGTGACAATGACGGTGATGGAGGGAAGAGAAGATGCAAGGCGATGGTCAAAGATGTGGCAATGATGATGCTATGAAGACTGCTATGAAGACTATGGTGGCAAGTGAAGGCTGTGGGAGATGCTATAAGTAGCGATGGTGGTGTGATGAGGTGATGGTTGTGAGTAGCGGCGTGAATGGCTGAGTGGCGATGAAAAAGTTTGTTATAGAGATGAGATGTCTCTTGAAATGGTTGGGGTTAAAAAATGGCTCTGATACCAAGCTAAAGAAAGCAAATATATTTAACAACCATAACACCCCAGATACTCAATATATTCAGGAGCATAATTGGATCTGTTGCAGCCTTGCAAAGAGCAATCAACCATGTTGCTGTGCCAGTTTTTAGTTTTTGCATGCATTAGCGAACCCACCTTCCCTTCACCCTCAGGATTTTCCAATATAATGATTCTGCACTAATTACCCTTCATTAACTTAGAATTTTGGATAGAAACAGATCAACTCAAATGCCCTCGAGAACTCAGAGCTAAAGCCAGGAACTCACACATGATCTACCATCTGACAAAGCCTTAAAGATGTCCATATCTTGATCCTCAGAAAGATCAAAAAGCCCGGAGGAAAGATCACAACGAATCCCACACTCGAGCCAATTGTCCACCCAAAACATAAAGGATCTTCCATCAACAACACCACCCTCAGAAAAATGACATATTTGGCATGACAACAGATGCCCCCTAGAAAGTCGACAACGATCAGGTTGAATCCGTCAAAACAATCAAACTAGAGGAAACACCATATGTACCCCACACCCAGAGGCAGAGCCAAAAATTTTTTATAATCGGGGCCAATATTTAGCCAATCAAAATATATATAGGTATTAAAAAAAACTTCTATTAAGTTATATAGGTTGAAAGTGATGGAAAGAATCAAAGAGAAACAGACATGTGTTGGAGTATTTATTGTATGCGTCATGAGTTGTAGCAGGGTAAATGGATCCTAGAGAAGATCCATTTACCCCATCTAGTGTTTAGTCCCACACCGCCTAGTGGTGGAACTTGGAGGCTCTGGGAAGGCTATATAAGGAGCCCCAGACCTCCTGTATCCATTGAGAAAGTCAATAGACAAACACGCCCCATTTGAGGGCTTCTCCCTTGGTTTCATCCTGCTCCTCATGGAGTAGGGTTCCACGTTAAATCCCACTGTTCTTCTTGTTTATTTATCTTTATCCATGTTTACGCATCCGTTTCCTATTTCTTAACATGGTATTAGAGCGGGTTCGATTCTCGGGATTTCATGTTGTTCATATTGTATTCGAGATTCGATTTGTGTTTGTTCAAAATTTCTCGGAGCGTATTTTCACAGTTCTGAAAATTCAATGTTGTGTCGAAGTTCGTGTCCATGCCGAAGATCACCCAATCCTCTTTCGAAGTGATGTAGAGCGGGGAATTCCAGGCTGTGGCGCACAGTGACCATCCAGTTTTTGAGGGTTCAATCTTGAACCCTAATCTTCCATCTCCCAAGCACTTCTCTTCCAGCCGGCTTCCTATCAAGAGCAAGACTTCCAGGTGGCCTCGCGCAATCCCAGTTCCCAGGCGCGATATTCGCGGTCTCCTCAACGCGAGGGCGTATCCTTGCCGCAACATGTTCCAGGCGGCGATGTGGGTCCTGGATGGCAGATACTCTTCCATGCGCGCATCCCCTTGCGCGGCTTCTCTCTCCTCGCAGGCTCCTCTCCATGCGAGCAACAGAGCTCCGGCGGCAACAGAAACCCTTAAGCGGCCCAGCCGAAACCCTCGCTTCTTCCTTCCTCTATCGGATCTCGCGCAGGCGGCACGAGATCAAGCCCCACAAGCGGCGGCGCAACCCCCAGATCCCTAGCCCCAGTCCCGTGTCATCTCCTGGCGTCGGCCTCGACGCAACCCAACCTTCGAGCAGCGCACCCACGGCGCACAGCAAGGCGCGACTCCAGGTCACATTCAGGCGACATCCCAAGTTGCGGCGCGGCAAGCAGCACCCTCCATGCTCGATCTTCGCTTGTGAAATAACCCCATCGGGGCGGCGCAGGAAAACCAAAGGGGTTCCCAAGAGGGAACCCTAAGTGAGCCAGGTCACATTTTAAAAAAAATCCTGAGGGCTATTTCGTTGAAAGCCAAAAAAGTTGGGCTGATTGGTTAAAAAAATGGGAGGGCATTGCTTTTGTGAGGGCCCAAAGCAGGGCCGTATGTATTAAAAAAAAGGAGGGGGTTGAGTGATAAAAAAAAGAAAGAAAGAGAGAGAGGTATGATTGGTTCCAATTGGATCACATTTTATTTGCCAAAAAAAAGAAATTCTGAAAAAAGGTGCGTACAAAAGAAAAGCCGTACGCATTTCAAAAAAATTATGATGATGAAAAGCCGGAAAAAATGGAACGGCTTATTTAAAAGAAAAATGTTTAAAAAATGTGACGGCTTAAAAAAAATGAAATGAAATGCCGCAAGAAATATTTTATTTACCCCCAAATTTCTTTGTCTTCTCCCTACATTGTCGATGTCATTGTTTTCCGACAAGTACGGGAGAAAGGGGGAGCATATGTAGAGTCACATGTCTTCTCCAAGTTACAGACCAAGTCATTTTCAGACTCTACAGAGACAGTTCAGATTTCAGACTCGACATTCAGATTGATCATATTCCATGATAGAGGCACTCCATGTTGAGGTCCTTTTTTGAGTTCTCCAGAGAGAGACTCATTTTCAGACACGCACAAGGATGCGGTCTTATTTCAGATGAGCACTGTTTGCCATCTTTTGCAGAGGTCCCCATCATTATTCTTGTTTTGTCAGCCAGAGTTTTCATGTGAGCCATAGGAACTCTAGAGTAGAAGGACCATTCCCTATGCCATGTTGGCAAGGGTTTTCATGTGGTATCATAGGTACACTAGAGCAATGCAATATTCTCTGAGCCAGATGGGAGAGACCCAGTTCTCCGAAGAGGAGACTTATTTCAGACTCCATTCTCCAGCGACCATGGACTCCGACGAGGAGTGGCACAGCCACGACCCTTTTCAGTTCGGCCTTTTTCAGAGATGGAGCAGTTGTCCACATTATTGTGGCGGCCAGAGTACTCCGACGAGGAGACTCATTTCCAGTTGCAGTGACTTTGACAGACACAATTTAGAACACATGCTCTCTGAAAAGGAGATTCAGAAGTCACACTCCAGCCCGTTCGTCCTCCTCTCCTGCACGGCATGAGAAGCAACGTCCTCGACTGCAGCAATGTGCGCGTTGGATTGATATTGTCGTAGTGTCTTTGTAGCGTTGAGTTGAGTTTCTTTCTGTTTATCCAAGCTGAGCATTGCATGCTCCAACTTGAGGGGGAGTGTTGGAGTATTTATTGTCAGGCATCATGAGTTGTAGCAAGGTAAAATGGACCCTGGGAGAAGATCCATTTACCCCATCCAGTGTTTAGTCCCACACCGCCTAGTGGTGGAACTTGGAGGCTCTGGGAAGGCTATATAAGGAGCCCCAGACCTCCTGTATCCATTGAGAAAGTCAATAGACAAACACGCCCCATTTGAGGGCTTCTCCCGTGGTTTCATCCCGCTCCTCACGGAGTAGGGTTCCACGTTAAATCCCGTTGTTTCTTCTGTGTTTATTTATCTTTATCCATGTTTACGCTTCCGCTTCCTATTTCTTAACAACATGCATTATTGAAGATGCATTATTGAAGTTGCTCTCTATGATTTTTACTTATGTAAAAATCATCAATGACTTCTTCCGCGGTGACTTTCTCTAATATCTCATTTTTGATGCAGTCAATCTTACAACTACTCATAAAATGAAATTATGTGATTTGTGTCCAAACCGTAACATGAAATTGTGTAATTTTTGTCCAAATCATAAGGCATGATATGATGCCAACTATATGATTTAAAAACTTAATTGTAAACTTAACAAAAAAATGATAAACAGGGTATGCCAATAACGAAGGAGATGGACACGTGCACTAAGTAGCCCCATCATTAACCATGCATAATGTTCAAATCCTATTTATATAATGTCGAATTCGGATCCAAATATTATGATATTTGCGTAACATATAGAATATGATGAATAATTTTTGTAGCAATGAATTGATGATCGATGCAGTCATAGTCATATGAATGGTGGAGTAGACTATGGACGATTGGTAGCATCAAGTTGTTGATGTGTCGATGATGATGAAGCCATGCCGAGTCGCTGCTGTGCCGAGTCACTGATATGCCTGACTGCTGAGATGATGGAATCGTGCCTAGTTGTTGACGTGTTGGATTACCGAGATGGGGGCGGAGTTCGGTGGGCGGGTAGGGTCGGGAGTCCGGGACAAGTATTCATGCGGTGTCCTTACTAGGGTGGGTTGGATACCTGGATTGCTTTCAATTTGAAATGATTGGGCAAAGGGGGGGGGGAGTGCAAGATTTGAAGGTGAACCTTTTTGCCTGGAAAATTGGGAAATGAGGGAAAAGAAACGGAGGGACTTTACGTCCTTTGAAATTGGAAAGGAGAAATAAGGAATATGACAGGGGTTTCTTTAAAAAAAATTCCAATTTGGGGAGGGGCCATGACCCCTACCCACCCCTACCTCTGCCCCTGCCCACACCATCCTATCTGTTTGGTTGCTGGGTTGGAGTGGGTTGGGGTAACCTGATGTGAATAATAGCTGTTTGGGATGGTTATGAGGGTTGGAGATTGTTGGAATAAAGAATGTGATGTGATGTCACTATGATTTGTGATGGAATTCCCAATTCAAGAATAGAAAGGGGTCCTTACCAAACAGACCCATAAAGCAAGTCGTTCTTTCTCTCAGATTCTCATTGCCCACCTAGCAAGCAAGGCCTTATTCATCTCCTCAAGCCTCACCATCCCAAGACCATCCTTTTTGTTGTGAAAATCTCCTCGAAAAACCCTGTCAAATAGGTTTCTATGAACTATCCCTCAATTAAACAACAGTTTGAACTTTATTTGTCACTGAAGCATAATTTAATTTTGCAGTACATTGGAATGCTTCGTCTCTGTGCGTGAGGAAAAAAATCCTATGGATAAAAGGAAGCCAACATTTTTATCCGGTCTTTCATGTAAACAAGTTTAGTTAACATGCTAGTTTATGCATTCGTATTTGTAATGGTCTACTGGAGAATGACCATGTCCAGCATGGCCGTAAAGGAAACTTCTTGTTCTCCAATCAACATTGTATGCCGTTAGTTTAGCATAAATAAAACCAGTTCATATTTCATGTGGTTGGCTACATGGATTCACTCCTCCAATGATATATCGAGCTCCTCAAGTTTGATAGTTTCGTAAAAACATTATGCATTATCAATTTAGCCCATTTGTCGGAGGAATGACCTCACTTTAGATCTAAATGAGTGTAATCATTTCCAATAGTTTCTAACATTACTGTCCATGTAACTCACTCGTGCAGGGGGTTGACGGAGAATGACTTTATACTTGCAAAGAAAATCGATTTGCTGGACTTGGAAGAGCTGCTGAGGCACAAAGTTCCCAGAGAAGGGTAGGAAAAAACAACTGGGTCATATATCCCTCCTCTCTAGTTTGGTGATACCATCCAAGGGAAGTTTCCAGTTTAAATTGGAGTGGTTTCAGATTAACTTTGGCTTATGTACAGGCTAGTCTCCTCATTTGGTCCCTAGTTTGTGACACGTTTCCACTTTCTTTCTTTCTTTCTTTCAAGCAGATCAAACTATGTGAGAATATGGGTGGTTGGTTAAGTTTTTGGAGACTTGCTACTTGTTGGTCTTCTATTTGTGATTTTAACGACAATAAAGAGCTGGGATTTGGTAGGTGAGCTTCTCTACAGAATATTTATTCATCTAAACTTGTCCGAACTTATGAATTGTGAGTGTGGATGTCTGCTATTTATCAGGCATATTTATTTCCCTCCATAACTATGCTGGAAGGAAATCCTTAAACTAAAGTCAATCCTTTGTCATCTGGGAAAAAAATCTTGAACTAAAACTGGGCAATATAAGAAATCACTCGCAGCAAAGAGCAACTTCTTTACCCTGAATGACCTATGGTGCTGTACTGGACCAGACCCTCCTCCTCTGAGGTTCTTGTTTGGGCCTGAGTTCGCTGGTCTTGGACCATTGGCTTCTGTCTGAGATTGTGCTCCACAAGAAGCTTCGTAGAGTGGGAGTTTCTGCTTTTCCTGGATGCCATGATGGTAACTTCTGTGCATAATGGGAATGCTTGCTGTATTTTCATTCATGCCTTGAAGGCCATCATCTGCAAGGTTATTTGATGTTCTCCAATGATGAGAAGGTTGTCGAGTTCAACCACAAACATGCTACATGCTTCTAGCCACATGACCCATGTCTCACACAAGTGACTTCAATAGTTCAACAGGGAGCTCGTAGTTCCCTCAGTTGGTCATCCTATGGACAGTCTCCTTGTTAGGAAGTTCTTTCTCAAAACATGTCTGCCGATCATGTCAAATCAGTCGTAATATTCTGTTATCCTCTATGAATGGTTTCTGGATCCATCTCCTCTTGTATTCATTGCCAGTCTCTCGGATCTGGATGCCAAGCTTAATCTAATTAAACCCTTCGCATTGACGTTTATCAATATGCAATTTCTAGGAATTCTCAGTGGATGACAATATGACATCCATCTATCAACTATTCGTAAAATCTTTGGCCTATAATCTGGTCTCCAAATAAACGAAGAAAAGTTCCCTTTTTAGCTTTCACTTGCCTCTTCTTCAATCGCTAAAAAAAGCATAAATTGCCTTTGGAATTAAGGAAGGCACTTCCCTACACCGTCTCCTTATTTCTGCTCTCCTACCAACATTAAGTTTTCATTTTGGAATGCCCTTAGTTTACAGACTGCCACAACCAAAGTCCAAATCTCCTAAACTCACATCTTGCTTCTGTCCTACCAACCTTTTTTCCTCTTGCTTCCATTTATCAAAATTCTTCATTCTGTTTTCTTGCCTGGTTGGTGAAACATGTGCTGAAGGAACAAGGGTGGAATAAGTGGTAGTTATTCCTTGTTCTTTGTTTGGTTAATATGATGTTTGAGGAGTTGTTTATAATATGATATTATTAAGTACTAATTCAAAATTCCATTTCAGCTGATTTTTTTTTAACCTGACGTAATTGTGAAGAACGAGTCCTGCGATCCATCCGAATTTACGTTGAAATTTGTAGGTATTGTCTATCATAAAATAATACATATGAAGAAAACAACAATAAAAAAACAGAAGTTTTTAAGTAATAAATGGGAAAAAAACACCACTGAAAAATAGAGAAATTGTTCCTCATCATTTAAAAAAGAGAAATTATTACTCTCACAAAGTTTAGATATCATCTCCCTTTACATCTCAAAAAACTTCTTACAATGGTGGATATTTAGGACATCCCTACGCTCGAGGGAGGCCGCATTAGTAAAAAGTATCTAGAGAATGTCGGATCAAATGATGTTTCTATCGCATTGTACATCACTTTTTTCATTCTAAATATCATTATTAAACGTGAAAAAAGAAGAGATTTTTACATCATGAACTTTGTAAACTTTTGCCATTGCACAATAACCCTTGCAAGCTTCATATTTATTTGATGTTCCATAATCTTGCTCCATTTACAATACGACCACTGTCATCGATTTACCTCTTCTTCAGTTAATTTAATCACATCAAGAATCTAATGATGCATCTTTTTCCCCCTTCCACACACCATCCACTCAACCCCCTCCATCTCTCTTCCTCGACTTTGCCTCTGTATCAATGTTGCCGCTATCTCCACCCCCAACACCCTTGCTTCCAACCCACCCTCCTCTTTCCTCCTTCCGTCGTCTCCACCACCACCACTCCCCCTCCATTCCGCGTTCCCGATCTCCATGTCTCCTATTTTATAGGGAAAACAAATTTAGTTTTGGTTGAGGATGTTGTTCAATTTCTTGTACCTCTTGTTGAGAATCGTAGAATTTTTTTCCTCATACCCATGAGGAGAAATATATCATCCCTTCTCAAGCATAAACTTTGATACAATCTTTTCCTTGCCTTTTTTCTAGAGCATGTAGGCACCGGCAAGCTTACACTTCGAATCCATGAACTTGCCCATGTGAACGCATGGGATGCCGTTAGGGTTGGACACTGTATGGGTCCACTCATATAATCCAAACAAATCGTTGAAAATGGGTCAAAATGATTTGGGTCATTTAGGTTTTGGATTGGGTTGGACCCAAACCATATTCCTTCAGTGATATTGGGTCAGTTGGTGGGTCTAATGTCTTCCACCCAACCTACCCAAATAATGTAAACCATTTCTTTGGATGGCAAAATATTTAATCCTACCCAATCCAACCAATATGTACTTATGTTTTGTACTCAATATATCTTTCTCTATTGTCCTTAATATTATCATTACATACTATAAACAATCGAGAGCTTGCCTCATTACCACACAACTATGCGCTAATCTCTATCCACTTCATGTGACACAAATTATTTTTGAAAATCCCATAATCTTAACTGAACAACTCCATATCATCTTGAACATATCCCAACCTTCTTCATCTATGTTGAACATATTCCTCGAACCTTCTTCTCTATTGAGCTTAATACATGCTTACTTTGACATCTTTTTCATACATCAAACCGGTCACCCAAACATCTCAACCCAATCTAATTTGGTTGAGTGATGGGTGTCATTTTTGGAACTCAAATTGAATAACCCAAACCCATCTAAACATTATCGAAAAGGATCACATAATTAACCTGGTTCATCAACTGATGACGTCACCATTTTTTAAAACCGTGTTAGACCAAATCAGTAAGGAAAAAGTGGCCAAACCGATCGTTCAAACTGAAATAAATAAATCATGTGTAAAGTACACATTTAAATATCATTTAAATAGTTAAGAACCCATAAAAAAATATACAGACAAATATAAATAACAAAATCATAAAATTTGCAAGTGCATATATTAGCAGGTAAATCTTTTGTAAACAGTATTTGTATGTGTAAACATTTGCATCTACATATGTTGTAAATACATACATTTACACACACAACCGCATAGATGTAAACAAACACATGTCAATAAAATATATAAAGATAGATACATAATATATACAATATCTATACAAATACATATATGGTATGCATACTTTACATATAGCTATTAAGAATGCATACATAATGTGAGTATTTTACATTACATATACAATATTTTAAGATATATAATATTAAGGGAATAGGCTCAAGATGAGGTAACTTCCCTCCTCCTTACTTTTCTGCCGTTAGATTTAAATTCTCTCACCATTAGATTTGATCCTCTTTTTTTAATCAGGGAGGAATCTCACCACTACATTTCTCTCTCTCCTCTTTCCCATGCTGCACGAACCGTGCAACCCCTTTCCCCGCCTCTTCTCTGCCTGCGACTCTCCTGCCACAAGCTCATGCACATGTTCCTCCGCCAACGCCTCCGCCGCTCTCCCCCTCTGGCTACATCGCCCTTCCGTCTCCATGAATAGCGCTCCTTAATTTGCTGAGACCTTGTACACGACCCTCTTCCCTCTCTCGTATCCTTTACGAGAATCAAAAGAGTGCGATGATCCTACTCTCTTGTGTCGGAGTATTTAAGAAGAGAAGCCACCTCCAATGTTAAGATTTATCTTTTTAATATCTTATAAGTAGGGAAATTTCACCATTGCTATATGTAATTAGAGTACATGATTACACATTTTGCTCTAGAGAACGTCATGATCAAATTGCTGGATGGAATCTGTGGATAATTTAAGCACCTGCTTTCAATAGAGCATCATGTGAGCTTAAGTGATCTAGAGAAAGTATCTGCTCTTGAGAAGATCATAAAGTGTTCTAGAGAAATAGATTCTGTGGCTGATAACAAATTACAACTTGCAGTGATCAACAATAAACCACGGGTTGCAGAGATCAACAATAAACCATATCAAAGGTTGCAAAGACATTAACCTGTTAACTCGAAAGTCGTAGCTATGCTTGTCATACCATTAACAAATTGTTTCTTGTGTGTCTGTACTTTTATTAGCCCGCTTGCAATAGTATCACAGGAACACTGTCTTACAATAATGCCTAGCCAATTGTCTACCATTCTAGTTGTACATTCACGTTATATACATTTAATTGAATTTACATCTCATTATTTCTACTATGTCTAAATATCGTCCAAATGCAAATACCAAATGTAAAAATAAGTCAGGAACAAATTTTGACGACTAATTAGGGACAAAGCTACCGTTTTTTGACATATACAGATACTGGGTGTTGTTTGAATTGTATTGTTGTGGATAATAAAAGGTTCCTCATTCTTTCTTTCTGCACTAGCCAATGACATTATGACAAGACAATTCTACGGGATGTTGCTATGGGTGATGGCATCATCACGCCGATCAATTGGCGATTTTTTTCTGATTTGAAACATGGCCAAATACGTTGCTAGACGCGGCCAATATTTTCGGTTCTTCTACTAAAACTCTCATTGTTCAAGAGAGTAGGATCATCACACTTTTTCGTTTCTCGTAGAGGCTATGGGCCGAGGCTCTCGGGAGAGAGAAGAGGGTCATGCACAAGGTCTCATAAAATTAAGGAGCGCCACTCATGGATACAGAAGGGCGATGTGGCTGGAGGGGGGGAGAGTGGTGGAGGCGCTTGGGAGAGGGGTGAGAGCAGCTCAAGGGAACCTGACAGGAGGGGCGCCACCCGGACGTGGAGGGGCGATGCGACACCATGGGAGCGGGTAGAGGGGTTGTGCCTGGCGGCAGAGGAACGTGTGCATGAGCTTGTGGCTGGAGAGGGTCCAGAAAGAGGCAGGGAGAGGGGTTGTGCCTTTGCACAGTTCGTGCATTATGGGAAACAGGAGAGATAGAGAAATGTGTGGTTGGTGAAGGATATGGTATTATCCTCAAACATATCACGAAAGCGTGATCGTCGTATCAAATACGACGCAGAAGGACTAGTCGTATTAGTTGTTCTGTGCAGCGGAATTTAAAAAATTTTCATGCGATGAAATCACATGATCCAAGAACGATTCTCGGATCGTTTCATCTAGAACCACAACAAATATAAAGGAATACCTCTTGAAGCGTGGTTGATCGAGTCTCTAAGAAAAGAGACCTCCTGTCTCAAGTCCGATCGTCGGAGAGGTCGCCTGCGAGCGCGGGGATGAACCGTGTGATCCTCTCAATCAACAAGTCGATCCAAGCACGGTGAACTCCTGATCTCGTCGTACGAGATCGAACGTCCTCTTCGTGAGCGTAGCGCTCCAAGAAGACGGAGAACCGAAGAACGTCGAAGCGATGGCGCGGTGGCGAAAGCGTCGACGAAGATCTCCTCTAGGGTTTGGTGGACGGCCACCAAGAAATAGAGGGAGAGAGTTGGCGTGTAGAATGAGAGAGAGAGATAGTAATGTGCTTCCAAAAGCTTAGCCCTAGAGAGCATGGTATGCCTTTCTATTTATAGGGTTTTGGATCCATGGATCTCAATCCATGGGACATATAAAATCAA